>CM051260.1:28961066-29151066 GCA_027921565.1 Artemia sinica | reverse complement strand
AAAACCTCTTTTCGTAAGATTATATACGTGTTTTAACTTTGCGGTATTCCACCGACATCATCCCATTCTTTAATAATAACTGCCGCCTTCAGTCCTTATTATGTGATGACTTAATGCTTCTCCTTTGATTCAATTCTTCCGCTAGGATTCAATCTTTACTCTATAGCCTTTGCTTGACAAATAGCACTTGGGCCTTTTTTCCTTTTTTTTCCTTATCACATGGTACAACGATCTCCTACACCAAGAGCTAACCCTGCAATTGAAAGTTCATCCAACAAAGAATAAATGTAAAAATAATTTAGCGTTTCTGATGAAATAAAGAGGAAAGTTAGAGCTTTGAAACGAAGAAAAATTATTTGCTTTGCAGCTTATGAAGCATACATCTGAAAACTAGTTTTTATAAACGAAGTGATGTTTCCCTATATTTTTAGGCCTATATTTTCCCCCCTATATTTTCCACCCTATATTTTATATAAAACCAGCATCAAAAAACAGGATGTTCTCTTAAGAACAGAAAAGTTTTAAGTACCCAGCAGAAAAATAGTGGCTAATTTATAAGGCTCTAAATAATCTTTCACCAGCCATGATGATCATAATTTTTAGTACACACCTTGAGTTCTCTAAGAAACTCAAGCAAGCATAGTTTTCAGTAAAGTACTAGTTTTATAAATAACTACGCCACCGGGTTTGACAATATCCCCCATATCCCCTGAGGCAAGGGCTGTAAATTATGCAAGTTGCCCATTATTAACATGTAAGGTTTTTTATTGGGATTAATTTTAAAAACTTTTTCCACAAAATAAGTTTTTCAAAGAAAATTAAAGATCTCCATTAAGCCAAAAATGTGCAGAAATTAAGCCAAATAATCTTCCAAGCGTAAAACTACAACAAATCACTATCAATAAATAAATGAAACTCACAACGAATAGAAATTATATTAAATAGCCGAGTCCAACTCACACCGATCAAAAATTAACATTAGTTGGGCTGATAACCCCCATGGCTTCTCAAGACAGGAACATAATTTGCACTTTACTGAAAAAAAACACGAACGTGGATTGTCAGTTTAATATACATATTCTGATATTTATTCCTTAAAGTCTTATTTTTTTTTCTTATTAAAGTAAAAAAAGTGAAAACATTTAAAACGTAATTTGTTTTATTGTTTTCAGTAAAGCATAAATTATGTTCTTGTCTTGAGAAGGCTTGAGGGTTATCAGCCATACTAATGTTAATTTTCGATCGGTTTGAGTTTGACTCGGCTATTTATGAATGGGCTTGAGAGAAGGACGGCTTGCCCTCCAATTTCTTTTTACCCTTAATAAATTTTAAAAAAAAGCTTTTTCCTCAAATAAATGTTTCAAAGAAAAGTAAAGAACTCAATAAACCAAAAATGAGCAAAACTAGAATCAAATAGTCTACCAAGCGTAAAACTTCCACAAATCAGCATCGATAAATAAATGAAACCAAAAACGAACATAGATTACAATAAATTGCCAAGTCACACTCAAAACGAGCAGAAATTAACATGAGATGTTAATCCCTTCCCAATCCATTCCCACCCCTATCCTTTCCCAAGGCCGGACCGTAATTTGCACTTTACAGAAAAAAAAGCAAATGAATATGCATTATCAGTTTAATATACATATCCTGATATTTATTCCTTAAAATGTTAATAATATTTGATTAATTAAAGTAATGAAAGTGAAAACATTTAATTTTTTTTCAGTAAAGTGCAAATTATGTTCTGCCTTGGGAAGCCATAGGGTTTTGATCCTTACTCATGTTAATTTCTGCTCGTTTTCAGTTTGACTCGGTTATTTATTTTAATTTCTGTTCGTTTTGGGTTTCATTTATTTATCTAAAAGCCTTAAATGCCCCCGTGGCGCAGCTTACAACCCTCATCCCCAGGCTCTTGTGGTTTGTATCAACCCCAAAAGCCTTGTTATATGATCTCTGGACTATCACAGGCAACACTATAGCGTTGCTTATAGTAAAGGCCATACGGCTCCAATGTTTTTATTATTATTTATTAATTAAAAAAAAAAACTTTCCGAAAAGGAAGTTTTCAAAGAAAAGTAAAGGCCATTTTAAACTTAAGATCAGAAGATACAAATACCTGCTAAAATTCAAGCTCACAAACGACCAGAAATTACTACTAAAGAATAAATAAAACCCAAAATGAACAGAAATTAAATAAACAATCAAAGCAAAAAAACATACAACCAGCAATAATTTAAATGAATAAATAAGTCTGGAAGCAAGTAATGCTTAAATTGAATATGCAAATCAGGCTTAAAACGAAAAAAAGGTATTTGGTATTGAAGTATAAATGAAACCCCAAACGAAACAGAAATTAAATAAAGAATCAATGCAAACAAACATACAATAGATACTAATGTAAATGAATAAATAAATCTTAAAACGAGTGAAACTTAAACTGAATATGCAAATCAAGCTTGAAACGAACAAAAATTGCGTCATTGCGCTTTACTGAAAACGAATGCATTACAAATATTGCCTTTTGGTACTTAATTATGTTGAAAAAAACTACGTTTTCTAAAGAGTTTAAGAGAGGCTGAGTTACAAGGTCGAACCTTAAAACGTACAGGGATTAGGAGGCACAGTTGGGGGCTGCCGCCCCCCAAACCCCCCGCTTTCGCAGCCTTTAAATAAAAAAAAAAATTTAAACTGAAAGTAAGGAGCGACATTAAATCTTAAAACGAACAGAAATTATTCCGTATATGAAAGAGGCTGTGCCCTCCTCAACGCCTCGCTCTTTACGCTAAAGTTTGACTTTTCTCACAACTCTTTTTTTAAACAATAAAAACTTTAGCGTAAAGAGCGAGGCGTTGAGGAGGGCACAGCCTCTTTCATATACGGAATAATTTCTGTTCGTTTTAAGATTTAATGTCGCTCCTTACTTTCAGTTTAAAGAATTTTTTTTTTTATTTAAAGGCTGCGAAAGCGGGGGGTTTGGGGGGCGGCAGCCCCCCAACTGTGCCTCCTAATCCCTGTACGTTTTAAGGTTCGACCTTGTAACTCAGCCTCTTTAACTCTTTAGAAAACGTAGTTTTTTTCAAATAATTTCTGCACGTTTTTGTACAGTTTTATTACTTATTATTGCTTGACTAACTGTTAGCTGATCGTGTCAGGAGTTAAAGTTGGGGGGCTGCCGCCCCCCAAACCCCCCGCTCTTGAACATTCTTGTGTTAAGGCTTTTTAATTCCTGAATACTCAAATCACGTCGTACAGGGTGCCTCCTAATCCCTGTACGTTTTAAGGTTCGAACTTGTGACTCAGCCTCTTTAACAGCCCCCCAACTGTGCCTCCTAATCCCTGTACGTTTTAAGGGTCGACCTTGTAACTCAGCCTCTTTAACTCTTTAGAAAACGTAATTTTTTTCAAATAATTTAAAAAAGAAACTGAGTTTCTTTTCAAAGTATATAAAAAAGTTGCTCTGATGGTGAATCGAACCCGAGTTTTCCGAATGAAAGTCTGAAGTCTCAGCCGCTGACTATACAAACACAATAGTAATTGTTGTTTAGCAAATAGAAGGTATTTTCGACGCAAGCAAATTCCCAAAAATCTTGATATGTGGTTTTTGGAAAACAGGGAAGGAGTGATCAGATTGAGCTGAAATTTCGACGATAAGCTCCCAGGCCCCAGGAAAGCTTATCCTCTTAAATTTCAGCCCGATCAGACAACGTTAAAGGGGGGGTTGTGGAGGGAAAAATTAACATGGGCTAATATAGGAAAACGAGGTTTTTCGTAAATGTAAATTCGGGGGATAATTTTTTCGGTCTGAAAATATCAAAAGGCCCTAACAGGTCGAATTCTGCTTCGAATGAGTCCTCATTCACCGGATCCGTTGCCAACTGTGGCCTGTAGGCGTGGCTAAGAAAAAGAAAAGAGATGATTTTAAGTGGCTATATTTGGTTTTTTGAAAACAGGGAAGGAGTGATCGGATTGAGCTGAAATTTCGAGGATAAGCTCCCGGGCCCTAGGAAAGCTTAAACTCTAAATTTCAGCCCAATCGGACAACGTTAAAGGGGGGCTGTGGGTGGGAGGGTCCAAACTCCGGCCCAGTTTACCCCATGAAGATAAAGTCGGAGGAGGATGAAATTTTGCAAGTTTCTTAGTTTGAGCTTGGGCTACAAAATGCAATTACCGCCGTCTCTCTGCGACCTCTAGGACCTGAAATCGCTTAACATTGTGGTGGGTCGCCTCTTTATAGAGGCACAAGTGTGCCTCCTTGATATTGAAAATATACAATAAATTACAGTAAAATTTTGAACTGATGAGCTTTCAGCCATTAATATCATTATACATCAAATGTTCAGTTTAATTTATTAGTTATTTCTAAAATTGCTAAAGAACCCCTAAAATTGTCCCCTTCCTTAACTGTAAAAATCTAAAGCCTACTGCGTCATTATTGCTTCATTGAAAACGAATTATATTACAAATATTTCCTTTTCCAGTTCTTAAAGCATTGAAAATGAAAATAAAATTACAGTGAAATAAAATCTTGAACTGATGGATCTTTAAACAATTAATATCATTATATATCGAATATTCAATTTGATTTTGCTTATACTTTCCAAGACTGTTCAAGACCATATAGTTTTCAGTAAAGCGCCATGACGCAGTAGGTTTTAGACTTTTACAGGAAGAGAAGGAGACGATACCCAAACTGTGGTTTATAGAGATTTTTGTTCGTTTCAAGCTTAATTTGCATTTTCAATTTAAGTTTCACTTGTTTAAAGATTTATTTAATCATTTATATTAATACTTGTTGCATGTTTTTTGCTATGATTGCTTATTAAATTCCTGTTCGTTTTGGGTTTCATTTATTCTTTAATAGTAGTTTCTCGTCGTTTTGAGTTTGAATTTTAACAGGTATTTGTATCTTCTGATCTTAAATTTAAAATGACCTTTACTTTTCTATGAAAAACTTCTTTTTAGGAAAGTTATTTTTAACATTAATTTTTGTTCGTTTCTGATTGCAAAAAGTTTCAAGTTTTTAAAAATACCTTATTTCAAAATCAAACTTTTTTTGTCAAAATTAAATGTTCATCAAAGTGTCAAAGCTAGTATCGAAGTAACAATATCTAAGTAAAAAATGGGTTTGTGTCCACCTCGGATTTTTTTATCTGATGTTTGAGCTATTTTTAACGAAATGGCTATCTAAAAATTTTTATCTGTTGGGTCAGGGTAAAAAACAACGTAGGGGTAGGGGGGGGGCTAATTACCCTTCGATTTCTTTTGACTCTTTAAAAGTGAACTAGAAATTTCTATATTAAATCAAATGAGCCCTCTCTGAAGTTTATACGAGCATCCCTTCTATAAGAACCATATATTCACCCAGGTCATAACTTATAACACCTGTCCCCGGGCCCTGGGGGTTGTGTTGACCCCAAAGTTTTGATATCTGATGCTTAAAACTATTTTTAACAAAATGACTACCCAAAGATTTTTATCGGATGGGTTTGGGGAAGAAAAAGGCGTAGAGGGGGGAGGGAGTAGTTGCCTTCCGATCTCTTTGGACTCTGAGATAGTGAACTAGAACTTTCAATTTCAAATAAAACGAGCCCTCTCTGAAGTTTATACAATCATCCCTTTCATGAGAACCATATACGGCCCCAGGATAAAACTTACAACGCCTGCCCCTGGGCCCCTGGGGGTTGTGTCGACACCGTAGTTTTTATTGTTTGACCTTTGAACTGTTTAAAAAAAAACATCTCAAAATTTGTATTGGATGTGTTTGCGGAAAAAGGGCGTGGGGACGGGGCTAGTTTCCCTCCGATCTCTTTTGACTCTTTAAAATTAAACTAGAATTCTAAACTTCAATGCAAATGAGCCCTCTCTGAAGTTTATACGAGCATCCCTTCCATAAGAACCAAATATACCACCAGAGCATAACTTGCAGCACCTGCCTTCGAACCCGGGAGGGGGGAGGGTTCGACACCGGATTTTTGTTTTTTGACCTTTGAACTGTTTTTAATAAAATGGCTGTATCAACAATTTTATCGGATGTATTTGGGGGAAAAGTGGTGTAGGGGGGATAGTTGCCCTCTAATCTCTTTTGGCTCTTAAAAACTGAACTAAAACTTTCAATTTTCAATCAGATGAGTCCTCTCTGAAGTTTATACAAGCATCCCTTCCATAACAGCTATATATGCCCGCCGGGGCATAACTTACAACGCCTAACCCGGGCCAGGAAGTATTATATCGACCCCGGAGTTTTCCTTATATGATCTTTAAACCATTTTGAAAAAAATGGCTCTTTCAAAGTTCTTATCGGATGGGTTTGAGGAAAATAGGGCGTGGAGGGGGGGGGGGGCTAGTTGCCCTCCGGTCTTTTTTTACTCTAAAATTGAACGAGAACTTTCAATTTCCAATCAAATGAGCCCTCTCCGAAGTTTATACGAGCATCCCTTCCATAAGAACCATATATGCCCCAAGAGCATCACTTACAACGCCTGCCCCGGGTCATGGGGGGCTGCATTGACACAGGAGTTATTCTTTTCTGACCTTTGAACTATTTTTAACGAAATGGCTATCTCAAAATTTTTATCAGATGGGTTTTGGGGAAAGGGGTGGGGGAGGGGCCAGTTGCCCTCAGATATCGTTTGACTCTTAAAAAGTGAATTAGAACTTTCAATTTCCCATTAAATGAGCCCTCTCTGAAGTTTATACGAGCATCCCATTTATAAGAACCATATAAACCCCCAGGACAACACTTAAACGCCTACCCCGGGCCCTGACGGGTTGTGTCGACACCGAAGTTTTTGTTATCTAATTTTTGAACAAATTAAAAAAACGGCTGTCTCAAAATTTGTAGCGGATGGTTTTGGGGAAATAAGGGCGTAGGGGAGGGGGGGGGGGCTAGTTTCCCTTCAATCTCTTGACTCTTAAAAATGAACTAGAATTTTCAATTTTCAATCAAATGTGCCCTCTATGAAGTTTATACGAGCATCCCTTTCATAAGAATCATACATGCGTTCAGGGCATAACTTAGAACGCCTTCCCCGGTCCCTGGGGGGTTGAATAGACATCGGAGTTTTTCTTATCTGACCTTGAACTATTTTTAACAAAATGTCTATCTCAAAATTTTCATCAGATGGGTTTGGAAAAAGAAGGCGTGGGGAGGGGGTAGTTGCCCTCTGATCTCTTTTGACTCTTATAAAGTGAACTCGAACTTTCAATTTCTAATCAAATGAGCCCTCTCTGAAGTTTATACTAGCATCCCTTTCATAAGAACCACATATTCCGAAGGGTATAACTTACAACACCGGCCCCCGGGCCCTGGAGGATTTTGTCGACACCTGAGTTTTTGTTATCTGACTTTTGAACAATTTTTGACAAAATGGCTATTTCAAAATTTTTATCGGATGCATTTTGGGGGGAAAAATAGACGTGGGGGAGGCTAGTTGCCCTTCAATCTCTTTTGAATCTCAAGAACTGAACTGGGAATTTCAATTTCCAATCAAATGAACCCTTTCTGAAGGTTTTATGAACATCTCTTCCATAAGAACCATATATTCCCCAGGGCATAACTTACAACGCCCGCCTTGGGTTCTGGGGGCTTTGTCGACCCGAGGTTTCCGTTACATGGTCTTGAACTATTTTTTTAAATGGCTATCTCACAGTTATTATGGATGGATTTGAGGAAAAAAGGGCGTGGGGGGGGGGGGCTAGGTGCCCTCCGATCTCTTTTGACTCTTAAAAATTGAACTAGAACTTTCAGTTTCCAATCAAATGAGCCCTCTTTGAAGTTTATACGAGCATCCCTTCCATAAGAAACCATATATGCCCCCAGGGCATAATTTAAAACGCCTGCCCCGGGCCCTGGGGCTTTGTGTCGAAACTGGAGCTTTTTTTTACATGATCTTTCAACTATTTTTAACAAATTGACTATCTCAAAGTTTTATCGGATGCATTTGGGGAAAAAAAGGCCGTAGGGGGAGGGGTCTGGTTATCCTCTTATATCTTTTGACTCTTAAAAAGGGCACGAGAACTCTCGATTTCCAATAGAATAAGCCCCTTTTAAATTTTAGAACTAGAAATTTCAATTTCCAATCAAATTAGCCCTCTCTGAAGTTTATACGAGCATCCCTTTTATAAGAACCATATATGGCAGCAGGACAACACTTGCAAACGCCTACCCTCGGGCCCTGGGGGAATTTGTCGACACTGGAGTTTTTGTTATATAAGTGTTAAACAATTAAAAAAATTGTTATCTAAAAATTTGTAGCGGATGGGTTTGGAAAAAAGGGCGCGTTTGGGGGGAGGGGTTAATTTCCCTTCAATCTCTTGACTCTTAAAAAGCGAACTAGAACTTTCAATTTCCAATAATATGAGCCCTCTATGAAGTTTATACGAGCATCCCTTTCATAAGAACCATACATCCCTTCAGGGCGCCACTTAGAGCGCCTTCCCCGGGCCCTGGGGGGAGGTTGTATTGACACCGGAGTATTCCTTATCCAACCTTTGAACTATTTTTAACGAAATGTCTATCTCAAAATTTTCATCAGATGGGTTGGGAAATAGAAGGCGTGTGGTGGGGGGGGGGGGGGTAGTTACCCTCGAATCTCTTTGAATCTTAAAAAGTGAACTCGAACTATCAATTACTACTCAAATGAGCCCTCTGTAAAGTTATACGAGCATCCCTTCATAAGAACCATATATGCCCAGGAGCATAACTTACAACGCCTGCCCCCGGCCTGGGGGGTTGTGTAGCCACCTGAGTTTTTGTTATCTGACTTTGAACAATTTTTAACAAAATGGTTATCTCAAATTTTTATCGGATACATTTGGGGAAAAGGGGGCGTGGGAAGGAGGGTAGCCCGCCAATCTCTTATCACTCTCAAAATCTGAACTTTAACTTTCAATTGCCAATCAAATGAGCCCTCTCTGAAGTTTTACGATCATCCCTTGCGTAAGAACCATATATTCCCCCAGGGCATAACTTACAACACCTTCCCTCGGAACCTGGGGGCTTGTTCGACCCCGGAGTTTTCGTTATACAGTCTTTCAACTATTTTTTATAGGCTATCTCAATGCTCTTATCAATGGGTTTTAGGAAAAAAGGGATGGGGCTAGGTGTCCTTCTATCTTTTTTGACTCTTAGAAAGTTAACTAGAACTTTCAATTTCCAATCAAATGAGCCCTCGTTGAAGTTTATACGAGCATCCCTTCCATAAGAACCATATATACCCCAGTGCCCAGTTTACAACGCCTGCCCCCGGGCCCAAAGGGTTGTGTCGACACAGGAGTTTTGTTACATGATCTTTGAACTATTTTTAGCAAAATTGCTATCTCAGAATTTTTATCGGATGCATTTGAGAACAAAAGGGCGTGAGGGAGGGGGTCTGGTTAGACTCCGATATCTTTTGACTTTTAAAAGGGGGACTAAGGCTCTTGATTTCCAATCGAGCCCCCTTTGAAGTTTAGAACTAGAACTTTCAATTTTTAATCGAATGAGCCCTCTCTGAAGTTTCTACGATCCTCCCTTTCATTAGAGTAGATTGTATCTATTGAATTTGCTTGGCCCAATAGCAATTCCTATGTTATTTGCTTGGCCCAATAGGAAAAACATTTCCAGAGCATGTTCTAAGGGTTTATATTCCCTCCCATGTTATTCTAAGGGTTTATGTTCCCTTCCATGCTATTCTATAGCGCTATGTTCCTTCCATTGTTATTTTATGGGACCTCTACACGTGATTAAACACGTTATGAAACTATGTGCTATTTGCTTATGTCCCGTTGGTACCATTCCAAACGAGTGGGGATTCCCCGCCTGTTCCTAAACATTGCAAAAAAGATAGCAGTATGAACGGGGGATTCCCCGCACAAAATTTTTTCAACTCCAAGTTTTTCAACCAGAGTGTTTTTTTTCGAGCTGACACCTGTTTTTTAGGCAGCCAATCAGAGACAACGGAGATATTTACTCCTCTCTCTCTCTCTCTCAATTTTTTTTGCTGTTGCTAGCTCAGTTTCATTGTGGCAGTGAGAGTGTCAACACATGAAAAAATGTTCCATACATGTCCGCTATGTATGTACACACTGGGCAGCTGGTCATCATGTGAGAATTGCACAATGATTGACGAGTATGATGAAAAGTGTAGATTATGCAACCCGTGTAAATTGCATAAAGGATATGCTGTACAAATTAAAGGTTGTAATTCCTGTCATGAAGAGGTGTGTGACTCTCATCCTAGAGGTTACCTATGTTCCAATTGCCATTATGATAAATGTAATCAGTGGGAGAATACATATCCCGGTATGATTGGAAAGAATCCTAAGCGTGATTTTAGTTTATTGCTAAGAGATTGGTATCGTCGTGGTTTTAGATTGTTCTGGGAGGAGGAAACGGGTCAACGATTCAACTGCTGGAACAACAAAAGAATTTGGTTTCTACGTCATCGTTGTGAAGACAATGACTACTATGATTATAAGCCCACTGATTTTTATTTGGCTGTGACGGAATGTGATTCGCCGCTTGAGGACACTATTTGTGACATTACTTCAAATAAACAAATTGAAACATGTGAATTCTATAGAATGAATGAGAATAGTATCATTGACTATACAAAGAGATATGACAAGAGTGAAGTTACACTCTATTGTAGAAAATGTGACCCTGACATTGCAGTACATCAGGATCAGTACACTGTGAATTCAGATAATCTACCTGCACTAGTTGTTGTCGACAAATACCTATACCTAGTAGAAGATGAAATCTAAAGAGTAGAAAAGTCGTTTTATCATGTATATAAATTTTTATTAATAAACAATTTCACATACATTTTTAGAACATTTTATTCGTAGGGCACTAAAATCAATATTAAATACGCTTGTAAGTATATTTTCCACTAGAAAGTCGTTCAATCGAGGTAAGTCAACGTAGATGTCGAGAAACTGCTTGTAGGTGTAGCCACGACATCTGAACATGAAAAAGAGTAGTGCATGAAAGCCACATGTCTTAGTCGTTAAATCCTGTACTCTTCGTTGATTTTGAATAATGGTTTTCCCACTGCTTTCAATAAAGTTGCTGATGTATGGAGTGTAGAATTTATACGATAGGCCAAGAGGATCAAAAAATTCAATATTCTTCGCTGTTTGAAAGATGCATAGCCAATGGCCGGTCTTCAAAGTCGATGGACTGCTATTAACAATGATTAGGGTATTGTTAACACTTGGAATTTTTTCAATGAAGTCCGAAGGTATGCAATAGGACTTGTACTGGGACATGTATGGATCCATACTAAATACGTTGATTATTTGGTTTGTGTTCATGGTGCTAAGTCTAGTAGAACACTGCCGTCGGGTGTGATTTCCCAATAGGTTTCAAATTGACTCAGTGATATTAGCGTGATACTCTCAGTCAGAGCATCGGCAAATGTACACTCTAAACGTACATTCCCTGTTCGTACTATGCTCATATCCTGAGTCCCCGACAAGTCCAAAACAATTACCCCATGATTTTTTGAAAACATTGAATCGGTTATTCCATTTTCAAATAGTTGAGAGTCATGATCTAGGGATTGCATGGTCAACTCGTACAGAGTTCTATAGGATTTTTTGTCAAAAGATAGAGTGTACAGTGGAATACCATTCACTTTGCACACAAGGCTAGATAGACCGAAAAAATTAAAATCATGGGGGGATTCAGTCCAGGATCCAACAGCACTGCCACTCTTCACAAAGGCCAAAGCCAATTTTGATGGGATTTCTCCATTGATAAATGATGAATCGCTATAGCTACGAGAGCCGGTGGCAATGTGACGTTGATTGGTGATCGTATGGGGGACAAGAAGTTTAATGTTGTTGCCATTGGCTCTTAGCTTTTCCACTGCCAATGCAACAGAGCTCATAACTTGTTGTTTTCGGACGTGGAGAATTGCCGATGTGATAATGACATTTGCATCGGGTGCTGCAGGAAGTGTTTTTCTCAAAATGAAATTCGATGGGGCCAGCTGTAACTTTATGTCAATCTTGACATTGGGGGGTAACCATTGGGATATATTGAATATCTCATGATTTAATTTTCCAACCAGATGATACTCTTGGGTCACTGCAGTAGTCAACTCACCGTCAGTATCAACACCTGATCGATATTCATAGCCCAATGATTGTCCTCTCAACTCCTTGTATGCCTTTGGTGTCATCATCATAAATTGTATGTAGCTTGCATAGTTGGATAAATTATTGCTAGTGCTCACCAATGTTCCATTAATAAATACATTAATTTGTTTGAATAGATTGTGTAGAATACAGTTTTCGTAGGAGAGACCATCGGCAGCATTTGGAGTTGTATTATCTGACTTTTTCTTCACCGCAACATTTAAATCAATAAATGTTGATGACAAATCAATGAAATAGTCTTCATTGGAAAATATTTGAAAGTGTATATTTTCCGAGAGGGGTTGTTGGGGTGAAATTGTTCATAGTAGCCATACTTGACACTGACATCAACATTTTCAGCATTGAATAGATTCAATGAGGAACTAATTGATGGATATGATTCCTTGTGGGGAGATAAGTCATCTTAAGAGAAGAAATCCTTCTTTGATCTAACAATCTTTTTCTTTTTCTTCTTCTGCTTATTGGTCTTCCTTGTTTTATTCCTCAAAGTCCTTGTTGATGTCCTTTCGCTTCCCGCCTGGGTGGAGACTGATGAGTGAATGACGCGCACGCATCCTTTTCAATCCCTCCCCATTTTGTCGAGATTTTAATTGCTCACCAACGGCTCTTGCTGAAGATCTAATATTTTCCTTAACACTCTCCTTGAAATTCTTGCCCGACCCCCAGTCCTGTAGTGTGGAGGCAGCAAAATTGATGCAGCAGGTACAAGATATTTTCTGGCAAGGGGTAGTGCAGAACGAAATAGCCTAGCAAACCAGCTACCAAGACCATAGCCAGACATTGTAGTACGACCCTTGTAGTAGTCCAATCCATTGCCTATTTGACGTGGACTCAAAGCACCAACATAGCAATCGATATCGGGGCAGACAAATGGAATTCTTCTATTGTTCATTTTAGGTGATTGTGCTGTCGCCGACAATGGGTCGAAAATGACATGTAATCACTGCTAAGCCTTTTGAAATTGCTAGAGGATCACCTAATTCAGTTCTTAGTGTTAACTGACAGAGTTCCAAATAGGAAGTGTTTACGGGAACATACTGAAGATGCTTTATATTGTAGTGGTGAATATGTTCTTGATTGGTTTTTCGTTCAAGAACTCGTAGGAGGGGAACATTTGAATTACCGACTCTCGATGTTTCCACAAATGAAGCGTAGAGAAATATACAAGTGTCCGTGGAGAAGGCAGGTGGGTAGTCAGCAAAAATGAAATTAGTGTTTCCGGCACTTTTACCGTTGATTATATTGAGCTTAAAGCCAAGAACATCCTTTAGGTTATCATTGAGAATAACCTTTTCATTGGCAATAGGTGAACTAATGTAGATCTTGCCCTCCTCCTTTGAATAGTTGAAATGAAAAGCTCCTTTTTTACGAGCGGAAATTCTTTTATTGATAGTACGACATAAATCATTCATACAGGTGAGCTCCTCGTAGGGTAATACAACATATGGATATTCAAATGAATTGATCTTTTCAATTTTTTCTCGATCGTTAACGAGTGGCCAATCATCATGTTGATCGCTAATGAGTGGCCAATCATGGGGTCTAATTTTTATTTCATATTCACGATCCTTTCTCAGGATGTCATAGGAATTTTTGAGAATACAGTCGACAAGAGCCACTTCATACGCACCGTCAAATTTGATGGCGGGGGAGAGTTTTGTCCAAAAATCACTTGTTCTATTCAAGTCGTTATAGAGAGGATCGGAAACATCTGCTCTAAGTAAAAAAAAGGATAACTTTGGTAGTGGCTGGCGGTGCGCACCCCGCTGGCGGCCGCCTCCCCCGGGCCGCGAGCCCCCCCCCCTCCCCAAAGGCCACGAGGCCCCCCCCCCCCGCAAAGGTTTTAGGAAAAAAATTACTGGACTTTATTCAAACCGAGACTTTCCCTATGGATAACACATTCGGCCCGGTCTGAAGTTAAATAGTGCCCAAGGGGGAGGGTAGTCACACCCTCTTGACAAACATAGACCTTGTCGGAGATGGTACTCATGGCAATTTTCTCTACATTTAAGTTCCTGTAGTTGAGAGAACGAATTGCCAGCAATTTGGCTCGTGGAATTGTATTTTGAACAATACAATTCCTATAGATGTCCATGTTGAAATTCTTATCCACATAGCGCGTGGGTACTCCTTTGCAACGTTTCTTGATTTCCTCGTCGTGTGTCTGTATAAAGTACACCTTCGGACTTACAAACACACCACTGGAAATCATGTCGCTTCCCGTTTCAGATTTAAAAAATAAAAGCTGATTTGGCGCCCGAAGTTTCACGAGCTCTGGGTATAGCCCACACCAATTGGTGTAGTCCATCCGTGAGCTGATAATTTCACCGTGCGCCAAATCATCAATAATATTTGGGGTTTTTACTTTTAACAGTAGAGAATTTGTGTCCCCGTAGCAGACCTCTACTTGCCCCTTCTCCGGCCACTGTACCCTAGCCACATTGTAGTAGAATTCCACATGAGCTTTTTGAGATCTCCAAGACCGCACTGCCTGCAGCAATATTTTTATTCCGGACAATGCGTCTTTTTTTCCTATTCAATAGTACCATGTCCGGGCCAATGATTGTGAAGGAAGTGTAATTTGGATCGGCAATAATTCGAGCACATTGTTTGGGATCGGTCACGACGTCACAACGATTCCTATTGCGAACACTCTCACACATTTTGCCGAAAGCCGAATTCAAAATGAAGTTTATAAATTTCTTTTTCGGCTTTCGTTTGCGCTTCAGAACGTTTCTTGACAAAAGTGTCAACAAACGTTTTTAGATACCGTTTTTGGCTAAACTGGAGCGCTCTGTGAACCTTTGTGACGTTGAAACCGTTGTTGCACATCCATTTTAAAGCCACATGATGTACAACAATATTTTTTTTCGGCAGAAGGTCAGCAATAAGTTTTTGTTTTGAAGGTGACCAATGCAATCCGTCAACCTCGACTAAACGCCTATTGCGGGGGCTCAAAGAGTCCCTAGTCACAGGTCTATTGATGCACGGGAAAACAAAATCCTTTACTGAATCGTGAAGCTCAACTGGTATCTCCCAACAATTTCAAAAAACCATCCAACCGGTCCATTCTCCTCAACACTGTCAATGTTGGGGAAATGGGGAGCTTGAGGGTTATTGAGCCATTTATAGTCACCGCAAGGTAGCGCATAATGGGAGATGGCCGAGGGGTAGAGAGAATTCATATCAAGGAAAACTGCATCCGATTTTGTCCCCGTCTTCTCTCCAGTTGGATCAGTTTCCAAGATACGATCCCCGTGAAAAACAAATCCACCCCTCATTGACCTTTCGATGAACAGATGCTGATCAATGTCTGTGATTATCCTGGTTTTTTCCCCACTAATTTTTAGGATGAGGTCCATTACCAGATGAGGAGATGAAAAATAATAGCCCAAATCAAGATTAAATTCCCCATTGATTTTGTCCGTATTTTTACACATAATGTCTAACAAAGTTAACACATCACTCGACAAATACAGCTTGCAGTAGTCAAACCCATTTTTACACCCTCCCTCTGCCCAAACTTTTTTAGTAAAACTGTATTCATCGGGGGTGCACCTACGGTCATGTAGACTGTCGTAAAACGATTCAATCGAAGGAATAGTTTCCTCGGCGAATTTCGACATGGAACAATAATAATCATAAGGATAGATGCCCTTGACCGTCAAAAAATCATATAAATCATTTGAAAATTGTTGCTTGAGAAGGGGGAAAGCGTTGCAGCCGTCATCGTTTTTCTGCACTTGAATTAATTCGCTCAATGATTAGGGGAAAAACTGTAGGAATCTAAAAAGCGAATTTTATTCGTGTACTCAACGTCGGCTTCAACAAATTTCCACATAAATTCCAAAACAAGCAACTTTTCCGATGATTTAGGAATGATATTGTAGGAAAAGCTGTCTATCACCCATGCATTATCCACTGTTCCATTTCTTTGAATATGTGCCATTGCTGGTAGCACATACTTCAGATCGTAGTTAGAGTTATGTATAAAAACCGGAAGAAAGAGTTGCTGTTTAATTTTTAAGTTACATGAATTGTGAGCCCACCCCCGAAAGTTACTTTTTCCCGTTGAATTGGGGTCAATAAGGTGATTATGATCCTGGACCGCGTCTTTTGGGGCAAGAACACCTCTACAAACCCAACAAATTGACCCCTTTTCTAGTGCAAGTTGCTCCTTTTCTGATAATGTCATTGGGTAGTTGGTGTGACGCAATCGTGAAATTGCGCCTTTTGCTGTTTTTATTAAAGATACCAATAACTTTTCCATACTACCCTCCTCATCCATAGACAAAAAAAACTTCCAACTGCATTTTATTGTTGGAATCGCGACGGGCATGCGCATAGGAACACGCAACTAGTTTGTGTTCCTTGACTATATTTGGCTTTGATGGGTCTGATACCTCAACCAGTCTTGATTCACAATCCAAACATCATTTATCAACTTGTAGCAGGGAATTTTGGAAATTTTTAAATTGTAAAGTATCTTTGCCTTCTGCCGGCATTTCTATTCGTTGATTCCCATGAAATTTGCAATGCCCCATGTGATCCGAGAATGTTCGCTCAGATCTAAATGAGGAAAGGCACATTGGGCAATAGAGACATTCTCCTTTGTTCTCGCTTTGGGATAGGAGTCAACTTATTGCTGTAACGGGGAAAAAATGACCATAGGAATTTACATCTTTGGGAGGCTCGTAAATAACCCAAACCCAATTTTTAACATTATCCACCATCGGTGTCCTCACTGAATACAAAACCCCTTTTTTATTTGGTTTCTTTCCCCCCTTTACAAATTCTGTGTCATACTGGAGAATAACCACCCCAACCCAAGATTTTCATTTGCTTTTTCAAATACGGTTATTTCTTTCAAGGACACCGGATACTTCCCCTCTAAACAATCAAAATTTACTTTAGGGAAATTTTCTCCACCGTTACGAGCAAGTCCGTCGAGATTTTTCATTGATGAATCTTTTTTTAATGTTTTATGGGCTTCTGCTAAAAATGCATATTTAAAGCATTGCAGCCCCGTTTCAAAATCGAAACCTTGAACCCCTCCTGTAGCCGACAAATCTGGGTGGCATTTTATTCGTCGTCTACTACCCGCTCTCCTTAAAATAAAGTTTTTTTTTAAATCTACTGAGATTCAGATCCATGTATTCAATGTATAAAATTGTGGACCCACTTCCCCTCTCATTAAACGTGTCCAAAGTCGAAATTAGTTTATTTACCCAGTTGAAAAAGTTGCTCTCAAATTCGTTTAGACCAGGGTAAAAAGTTTGATTGCCAGTTGAAAATGAAAATAAAAAATTTCCCCAGATGTCCCCTTTTGTAAATAAACTTTTTGATTTACTGATGCTTTAACCCCCCCCCCCCCTTGACCCTCCCATTTCTGAATCTGAATCTCAATTTGTGCTCGAATTCTGTCAATGTAGCTATGGAGAACATTTACAGGGTCTGTTAAAATAATGCCTCCCTCAATCACGTCGTTTTCCTCGGGGGGATTAAAATCTACCCTGTATGTTTGTAAGTGACCTAGAGCAGATTCTAACAAATAAAATTCACGTAATTCCGGGGACGTGACACTATATTCATGTCCTGCACCTATTTGTACAGGACCCAATTCACTAATTATAAAACTATCGTCGAAAATGTCCCCGGAAAAATTAGGTCCAACAATTTGCATAAGACTGTCCATTTCTTCAGCTGTAAATTGAAAATCCAGGGGGATACCAAATAACGTACCTTCACTAACATCATCATCATCCGGCGAGAGGGGATAATTACCCATGATACTTTGAAGTCCCGGACCAGGGAAGGCAGAAGTTTTTCACAGCTTCCCCTGAAACTAGAAAATGAATGGATTAAGTTTTTTTCTTTGACGAAAGTTTTATCACAATTATAACACACTTTTTTTTATCAAACAATTTTTTTTCTTAATTGGATTCGAATTTATCAAACAAATGCATAATAAATTACAAATTTTTGCTTATAGCATTATTTACAAAACAATGCATAATAAATTACAAATTTTGTTAATAACACACATACACACGCACACACATGCACACACACACGCACACACACACACACACACACACACACGCACACACACACACACACACACACACACACACACACACACACACACACACACACACACACACCACACACACACACACACACACACACACACACACGCACACACGCACACACACACACGCTGAAATATTCTTAAAGGTTGAAATTGCGTTTCTATCCCCTTAGCCTATATTCCATTAGCCTATAACGTGCTGCGGAAATAGCATCAGATAGAAATGCGCTGTGGAAACAATTTATGGGAGGTCTGAATTTCTACTTCAAAAATTCTTAATTTTATCATAACTTTTGATGGATTAAGGTAAAGAAAATAATTTAAAGATATTCAAAATCAGCATTAAAATACAATTTAGTTGATATGTACAATGAAAAAATTTCAGCGCTCGGATCAAAACATAAGAAATAATGATATGGAAATAAATGCCATTCAATCATTACATCGATATTGAATTTACACTGTCTCAATGAATTATCGAGTAGACGCGGCGCATGCACCGCTCACACACACACACATACAGCAATCATTACGCCGTTATTGAATTTACAATATTCTTTATACTATCTCAATGAATTCTCGAGTAGATGCGGCGCATGCACAGCTCTCACACACACACACACACACAGACACACATACATACAACAATCATTACGCCATTATTGAATTTGCAATATTCATTATACTGTCTCCATGAATTATCGAGTAGATGCGGCGCATGCACCGCTCACACACACACACACACACACACACACACAACAATCATTATGCTGTTATTGAATTTGCAAAATTCATTATACTGTCTCCATGAATTATCGAGTAGATGCGGCGCATGCACCGCCCACACACACACACACACACGCACACACACACACACACACACACACACACACATACAAAAATCATTACGACGTTATTGAATTATCAGGTATACAGAAAAATAAGCGGTGCATGCACCGCACACACACACACACCTTCAAATTGACTGGGGGAAAAAGAATCATTAGCGAGAAATAATATTTGAAAACTCACATTTAAATTTGCAGCTTGCATGTCGAGAGCTGTAGGAGCCACATCATTCTCGCCTTGCATTGGTCGTGAAGGCCCCGGTAATGCTTGATAGGGGGTGACCCCCCGATCTTGACTAGGTGAGACTGATGCATTATGAGAATCTATCCATTCTCTCTTGAATTTTCTGCCAGGTTGCATAGAGGTTCGTGCAGAGCTGACACTGGCTTGAGAGACTCCTGGCTGGTCCTTAGAACTTGTAATGGATTGCCCTGTAGCTTGCATCAATGTGTTATCACCCCATCTTGGTTTCTTTTCTGAAGGGGAGTAATTGTAAGAATCTTCCTCCACCTTAAAAAGAAGGGAAATTTAGTAAGGAAATAATAAGCCCTCTTTTACAGATAAATTGCCCTCTAAAGTTTATTCTGGTGTTTGTAGCACTCTGTGTCTTAGCACTTAAGAAATATTTAAAAAGAAAAGCTTTTAAAGTAAAATTTTGGAAAATTTTTAGTTTGGGGGGGAAGGGGGATTTCAAAAAACATCCCCCCCATAACATAATTTATGAAAAAGCCCCAGCTTTGGAACGAAAATAAGCTATTTCCGTAAAAACTAAACTATAAAGCTTTTTTGACCGTAAACACTAGTTTTTTGTGAGAAAATTATAGAAAATACATTTCGCTGGGTCAGATGTGAACCTTTGGTTATGAAAAAGCGCAGCTTTGGAACGAAAATAAGCCATCCCCGTAAAAACTAAACTATAAAGCTTTTTTGACCGTAAACACTAGTTTTTGTGAGAAAATTATAGAAAATAGATTTCTCTGGGTCAGATGGGAACCTTTGGTTATGAAAAAGCGCAGCTTTGGAACGAAAATAAGCCATCCCCGTAAAAACTAAACTATAAAGCTTTTTTGAACGTAAACACTAGTTATTGTAAGAAAATTATAGAAAATAGATTTCGCTGGGTCAGATGGGATTCTTTGGTTATGAAAAAGCGCAGCTTTGGAACGAAATAAGCCATTTCCGTAAAAACTAAACTATAAAGCTTTTTTGAACGTAAACACTAGTTTTTGTAAGAACACTTCTCTGTTTCAGCTGTGTACATTTTCACTTTTTCTGATTCAAATGTGTATCTTCAGTCAGAAAAGCATAGTTTCGATTCAAAAATGAGCCATTTCCATAGCAATAGCTCTTAATAGAACTGTTTAAGTATGAACTCCAATTTTTTCCAACGAGACTATGCAACTCAACCACATTTAACTAAACCCCGTGTAACTGAATCCGCATGTAACCGAACCCCCGTGCAACTGAACCCTCGTGCAACTCAACCCCCGTGCAACTCAAGCCCTGAAAAAGCCAAGCTTTGGAACGAAAATAAGCCATTTCCGTAAAAACTAAACTATAAAGCTTTTTTTTTGAACGTAAACACTAGTTTTTGTAAGTAAATTATAGAAAATACATTTCTTTGGGTCAAATGTGAACCTTTGGTTATGAAAAAGCGCAGCTTTGGAACGAAAATAAGCCATTTCCGTAAAAACTAAACTATAAAGCTTTTTTGAACGTAAACACTAGTTATTGTAAGAAAATTATAGAAAATACATTTCTTGGGGTCAAATGTGAACCTTTGGTTATGAAAAAGCGCAGCTTTGGAACGAAAATAAGCCATTTCCGTAAAAACTAAACTATAAAGCTTTTTTTTTGAACGTAAACACTAGTTTTTGTAAGTAAATTATAGAAAATACATTTCTTTGGGTCAAATGTGAACCTTTGGTTATGAAAAAGCGCAGCTTTGGAACGAAAATAAGCCATTTCCGTAAAAACTAAACTATAAAGCTTTTTTGAACGTAAACACTAGTTATTGTAAGAAAATTACAGAAAATACATTTCTTTGGGTCAAATGTGAACCTTTGGTTATGAAAAAAGCCAAGCTTTGGAACGAAATAAGCTATTTTAAAATGTAAAAGAATTATTTATTTAACAGAAATCCTCGCTTTGTTGAATGGCAAAAGCGTTTAGAATTACACAGATCCTTGTCTTAATCATCAACCTTTTGTTTTCATAACTCAGATAAGACACGTTTAAACTCTGACTTCAAAAGGGACTCTCCGTAATTATAAACACATGTGGTTTTTAGACTGGAAAAAAGATTTTCTGATAATTGGGAAAAAGGGGCATTTTTTGAACGAAATAATTAAAAGTAAGGAATTATGATCGTAACACAGCAGTGGATGAGAGAGTTTTTGTTTTACATAATAGAAAAAAGCATACTTAGCGTTTTCTATCGAATATACTCATTATATTCTTAAGGTTTTGTATTGTTGGAGGGGAGGGGGGCTAAGTCCCCCTGAAATTTGAATTTACTAGTAAAACAATTTTTTTTTTGGAAATAAAGAATGAAAGTGTACTCACATTGAAAATAGAAATATCCATTGTTTCAGAGTTAATAAAATCCAGTGTACTATGCTCGATATGCTAATACATAATCAAAATTAAATTCCAAAGCATGAACATTTTATACGGGGTTTCAATGACGAATATTTAAGCAGTTCTCTGATTGGCTGCCTAAAAAACAGGTGTCAGCTCGAAAAAAAAAACACTCTGGTTAAAAAAACTTGGAGTTGGAACAATTTTGTGCGGGGAATCCCCCGTTCATACTGCTATCTTTTTTGCAATGTTTAGGAACAGGCGGGGAATCCCCACTCGTTTGGAATGGTACCCACGGGACATAAGCAAATAGCACATAGTTTCATAACGTGTTTAATCACGTGTAGAGGTCCCATAAAATAACAATGGAAGGAACATAGCGCTATAGAATAGCATGGAAGGGAACATAAACCCTTAGAATAACATGGGAGGGAATATAAACCCTTAGAACATGCTCTGGAAATGTTTTTCCTATTGGGCCAAGCAAATAACATAGGAATTGCTATTGAGCCAAGCAAATAGATACAATCTACTCATTAGAACCATATATGCCCGCAGGACAACACTTACAACGCCTACCCCTAGGGCCCTGGGAAATTTTGTCGACATTTGAGTTTTTGTTATCTAGTTTTTAAACAATTTAAAAAATGGCTACCTAAAAATTTGTAGCGGATGGCTTTGGGGAAAAAGGGTGTGGGGAAGGGGAGGCTAGCTGCCCTTCAATCTCTTGAATCTTATAAAATGAATTAGAACTTTCAATTTCCAATCAAACAAGCCCTCTATGAAGTTTATACGAGCATCATCTTCATAAAAACCATACAAGCCTTCAGGGAATAGCTTAGAACGCCTTCACCCGGGCCCAGGGGGGTTGTATTGACACCAGAATTTTTCTTATCGACCCTTGAACTATTCTTAACAAAATACCTATCTCAAAATTTTTATCAGACGCGTTTGGAAAAAGAAGGCGTGTGTGTGTATGTGTGTGTGTGTGTGTGTTTGTGTGTGTGTGTTTGTGTGTGTGTGTGTGTGTGTGTGTTTGTGTGTGTGTGTTTGTGTGTGTGTTTGTGTGTGTGTGTTGTGTGTGTGTGTGTGTGTGTGTGTGTGTTGTGTGTGTGTGTGTTTGTGTGTGTGTGTGTTTGTGTGTGTGTGTGTGTTGTGTGTGTGTGTGTGTGTTGTGTGTGTGTGTGTGTGTGTGTGTGTTTGTGTGTGTGTTTGGGTGTTGTGTGTGTGTGTTTGTGTGTGTGTTTGTGTGTGTTTGTGTGTGTTTGTGTGTGTGTGTGTTTGTTGTGTGTGTGTTGTGTGTGTGTGTGTGTGTGTGTGTGTGTGTGTGTGTGTGTGTGTGTGTGTGTGTGTGTGTGTGTGTGTTTGTGTGTGTGTGTTTGTGTGTGTATCGTCTCTGTGCGTGTGTCTTCTCTCTGTGTGTTGTCGTCTGTGTGTGTGTGTCGTCGTTATGTGCGTGTCGTCTCTGTGAGTGTGTGTGTGTGTGTGTGTGTGTGTGTGTGTGTGTGTGTGTGTGTGTGTGCTCTTTTCTGTGTGCGTGTCGTCTCTGTGCGTGTTTCGTCGCTATGTGTGTTTTCGTCTCTGTGTGTGTGTGTGTGTCGTCTCTGTGCGTGTTTCGTCGCTATGTGTGTGTCGTCTCTGTGTCTGTGTGTGTTGTCTCTGTGTGCGTGTTGTCTCTGTGCTTGTTGTCTTTGTGTGTGTGTGTGTGTGTCGTCTCTATGTGAGTGTGTCGTCTCTGTTTTTGTGTCTTCTCTGTATGTTTTGTCGTCTCTGTGTCTGTGTTGTCTCTATGTGTGGGTGTGTGTCGTGTCTGTGTGTGTGTGTTCTCTCTGTGTGCGTGATGTCTCGAGTGTCCTTACTAAAAAAAAACTACTGCATTAAAAAAAAATTATCATACGACCTAAATTATTTCATTAGATACACCAGCACTCATAAATGATCCTTTTGAAATTCTTCTAACAACATCAATTCTCAAGGTAAAAGTTTGAATCAAACACTTTTAGGATATCGAGTGTCCTTACTGAAAAACTACTGAATTAAAGAAAAAAAAATTAAATTGATCATACGACCTAAATTATTTCACTAGATACGCCAGCACTCATAAACGATCCTTTTGAAATTCTGCTAACAACATCGATTCTCAAGGTAAAAGTTGGAAAACGGGCCAATCAGGTGTTACAATCCTTTTGTTTTTGCTCAAAATTCGACAAAGCAATGACTGTTAGGCTAGTTTATTTTGCATGATATTTCTAAAGCCAATTAAGATGAAGAAATGCCTTCAAAGTCAAGGCTATAAGAAAAAAAGTTCTGGATATTATTGTCAGTTTGTAGTTTACGCACTAATATCAATATCAGTAACGAAACCCCCTCCGAAATACCTTGTTCTTTTATGTTAGACTTTTGACTTTTCATCACAAATAAATTAAAAAATAAACATTTTCAACTAGAAATAAGGAGCATCGTGATCAGATACGCCAGCACTAATAAACGATCCTTTTGAAATTCTGCTAACAACATCGATTCTCAAGGTAAAAGTTGGAAAACGGGCCAATCAGGTGTTACAATCCTTTTGTTTTTGCTCAAAATTCGACAAAGCAATGACTGTTAGGCTAGTTTATTTTGCATGATATTTCTAAAGCCAATTAAGATGAAGAAATGTCTTCAAAGTCAAGGCTATAAGAAAAAAAAGTTCTGGATATTTTGTCAGTTTGTAGTTTACGCACTAATATCAATATCAGTAACGAAACCCCCTCCGAAATACCTCGTTCTTTTATGTTAGAATTTTGACTTTTCATCACAATTAAATTAAAAAATAAGCATTTTCAACTAGAAATAAGGAGCATCGTCATCAGATACGCCAGCACTAATAAACGATCCTTTTGAAACTCTGCTAACAACATCGATTCTTAAGGTAAAAGTTGGAAAACGGGGCAATCAGGTGTTACAATCCTTTTGTTTTTGCTCAAAATTCGGCAAAGCAATGACTGTTAGGCTAGTTTATTTTGCATGATATTTCTAAAGCCAATTAGGATGAAGAAATGTCTTCAAAGTCAAGGCTATAAGAAAAAAAAAGTTCTGGAAATTTTTGTGAGTTTGTAGTTTACGCACTAATATCAATATCAGTAACGAGCCCCCCTCCGAAATACCTTGTTCTTTTATGTTAGACTTTTGACTTTTCATCACAATTAAATTAAAAAATAAGCATTTTCAACTAGAAATAAGGAGCATCGTTAAAAAACTAAGACGAATGGAAATTACGCCGTATATGAAGTGAGCTGCCCCCTCCGAAATACCTTGTTCTTTATGTTAGACTTTGACTTTTCACCCCAATTAAATTAAAAAATAAGCATTTTCAACTAGAAATAAGGAGCATCGTTAAAAACTAAGACGAATGGAAATTATCTCGTATATGAAGTTAGCTACCCCTCCGAAATACCTTGTTCTTTATGTTAGACTTCGACTTTTCATTCCCAATTAAATTAAAAAATAAGCATTTTCAACTAGAAATAAGGAGCATCGTTAAAAACTAAGACGAATGGAAATTATCCCGTATATGAAGTTAGCTACCCCCTCCAAAATACCTTGTTCTTTATGTTAGAGTTTGACTTTTCATTCCCAATTAAATTAAAAAATAAGCATTTTCAACTAGAAATAAGGAGCATCGTTAAAAACTAAGACGAATGGAAATTATCCCGTATATGAAGTTAGCTACCCCCTCCAAAATACCTTGTTCTTTATGTTAGAGTTTGACTTTTCATTCCCAATTAAATTAAAAAATAAGCATTTTCAACTAGAAATAAGGAGCATCGTTAAAAAAAACTAAGACGAATGGAAATTATCTTTGATTCTGAGCATTTTTGTTTCCCCTCCAAAATTGACCCCCCCCCCTCCCCTGCTCTCAGAAATGGGGGAAGGAGGGAACGTTAAACTATTTTAGATTGACAACACTTTCCAAACATCACATGTGTATTATACAGTACACAATCACCCCATCTCCCCCAAAACACTTTTCAGCCATTTCTTGTTAAATTTTTTTATTTCTAAACTATTTTAAATTGACAACACATTGAAGTATTTGCAAATGCTAAACCCTTTTCTTTTTTTCTCCACCTTAATAGGATCAAATTCGCGAATCCTACACTCCAATTCGCAAATCTCATTACCCCTTTTTAAATGTACCAGTTTTTTAAGAAAAATGTGCACGTGAACTGACGATGTACATTCATTGTGCAATTGACAACAATAACAGAAAAAAATAGCAATAATCAGTCTGGTAATCTGCCATGGAAAGGTGCCATGGAACGTAAAGGCCCAGAAACTTAGAGTTGGCCCAGAAACCTGTGTGGTTGGCCCAGAAACCTGTCTGGTTGGCCAAAAAACCTGTCTGGTAGGTTTTGTATAATTCCATATGCAATTGACAACAATAGCAATAACCAGTCTGGTAATCCGCCATTGAATGTGGAATTCCTATACAGGCAAGCAAATAACATGGAGATTGCTATTCAGGCAAGCAAAGTATAAGTTAACATACTACTAGTATGCATACATTTTTCGGGTAGGGAGGGGAGGAAGAATTTTCTGTTGGAAGAATTTTCAATGGAGAGGGTTGTTTCTAGGGGGTGAAATTTTCAGAGGAAATTTTACAATGGGTGAATTTGCCAGAATTCATATTCGAAATTTCTTTACATGTCTTGCTTTCACTTTACCGATTCAATTTTACGCGTGGAGATGTTAAGGGTAATTGTCCGGGACAAATTTTCGCCAGAATTGAATTGTCCAGAAGATATTTCTATGGGGAGGGGGATTTTTCTGCGGAGGTGGAGCCAGATATCCTGGCGTTATTTAATAAACGATCAGAAATATACAAGTTTCAACTCAATAGTAAAGAGCAACACTAATACTTAGAACGAACAGAAATTATTACGTATGTGAGTGTGATTGCCACCTCCTCAACATCTTGCTCTTTACCCTAACGTTTACATTTTGTTCCAATTCTCTAAAACGACTCTTGAAACACAAGGGTCGTTTAACTAGAACAATAAGTAACTTTTTCTAAAGTGCCAAAAAACTGCAATGTGATGAGTGAGGTGTTGAGGAGGGCAACCCCCGTCATGTACGTAATAATTTCTATTCATTTTAAGTTTTAATACTGCTCCTTACTTTCAGTTGATAATTTTTTTTTTTTATTTAATGAAACTTAGAGACAAAACAATTTTCTAAAGGCAATGGAAAAAGTATGTCAGTTAAAGTAAAAGTATATAAAAATAGAAAAAAGTAACTAATTATAAAAATGCACAAAACAACAGCCTACTTACAAAAACTAATATATAAACTCCCTGCATTTAGTTCTGTTGGGCAATGCCAAAGCGTTGGACGGATATTTTTTAACAATATCGACAGTTTTGAACTTGGTTATCAAACATCAAAATATTTAATGCCTTTAGACTCAGTGTATATAAAAAGTAACGCATTATCAAAGCAGTTTGTTTGAAGTAAAACATTAAAACTAAGATTAGCAAAATCAAATGAAAATTTTCAATTCAATATGCTTAGTTTAATTTTGAATACCAAAGGCCAGTATATTTGACACCAATTATACTTCATAACTGTAAAAGATAAAATCTTTTTCAAAGTGACAACTAAATAAATACCATCACTCCTTGAAAAAATAACAATAATGATAAAACCCAGAAACGTATCCGTTCAGGGGGAAAAAACAGAAATTCCCAGCATTCCGTTCAGGGGAAACATTTCTGATTATAGTGGCTTCATATTTCAGCTCATGGGTACTCTTGCAATGCAAGCAAAAGTTGGCAGTATATTCTTACCGAAATTGACCCTTATTAAGTTGTTTTCCTTGTGTTTTCTATAATTATACGAACTTTCTTGTGTTCAAATAACTGCACTAATTACCAATATTTGGGATCACCATAAAAAGCTGATTCTTTGACTGCATGTTATCAATATTTAGGCTCTTATACTTTCGTTATTGACAAGGATCGTTATTTACTTACCATTCACTGCTATGAAGAATTTGATTTTTTTTTTTTTTTTTTTTTTTTTTTTTTTTTTTTTTTTTTTTTTTTTACTCCAACCAAATCATATAGAAAAAATGTTTGTGGAAAACTGGTTAAGGGTTACTCAGTCACAAATTAGAACTTATATTTTCCTTATTATGGGGTCAAAATCTATTGGCAGGCTGCCAAACAATGGGGCAACAAACTTTTTTTTCATGGTTTTTCCCTATTCTGCTCTCTTTCCTTTGGTTTCCTTATAATTACTTTATAGTCCCAAATTTCCAGGGGGCACACCCCCCTACTCCCCCTTGCCGGTGCCCATGCTTGGATTATGACGTTTCGAATATTTCTGGTCTTTCGGAAGGGGGATTATAATCAGCCTAACACCCTCCTCTACTTTGCAAGTGCCCATGTTGCCAAACTGTCTTTATGGGGAGATATAATTTGCCATTAGGGATTGCCCAAGAAATGGATTTTATCAGATATAATCGCTTGGGTATGTGCTTAATTTTAATCAATTAGCAAATTAAGCACAAACAACTAGAAGAGAATAGGATTTTTTTTTTGTAAGACAATGGAATTTTAACCTTAAGTGAATATTTCGACCCTATATCCAAGGGCCGTCCTCAGCAAAACAACGAATGAAAATATAAAAGAAACAAACTAAAACACAACCGTTTAAACTAAAAAAATTTAAAACATGGTCGTATTTTAATATAAGTTTCTTTTATATTTTCGTTTGTTGTTTTACTGAGAATGGCCCCTGGATATAGGCCCGAAATATTCATTTAAGGTTAAAGTTCCACTGTCACGCGGAAAAATTCCAAAAATTCTACTTGTTTGTGTTTAGAATGGAAAGGCAGTTTATTCTTCGTCGCTATAGTAAATTAAGATTATGCCTTTGGAAAATTACAAGAACGGAAATTATTCTAGCAATCTCTACGCGTCAGGGATGGGGGAAACTTTTTAAGTAGGATCAAGAGGAACTCGTCTTTTCTCTGATTTGAAAATCAAGGCTTACTTTAATATGGCTACAAATGGAGCCACTAATTCCGTAATTAAGAAAAAAAAATTGCTGAGGTATAAAGTTAAAAAGATAAAGAAAGGATATTCTTCAAAGACTGTATGAAACAACATCTACGCCAGCAGTGGGGGTTAAACTAGACAATTTTTGAAAGAATTACCCCAACGTTCACCCCCCCCAGAAAAAGTTAAAAGGGCTGAAACTCTATTTCTTGATTCAGGACAATAAATCCTGTAGCTAGTATCTTAAAGTTAATAGGAAGCCATTTCTTTACGTTTGTTGACACCGTCTCACGTTTATAAAGGAAAGTATATCCTTTTCTACTTAAAGCATGAATTGTAGCTCAGATGATTAAATGAATGAATTATGTCGCATGCTGAGGCCCAGGTGCTTATTTTATTTCACGGATAGGGTTAAAAGTAGTATACAAGAAATATGAAACCACATTTATCTACTTCCGGATACTGTTGGCAGGCTAATTTACAACCTCGGCGGTGTTCCTTTGTGTTTGTGCGTGTGTGTTTTTTTTGTTTTTGTTTTTTTACCTGTAATACAAGTCTAAGTGTTGTAGTACAAGTCTAAGGTTCTATAGTCTTTTCTTCGACTAATTTTACTGAATACTAATTTTACTGAAAACTAATTTTACAGTAGGCATTCTAATTACTAATTTCGCTTCAGAATTATTTCCGTTGAAGACAGACTTCAGAATTTCAATTTTAATTAATTTCTTCTTTAAACTAGAAAAATTTAGAGCGAGAAAAATAAAATTTCTGTAGCTTAAAAAATTACCTTGGAAGGAACCATCAACTCCGTGCCTTCCTTTCTTCCCTTACTTGTAAAATTACTTGCAAGATCCCTTACTTGTAAGATTTGAAAAGAAAAGATAAAACTTCACTCTTTAACAAATTCTAATTCACCATTGAATCCAGTCCAAATCTAAGTAAATACTTTGCCAAGACCTAAAGGTGAAGTTGTGCAGACTCTTAGCCAAAATTCAAACACAAAATATTGTGACTCCCCTCCTTTATATGTGCAATTTTGTGTCGAACTCTCTTAGATTTTAATAGTGGTATATACAAATAGCACAGAAAATATAAAAACGGAAGAAATCAGAAAACCGAAGGAGTTGGATTCCAAATATTATTAGTAGATTTAACCTGAAGAATCTAGAAAACATTTCTATGGCATCTTTAACATAGACAACACAATAGATAATTTTTATCAAAGAGTTCGTGGTAACGAACTGTAAGTAAGGAGCGACCCGGCTCAATAGTAACCGAAACTCTAAAAAACAGAATTTTGATACCAATACATCCATCAAGAGAATCATATATTTTTGCAGTTTCAAATATATAAGTTTCATCAAGTTTAATCTTACCCATCAAAAGTTACGCACCTGAGAAAATATGCCTTGTTTTTGAAAAAAAGGGGGAACACCCTCTAAAAGTCATAGAACCTTAATGAAAATCACACCATCAGATTCAGCGCATCAGAGAACCGTACCTTAGAGGTTTCAAGCTCCTATCTTCAAAAATGTGGAATTCTGTATTTTTTTTTTGCAAGAAGAAAGATCCCAGATGCGTGTTTATTTGTTTTTTTGCTGTTTTTTTTCCAGGGTTAATCGTATCGACCCATTGGTCCTAGAAAATCGCAGGAGGGCTCATTCAAACGGAAATTAAAAGTTCTAATGCCCTTTTTAAGCGACAAAGAAAAATGGAAGGCAACTAGGCCCCCTCCCATGCTCGTTTTTTCTTAAAGTCAACCGGTCAAAATTTTGAGATAACCATTTTGTTCAGCATGGTCGAAAAACTTAATAACTATGTCTTTGAGGATGATTAATCTCCCACAATCCTTGGGAGAAGGGCTGCAAGTTATGAACTTTGCCCAATGTTTACATATTGTATTGGTTATTGGGAAGTATACAGACGTTTTCAGGAGATATTTTTTCTGCTAGTGGTGAGGGGGGCGTCGGGGGTTACGTGGGAGGATCTTTCCATTGAGGAAACTTTGATGGGGGAAGGGACATTGTTATGAAAGAGGCGCAAGATTTCCCAGCATTACTAAAAAAAAACGATCAGAAATTAAATAAAAAAAACAAGTTTTCAACTGAAAAGCTTTTCAACTGAAAACTTTTCAACATCAAAATTTAAAACGAACAGAAACTATTAAGTATATGACTAGGTTCACCCCCTAGTCAATACCTCGCTCTTTACGCTAAAGTTTTATAGTACTTTCGTAAGAGCTATTTATCATAGGCAGCGCAATCGCGCTGCCTAAGTAAAGAACGATGTCGGCAAAATGTATTGTTTTTATTTTATTTATTTTTTTTTTTAGACCAGGGCACTTCGAAAGTAAACAGATTTTTAAAAAAATATAAGATATAAATGTTTTTACTTTTATAACTTTAATAAATCAAATAATATTAACATTTTGACTACTAAACCAGTATATGTATATTAAACTGACAATGCACATTCATTTGGAATTTTTTCAGTATAGTGCAAATTATATTCTGGCCTTGGGAAGGCTTACGGGTTTTGAGCCCTACTCATGTTAATTTCTGCTCGTTTTGAGTCTGACTCGGTTATTTATTGTAATTTCTGTTCGTTTTGGGTTCCATTTATTTATCGATGCTGATTTGTGGTAGTTTCACGCTTGGTAGATTATTTGAGTTTATTTTTGCTCATTTTCGGTTTAATGGAGTTCTTTACTTTTCTTTGAAAAACTTATTTTGTGGAAAAAGTTTTTAAATTAATTTCTGTTCGTTTTATATTGACATAGTCTTTTCAGGGAAAAAGTGAATAATTCCTTAAATCTTTTCGTTTTTCTAAGACTAGTTGACCTGAAATAGAAAACTTGATCCCATTCGCCAAAAAAATATAGTTTGTAGTTTGGCCCGCTATTTGTATGCTGGAGAAAAATTTTCAGCAATTTTTAACAGCATACACCCTTTTAAAAATCTGGACACAAATAGCGGTGTTTAATTTAGTTTCATACCTCCTCTAGTTGACCTGAAATAGAAAACTTGATACCATTCGCAAAAAATTGTTTACTTTCTTTGATAGCTTGGATACACTTATGCTATTTGATTTGGTTAAATTTTAAGAGCCGAAGTAGCCCCAACGGTTTGAACATAATACCCTCAGTCGTTCTTGAGATACTGCTGAGATGCCTTATTGGGAATTAGCATTAACACAGTGCATTTTGATTTAATCTTAAGGCAACATTTAATTTTTAAACATAAAGGGCAAATGGGAGTGTGGGCATGGGAGGGGGACTAGTTGCCCTCCAATCACTTTCGACTATTAAACAGGGAATTAGCTTTTTCTATTTTCAATCGAATGAGCCCTTTCCGAAGTTCCTAAGACAACTTCTTCCATACGAAGTGCCCTGGTCTAAACAAAACAAAAAAGAAAAAAAGAATAATACATTTTACCCACATCGATCTTTACTATAAAAATGTCAAGCCTTCCGATCACTTTCGACTATTAAAAGGGGCACTATCCCTTTCAATTTCCAATCCAATGAGCACTTTTTGAGTTTCTACGATAACGCTTTCTATAAACACCTTATATTCCCCCAAGGAATAAATCACAACCCTTGCCCTGAGGGCTGTGAGGGGGTAGTCATCCTCAAAGACCTAATTTCCAGAACTTTCAACTACGTTAAACAAAATAGCTATCTCAAAATTTTGATTGGATGTGTTGGGGGAAATGGTGGGCGTGAGAGGGGGGTTAACTGCCCTCCAATCACTTCCGACTATTAAAAAGGGCACTAGCCGTTTCAACTTCCAATCGAATGATTCCTTTTTGAAGTTTCTACGACAAGGCTTTCTATAATGAAAACCTTATATGCTCCCAGGGCATAATTTACAAACCTTGACCTGAGGGCTGTGAGGGGGTAGTCATCCTCAAAGACCTAATTTCCAGAATTTTCAACTACGTTGAAGAAAATGGCTATCTCAAAATTTTAATTGGATGTGTTTGGTGAAATGGTGGGCGTGAGAGAGGGGTTACTTCCCATCCAATCACTTTCGACTATTAAAAAGGGCACTAGCCGTTTCAACTTCCAATCGAATGATTCCTTTTTGAAGTTTCTACGACAAGGCTTTCTATAATGAAAACCTTATATGCCCCCAGGACATAACTTACAACCCTTGCCCTGAGGGCTGTGGGGGGAGTGCTATCCTCAAAAACATAATTTCCGGACTTTTTAACTACGTCAAACAAAATGGCTATCTCAAAATTTTTATTGGATGTGTTTGGGGAACTGCTGGGTGTGAGAGGGGTGTTAGTTATGCTCTAATCACTTTCGACTATTGAAAAGGGCACAAGAGTAGTAATAAACCTATTGATATAAACCCTACAAGGAAACCTACAAGCCTGAGGCATGGATATGTGTGCAGTTTCACACCTACACACCTTACCACGGTCAGTCCACTATTACTACGAACGATACATGGGGAAACCAGACGGGTTTCTGAGGCAACACGCATTTTCTGATCCAAACAGAGATGTATAAGGAATCATACAAGAATATACGGTAACTTGATTAGTAATTGGATTCAAATATAAGGAGTGATTTTCAACGTATTCAAAGGTTTATTGGACTTTAATAGGCCGCGCGCTAGCGCTGCCTAAGTAAAGAACGATGTTGGCACAATGTGTGTTTGGTTTCTCCATACCCGGGCACTTCGTATCGAAGGATTTGTCGTAGAAACTTCGAAAAGGGCTCATTCGATTGAAAATAGGAGTGGCTAGTGCCCTTTTTAATAGTCGAAAGTGATTGGAGGGCAACTAGCGTAGTTGATTTCCAGATAGAAGTAGTAAGGGCCCAATTCGTTTCACGAATACATTGACGGTTACAAGCCTGAGGCATGAATATGCGTGTAGTTTAACCGGTACATTGGCTTGCCAGGGTCAAGCACCTATTACTACGAACGATACTTGTCCTACCAGACGGGTTTTCTAATGTGGCACTCATTTTTTTGAGGTCAGTCGGTTAGAGAGAGTTGGCGGCTATAAGGCCATAGGGAATCCCGGTCCTACATTCAATCCTACATTCACGCCTACATGAATATACAGTGTAGTCTAACCGGTACATTGGCTTGTTAGGGTCAGTCACCTATTACTATGAACGGTACTTGGCTTAGCGGACGGGTTTTTCTAATGTGACACTCATTTTTTTTTTCAATCAGAGTGGTTTTTTTTTCGAGCTGACACCTGTTTTTTAGGCAGCCAATCAGAGAATTGCTTAACAATTCGTAATTGAAGCCCTGTATAAAGTGTTCATGCTTTGGAATTCAATTTTCATTATGTATTAGCATATCGAGCATAGTACACTGGATTTTATTAACTCTGAAACAATGGATATTTCTATTTTCAATGTGAGTACACTTTCATTCTTTTATTTCCCCCCAAAAAAAACAAATAAAAAAAAACGTTTTACTAGTAAATTCAAATTTCAGTGGGGACTTAGCCCCCTCCCCTCCAACAATACAAAATCTTAAGAATATAATGAGTACATTCGATAGAAACGGCAAAGCCCGCTTCTTTCAATTATGTAAATAAAATCTCTCCTCCACAGCTATGTTTACACGTTTTAATTGTTTTGAAAAACAGTTCTTTATCATTCAGAAAGAAGCTTTTTTCCAAAACATGCTGTATTTTTCCGGTTTGAATGAAAAGCTCGCGTGTTACAAAGAGAGTGACAGTTTTGTGGGATCAAATTTCACAGGCTCTTGGTATAAACGGGCTTTGTCTAATTCCGATCTCGCGGCTATACTTACAAGCAGTTTCTCAACATTTATGATGACAATCTACGTCTGAACGACTTTCTAGTGCTAAATGATGAATGAGGCGCTGATTCCCCTATCCCTCCCCCTAATGATTTTAATAATAATTCTTTTGAGATTTCCTTGAAAAATAGCATTTTTTTTTATTTTCAGTGAAAAAATAGTGCCTTCATGATTCTGAGTAACTCATTCCACCCTCAATAAAATTTTCGGTAATATTTAGCAGTAAGAAGAAGGAGGGTAAAGAAATTAATAATAGGAGCACCTTTAAGCCATTATACACATCACGCCTTAATGACCAATAAACTTTTTGCCTTTAAACAAGAGGAGGGCAAAATTTGACCTCTTAAGCATTTATCCAACAAAAATGGAAAAAGGGGACTGTTTTTTTCATGCTAAATTTTGCCTTCTTTTTAAGGAAAAGGATTCTTGCAACTACCCCCCTCCGGAAAAGAACCAAGACGGAACGAATCCACATCTATGCAAGAAACGGACGGCACTCAACAGCAGTCTGAATTTGGAACTGTGAGTATTTTCACCTCTAGCTTCTACCTATTTTCTATCCAACATTTTTTTGTTTTTTTTTAACTTTCTGAGGGAGGAGGGGGGTAACTTTTTAGTTTTAAAATTTTTTTTATGAATAGAAAAACGCTTCACTACAGATAAGGCTATTGTGTTTTTGTGAACTTTCTGAGGGAGGAGGGGGTAACTTTTTAGTTTAAATAATTCTAGGAGGAATTGGGTTTTGTTGGATGGTATGGAAAAATGGTACGTGTTAAATATTCGGGAAACATACGAGTAGAAAAATGCTTCACTACAGATAAGGCTATTGTATCTTTCTGAACTTTCTGAGGGAGGAGGGGGGTAACTTTTTAGTTTTAAAAACTTGTTTATGAATACAAAAACGCTTCACTACAGATATGGCTATTGTGTTTTTGTGAACTTTCTGAGGGAGGAGGGGGTAACTTTTTAGTTTAAATAATTCTAGGAGGAATTGGGTTTTGTTGGATGGTATGGAAAAATGGTACGTGTTAAATATTCGGGAAACATACGAGTAGAAAAAATGCTTCACTAGAGATAAGGCTATTGTGTTTTTGTGAACTTTCTGAGGGAGGAGGGGGTAACTTTTTAGTTTAAATAATTCTAGGAGGAATTGGGTTTTGTTGGATGGTATGGCAAAATGGTATGTGTTAAATATTCGGGAAACATACGAGTAGAAAAAATGCTTCACTACAGATAAGGCTATTGTGTCTTTCTGAACTTTCTGAGGGAGGAGGGGGTAACTTTTTAGTTTAAAAAATTTGTTTATGAATAGAAAAACGCTTCACTACAGATATGGCTATTGTGTTTTTGTGAACTTTCTGAGGGAGGAGGGGGTAACTTTTTAGTTTAAATAATTCTAGGAGGAATTGGGTTTTGTTGGATGGTATGGAAAAATGGTAGGTGTTAAATATTCGGGAAACATACGAGTAGAAAAAATGCTTCACTACAGATAAGGCTATTGTGTCTTTCTGAACTTTCTGAGGGAGGAGGGGGTAACTTTTTAGTTTAAAAAATTTGTTTATGAATAGAAAAACGCTTCACTATACATAAGGCTATTGTGTTTTTGTGAACTTTCTGAGGGAGGAGGGGGAAACTTTTTAGTTTAAATAATTCTAGGAGGAATTGGGTTTTGTTGGATGGTATGGAAAAATGGTACGTGTTAAATATTCGGGAAACATACGAGTAGAAAAATGCTTCACTAAAGATAAGGCTATTGTGTCTTTCTGAGGGAGGAGGGGGTAACTTTTTAGTTTAAAAAATGTGTTTATCAATAGAAAAACGCTTCACTACAGATATGGCTATTGTGTTTTTGTGAACTTTCTGAGCGAGGAGGGGGTAACTTTTTAGTTTAAATAATTCTAGGAGGAATTGGGTTTTGTTGGATGGTATGGAAAAATGGCACGTGTTAAATATTCAGGAAACATACGAGTAGAAAAAATGCCTCACTACAGATAAGGCTATTGTGTTTTCTGAACTTTCTGAGGGAGGAGGGGGTAACTTTTTAGTTTAAAAAATTTGTTTATGAATAGAAAAACGCAACTTTCTGAGGGAGGAGGGGGAAACTTTTTAGTTTAAATAATTCTAGGAGGAATTGGGTTTTGTTGGATGATATGGAAAAATGGTACGTGTTATATATTCGGGAAACATACGAGTAGAAAAATGCTTCACTACAGGGAAGGCTATTGTGTCTTTCTGAACTTTCTGAGGTAGGAGGGGGTAACTTTTTAGTTTAAATAATTCTAGGAGGAATTGGTTTTTGTTGGATGGTATGGAAAAATGGTACGTGTTAAATATTCGGGAAACATACGACTAGAAATGAACATGATATTTCAACTTTATGAAATAATGCTTATTTCACATAAAAAATAAAACTTTTTTTCTACAGATTAATGATATAGCACCACCGCCACCATTGAGTGATGAAACAACTGAATTTACAGGACCAATTCTTTCACCACCAACGGAGTTCAGTGATGAACCTACATTAGTTCTAGAGAACATGGAGTGGCATAGGGGTTTCCTCAATGATGTTTTTGGGGAAATGGCTAGCCTAGACGACTTAACTTGTGATATTGACATGCTTGAGGATCCGGGGTGGGCAGATAGTTTTATGCGTGACCATTTAGGAGATGTTACTAGTGCATCTGAACCGGGTCCTCATAACGAAATTCCATCACAGGACAATACAGGCTGGCTAGACCAATTGTCCCCAAACACCTTGGAAAATGTACTAGGGGAAATCATGCCAACTCCAACCAATGTGATTGAACAGACTGGGAGTGGTGGTGGTGTTATTGACAATTCCCTGTCGCCCTCCACCATTCCACTTAATGATATAGCTAGCACTAGTAGTAGTAATACAACAACACCAGTATCCCCTCTTCCGGATTTTTTTCTGTCCAACTCTGCCTTGCACCACACATTGGTCTACAGCGCCAAATTCGGTGACCCCTTCAACTTTCTAGTGTCAGGGGATATAATAACAGATCCCTCGGCCATTACACATTCATATACTGATAAGATTCGAGCCATTCTTGAACAACAAATGAGGGTGTGGGGAGTGGGGGTCAGTTTAAAAGCATCAATAGCACTAAAAATATTTTTTTTTAAATGAAAGTGCGGGTGAGATGTATTCGAAATACTTGCACACAGAGATGTTGGCAATTCACCCACATTTATCAAATTATGGGGAGGTTTTTCTAAATTGGGCTAATAGTATTCAAAGTAAGTGGGAAAATTATAACGAGGGGGGTAGTGGATCTGTAGTTTTATTTATTGAAAGTTTAAATGTTAATATTTGTAGGTTTAAAAAGGATTTTATTGTAAGAGGTGGGCATGGGGAGAGGGCTATAGTTTTAAAATATCATTCAGATTTAGAGGGGTGTAGGGGGGATACAACGAATCTGTTTCGATACGAGGCTGCAGTGTTTCGAGTATGCATTTTTGATTGCAGCATACAGGCCTCTGCGCGATGATGCCACTAAGAAAAAGTTGGATAAAATGGCAGTTAATGGTAGGGAGGGTTCAAAGTTCCCCAAAGTAAATTTTAATTGTTTAAATGGTCAATTTCCCGTGACACTAAAAGGAATAGATATTTTTGAGCGGGCTAATGCACATTTAAAGATTGGTGTCACGGTGTTACAGTATGAACCAGAATTTGAAGAGGGTCAGCGTTCCGATAAGAAGGGTGTATTATTTCCAGTGCGGGCTCCTTCAATTGAATCAGTAGAACACTGGGTGTGGCTTCTATACACCCCACCCACAGACTCCGATTCAATTGGTCATTTCAATCCAATTACGGATACTAGTAGGGTTTTATGTGAGGGTAAAACGGGGCGTGGGGGTGCGTGTTATTACTGTCCAACATGCCTCTCCAGATTTCGCTCTGATTTAAAGTTAAAGCATCACATGAAACACTGTAAACGTCATGGATACCAGGCTGTGGAGACGGTAAGCGGAGATAGAGCGATCTTACGTTTTAAAAATTTTCAAAACACGCTCCTGCAGAGCAATAAGATCGCTTTGGACTGCAAGGCTAAGCTGACAGACGTGTGCGATCCGTCAAATTCAAATCGTGTTAAAATACATGAAGCCATAGGGGTCTCTTACGCTCATGCGCAACGATATTCCAATAATATCATGCAACTGTTGGATGTAGTTGAGATGTTGAGTGACGGTGAAGACTGCATGCGCTCGGCATTGGTCAGTCTAATCAAAACAGCGAACGGTGCAATTTCGCGCCTTCGTTATACAAATTATCCTATGCTCCTATCACCAGATGACATAGTGGCCATTAAAAATCGTAAAATGTGTTGGGTTTGCAAGGGAGGATTTGATGATGGTGTTGGGAATGGGGGGAGGAGGAAGGTGATCGACCATGATCATTTGTGGCAGGAAATTACATCGGGAGGGAGTAACTTTAGAGGGGTAGCACACCAGTCATGCAATTTAAACGTTAGACAACAATATTTCGTACCTGTTTTTATACACAATTCCAATTACGACTTAAAGTTTGTTCTTCCGGCGTTGGCCCGCATTGCCAAGGGAGGAGTTGTAGATGACGCATTGATAGATGGTTCTTTTTCATATAATATCATACCCAAATCATCGGAGAAGCTACTGCTGCTAGAATTCATGTGGAAAACAGTTGACAAGGGTAACACGTGCCTGAATAAAATCCGTTTTTTAGACTCTTTCAGCTTCTTCCCCAAATCTTTAAGTCAATTGATTCAGGTGCAGAAAAGTGACCATTTTGATAGCTTCCCCCTCCTCAAACAGCACTTCCCCGATGATGAAATGTATGATTTATTAACGTGTAAGGGTATATATCCATATGATTATTAGAACTCTGGCTCGAGGCTAGATGAGGTGTCTCTACCGCCCATTGAAGCTTTTTACAATTCTCTTACTAAGAGTGAGTGCGCCACTAGCGACTACGAATTTGCTAAGAGGGTTTGGGCAAAGGGCGGATGTAGAAATGGGTGGGATTATTGTAAACTTTACTTGGCTAGTGACGTACTCACTCTTCTGGACATTGTGTGCAAAAATACGGATAAAATCTATGGGGAATTTGGGTTGGATTTAGGTTATTATTTTTCCACTCCCCATTTGGTGATGGACTTGATACTTAAAATCAGCAAAGAAGAAATAGGTCTGATCGCCGATGTGGATCAGCATCTGTTTGTAGAGAGATCAATGAGGGGTGGGTATGTTTTTCACGGGGATCGTATCATGAAAACTGATCCGAGTGGACAGCACACCGATGAAAAGTCGGACGCAGTTTTTTTGGATATGAATTCTCTTTACCCATCGGCAATGTCTCACTACTGTTTGCCGTGTGGCAATTATAAATGGCTTGACAATCCGTGTGCTTCGAATTTCCCCGACATTGCCAGTGTGGAGGAGAATGGGGCACAGGGATGGTTTTTTGAAATTGACGGTGAAATACCCATGGAAATCCATGACTCGGTAAAAAACTTTGTTTTTCCGTGCATAAATAGACCGGTGGGTAGGGACTCTCTGAGTCCCTACAATTTAGCTTTAGTAGAGGACGGGAGTATGCACTGGGTACCTTCAAAACAAAAACTAATTGCCGACCTCAACCCGAAACAGAATATCGTTTTTCATCACGTGCTATTGAAATGGATGGTATCCAATGGTTTCAAGGTGACAAAGATTCATAGAGCCCTCCAATTTGATCAAAAGCCTTACATGAAGACGTTTATTGACACCTTTGTCAGTAAGCGTTCACAAGCGAAAACGAAAGTTGAAAAAGAAGTCTATAAACTCATTTTGAACTCAGCTTTCGGTAAAATGTGCGAGAGCGTACGACACAGAAGTCGATGTGACATTGTAACCAACCCCAAAGATTGTGATCGAATCATTGCGGATCCAAACTTCACATCGTTCACAATCATAGACTCTAATATGGTGCTCCTACATCGCAAGAAAAGAAACATTGTATTAAATAAAAATATTGCAGGTGGAAGTGCAATAACTGAAATATCCAAGAAACTCATGTTGTCATTTTATTATAATGTATGGAAGGTACAGTGGCCGATTGAGGGACAAGCTCAAGTGTATTACGGGGACACTGATTCACTCCTGTTAAAAGTCAAAACTGAAAATCTATTGAATGATTTGGAAAATGGCGAGTACATTAGCTCACGAATGGACTACACTAACTGGGACGAATCCCTCTACCCAGAGCTAGTGAAACGCCAGGCCCCAAATCAATTGTTAATGCTAAAATCTGAAACGGGTAGCGATCTGATATCCAGTGGTGTGTTTCCTGGTCCGAAGGTATACTGTGTGGAAACGCACGGCAAGGATATCAAACAAGTTTGCAAGGGGGTACCTACACACTTTGTAAAAAATAATTTCGACATGAGTGTATATAGAAACTGTGTGGAACGTAGTTTAGTGCCAAGGGCGAAAGTCATGGCGATTCGCTCTTTACAATTTAACAACTACACAGTTAGAGTTGAGAAAAACGCCATGTCGGCCATATCGGACAAAGTCTATGTGCTTGAGGATGGTGTGAAGGTACTACCACACGGTCATTATTTAATTTCAGACCGAGTTGAATGCATAGAATAAAGAAAACAACTCGGTCTAGAAAAATTAACTTAAATTCATTAAAAAAAAAGTATAAATTGGGTGGGAGGGATTTTTTTGGGTAATTAGGTGTTTTTAAAATTCTTTTTAATTCTTTATCACAAACAATTTACAATGTGTGTGTTTGTGTGCAAGGCAGATCAATTTCCAGTATTTAATGCCAGCCCCGGCCCGGGCCCGTTGCAGCGGGCCCCCGGCGCCCGGTGCTTCCCGGCCTGCCCCCGGCCGCCGCAGCGGCCGCCCCCCCGGGGGGAGGGGGACCCCAAAATTTAAAATGTTGTAAATAATAGTGATATTTCAAGTGCTTTATTCCAATAAATGTAGTATTTTTTTATAAATAAATACAAAAAAGTGTAATTATTTAAGTTTTTTTTCTAGTGGTTATGTAAATTTTTTATTATAAATAAATTAAAAAAGTGTATTTTTTTTCATGTTTAATGTGCCTTTTTCAATGTAGTATTTTTTATTTTAAAGTATTGTTACTTTTTTATGTTTAATAAAAGAAAATATTATTCTTTATTCGTCTTCTTCGTCTTCTCATTATTATTATTATTATTAGTATTATTATTCTTGAACGGAGTAGTAGTAGTAGTAATAGGGAAATTATTTAGTCATTAGACAGCCATAGTCTACAGTTAGTTGTCTAGGTGAACTGTTGAAGGGAACATGTATCAATTTAAAACACCATTCAGATCGTTTCTGTGTGGACCGTCAATGTCAGGCAAAACAACACTCTTAACTAAAATAATTAAAAATTACGATAAAATGTTTGTGGAAAAGCCGAAAAAAATCTAATATTGATACAGTATTTGGCAGGAGTCATACGATAAAATAAAAGCGATTGCCACGACGGGATTGGTGCAGATACAATTCATACATGGACTTGATGTTTTCAGCATTATTGAACCAAACTCTTGGCTGATCATTGACGATCTGGCTGAATCTATTGAACAATGGTCCCAGGAAATGCTACAACTGTTCACTGTTCGCTCTCATCATGAACAGATTTCCGTTACTCTGGTTCTACACAATCTCTTTCATCAGAGCAAGTGTATGCGAACACTTGCATTGAACTGTACCTACTATATCATCTACAGAGTTGTTCGTGATTCTAGCTCGCTAATAACTCTCAATAAACAAATCTATCCAGGAGCCCCCAAATTTCTGCTCTCAGCATACAATCAGGCAACTAATAAACCCTACGGCTACATCCTATTGGATCTAAATCAAAATACACCCGAGGATCTGCGTGTAGTCACAGATATTTTTGACAATGAAATTACAGTATATCTCCCCGTGACCACCAAAAAGACCTATTAGTTGCTATCATGACACTGAAAAAACTACATGAAAATAGACATTTGTTTTCAGTTCTAAGCACTTCAAAACCTCCGCTTAGGAAAGTAATACTCAAACACGGTATTGACAATGATTTCATTAATCTAATATCCAAACTTTGTTTAAATTTGATCGAGGGTAATGTTCAACTGCCAGAAGTAGTTAAGCAATTGGCAAAGCAACATCGTTCCATTGTACGTACATTGGCCTCTAAAAAGAAAGGAAAGAATTTTAAAAGGAAACGACTGCTTCAGGCGGGCGGTAGCTTTTTCACACTTTTACTGCCAATAATTGCAGGACTTGTAAACAGTTTTCTCTAGAAAGAGAGAGAATGGCAAAACCCTATAAATTGACTCCAATAGAACTCGCTCTCTCACCCGTCGAACACTTTGAGAACAATCTGAGTAAATTCCTTGACAATGAGAATATTGAGGATGATAAAAAACTGCTTTTACTTCAAGATGCACTTCGCCGAGTGGACAAACACAAGTCCTATCGGTCGAAGTCCACTGCTGCTGGTGGTATTGACTTCAAAAAAGAATCATCTCCTCAAGAGTCTGCTGCTGGAACACAATTAAAGAAGGAGGAATTGGATTCGATTGTATTGAAAATTGGAAATCTAATGCCCCACTCATATCGTGAACAAAGTAAACGACTCCTAACCTATCTCATGGAAAGTGGTCAAGATCATATTCAAGTTGAGAGCAATGGGGAACGGATTATAATTAAGGGCAAGAGCTATAATCTAATTGATTTAATCTATGATATGGTTACAAATCGTAAAGGACTATTATCATTTGACACTCATCTATACAACTTTCTAAATACATTAAACTTCCCCAAAAGTCTTATTGGCAATAGACAAATTCTAAAAAAATTAAATGAACATGCATCATCATAAACAACATTGACACCATTAAAATATGAACTTGAAGAAGATTTTAAATCAATTTTGGAAAATACTAGCACACCACTGATAGCTAGACAAAAGCGAAGACGTATCAAGTCAACGTCACCACCACCACCACCACCACTACCATCATCAACAGCCAGTATACAAAAGGGTAGCGGACGTTACACAACGTGTTTACGTTCAAAATGGTTGAAGTTCTGAAAGGTGTTTATGAAAATATTGGTGAGGCGGGGAGTTTAAGTTCCCCCACCACTCTTTCCAAGGTCACAGGTGTTCACACTAAAAGTGTACAAGACTATCTACAAAATGAATCAAGTTACACTCTGCATAGAAATCATAGACTTCGTGCCAATCAATATCGAAAAACTAAAGCCTTTTACCCATTGCATATAATGCAAGCAGATCTCCTGACTCTAGATGAGCTTCAACGACGTCAAAATACACCGTACAAGTACATCCTACTTGCAATCAGTGTTTATAGTCGCTATGCATATGCAATTTCATTGCGATCAAAGAGAGGTGTTGAAGTTGCTCAGGCCATTGAAAGTATTCTCGAACAGGATTCATATAAAAAAATTCAAACGGATCGCAGTAGTGAATTTGTTAATCCCCATGTTGCAAAAGTACTAGTAAAATATAGTACACTGCTCTATCATAGTCACAGTCCTATAAAGGCTGCAATGGCCGAACGATTGATAAGAACTATTCGACTTTTAATTTCAAGATATTGTACATTGAAAAATACACCGGCTTTTATTCATGATCTTGATAAAATCATGTTGATTTATAATCAACGACCTCATCGATCATTGTCCAACTCTAAGCCAACGGAACTTCATCATTCTGATCATGATACAATTGACACCTTTCTTAAACAGTATTCCAATGAATCGATTGTCAAGAAGAAGAAAAATAAATTCAATGGTGGTGATACCGTTCGAATTAATAGAACAACTAATGTTTTTGAAAAGGGGAATTACTTGTGGTCCACCGAACTTTTTAAAGTGGCAAAAATCCTAGACACTAAACTCATAACTTATCGCCTGCGTGATACCAAAGATGAAGAGATTCTCGGCGGCTTTTATGATTATGAATTGCAAAAAGTTAAAAATGCTAGTGAAATCTATCAAATTGAAAAGATATTAAAGACACGTACTCGCAGGGGTAAGAAACAGTTACTTGTTCGGTGGCTAGGATACAACTCTGATTTTGATTCTTGGATCGGTGTTGAAGATATTGACAATGCCCAATGATTTCTATGTAACATTCATGTCCAACGTTTCCGATCCTCTCTACAACGACTTGAATAGAACAAGTGATTTTTGGACAAAACTCTCCCCCGCCATCAAATTTGACGGTGCGTATGAAGTGGCTCTTGCCGACTGTATTCTCAAAAATACCTATGACATCCTGAGAAAGGATCGTAAATATGAAATAAAAATTAGACCCTATAATTGGCCACCATCACCACCACCACCTTCAGGTGATCAAGAACAAATTCGAAAAATCAATTGGATGGATTATCCATATGTTGAATTACCCTACGAGGAACTCACCTGTATGAATGATTTATGTCGTTCTATTAATAAAAGAATTTCCGCTCGTAAAATGGAGCTTTTAATTTCAGCTATTCAAAGGAGGAGGGCAAGATCTACACTAGTTCACCTATTGCCAGCGAAACGGTTATTCTCAATGATAACCTAAAGGATGTTCTTGGCTTTAAGCTCAATATAATCAATGGTAAAAGTGCCGGAAACACTAATTTCATTTTTGCTGACTACCCACCTGCCTTCTCCACAGACACTTGTATATTTCTATACGCTTCATTTGTGGAAACATCGAGAGTCGGTAATTCAAATGTTCCCCTCCTACGAGTTCTTGAACGAAAAACCAATCAAGAGCATATTCATCACTACAATATAAAGCATCTTCAGTATATTCCTGTAAACACTACGTATTTGGAACTCTGTCAGTTAACACTAAGAACTGAATTAGGTGATCCTCAAGCAATTTCAAAAGGCTTAGCAGTGATTACATGTCATTTTCGATCCATTGTCAACGACAGCTCAATCACCTAAAATGAACAATGGGAGAATTCCATTTGTCTGTCCCGATATCGATTGCTATGTTGGTGCTTTGAGTCCACGTCAAATAGGCAATGGATTAGACTACTACAAGGGTCGTACTACAATGTCTGGCTACGGTCTTGGTAGCTGGTTTGCTAGGCTGTTTCGTTCTGCACTACCCCTTGCCAGAAAATATCTTGTACCTGCTGCATCAAATTTTGCTGCCTCCACACTACAGGACTGGGGGTCGGGCAAGAATTTCAAGGAGAGTGTTAAGGAAAATATTAGATCTTCAGCAAGAGCCGTTGGTGAGCAACTAAATTCTCGACAAAATGGGGAGGGATTGAAAAGGATGCGTTCACGTCATTCACTCATCAGTCTCCACCCAGGCAGGAAGCAAAGGACATCAACAAGGACTTTGAGGAATAAAACAACGAAGGCCAATACGCAGAAGAAGAAGAAAAAGAAAAAGATTGTTAGATCAAAGAAGGATTTCTTCTCTTAAGATGATTTATCTCCCCCACAAGGAATCATATCCATCAATTAGTTCCTCATTGAATCTATTCAATGCTGAAAATGTTGATGTCAGTGTCAAGTATGGCTACTATGAACAATTTCACCCCAACAATCCCTCTCGGAAAATATACACTTTCAAATATTTTCCAATGAAGACTATGTCATTGATTTGTCATCAACATTTATTGATTTAAATGTTGTGGTGAAGAAAAAGTCAGATAATACAACTCCAAATGCCGGCGATGGTCTCTCCTACGAGAACTGTATTCTACACAACCTATTCAAACAAATTAATGTATTCATTAATGGAACATTGGTGAGCACTAGCAATAATTTATCAAACTATGCAAGCTACATACAATTTATGATGATGACGCCAAAGGCATACAAGGAGTTGAGAGGACAATCATTGGGCTATGAATATCGATCAGGTGTTGATACTGACGGTGAGTTGACTACTGCAGTGACCCAAGAGTATCATCTGGTTGGAAAGTTAAATCATGAGATATTCAATATATCCCAATGGCTACCCCCAAATGTCAAGATTGACATAAAGTTACAGATGGCCCCATCGAATTTCATTTTGAGAAAAACACTTCCTGCAGCACCCGATGCAAATGTCATTATCACATCGGCAATTCTCCACGTCCGAAAACAACAAGTTATGAGCTCTGTTGCATTGGCAGTGGAAAAGCTAAGAGCCAATGGTAACAACATTAAACTTCTTGTTCCCCATACGATCACCAATCAACGTCACATTGCCACCGGCTCTCGTAGCTATAGCGATTCATCATTTATCAATGGAGAAATCCCATCAAAATTGGCTTTGGCCTTTGTGAAGAGTGGCAGTGCCGTTGGATCCTGGACTGAATCCCCCATGATTTTAATTTTTTCGGTCTATCTAGCCTTGTGTGCAAAGTGAATGGTATTCCACTGTACACTCTATCATTTGACAAAAAATCCTATAGAACTCTGTACGAGTTGACCATGCAATCCCTAGATCATGACTCTCAACTATTTGAAAATGGAACAACCGATTCAATGTTTTCAAAAAATCATGGGGTTATTGTTTTGGACTTGTCTGGCACACAGGATATGAGCATAGTACGAACAGGGAATGTACGTTTAGAGTGTACATTTGCCAATGCTCTGACTGCGAGTATCACGCTAATATCACTGAGTCAATTTGAAACCTATTGGGAAATCACACCCGACGGCAGTGTTCTACTAGACCTAGCACCATGAACACAAACCAAATAATCAACGTATTTAGTATGGATCCATACATGTCCCAGTACAAGTCCTATTGCATACCTTAGGACTTCATTGAAAAAATTCCAAGTGTTAACAATACCCTAATCATTGTTAATAGCATTCCATCGACTTTGAAGACCGGTCATTGGCTATGCATCTTTCAAACAGCGAAGAATATTAAATTTTTTGATCCTCGTGGCCTATCGTATAAATTCTACGCTCCATACATCAGCAACTTTATTGAAAGCAGGGGGAAAACCATTATTCAAAATCAACGAAGAGTACAGGATTTAACGACTAAGACATGTGGCTTTCATGCACTACTCTTTTTCATGTTCAGATGTCGTGGCTACACCTACAAGCAGTTTCTCAACATCTACGTTGACTTACCTCAATTGAACGACTTTCTAGTGGAGAATATACTTACAAGTGTATTTAATATTGATTTTAGTGCCCTAAGAATAAAATGTTCTAAAGATGTATGTGAAATTGTTTATTAATAAAAAAAAAATTTATATACATGATAAAACGACTTTTCTACTCTTTAGATTTCATCCACTACTAGGTATTTGTCGACAACAACTAGTGCAGGTAGATTATCTGAATTCACAGTGTACTGATCCTGATGTACTGTAATGTAAGGGTCACATTTTCTACAGTAGAGTGTGACTTCACTCTTGTCATATCTCTTTGTATAGTCAATGATACTATTCTCATTCATTCTATAGAATTCACATGTTTCAATTTGCTTATTTGAAGCAATTTCACAAACAGTGTCCTCAAGTGTCGAATCACATTCCGTCACAGCCAAATAAAAATCAGTGGGCTTATAATCATAACACCCAGTGTCTTCACAACGATGACGTAGAAACCATATTCTTTTGTGGTTCCAACAGTTGAATCGTTGACCCGGTTCCTCCTCCCAGAACAATCTAAAACCACGACGATACCAATCTCGTAGCAATAAACTAAAATCACGGTTAGGATTCTTTCCAATCATACCGGGATATGTATTCTCCCACTGATTACATTTATCATAATGACAATTGGAGCATAGGTGGCCTCTAGGATGAGAGTCACACACCTCTTCAAAACAGGAATTACAACCTTTAATTTGTACAGCATATCCTCTATGCAATTTACACGGGTTGCATAATCAACACTTTTCATCATACTCCTCAATCATTGTGCAATTCTCACATGATGATGACCAGCTGCCTAGTGAGTACATACATAACGGACATGTATGGAACATTTTGTTATGTGTTGACACTCTCACTACCACAATGAAACTGAGCTAGCAACAACAAAAATTGTCTGAGATAGAGAGAGAGAGAGGAGTAAATCATCCTTGAGCACCATCTTTCTCATGAAAAAAGTCCTAAATTTCAAAACTAATGTTTAAAAGCATATCCACAATATCATTTTGCCGTGTCGTGATCAATATATCAATAAATTGGGTAAATGCATTTGGACCACGATGTAGAAGCTTCATACAATAGTCTAATGATGGAGAATCAGTTTTCATTATATCAACAAGCATTCCCTGAGAAAATATCTTCCTTTGAATAGACAACTCTAGAAAATCATCATCTAGAATCAAACGTTTTTCCATAAGAACTAGATTCCTCATGATTCGCTCTTTCTCGAATCTATCCATTTTTTAGAGTCCTAACTCTCTCACAACCAACTTCAGACTAATCAGAATTTCTTTTTGTACTCTAGAAAATATACGCTAGTCTACTATAGAAAGAAAAAAAATAGCATTGATTTAGAAACATTTTTATTGAACATAATTACAATAATAATATTCACTGATGCATTTTGTTCTCATCAATATATTTCGATAGGACATCTAATGCTGACCGAAGTTTATTTATATGGAGAATATTCACTTTTCCAGCAAAACATAGTTGCTCCTCCTGCTTAAACTTGCTTAATGATATCACGTATCTAGCATACATACTATCCCATTCAAGGCATAGTCTACAGCCAGCGGTTATTTCCACAGCTACATTGGGTACTCGTATATCGTTGCTGCTGCTGCTGCTGTTGGTTCCATCATTAATCTCCAATAATGTAAATGCACCACTCATTTTTTTCTCCACTAATATCCTCTCAAATAAACTATTCTCTCTCTGAATTCAATTCTCTTACTAATATGAACTACAATGAAAATTACTCCTTATATCCGAATCCAACTACCAATCAAGTTAGTGTGACCGCCGCTCTCTCTAACCGACTGACCTAAAAAAAATGAGTGTCACATTAGAAAACCCGTTTGGTAGGACAAGTATCGTTCGTAGTAATAGGTGCTTGACCCTGGCAAGCCAATGTACCGGTTAAACTACACGCATATTCATGCCTCAGGCTTGTAACCGTCAATGTATTCTTGAAACGAATTGGGCCCTTACTACTGATAGAAAATATGTTTTTGAGGAGGACAGTCCCCCACAACCCTCAGGGTAAGGGTTTTAAGTTATGCCCTGGGGGCATATAAGGTTTTTTATAGAAGGCGTTGTCGTAGAAACTTCAAAACATGCTCATTCGATTGGAAATTCAAAGGGCTAGTTCCCTTTTTAATATTTGAAAGTGATTGGAGGGCAACTAGCCCCCCCCACGCCCATCATTCCCCCAAATACATCCAATCAAAATTTTGAGATAGCCATTTTGTTCAGTGTAGTTGATTTCCAGATAGAAAATATGTTTTTGAGGAGAACACTCCCCCACAACCCTCAGGGCAAGGGTTTTCAGTTATACCCTGGGTGCATATAATGTTTTTCTAGAAGGCGTTTTCGTAGAAACTTCAAAACAGGCTCATTCGATTGGAAATTCAAAGGGCTAGTACCCTTTTTAATAGTCAAAAGTGATTGGAGGGCAACTAGCCCCCCCCACACACACACCCATCATTCCCCCAAACACATCCAGTCAAAATTTTTAGACAGCCATTTTGTTCAGTGTAGTTGATTTCCAGATAGAAAATATGTTTTTGAGGAGAACACTCCCCCACAACCCTCAGGGCAAGGGTTTTAAGTTATGGCCTGGGGGCATATAAGGTTTTTATAGAAGGCTTTGTCGTAGAAACTTCAAAACAGGTTCATTCGATTGAAAATTCAAAGTGCTAGTGCCCTTTTTAATAGTCGAAAGTGATTGGAGGGCAACTAGCCCCCCCACACCCATCATTCCCCCAAACACATCCAATCAAAATTTTGAGATAACCATTTTGTTCAGCGTAGTTGTTTTCCACATAGAAAATATGTTTTTGAGGAGGACATTCGATCACAACCCTCAGGGCAAGGGTTTTAAGTTATGGCCTGGGGGCATATAAGGTTTTTATAGAACGCGTTGTCGTAGAAACTTCAAAACAGGCTCATTCGATTGGAAATTCAAAGGGCTAGTACCCTTTTTAATAGTCTAAAGAGATTGAAGGGCAACTAGCCCCCCACGCCCATCATTCCCCCATACACATCCAAACAAAATTTTGAGAAAGCCATTTTGTTCAACGTAGTTTTAAGTTCTTGAAATTAGGTCTTTGAGGATGACAACCTCCTCACAGCCCTCAGGACAAGCGTTGTAAGTTATGCCCTGGTGGCATATAAAGTTTTTATAGAACGCGTTGTCGTAGAAACTTCAAAAACGGCTCATTTGAATAGAAATTGAAATGGCTTGTGCCCTTTTTAATAGTCGAAAGTAACTGGAAGGCAACTAACATCCCTTCCACGCCCAACATTTCCCCAAACACATCCAATCAAAATTTGAGATAGCCATTTTGTTCCACGCAGTTAAAGTTCAGGAAATTATACCTTTGAGCAGGACACTCCCCCCACAGTCTTCAGAGCAAGGGTTATAACTTGTGCCCTGGGCGCATATAAGTTTTTATTGAAATCTTCGTCATAGAAACTTGAAAAAGGGCCCATTCGATTGGAAATTCAAAGGTCTAGTGCCCTTTTTAATAGTCGAAAGTGATTTGAGGGCAACTAGCACTCTCTCACCCACCTTTTCCCCAAACACATCCAATCAAAATTTTTAGATAGCCATTTTATTCAGTGTTTTGGATTTCCAGATAGAAGTTATGTGTTTGAGGAGGACACTCCCCCACACCCCTCAGGGCAAGGGTTGTAAGTTATGCCCTGGGGCCTATAAGGCTTTTACTAAACGCATCGTCGTAGAAACTTCAAAAATGACGCATTCGATTGGAAAGTGAAATGGCTAGTGTCCTTTTTAATAGTCGAAAGTGATTGGAAGGCAACAAACACCCCTTCCACCCCCACCATTTCCCCAAACATATCCGATCAAAATTTCTTGATAGCCATTTTGTTCCACGAACTTTAAAGTTCAGGAAATTATACCTTTGAGCAGGACACTCTCCCCATAGTCTTCAGGGTAAGGGTTATAAGTTATGCCCTGGGGGCATATAAGGTTTTTATTGAAATGGGCAACTAACCCTCCTCTCACGCCCACCATTTCCCCAAACACATCCAATCAAAATTTTGAGATATCCATTTTGTTCAACGTAGTCGAAAGTTCTGGAAATTAGGTCTTTTAGGATAAAAACCCAATCAGAGCTTTCAATGCAACGGTTGTAATTTGTGCCCTGGGGGCATATAAGGTTTATATAGAAAGCTGTTGTAGAAATTTCAAAAGGGGCTCATTTGATTGGAAATTGAAATTGCCCTTTTTAATAGTCGAAAGTGAGTGGAGAGTATTTAACCCCCCTCTCACGCCCTCCCTTTCCCCAAACACATTCAGTCAAAGCTTAGAGATAGCCATTTTGTTCAACATAGTTGAAAGTTCTGGAAATTATGTATTTAAGGATGACAAACCCCCGAGAGTCCCCAGGGCAAAGGTTCTAAGTTATGCCCAGGGGGCATATAAGGTATTTAATGATAGAGTTGTCGTAAAAACTTCAAAAGGGGCTCATTCAATTGGAAATTGAGAGGGATAGTGCCCTTTTTAATAGCTGAAAGTGATTGGACGGTAACTAACCCTCTCTCACGCCCACCATTCCCCGAAACACATCCAATCAAAATCAGATAGCCATTTTGTTCAACGTAGTAGAAAGTTCTTGAAATTAGGTCTGTGAAGTTGACAACCCCCCCCCAGCCCTCAGGGCGAGGGTTGTAAGTTATCCCCTGGGGGCATATAAGGTTTTTATTGAAAGCTTTGTCGTAGAAACTTTAAAAGGGCTCATTTGATTGGAAATTGAAAGGGCTAGTGCCTTTTTTAATAATTGAAAGTGATTGGAGAAAGACTAACGCCCTCTAGCGCCAACCATTTTCCCAGACACATCCAATCAAAATTTTGAGATAGCCATTCTGTGTAACGTAGTTGAAAGTTCTGGAAATTAGGTCTTAGAGGATGACAACCACCCTCAAAGCCCTTAGGGTAAGAAATGTAATTTATGCCCTGGGGCCATATAAGGTGTTTATAGGAAGTGTTGTCGTAGAAACTCGAAAAAGGCTCATTCGATTGGAATTCGAAAGGCCTAGTGCCCTTTTTAATAGTCGAAAGTAATTGGAAGGCTTGACATTTTTATAGTAAAGATCGATGTGGATATAATGTATTATTTTGTTGTTGTTGTTGTTGTTATTTATACCAGGACACTTTGTATAAAAGGAGTTGTCGTAGGAACTTCGAAAAGGGCTCATTCGATTGAAAATAGAAAGGGCTGATGCCCTTTTTAATAGTCGAAAGTGATTGGAGGGAAAATAATCCCACTCTTACGCCCAACCTCCGATTTGACTAAATGTTGCCATAAGATTAAATCAAAATGCACTGTGTTAATGCTAATTCCCAATAAGGCGTCTCAGCAGTATCCCAAGAATGACTGAGGGCATTATGTTCAAACTTTTAGGCTACTTCTGCTCTTAAAATTTAACCAAATCAAAATTTGTGTCCAGATCTTTAAGAGGGTGTATGTTGTTAAAAATTGCTGAAAATTTTTCTCCTGCATACAAATAGCAGGCCAATCTATAAATTCTTAAAAAAACGAAAAGATTTAAAGTATTATTTTCTTTTTCTCTGAAAAAACTATGTCAATATAAAACGAACAGAAATTAATTAAAAAAATTTTTTCCACAAAATAAGTTTTTCAAAGAAAAGTAAAGAACTCCATTAAACAAAAAATGAGCAAAAATAAAATCAAATAATCTACCAAGCGTGAAACTACCACAAATAAGCATCGATAAATAAATGAAACTCAAAACGAGCAGAAATTACAATAAATAACCGAGTCAAACTCAAAACGAGCAGAAATTAACATAAGTTGGGCTCAAAACCCCTATGCCTTCCCAAGGCCAGAACATAATTTGCACTTTACTGCAAAAAATAGAAATAAATGTGCATTGTCAGTTTAATATACATTTACTGATATTTAGTAATCAAAACTCTAATATTATTTGATTTATTAAAGTTATAAAAGTAAAAAAAATTATATTTTTTTCGGTAAAGTGCAAATTATGTTCTGGCCTTGGGAAGGCTTAAGGGTTTTGATCCCAACTTATGTTAATTTCTGCTCGTTTTGGGTTTCATTTATTTATCGATGCTGATATGTGGTAGTTTCACGCTTAGTAGATTATTTGATTTTATTTTTGCTCATTTTTTGTTTAATGGAGTTCTTTACTTTTCTTTGAAAAACTTATTTTGTGGAAAAAGTTTTTTTAATTAATTCTGTAACATGGTTAACAGTCAAAGCTTTCGGCTATTAGCATTCGACGGAAGGTTTAATGATAGCATATGTGATTAATTACTATCAACTAAACAAGGAATATGCTCAGATAAGTAATAGATTTGACACATACAAGAGACATTGGTATAAAGTATTTAAAGGTTTATTGGACTTTTCTGTAAAATGGTCAACAGCCAAGCTTTCGGCTATTAGCATTCGACGGTAGGTTTAATGATAGCATATGGGATAAATAACTATATTTGCGAAACAGATATTATACTGGCATAACTCTGCAAATGAATTATCTTGATTAGTGATTAAATAATAGGGGTGAAAATGATCTTAATTGGTGATTGGATTGTATGAAGGTGGTAAAAAAAGGGTTAAAACTAATTACCAGTTAAGGTAAGCCCGAAGGGGTTGTTAACTCAGGCCATTTATAATAAATTTGGTAGAGTATCAATACACGGAAACGATTAACGATGAGAAGATGACCTTGTGAGTTGACCTAGCTTTACTTCTCCGATGTGTTGTGTATAATACGCAAGTACCGTTTGAACAGTGTTGTCAATATAAAATATGCTCTAACATTATAGTATACTAAAAAGTTGATACTAATAGAGATGTAGATGCCAAGAAAAGAATTTTAATAAAGAAATTCAGAACAATCCTTAGAAATCCTTGGAAATCAAATAGTGAGGTGATTATGAGTATGAGCCATCAAGGACCGTAAGCACCATTGACCCTAACCACCAAGGACCTCAACCTCAGAAGCCTCACTATACTCCAACCTCCAAGGGGCCCCCTCCGCCCAACTTTTTGGTCCCCTCCCCATTTTTTATACTTTTTTTAACATGGTATTTTCGTCTACTTTTTTTAAATCTCTTAGAATGACATGAAACATACTTAAAACATAAAAAAATCACATTTAATATTCTCCAAATTCAAAATGAGAATGATATAGAAATGTTAGTCGTGACTTTTACTATTACACAAATAACATTTGTAGTAGCACTTTTTTTTAAATTGAATTTTTTTGGACTTCGAAATTATTCAACTTTTTTTACGTATCTAAAAATGACATGAAATATGCTTACGGCTATACCAGTCGTACTCTATGCTCGCTCAGAGACACGATGTCACTTTTCCACTAGTACTTTATGGCCGGTTATCGACACTACCTAGTTTATTGCATGTATTAAATCAGAATTTTTTACGCAGTGGAACGATAAACACATATTTCATATCTTTAAAAAAGTAAAGATGAACCATTTTAAGAAAGTGTGTTCACATGATAGTGTTATTGTGGCATTGAATACTGACAAGGAGAAGTATTTGAACTATGAAACAAGTATAAGTGGTAGCACAATTGGAAACGTATGCGTGCATTGTCATGACAGTGAGGAATTAAATTTCTTTGGAGTACCAAAAAAAAATCAACTCTTATGATGGTGGATATGCGAGATTGAGATCTCCGGAGATGATTGCACTCAAAGAGAATGCCTGCATAAAAATAATAGTTGATGAAGAGGGGCATATTCTTGCTAGTGCTTGTGGTAACATGTTACCCAGTGTTAAACTCTATCGTCAGCATTCGGGTATTAACATTCAAAGAAAGGTCAAAAGAAGAGAGGCATACTCTTCTACTAATATCATAAACCATATCTTGTCAACGGGGCGGAATTGTTACCTTTGTAAAAATAATGTGATAATAGACAGCGAAATTGCAGAAAAAATAAAAAGGGCATTGCTAAAACAATATCACTAAGGAATATAAGATGAATCGATGAAAAACAAAGTGCTAGCAAACGTTACTAGCCTTGATCAAACAGTCAACGAACCAAATAATAGCAAAGATGAAATGTATATTGAACATGTGGATAACCCCCCAGTAAAAATGTGCTCACATGATAGTGTTATTGTAGCATTGAATGCTAACAAGGAGAACTATTTGAACTATGAAACAAGCACATGTGGTAGCACTATCGGAAACGTATGCGTGCGTTTTCATGAGGGTGAGAGTTTAGATTTCTTTGGACTACCCAAGAATTTCAATTATTCACATTCTGGATATGCGAAAGTATCATTTCCAGATATGATTGCATTCAAAGAGAATGCCAACATAAAAATAATTTTCGATAATAGAGGAAAAATCCTTGCTAGTGTTGCTGGTAACACATTACCTACTGATACATCCAATCGTCAGCTTCGGGTATTAGCATTCGACGAAAGGTCAAAAGAAGAAGAAAGGCCTACTCTTCTACTAATATCATAAACCATATCTTGTCTAAGGGCCGGAACTGTTACCTATGTAAAAATAATGTGATAATAGACAGTGAAATTGCCAGAAAAATAAAAAAAAGCACTGGCAGAAAATATCACTAAGGAATATAAAGATGAATCGATGAAAAACAAAGTGCTAGCGAACGTTACTAACATCATTGATCAAACAGTCAATGAACCAAATAATACCAAAGACGATACGCATATTGAGACTGTCGATGACACACCAGTAAAAATTGTGTATGACTCAAAATGGAATAATGATTATTCTACTGATTACGAGCTAAGAGAAGACAATAGCTACAATATAAAGAGAGAACATCGTGAACTATTTTATGGGACAGATTCAAAATGTCCAAAGTTGGTCATTGATATTAATAATGTAACATAATATATTTTTTGTATTAATATTCTACATGACACTATTTCATTAAAAATATATTATGCATTACATTGTTATGTGTTCATTATTTTTAGAGTATGCTAGCATATCAAACGTTTAGAATGTCTATTAAAACATCGGCGATGTAAGAAAAGGAATTTGCATACATCTATTGTCAGACACATGTGATAACATTGACAAAATCTAATTATCAGAGTGAATAAATTTTTCTATCAACATCTTTGTCAGATACATCAGATAAAATTGAATAAATTTAAGTATCAGATTGAATAAATTCTTTATCAACATCCTTTGTCGGATACGTTGGATAGCATTGTCAAAATCTATGTATCAGAGTGGATAAAATTGAGAAAATCTAAGCATCAGATTAAATAAATTCATTATGAATATCATTTGACAGATACGTTTGTTAGTGTCAGAGTGAATAAATTCTTTATCATTGTCTGTTGTCAGATATGATTGGTAAAATTGAGAAATCTGGGCATCAGAGTGAATAAATTCTTTATCAATGTCTTTTGACAGATACGTTTAATAACACTGACCAAATCTAAGTATCATAGTGAATAAATTCTATATCAACTTCTTTCTCGGATACATCATATAACATTCACAAAATTCAAGTATCAGAGTGAATAAATTCTTTATCAACATGATTTCTCAGATATGCTTGATAAAATTGAGAAAATATAAGTATCAGAGTGATTAAATTCTTTATCAATGTCTTTTGACACATATGTTTGATAACACTGACCAAATCTAAGCATCATGGTGAATAAATTCTATATCAACTTCTTTGTCCGATACATCAGATAACATTCACAAAATCTAAGTATCAGAGTGAATAAATTCTTTATCAACATGCTTTGTCAGATATGCCTGATAAAATTGAGAAAATCTAAGTATCATAGTGAATAAATTCTTTATCAATGTCTTTTGACAGATACATCGGATAAAATTGATAAAAATCTAAGTATCAGAGTGAATAAATTCTTTATCAACATGCTTTTTCAGAAATGCCTGATAAAATTGAGAAAATCTAAGTATCATAGTGAATAAATTCTTTATCAATGTCTTTTGACAGATACATCGGATAAAATTGTTAAAAATCTAAGTATCAGAGTGAACAAATGGTATAGCAACATCCTATGTCGGATAAAACTGACAAAATCTAAGCATCAGAGTGATTAATTCTATATCAACATCCTTTTCCCGGATACATAGGATAAAATTGACAAAATCTAAGCGTCAGAGTGAATAAATTTTTTGTATCAACATCCTTTGTCAGATACATCGGATGAAACTGAAAAAATCTAAGTGTCAGAGTGAATAATTTTTTTTTATATCAACATCTTTTGTCAGATACGTCGGATAAAATTGACAAAATCTAAGTATAAGAGTGATTAAATTCCATATCAACATCCTTTCCTCGGATACATAGGATAAAATTGACAAAACCTAAGTGTCAGAATGAATAATTTTTTTTTATCAACATCTTTTGTCCGATACATCGGATAAAATTGTCAAAATCTAAGTGTCAGAATGAATAATTTTTTTTTACCAACATCTTTTGTCAGATACATCGGATAAAATTGACAAGATCAAAGTAAAAGAGTGAATAAATGCTTTATCAACATCATTTGTCAGATATGTCGGATAAAATTGACATAATCTAAGTATCAGAGTGATTAAATTCTATATCAACATCCTTCTCGCGGATACATAGGATAAAATTGACAAAATCTAAGTGTCAGAGCGAATAAATTTTTTGTCAACATCTTTTGTCAGATACATCGGATAAAATTGACAAAATCTAAGTGTCAGAGTGAATATTTTTTTCTACAGACATCTTTTGTCAGATACATCGGGTATAATTGACAAAATCTAAGTATCAGAGTGAATAAAAGCTTTATCAGCATCCTTTATCGGATATGTCGGAATGAGCCCTTTTCCAAGTTACTACGACAACTCCTTCGATACGAAGGGCCTGGGTATGGAAACAAAAAAAAAATAGTACATTGTGCTAACAATCGTTTTTTACTTTACATCGCTCTTTACTATGATAAGGCCCAAAGCCCTGGGATTACAAATGACCCGTAAAAGGGGTCATGACTGTTGTATTTGTGTCGGTTAAAGAAAAGTCATTGAAGCCCTATATTCAGCTTAATATGAAAGCCTAATCCCAGTCACTTTTGATTTCTGCACTGAGAGCAAAAGGTTGCCTAGAGTTACGAAGATTTTGGAATATTAGTGGTCAAAACAGACTTAACCAATCGATTACCAGAAATTTAGATTAAACAGCTGTTTCCGTTTATCTCAGCCAAACCATTAAGCCCGCCGTTAAGTTTTCGACCTTTGCGATTCATCCAAGGGGTTAACCACTTTCTGCCACCTGGCGTACATCTCGGAGCACCTCGTACACCGCACAGTTCCAGCACACGTGGTTAAGCAACTGCAAGAATTGGCATGTTTCAGGCACACTTCCACACCTGAAGTACATTTTTGTTCACACCTGGCACATTTTCACCACGATCGGCACGCATCACCTCAAGTACGTAATTTCTGAAAGTCAACCACCCCTCGGATTCATTATGAGGTTCAAAGGTTTATATTGGCAATAGGGCCGTTTTTAGCACTAAGATCTTACATCTAAGATCTTTCATATTTCTGCAAAGATTATCGTTTTTTTCAACTCATCTTTGTTCTAAGATCTTACAGCTCACTGATGTTAGCAAAAAGAGTGAAAGACGCCATCTGTCTGCCATATAGAACAATGATGAGAGAACTTTGATGATATGCTCATCATTTTTCTCAGGCTGCTGATCAGAGCAGAATGATGAAAGACATTTGCATACAAACGACAAAAGATGTAAGATCTTTTTTCGTACTTTCACTTTTAAACGTTTCTGACAAAGATGTAGATCTTAGCACATTGATGAGTCAAAAAACGGCACTAATGGTTAGCTATTTTGAAGTTGTACGGTCTTATAAGCTGTTGTGGACATAACTTTTTGTTCCAAAAGATTTTTCTTTTTTGGAAGTATAAAAAATCGAAGGGATGGCCCCACAGTACCGTTGAAGATTTAGTCAAACTTAGTTCCAAAGGGTTTTTATGGGATAATAATATTTTTAAACGAATTATTCGTTTAGTAAACTGATCAACTTTTCAGTACTAATCATGTATATCCAAACATTTACTTACAGTTTTTCCCAAAGCTTGATGTAGACAAATAGTCTCCATGAAATCCTGAAGCCTCTTACATAAATGCAAAATCACTGTCCTAAACGGTTTAAAATATGCTTTGGCGTCTAAAAAACAAGTAAATAAAAAAAGTGCAACACTGGATGCAACACACACCTTTATTATTTTTATTGCATAATTACACAACACATAAAATAACTATATAAATTTTGTTTGCAGGATAAAAGGTATTTTCATGAGGTCTTATTGATCAGCAATTGTTTTTTGCTATTCACTTTTCATTAACAAATGTACTCTTGCGACCAACAGTAGGTTTGTAGCCAACAATTAATGGTTTAAAAGAAAACGGCTGAAAAATAAGAATATTGTTCAATAATTTTGCAAAGAGGTCTTTAAACTTATGGCTATAGTACTGATAGGTTAATATTAATACTACTACTAACAACTCAATGCAGCACCAAACCGTTCGAGGACAACGTTGCTACACACGCTCCTCCTCCATCGTAATCTATCCATAAAATGTTTCTTAACACCTTCCCAAGAAGTTCCTATTTCCCTTAAATCCTTTCTTACAACCGCCTCCCATCTCATTGAGGGACGACCAGCTTTTCGTTTAGCCCTAGATGATTGGCCGAAAACAACAATCTTTGGCAGTCTTTCATCCTTCATGTGTCATAAGTTAATAATCTACCATAAGTTAAAATGAAAATAAGCTATTTATTATGAAAACAATATTAAGAAAAAATATTTAAACTGAAAAAAACGTTTCATCCCATGAAGAAGCTTCTATTCTGGCAAAACACACTGATCAACAAAATGTTCATAAACAATCTTTCACCGCCGTAGACAAAACATAAGAAGAAACAATGCATAGCAAAGTAATAAATCCCGGATTTGACGCAATTATGTTTTCCAAAATCAACGCAACAAAGGTGACAGATTGAAGAGCGGTATGTATTTCTTGTGTTTTTTCTTCGTGTCATTACGTAGAACGAATGATGGTAGAAACACGTGGAAAGTTGGAGTAGGGCTTATTCAATCGCCAACTAAAAGTTCCAGTTCCTCTTTTCTAGACCAAAAAGGGTCAAAGGCCACCCAACCATCATTTTAACATCATCTGTGCCCCTTGACCCTCCCGATACCAAGCATGAGACTGAATATAAATTTCTAGATGACCACTTCAGATATAACTGTCAAAAGGTTCATAAAATGAACATCCAGGGTGACTTTTGATTTAGTTCAACACTCCCCTCAGCATTCCCTGAAAGCTTCATCTGAATACCCTTAGCCTTCTTGGACACCAAAGGTTTCCTGATAGCAAATTTTATATGTAAACAATGGGCAAATAGCATAACTTACAGCCCTTGACCCGAGAGCTCTGGAAGGGGAGGGTTCATCACTGGAGGCAGTTGTTGGACCTTTCAACCATGCTGAACAAAATGGAAACTAAAAGTGGAAAGTTCAACATATAGTTCTTCGATAATTTCAAATCAATTAGCTCTCTCAGAATTTTCAAGTTATGTGTCACTTGGTTTTGTGCCACAAAACGACAGAAAACACCACTTTGCTTTGGCGCAATCTTTTTGGCTATTTAAAAAGGACGCTATAACTTTTAATTTCCAATTGGATTGGTCCTTTCCTGATTTTATAGTACTATTGGGTCGATGGGATAGCCCGTGAATAAAACAACAAAGAAACAAAGAAACAAACACACGTCCATTACCTTCCTTCTCGAAAGAAACTGCATATTTTTTTATGCATATGAGTTTAAAAACCCCGTGCAAAAGACTTCCCTGATATGCTGAATTTGATGATGCAATTTGATAGGTAGCTTCAACTTGATTTTTTTTTTTTTTTTTATGTATGTATTGCTATCAATTAGCCCGTGTCACTCTTTTTTTTTAATTTTTAATCCCACCTCCTCTCCTCTCGGTGACATAATAATCTTTTTCACATAATTTCAAAACTTTAATGTCACCTACACTAATTTAAAAACGACATTTATTTTTTAAATTTTTTATCCAAACAATATTGATAAAAACACACTCTGCTACTATACATAATTAACATGCTCAAAATTTATAGATATTAGCCTTCATTATCATTTTCTGTATTTTTATCCTATATTTTCAATTTTTTCCCTTTCCCTTTTTCCATTTTTTCCCTTTTACCCTTCATCTACATTTTTCTCTTATTAAAAAATAAATTCAACAAAATTACAAACTTCAACCAAACTACAACCACCAAAAAAACTTCTCTTCCTCTATTTTCTCCTCCTTTATATCTCTGAAATTTAAAAAACTAAATTAATCCAATATAACATTTTCATCATCCTAACTATAGACTCCCTTTTCAAAACAGAAAAAAAAACTCCCTTTTATACCAACTAAAAATGAATTAAGGCAATCAAATACAACAGGTTACTCTCCGGGGCATACTACAACACAAATAAAAACAAAACAAAATACAACGCACGTCCCGCTTGTAGGATGCTCCCCCTCCTTAGGAGAATCGTTTGGCGGTGGCTTCAACTACATTCCAATTTTTATATTACTCCTTCAAGCTTCCATCACAAAAAAAAAAAAAATATAATAAAAATATAATAAAAAAAAAGAAAATAAAATAAATACAATTTGAACCATTCTTCCCATACAAAAACCTCAACAAACAATAAAACATATACTTAAACAACACAATACTTATTTAGGAAGAAGGGTTCAAAAATTCAAACAAATTACCCATAAACATTAAATTTCCAAATAAAATTCATACTTTACTTGATTGCCTTAAAAAAAAAAAAAAAAAAAAAAAAAAAATCACTATTTACCAAACTATCTATCCACTCCTCATCAATTCTTTCTTTACATTTTCTATTCTTTCTCAAAAGCTCTACTTTCCCCCTAACTACTCCTTTAAATCTTTCTAACTCAACTCTCTTTTGCTTTTTCCTCATTTTCCAAATATGGGTACATGCCCATATCACAATTAATAACATTCCTTTCTGCCTCTTTTCATCACCTTTTCTTTCAAAATCTAACTTCAAAATTTTTTGTTTACTATTTAAACTCACCATCTTTAAATTCTCACCCCTAAAAACATCAAAAATAAAACTAAAAACTTCTTTGTTAAAAATACATTCTATAAATTCATGCTGTAAACCATCAACCACCATTTCATGGCACAGGTTGCACTCCTTTATTTCGCCGTTCTTGAATCGACTTATTCTATGCCGGTAAGGTAATATGGTGTGTATCAGCATAAACATCCCCTCTCTTTCTCTAGTGTCACACGGTACTTCATTTATATTTTTGAAAGCCGCATCAAAATTCATGAAAGGTTCTTTCTCTTTAACATGGTATGAAAAATCGTCCTCTCGGGTCCATATGTAATCATCTATGACCCTTTTTCTTTCTATCTGACTCAATCTGTCCTGAAACACTCCTTTTGATCTCAATTCTCTTAAAGTTTCCGCTGTTTCCTTTAACTGATCTGGGAACTCTTCCACTAGCGTCAAAACTTGTTCCTCAACTACTTCGTTCAAGACCGGTAGTAGCCAATCTCTCTCCAAACATCCAATTTCATCGTCCCTTTGGAGCATCTCAATAGCATTTCTCCAAAAAAAGTGATTGGCATACATTCTTATAATTTACCACTTCTATTCCTCCTTTTACTCTGGGTACAAAGAGCATTTTCATGCTCAACTTTTCAATTTTTCCTCTCCACACAAACCTCCAAATATTTTTTTCTATTCTCTTAGCACTCCCTTCATCTAGCTCGAAAGCTGGCGCGAAATAGAACAGTAGTGGTAGACAATATGTGTTTACATATGTCGCTCTGAAAAACAACGAACACTCTTCAATATCATTTGCCGTCGCCAGCATCCCTTCAATTTTCCGTATTTTTTCTTCCCATAATTTACCCAGCTTCATCTCGCGGGTCCATGTCACTCCAAGTATTTTCGCCTTTTCTAGTTTCGCTATCCAAAGTTCCTGCATCATTTCTTCCGTATTTTCTGATTCCAGTATTGGTAAAAGATTGCTTTTTCCCTTGTGGATGTTTACCCTAAAACTCCTCTCATACCAATCAAGTCCTTGTAGAACTGCCTTTTACATCTTTGACACTTGATAGGGTAAAAGTTGCATCATCTATAAACCCCAGGGTCTTTAAGCATATCTCCTTACGGAGGTGTAAACCGATTATACGGTCTTCTACGTACTTGAACAAGGGATCAATGTATATTTCAAAGAGGTAAGGCGAAGCCGGGTCACCCTGTCTCAACGATATCTCCAAATCAATCCTCCTTGTAAGCGAGCCATTTACATTTATGACAGCTACTGATTTTTGATAAAGGCTTTTGAACATACGAACAAAATCCTCATGAAAACCATACTTTAAAATCATCAAAGACCATAAATTTTCCCTGTCAACCGAATCATATGCTTTCTCAACATCCACACTTAAGAAGTAAGCAAGTTTCCACACTTCATTTTTCTTTCGGGTCATCTCATTTCTCCTATATAATACATCTCTTAGAACGCTCAAAATATGCTCTGCTTTTCTTCCTTTTATCCCCCCGAACTGGTAGCTTCCTAGTATATGTGGCATTATTTTTTCCTAGTCTTTTTGTTAGCACTAGGGATGCAATCTTGTAGTGCAAAGCAAGGAGATGGGTCTCCAATTGCGTAGATCAGATCGTTCCCCCTTTTTGTGTACAAGGGATATTACTGCCTACTCTTCCGGGTACTCGTCAGTGATAAAAGCGTTAACGACTTTTTCGTAAAAATCCCCCATTTCTTCCCATAGTTCTAAATAAAACTTGTAGCTCAGCCCGTCTATACCGGGGGACTTTTTCTTTTTAGCTTTCCTTAGAACTAGTTCAATTTCTTCTTTCGAGACAGGGCTCCTTAAATTTTCGTTTTTCCTCCTCGCTTACCGTACGGCTCGTTTGGTATTCATTAAAATAATTTCGGCCCGTGTCACTCTTTACTTACAATTCCTTATCACGCATTGTTTCGATATATCTTATTTAGGCCAATTTTTACTCGCTTTAGGTCTTAAATTATCCCAAGGAGAGGGCAGCCCCTTTCATATAAGAAATACTTTCTGTTCATTTTAAGTTTTAATGTTTTTCTTTACTTTTAGCTGAAAAAAACAAGTTTTTTTAATTTAATTTGTTCCTAGAATGTTCTACCCGTCCATACAAAATCAATGTCTACTTTAGATCGTACACTGGTTAACAGCATTTTAAAGTTGCACTGCAACTATTAAAAGCGAATTCATTAGGTTTTATTCAGGAAAAGAATGCCAGAAGGCTCAAAATGTACGTTTATAGGCCCAAATTATCCAATTTTCGATTGCAGATTCAAGGAGATGGAGAATTTCGACTGCAGATTCAAGGAGATGGGACATTCCTTGCGAGGACGATACGAGTGCTGAGGGAAAGCTACCCTCTTATTGCAGAAACAGATGTTGTTAGCAGGAAACGGTAGGTTTTAAGGATTGGAGAATCGTGATAAGAATTTGAACTTTTGAAGTGAAAAGAACGTCAGGTTCAGGGGCCAAAGTCACCACAACTGAAAAAAAACTACTGAGTATGCCATTAAAACATTGATTAATTGAATAACAGTTAAAATTTTCAGATGCAAATGAAAAACGACGTTAAAAGTTCAACAAAAAGAAGTATATGTGAAGCGCACTACAATCCCTTCTACCTTCCGCTCTGTAAGCCGAAGTTAAGTTTTCTTTTCTCAATGCTTCAAGAATAAATGCTCTTAAACACAAGGTCCGTGTCTTAAAATTAACTTTTTATGGGGATGATAAGGCTCATTCAGTTTCATTACTTTAATTTTAATGTATAACGTCACTCCTTACTTTTATTTGAAAAGACTTTTGGTACTTAAGTGTTATCCCGACAACAATTAAGAAATGAAGTTATGTTCATAAAAAATTCATGGAAATCATTTGTTACTTTTGTAACAAAATCATATAAACTACAAAAAAGAATTAAATAAAGCAGGCCGCCCAGAACGCATTATATTAAATACCTAACATTACCTAACCAAAATACCGACTCTATATATTAAATATTTAATTAAAATATAGCTTCAACGTAGTTTATTTCAGTGAACCTAAGCTAATTGTCTCCGTATACAGTATGGTAAACTGGTTTTTAGCAGCAAAATTATTGAGTGTTTGTCGGGATAACACGTAAGTATCAGACTTTTTCTTTCCCTTATACAGAATAAAGGTGCAAAGTTGACTTATACTATTGGAATTCGGAATATTATTCTAGTAGCAGAATTGGAACGTTTTGAGAAAATACATCACAAGCTCTCGTCGACGTTCAACGAGCCTTTTGCCAAATTATCCAATACTTCATTTACATTTTTTGCAGACGATTTCTTTTCAACTGAATGGTAAATAGAAATAATCAAAAATAAATAATCCCAAATAAAAGATATTTAAGTATCCATTAATAAGTCACAAAATGAATTCACTAAAATGATAACTGCCGAAAGTTATAGGCTCTTGAGACATAGCTTTTACGCCCAGGAATGTTGTAGGATCCATCAGTAGACATAAACAAGAGCAATAATTTGTGACTAAAATTCTTAATAAATTAATGCCACTTTAAGTTACACATTTTCAAGTGCACACTAAGGTGGTTCAAGGCTCTGGACCTGTGCCAGACCCTCACCCCCCCTGATATCTTGAAGTGTTTATCTTTATTCTAAAATTCCTTATATTTCCCATATAGTTCAAAACAACTTCAGCGCTATTGCGCTACCTATGATACCTTGATTAAATTAGACCAGTAAATTCCTAGGCAACGGGAGCCAAATGTACTAAGTAAGCTCAAATTGGGGACTTGAATCCTTTTAAAATTGCGCAAAACAAACAGCGTTTCAGATAAAAACTTCATGTGAAACAAAATCGGATACAAGTTTGCCCGACGAAAGGTTTTTAACTGATACTAATAAAAAAAAATCAGTAAAAACCTTTTTTGTAGCAGTCAAAAAACACCGAGTGTTTCATTTTATTTGCTTATCTCAAAATGTAAGTAAGATGTTATGTGTAACATAAACCCATTGGATTACCTTAGCTGTAACATAACAGACAAGGTTAGACCCTACATTGAAAAATTGCAGTAAAGTTTTATCCGCACTGCCATTGTTTTAAACATATTCCTTTCATATCAATTATTAAATCAATTATTAACTTACCGATTGAAAACACCGCTTAATTCAAAATACTGCCTTCGCAAGCTAAACAGATTCCTTCAAAAATTGTCAATATTCATTTTAAAAGTTTTATTTTTGTATCAACATTCTTTATGCTTGAATGAAATAGAATAAAAAAGACAGGTTAAAAGAAATAAGTTGTCTTTTAAAAATCGTAAAATTAAATTGAAAGTCACAAACGTTATTTTTCAGAAATATAAACATATCTTTTAATCGTTTTGAAATTAAAAGACAAGAAATACTCATACGCTAAACTTCTGTTAATTTTCAAAGACATTAATATACTAGCTTTGGATTACAATTTCAAGATTGAAGGCCAGAGGGCCAACTTTGTGTTTCCAGTAAAATGTACAGTCTATTACAAAAGGAAGAAAAGTCTTAGGATTTAGACCCTTTTTACCATCAATGATTTCTGTGTGTTTTAAGCTTGATACTCGCTTTCTAATTCTTTTTTTAAGTGTTCTTTTTCATGTAATGGATGTAAAGGACACTACCCAACTTTATGGGATGAAGAATATGACAGATGAGACTTGGCAATTAGCTGTAATAGGGTAATCATTGTAGGTGTTTTGTATCTGCAAACGTTTGCGGGTACATACCATCTCCATGAATCTTACTTCATCATTTATCCTTCACACGTCGTCAAAATCATTTACTTATTCAACCCATTCAAGGTACGTAGGCTATTTTTCTTTACACCTCAATGGCTACATGCTGTTTCGGTGACATCGGCTTCATTTCTAATAGACCATTAAGCCTGTATAGCAGACATTATGGTGATTGCCGAATCTGGTGGTCTATACTAGGGTGGTATGTGATGGGAATTTTACATTATTCATAAGCAACCTTTGAGTGACTCCTCCCCTTCCTATTATTCTATGGCAACATTATGTTTATAAATACTTCCGCAATTATTTCTACTAACGTTCATCTTGGAATATTTGGATTAACTATTCTAGCAGCTCGTGATTAAGAAATATTAGCATACATATATTTTCCCTTCATTTTAACTATTTTTATTCATTGTTTTTGTTTTACAAATAACCTATTGTCACTTATGTCTAGAGATTTTACATTAATATAATACAATCAAGCTCTTAGAATAAAGTAAATGAAAATTCAATGATGTCCATTTGAGGATACATGATCTCATAAAAATAAGTATGTGATGAAAGAGAAAGCAACAAATTATTCAAGAAAGAATCGACAACTCTTATGATAAACACAGGCGCGTGGGCAGGAATTGTTTCGACAGGTTGGGGGGGGGGGGGGAATGAAAATTTTAATTTATAGTTTGACTATAAAGTGCGAAGAAATTTGGAAAAATATAGGATTTCGGAGACAGCCCGGATCCCGACTTCGCTTCCCGTGCGTACATCCCTGGATAAATCCCAAACTTGTTAACGCCATTTTTATCTATCTCCTGTATCAACTAAAATTATTTGTTAAGTTAAACTGAATAACATTTAAAATTAATGATTAAATTTACTTTAATTAACAATAAATGAAAATAAATGATTTTTAATTTTTAAATGATTGTAAAAACATTTCATTAAACTATTTAGATAATTCGACTGATTCATATATCAAAACATTAAAATTAGCTTACAATTTGTGTAAATAATAATGACCCTTCTTTCCGTTTCTTCCCCAATGCCATGCAAACGATTTTTCATTTGGATGACTGGGGGGGGGGAAATCATTCATTTCAGATGGAAGGAGGGGTACGCTACGGGAGGAAAACCTTTTTAGTCGGTATACAAAACAAAAGTGATAATTTTAATGTAACTTCGTACATTTCCTTGAGGGCTCATACCTTGTAGCCTTCAATTTTTAAAGTTTCATTCAATTCCCTAAATGCCCCGTCGCAAAAAAAAAGTTAAAACGAAATAAAATCGCTGTTGCTCGGAAAATCTTTGAGGGCCATTATTCTTTCTTTTTCTTACGAGAAAAAGAAGAATGCTCCTGTATATATACGTCATCCAAGACTAAAAGATAATAGAATAAAAACACAAAGTCAATACAGTGGTAACGTGTAATTTTTTCAAAGCCAGGTATCATACCTCACGTTAAATACATACACAATCGGTTCTGCCTTATAAAATATAATTTGTTTAGACACAAATATAAAACATGTAACTACCCATTCATTTCCCAGCATCAACTATTCTTCAAGGGTTTTATGAGTTGTAATCATAGTCATTTAAAATATTTAAGCGTGGCGGACAGAATTTCAGGGCGGAACCTTGCGCCACTAGAACAAACTAGTGTGTCGTATTAGATTGCGTCCTTTGGCAATTTGAATCAAAGTCGTGTCTAACACGGTTATTAGCGATTTACTCATGCTACTGTGTTACGACACATTAAGAGCTAACCTGCTGCGTTTAATCTCGGTTTAAACAACCTATTTCCTATTGAAAAAAAAAAATCACTCAAGTGTTATACAACATTTTAATTGTATATTTACTTTGAGTTAGCTGTCAAGATTTTTTTTCTATTTCTAAAAAAGAAATTTTTACGAAACAATGCTTTGTTTTTCAATTGAGCAGGTTGTGGAGTTATCATTTGCGGGCCAAGTTTTTCTTAACATTGTTTTTCAATCAAGCTTGTTTCCTCGAAAGAGCGTATCGTTTTTTTTTTTCTATTTTATTCCTGTTTGAATTTACCATCTGTACAACATGTACATTATAGCGTCAATATGTTTCTGTCCTTTCATCTATATTCGATTGATCCGGTCATTATATTTCAATTCGAAAAAATTAGGGTCATATTTTATTTTGGACAATCTTTAGTTTGTATGTTTTACTTGTTTTTTCCTCTCTCTCTCTCTCTCTCTCCCTCTCTCTCTCTCTCTCTCTCTCTTCATCTATATGATTGTTCATAAGATTGGATAAAAATCACAGAAATATACTATTGAGGGCTATATTTGGGATCATAATGGGGGAGGGGTGTCATACTGTTATACTTGGAAAGTGTCAATTGAGGAGCCAAATGGCACAAATATTTTATTTACTAGTATTTCTTTCAGAAGAGCTCCTCAGATTGACAATTACCATTCTAATGACCCTTTTTTTCATAATTCAGACATAAATATAGTAGGCCTAAGGCGGCCATTTATATTTATCATATCACTTAGTTTCGCCCAACACAACTAAAATAGCGCAAGTTATAAAAACAAGACACAATCTTACCCATTCCCTAATAAAACGGGAAAACAAAAACTTATTTACGTCTAAAACTATTCTCCCACAAATAAAAAAAGAACCAATTGTTTATTTATTGTTATTATTATTATATTTATTATTGTTTATTGTTTATTTATGTATTTCCAGTGTGCCAAGAAATTTAAGTTAGTCGTCGAAAGGTTATATTTTCATGCAGTTTGCGTTTTAAATACAAGCTAAAAGGGCTGTACATGGATTAAGTTTTGATTTTTTAATATTTTGGATAAGAGTTATGAATAATATCGTAACAGCTATTATGATGTTGGTTTTACCTGACAATACACATAATTCTGTTTCGACGATAGGGATTCGCTTATAGTAATAATAATAATTTTTTTTTTTTTTTTTTTTTTTTTTTTTTTTTTTTTTTTTTTTTTTTTTTTTTTTGTGAGTCTATTTAATATAATTAATAAATTTAGTTTATTTATTCTAATTTTTTCTATTGTTTCCAGTCTATCTATATTTTCTTTTCTTCTCCTTCATATGTGAGTAAGTGATCATTTTAAATTTTCTTTTGTTTTTTATCTCTGAGTATGTAATTCATATGTCTTCCCTCTTTGTACAGGCCAATGAGCCTTTGAGGGATTAATAACATGTAATATTATATGTGTATTTAATGAAGAATAAAACTTATCTTATCTTTCACTTACTTTTAAATGACTGGCCTAAATTATGACTTATCCATGCGTAATTGAATGTTCATGGTAATACATTTTTGATATTGCTAGCTCAAACTGTACAATTTTATTGAAGTTTATAGACAAGAGGATACACCAACGAAGATTCGACGATTTTATAGTGCTTTGTCTTAGACGTCGAAAAATCAGACCCGGTCACACCTTAAGTTTATACGTGCAAAGTTCTGCAAACAAAATAAAAAATAAATAAATAAAAAAAAAACTTGTGGCCTTAATTAGAATCAGGTCAGGGGCATTTTCCCTCTCATCTCACCCGATAGTCATGTTTATTGTAGTTTAACAGTATTCTGTCGGTAAGTTTCACTTCTTTTTTATATTCTGTTATCAAGAACTAGAAAATGATTGACAGATTCTGACAAAAAAAAATACATAGTTACATAACAGAAAATTAAACAAGAAATAAAAAAGTAAAGCAATAACAGAAGAAGAACCGAAAAAGGAAAGAACTGTGTCCTAATGGAAACAGTTTCCGAACTGAACTGTTGCATTCCCTAACAGTTTGGAAAACTGATATGACAAGAATGTTTGCCACAATAATAATCAAATTAAAAATTGAAAGCTACTAGCTATAAAAGCCACTGAAAGTTGAGCCAATGGCGTCAATCAGGGAAGGGGATAGGCTGGACATCTCTCCCCTAGATTTTAAACGTAGCCCTTGGGGAGGACTTTCATTGAAAATGTCTTGTTTTGTATTTTCACAGAAAGAACTTAAAACGACAAATCCCCCCCCCCCAAAAAAAAACAAATTTTCAAAAATGTACCGTCCCCACCAAATTTTCGTTAACTGACCCCACTGAAGAGTTCAACCTTATCCAGCAAATGTGAAAATTCAGAACAAAGGTAATTTTAATTTACTAAAATTGGGATTACGATTTCTTTTTCTTGCAGATACATATTTAGATCTTTTCAATGGTTACAAAGGTTAGGGATAGCGTTTTATACAAAACAAATGCCAATTTAAAAAAAAAGAAAAACAAAACTAGAAAAGAATGTAGCCCACTATCTTGCCCCTTCGGCCAAATTAGTTCATTTATCTTCGATTTATACAGCAAGAGTTAAAAAAAAAGAGGAAAAATACAACAAAAGAATTTACGTAAGTTTTTGTAATATACTTGGGACTTGGCTGTGTGACGCTAGAGGGCGCCAATTGCTTTTTCTCTTGGAGACAGACTAGAAATTCTTCTCTAATCACTTTTTTATGCTGCTCGGGCTTGCACTTGGCTGTCCAACATTAGAAAAAAAGCCATTTGTTCAATAGACATGTTTTGTTAAGTTGTCTGGCCTTTTTGTTTTGTTTTTTTTTTTTACCAAATCACGATTTCCAAATAGGATTGAAATCTGTCCATGCCATTATACAGAAGACAATACAGGTTTACTTGATGACTGCCAAAACAGAAATAAGAATTCCCGGTTAGCCTATACTATTTTCCTCTTGAAAAAAAATTGTCAGCTACAGGCAAAGCCGTATCCAAGAGGAGGCGGGATTACTGGGTTTCATCGCCCACCCCTCCCGAAATTTTTGTCAAACTCTTAGAAAAGTAACAAAAATGCATATAAACATATTTTGGCACGTTTTCTAAAGTTTTTTTTGTACAACCCCCCCCCCCCCCCCCCCCAACCCCCCACCCCGAAAAAGAATATTGGATATTTGGATACAGCCTTGGTTGTAGTTTTCCGCACCAAGCGACTGTTTTCACCTTTATTGTCACCATTTTTACATCGTACCCGAATTTACCATGAAATCAAAGATCTAATATATACATATATGTTTGTGTTTGGTAAGTTTATTTTGTTTTCTTCTTTTCGTTGATAAGAGCTTCCGGGCGTGAACCCTAAATTTTCGGGCCTTTATAATAATTACTGAAACATCTCTTTTTTCAATTGTCCATTGCCTTATTGAACATTTATATCCGCTTTGCTACGTTTTCAGTTCGCATTACTTGTAAATGGGAAGGAAGTATGATCTAAGAAATTATTTAGCACAATATCACAGGGGGTTCAACCCGGTTCAAACTCAATATTCTGAATAGTAAATTAAGGGGGAGAGGGAATTTTGTTGTTTCTTCAATAAAAATACTAAAAAAAAATACAATTTTTGCAAAATCAAGGAGAGGGGGATAAAACTTTTAAAGGCAGCAGCCCCACCCCATAATCGACAACCTTGGGTTGATTTCATATTAGGCTAATTAGTATTTTCCAGGAAGGAAAATAACAAAGTAAAAAAGAGCAACGAATATAGTCAAATCTATGCGGAATTAAGTTAGAGCGGCGTTGAAGATTCAAACATTTGACCTCCTAGCTTCAGCCGATCACCGAGGTATTATATACTAATTAAATCTCAAATCATTGTAAGTTCAGGCCATGAACTACGTCTGTGCTCCCTAAATTCCCCGAACACTATTTATTTTAAGGGTCCCCTTCCCTTCATATAAAATCGAAATTCTTATGAATTTTTAAATTCTTGTTGTTACAAAATTCCTATTTTTAACAACAATAAACATATTATTATATAAAATAAAATACTGCCATCTAGAAATACAACGGACTACTATATTATTAAATATTTCCTCATTATTTAAAAAATAACCTGCTAAATTGTATTTTGTCACATTAAATATTTAAGAAATGTAACTATGCAAGATAGCTTTTGTTTATTCTTCAACTGAATTTACCTTTTCTAAAACAACGATCATGACTTGTTGTAGAATTTTGCCATAATCAATAATCTCGTTAATTCGTACAACTTGTGACCTTTTTTGTGTCTTCTATGAAGCCAGAAAGTTTACAGAAGCACCTTTCCAATTGATCCCTTAATTCCATGCTGTCTCACTCAAACACCTATCGACATTGTTGATTAAACACCAGGCCAATTTCATTTAGTTCTGTTTCGTTATTCAATGTTTACGGTAATTCTACGGCTAGTAGAAGCAAATCATTTACAGATACACGGCTATCAAACCATTCCACCACCATACCTCACATGTATTAAAATAAATTTCGACTTAGATTTTGCGCCCATTCCGTTACGGGAAATCTTATCCGCTATGCTTACTTAATCCACGATGGTAGTTTAAAAACTTCAGCGTTTTGGAACCCTTCAATTCTCGGATAGAGAGGCGTAAAATTTCAATCCTCGGCGTTAGGAAATGGATTTGCCGTTTTAGTTATGCCTCCTCGAAATACTGTCAACACCTTGGGTACGGTTGAAAATCCGAGTAATTTTAATTGCTGTAAGTTGTTTCAAAGACGGCATACTCCAAAAAAATGACCCAACCCAAAATATATGGTTCAAAAGGCCACATAGAATAAATAATATGAGCAGTGTTCCCAAGCCCCAAAAAAAGATGAATCGTTGAATATATTTTACATACAATCAAAATTATGTAACAATCTATCAATCTATAGATAGATGCAGCAATTTCCAGAGATTTATATAAAGGTCAGGAGATTTTTAAGAGGCAAAGATATAAAACTTAAAAAAAAACAGCATGTTTTACGCTCAAATTTTAACTTTCTTTCGTTTTAATGCATTGTCTTCAAGACTCTGGGAAGCTGGCTTTTTTTTACAAATTAAGGGCCACCAGTAGCGGTGGCCCTTATATATATATATATATATATATATATATATATATATATATATATATATATATATATATAGATATATATATATATATATATATATATATATATATATATATATATATATAGATATATATATATATATATATATATAATATATATATATATATATATATATATATATATATATATATATATATATAATATATATATATATTATATATATATATATATATATATATATATACATGTATATATATATATATATATACATATATATATATACATGTATATATATATATATATATATATATATATATATACATGTATATATATATATGTATATATATATATATATATATATATATATATATATATATATATATATATATATATATATATACATGTATATATATATATATATATATATATATATATATACATGTATATATATATATATATATATATATATATATATATATATATATATATATATTATATATATATATATATGTATATATATATATATATATACATGTATATATATATATATATATATATATATATATATATATATATATATATATATATATATATATATAATATATATATACATATATATATATACATATATATATATATATATATATATATATATATATATATATATATATATATATATATATATATATATATAATATATATATATATATATATATATATATATATATATATATATATATTATATATATATATATATATATATATATATATTATATATATATATATATATATATATATATATATATATATCCTTATTAATATGCTCAATTAATTTTATTCAGATTGACTGACAAAATAAGTAGTTCTTCAACAAATGACCAGGGTAAAAGTGGAGAAGATCGACTTTTGGAAACTCGTAAAGTTGACATAGTACACAAAGAAAGTTCCAGGAATTGATTTATAGACCCGTTAGAGCATAAGGGTATATTCAGGCACTTCCCTACATTTTCTTGAAGTTTGTATGGCTTGAAAGGTTACGTGAAGCTAGGTCCAATACCAACCATAATTCTAAGAAAAAAAGAATTATTCAAGTTTTATATAAAGTCTGCTTTTCGTACATCGTAAGCCTTGACAAATGGACTACCATGATGTAAGCTGCATTTTTAAATAAGTTCATTTTTCAAAGCAAGAACTAATTTTCAGCAATTTCCTCAAGCCTTACAAGCGTGGAAAGGGCGGAACTACGATCTCAAAACACTTCTTTTGACCACAATTTAGATCGTAAATCCATTCCTAAGAGTTTCATTCATCTTGCACGAAGACTCTTTAAGTTCGTGAAGTCTCCGCCTCACACACAAACACTTTCCCCAACCTTTTCCCCCATCCCGGGAAAATATGCCCACTTGGATTATCATCCCTAGGAAAATCTCTGAGGCCACACTTGGTCCTTAAGAAATATATATTATGTTGAAAGACAAAAACAGAGGAAAATTTAGCCTAAAAATAGAACAAACCTCATTCAGTCTCAAAATAAAAGGAAAACATCTCAGTCCTTTAAAAAGGGGAAGAGAAGAAAAAACTTCAATTCTAGATCGATGCAGACAGGAATTCGATACGCTACCGGTGTTCACCCGATAAACAGCGGAATAGATTCCAATGTGATTTAAGTGTGACCAATTAGAATTTGCCATGGTTCTCAAAGCTAGAGCTCATCTAGACATTTGGAATTCATGGACCCTGGTGCTATTCCAGGAGTAAAGGTTTCTGGCAGGGAACAAAAGAACCAGTGCCAGATGGTCTAAAAGTAACAATTTCATTCGCGTGTCAGCCAACCGACTTTCACGATCTTCTTATTCAATCTATCAAAAGAAGCTTATCCCTCACGCAAAGGCCTTTGCCTCCCTGTATTCAAAAACGTGACTGTAATAATCCAACTTGCGATCAAACCATCATGGTTGCCCCCTTTGGGGCAACCTAGTAGAGAGCAAACACTAGCCCATAGTGACCAAAAATTAAAAAAAGGTGTTTTTAAGAAAAAAACTGCCAATCGCCATTTTAAGCTGATTCAGGAATTGTAACTATTATTTCGGTTGATTTTAATGACAATTTGTTTTTCTTTTTTGTATGAAAGGGGTTTAGTAATAAAGAATAAATATAGCAAAACCTGAAGCGCAGCTTATTAAAGTAAATAACCACCCCTGTAGGCCTAAATATATATCAATCACCAAAAAAAAGAAGGAACAACATAAAACCAAGAATCCCTTTAGGACCTCCCATCTTCAATCCATCGAAACAATAAATTTCTACATTTTTTTTTTAAATTTAATAAGTGATGGAACCAGAAAAATCTTCACCCACCGTTTTCATAAACCCTAAAACAACGGTCTTTTCAAGTTCTAAAAAATCATCAGGCAAAAACTTTGGGTGACAAAAAAGTTCCGAATACATTTTTATGTACGTTAGGATTTTCCTAAGATATTAGATTGTGATTATAGTATGTGATATGTAAATAGTTATTTTTGTAACCGCAAAACATCAAAATTTCGCCTTATTTTATAAATATCACGATAAAACTGACGGCGGTGGAAACTTCCCGATTGTACATTCTAATCCAGAGTACAAAATGCGATGCCCGCCTCCTTTCAAAAATGATATAGATAGTAGGTCGTGGTAGGAGTGGCTTGGGCCCCAGGCCCCTTTTTGGACCCTTTAACTATATATATTAAAAATTCATGCAGTAGCACTTGTTTTAGTAGTTGTCACAGTCGCAGTCAAGGTAGCAGTAGTAACAGTAGAAGTATTTGTAGTAGTAATTGTACTTACAGTAGAAGTACTTAGATGTTGTAGTTGTAGTCACTTAGTACTTAGTATCACTAGGTAGTATCCTAGTGGTATTAAAATATATAGTGGTACATTTTTTATACCTTGCAGTAGTTGTGATCAGTATTGTGATTTTCAGTATCGTGATCGGTGCTCAGTATGTGATCAGTATCGTGATCAGTATCGTGATATTCTTTTTTTATTGACGGATTGTCATGTGTTCATGTTCATTTCATCGTGATCAGTATCGTGATCAGTATGTGATCAGTATCGTGATCAGTATCGTACTTGTTGTTATTGTAGTTGTATGTAGTTGTTATCACTAGGTAGTATCCTAGTGGTATTAATCATTGTAGCAGTTGGTGCGGTTGTATTGGCTGTTTTTTCTAATGACTCGCAAGCAGTAGTCGTGGTAGGGGCAGTAGCAGTAGTAGACGGAGTCGTGGGAGGAATAATGGCTGTAGCAGTTTCCCCTTCACCTGAAATTATGCAAATATTCTTATGCTAATAAAATACAATAACTGACTTTCAACTTAATAATCAGAACACTTTTGAAATCCTTGTAAAAATTAGATCCTCTTAAGAAGGTCTACGCAATAACAAAAAAACAAAAAAAACAAGTGAATGTTTGAAAATTTTCGTCACTTGAAAGTAAACTGCAACGTTAAAACCCAAAACGATTAGAAACACAATTGTTACAAATCTTCCAACTCGAATTTGTTTCTTAAAAGAAAGAGGTATCAAACAGTTCGTGGTAACGAACTGTAAGTAAGGAGTGACTCGGCCCAATAGTAATCGAAACTCTAAAAAACGGAATGTTTATAACAGTAGATACATCAAAAGAATTAGTTTCTTTTCTGCTGATTCCAAATATATAAAGTTTATTAAGTTTAATGTTATCAATCACAAGCAAACGACCTGAGGAAACTTGCCTGCTTTTCGAAAAAGGGGAAAACCCGCAAAAAAGTCAAACAATCTTAATCAAAATCGTATCATCATATTTTTTTCCAGAGGTGATTGCACCAAACTGTATCAAATAGTTTTAAACAATCGGGAGAGGGTTCATTCGAATGGAGATCAAAAGATCAAGTGTCCTTTTTAAGTGAGCAAAAATATTTGAGACAAACTAGCTCCCCTCCCACGCTCCTTTTTTCCCAAAAGACATTCGATAAAAATTTCAAGATATCCATTTGATTCAACATAGTTGAAAAGTCTAATAACTATGTCTTTAAAGATGACAGGATCCCCCCCCCCCATATTCCTAGAGAGAGAATTGTAAGTTACACAATTTACCCATTGTTCACATAGTCTATAGTATTTGTTATTGAGAAATATACGGACTTTTTTTTTGGGGGGGGGGGATTTCTCAAGGAGAAAATTTTCTGTGGAAGGACATATTCCGGGAGTTTTCCAGGAGGAATTTTACACAGGGTGGGGGTAGGGAAGGGAATTTGCTGGCATGATTGGAAAAGCATAAAGAAATTAAATAAAAAAGAAACATTTTCTTCAACTGAATGAGAAGTATTTTTAAAGAATTTTAAGACATTGACGTAAAGAGCAAGGGATTGAAGAAGCGGCAGCCCCCTTCATCTACCGAATAATTTCTTTTCTTTTCAAGTTTTAATGTTGCTCCTTAATTTCAGTTGAAAAGACTTGTTTTTTTATTTATTTATTGAAACAGTTCGTGGTAACGAACTGTAAGTAAGGCGCGACCTAGCCCAATAGTAATCAAACTCTAAAACACAGAATTTTGATAACAATGAACACATCAAAAGAATTAGATTTTTATGTTGATTACAAAATATATAGTGTTAATTAAGCTTAATGTTACGCATCAAAAGCTACGAGCCTGAGAAAGTTTGCCAAATTTTCAAAAAAGGGGGAAACACCCCAAAAAGTCAAGCGATCTTGACATAAATTGCACCATCAGACTCAGCATATTAGAGTACCTTACTGTAATGGTTTCAAGCTTTTATCTACAAAAATGTGGAATTTTGTGTTTTTTGGCAGAAGAAAGGTCACGGATGCGTGTTTCTTCTTTTTTTTTCTATTCTTCCCAGGGGTGATCATATCGAACCAATAGTCCTAAAAGATCGGGAGATAGCTCATTTAAACGGAAATTAAAATTTCTAGTGCAATTTTTAAGAGACCAAAAACATTGAAGGGCATCTAGCCCCCCCCCCTGAAACGCCCTTTTCCCCAAAGACATCCGATCGGGGGATTTTCCAGAACTGTCTGGGGGGAGAACTGTCTGGGGGAGGAAGGTTTCCAGGGAATTTTCAAGGAGAAGTGTTTTTTGCTGAGAGGGAAGGGGATTTCCTGGCATGATTTGAAAAACAGTCAGAAATTAAATTAAAAAAAAACAAACAAGTTTTTTCAACTGAAACAAATAAGCAACATTACAAATTAAAACGAACACAAATCACTCTCTATATAAGAGAGACTACCCCTTCCTAAGCCCTCGCTCTTTATGCTGACGTTTGAATTTTTGTCCTGATTCTTTAGGAAAGACTACTCAAACACAAGGACACTTGATTGTGAATGAGAAGTATTTTTAAGAGCTTTAATATTGTAGCGTAAAGAACAAGGGTCGAGGAAGGGGCGCCCCGCCTCATGTACAGGATAATTGCTGTTCGTTTTAAGTTTCATGTTGCTCCTTACTTTCCGTTGAATTAATATTCATTAAAAAAAATTCCACATAATAAATTTTTCAAAGAAAGGTAAAGAGCTAGGCTACATCAAGCCAAAAATGAGCAGAAATAAAGTCAAATAATTTTCCGAGCGTGAACTACCACAAAACACCATCAATAAATAAATGAAACCGAAAACGAACAGAAATTATAGTTGATAACAGAGTCAAGCTCAAAATGAGCCGAAGTTAACACAAGTAGGGCTAACAATCCCCATGCCTTCTGAAGACCAGAACTAAATTTGTACTTTAGTGAAAAAAAAAGTGAATGTGGATTTAGAGTTTAATATACATAGGCCTATATTGATGTCCATTTCTTAAAGTCTTAATAATTTTTGATACATTAAAGTTAAAAAGTGAAAACATTTAAATGTATTTTGTTTTCAGTTGTTAGTTTTAAAGCATAATGGGCAAGATTAATCGTAGTAGTAGTATTAATAGTGCCTGCTGGCTAGTTCAAAATCCGCCACAACTTGCCCTGAAAGGTATAACTTAATAATGTATGCCGTTCTTGAGAAATTGATGTCTCACCCGTTTGATAATCTGCATGCTCATAGTTCGTTTTGGTTTAGTTCAACAGCCCGTCATAGTATTTCTCGAAAGCTTAACCTTAATTACCTCAACTTGCGTAGCAGAAATAGTTGTAGTTGTATTAGTAGCAGTATTCACATAACACCTTTGGTTTTCTTCAACCCCCCCCCCTCAACACACGTCGAAAGTTTTAACTTAATACCATAAGCCATTTCTGAAGCATAGCTGACAAGTCCTCTTGACAACCTGTATTTGCATAGTGTGTTTCGATTTAGTTCAGTACTGTTCCAATATTCCCCCAAAATTTTCACCTTAAAACCCTTAGCTTTAGCAGCATTAGTAGTAATACCAATAGTAATAGTAGTAGCAGTAGCAGTAGAATTAATAGTAGTAGCCTTACCTATAGTAGCAGTAGTAGTAGTATCAATAGCATTAGCAGTAGTAGTAGTAGTAGAATTAGGATGTAAATATTGCCTTTTGGTTAGTTCGACATCCCCCACAACAAGCCCTGTAAGTTTCAACTTCACACACCAAACCGTTTTTAAGATACTGCTGATACACCCTTTTAAAAACTCGCACAGAGACACCGTCTTGGGATTCAGCTTAACTTACCCCCTCAATATTCTCGGAAAATTTTACCTTCATACCCTTTGGCATAGTTATAATAGCATTCACAGTAGCAGTAGTAGTACTAATTGTAAGACTAGTAATAGTATTAACAATAATATCACTAGTAATAGCAATATTACTAACATATTGCCTTATGGTCAGTTGAACAAACCCCCTCTTCAAGCCCTGGAAGCTTCAACTTAATGCAATCAGCCGTTGCTATGACATTGTCGATATCCCTGTTGAAAACCTGTATATTCATAGTTTTAATTAGCTTCAACTTCTCCCTCAACACTACCTGAAATTTTCATCTTAACATTCTTAGCCTTACAAATCCTCCAATAGAAGAAGTTGGAGTAGTAGTAGTAAAAGTAGCACTGGTAGTAGTATTAGTAATAGTGTGCACCTATTGCCTTTTAGTCAATTGACTAAAAGGCAAGCATCCTCTGAAAGTTCCAACTTAATACCCAAATCCATTCTTAAAATACACCCTTTAAGCAATCTGCATGCACATAGTATGTTTTGATTTACTTGCACGTATTGTCTTTTGGTCAACTGATATTCCCCTTCTTTTTTTTCTTTAATAAATCTTAACAATCCTACCTACTTTCCTCTCGGTGACATAATAATCCTTTTCACTTCATTTCAAACTTTAATGTCACCAGTCACCTACACTAATTTAAAAACATCTTATATTTTTTCATTTGGGTAGCCAATTAAAAATTATCTTCCCCTTTAAGCACTCTGAAAGTTCCAACTTTAGACCCTTATCCATCCTTGAGATAAGCCCTTTTGACAATCTGCATGCACATAGTCTCTTTTTGATTTAGTTCAAATTTCCCCTCAATATTCTCTCAAATTAATAGTATTAAAAGATAATAGTACTAGTATCGTAGTAGTAGAGGTAGTAGAACGTAGTAGCAGTAATAATGTATTATTATTAGTAGTAATAACACTAGTAGCAGCAGTATTAATAGCAGTAGTAGCATGTAAATGTTGCCTTTGGGTCAGTTGAACATCCCTCTCATGATGCCCCGGAATTTACATCTTGATACGGTAAGCCATTCCAAAAGTATTGCTGATACGGCCTTTTGAAAATCTGCATGTACATAGTATGCTTTGATTTAGTTCAACTCTCCCCTCAACATTTCCACAGACGGTCATTTCAATGTCCTCAGCCTTGGTAGCACTCGCTACAGAAGCATTAGTTTTAGTGGTAGTAATAGTAGTAGTGGTAGTAGTAGTAGAGTGCAAATATTACCTTTTGCGTCAAATGATCATCTCTCATATCATTTCCTAGAAGTTCCAAATTAATATACTCATTCATTTCTGACTTACGCCCTTTTTAAAACCCGTATGCACACAACGTGTTTTGATTTAGTTCAAGACTCCCGTTAAAATTCTCTGAAAGGCTCACCTGAAAGCCCTTCATCAAGTAAAGGTCAAACATGCCCACCTTTTTCAATAACGCATACTATACGTAAGCAATGGGCGAATTGCATAACTTACAGCCCTTGCCCTTAGAGCAGTAGGAGGGGAGGGGGGGGGGTACCGTCCCCAAAGATATGATTACTGAACCTTTGAACTATACTGAACAAAATGGCCATCTCAAAATTTTTGAGCTAGTAGTGGTAGTTGTATTAGTAGTAATAGAGTACAAATATTGCCTTTTGCGTCAATTGATAATCTCTTTTATCATTTTCTAGAAGTTCCAAATTAATATACTCAGTCATTCCTGAGTTACACCCTTCTGACAACCTGTATGCACATAACGTGTTTTGATTTAGTTCAATACTCCCCTTAACATTCTCTGAAAGGCTCTGCTGAATGCCCTTCGTCTTTTTTAGAAATTAAAGGTCAAGCATGCCCACCTTTCTCCTATATGTAAGCAATATGTAAGCAATGTATACTATATGTAAGCAATGGGCGAATTACATAACTTACAGCCCTTGCCTGAGGGCAGTAGGGGGGGGGATGACATCCCCAAAGACATAATAACTGAACCTTTCAACTGTACTGAAAAAATGACTATCTCAAAATTATGATTGGATGTCGTTAATGAATCGATGGGCGTAGGGGGGGGGTGTCTAGTTGCCCCCAGTCACTTTTTAAAAAGGCACTAGATCTTTTAATTTCCAATCGAATGAGCTCCTTCCAAAGTTTATACGACAACTCCTTCCATACGAAGTGCCGTGGTCCGAAAACAAAACAAACAAAATAAAAAATAAATAAGACATTGTGCCTACTTCGCTCTGTACTTAGGCAGCGCTATATTGTACTGCCTACGACTTGAAAGAATCAACAGTTGTTCAAACCGTTAGGTTTGACCTCTAAGGTTTTTTTGCTGAAGTAGAAGTAGTCCACCCTAATCATAAACACTTTTGAGGAGAATTACATAGTTAAAATATAGTCAATAAGACCAATGAAAATACTTTTTGGAGAAAATTCAAAGTATAAAGTTTTAACCTAAAAAATATTACTAGTGGCGTTAGAAATAAATAAAGCCAGAATCGGCAAAAAAGAATTCAAATACTATGTACAACCAAATACTTTCAAAAACTAGACTACGTAAATCTTCGCTATATATCAAATGTAACCACCCTTCTCTATGTAACCAAGTTTTAGGCATAAACACTGGAAGATCTGGGAGCTTGAGTACCCTCCGTCGATCAGGAATATATATATATATATATATATATATATATATATATATATATATATATATATATATTATATATATATATATATATATATATATATATATATATATATATATATATATATATATATATATATATAAAATTCCCCCTGAACCGGTCAATCCCTAGAGTAAGGTAGTTCTAGATTAACCATGGATACGTACACAATTAAGCTTTTGGAGGCCCTGCATGTTTCCTGGAAGCTGTACCAGAGAAGCTGTAACAAAATAATATGATATATCTTTCTTCTTCCCTTTCCCAACAGGATATATAGCGCATACAATAAATCGACGATTAATACTTCGGTAGGATGACCGAAGATAATTTTGGGTGAACAGGAGCCAACAAGAAGAGCCAGAGCCAGGCCATTGTTGTAAATATACCGAATCACTCAAGAAAATTACTTCCGATTATAATAGATAGTATGAAATGTGTAACAAATTTGAAAGGTGGTAATATTTTTTACAGGTTTCCGGCAATTTTCTATTTGAGATGGGACTATTACCTAACCTTGACAAATTGATTAGCAAAGTTATTAAATTTGGCGCACAAGCCCAGATGATCAAGACTTTGATGGTTCGGGTCTGAGAATAAAGCTATTGAATCAATTTTTGTATTCTGCTGTTTATTATCACTAACACCAATAGCATAACTTTCACCCTACATAAGTCGAGTAAATCACTTTGTATCAGCTTCAGCCAAAATGCTTTAACTAATTCTTAGACCAAGAAACCATTCCCTCCCTCTAAAACCCAATAAGGATACGGCTTCCACTGGAGAAAAGCCAAAAGGTCCCATTGATAGCTCTGATTCATTCTGAAACGACCTGGTACAAGGAGAGTTTGGTCCTTCCTTTTTTTTAAATTTGATATTTAACTATATTTTAGATGGCGTGGGGGGGGGGGCTGGTTACCCTCCGATATCTTTTCACGCTTAAAAAGTGAACTAGAACTTTCAATTTCCAATCAAATGAGCCCTCTTTAAAGTTTATACGAGCATTTCACCCTATTCAAATCCACAAGTTCTTCCGTTTTTACCTTGCTTTTTATCTTATGACAATTGTTGTATTCTCGATTTTATCGATTTATTACATACTTTTAATAGAATTGTCATTGACCAACAAGCTTCTATTAGTATGCTTCAATAAATTTTTATATATTTCGAAGTCTGCTTCGATGGGTTTTTAATTTTTCTGACCAACCTTTACTGTTGTTCTTTTTTTTAATGGATCTATTTTTATCCATTGAGGTTGGTAAAATTAAAGTTTCGTTGACCAAAAAGCTTTCTTTTATTTTGCTTTTAATCCTCTTATATATTTCCATGATCGTTTCGAAGTGTTTTTTTGTTTGTTTGTTTTTGCAACTTTTGTTCTGCATTATTTTTTTTTCTATAAATGCAAGCAATATTTCCTAGTGAGAGACTTACTGGGAATAAAACTGAATTTTATCCTAAATAAAGAGAATTTAAATAAACCGTTTAACGCTTTCCGGCATATTCCCGAAATAAAAAATATACTAAACGTTAATTCGTTGAAGTTACGCGACGACTTTTTTCAGCCAAAATATTTTAGTTGAACTAATGCATACAAAACTACCTGAGTTTGTATATAGTTAGGTATGTTCAAAGATTACGACTATACTTTTTAGGACAATACCCTAAATGATTTTTGAATGATCGGAAATCAAAAGAAATCTAACTTGTCTACAAGGCGAGACCTAAAAATAATCGAACTCTTGCCCTGAAAAAGCCATATTCGTCGCAAAATGAAAAAACGAACAAAAAATGGCAAATCATTACAAAAATGTACGATTTTTTAAATCAGTACATAAAAATAGAGTTTTAGGGGGGAAGTGGGTCAGTGTCTCTCCTCCCCCTCAACGCCCGGGACTAGCATAGGAATAAAAGTGACAATGAACAACGGGAAATTGAATGGAAACAGGGCTTTCAAGTAGCCTAAGCAAGGGAAGCCCAAGTATAATATTCAACCGAAGCAAAGGTACCTGCAACTCAACATTCCAGATGTTTAGAAACTTCAATTCTTTCATAGAAGGATTATTCGTGTTCTTCTTGTAGTCAAGCTCGATACATTGTGGGTTATCTATTCATCAATTGTTAAAAGCGTGCCCCCAATAATGCCCCCTGTTGACCAGTGAAAGGTATCACTAGCCAGGCATTTATCAATATACAAAGAAAAGAATAGACAAACTAAGAGGTGTAATAGAAAAGGGGGGAAAGGAGATAATAGCCAAAGAAAGCCGCTGAATGTGTGGTCTAAGAATGATCAGTGGACAACAGGAAGTAAGCCGTGTTAAAGAAACAAATTCTAAATTTTGGGTTCGTTGTTGTTCAGCAGAGATGAAAAAACGGTTAGGTTTTCGTAAACAATGCAGTTATTAAACTTTCAGCGGACAATCATTAATATGAGCGTGACAGGTTAGGTTGAAACGGAGGAACGTATGCCTGGAAGGGAGGGGTTCGGTACCGCAGTGACATCTAGAGTTTTTACGTTTTCTTCAACAAATTCAAAATAATTTGATTGTATTTCACTGTTTCAAACAATTTACCTCTCGCTTTACAAGAAATCGTGTGTATGGACCAAAGGTACTCCTATGTTAAACGCACCCTTTTGTATATTACAATGGAAACCAGTCACGAAAACAGGTTTAATTCAAGACACAGCTATAGGGTAATGCAAAGTATAGCGTGGTTTTCATTGCGTAAACGATATTTAAACTGTTTTTTTTTGGGGGGGGGGGGGGCTTAGGGAAGGAAAAAGTACGTAGGTTAGGTTACTTAATAATATATGCTATGCTTCCTCCCCCCTAATGCGCAAATATATAGCCCAAATTTATTTCTAAACTATTATATATTCATCCTATTTTATTTTATTTCATTAGCATTAACCAAACTAGCACTATATAAAAGAGTGCGTTTAACATAGGAGTACCAGGCCAAATCTTATTTGAACTATCTAACTGTGTTCACAAATGAGATATAAAAGTAGGACATATTAATGGGGTATATTACTTCAAAGTTTACGGGTTATTATTTCTTTTTCTTCGTCTTTTTTACGCAGCTACCTCCAGGGAGCGATCTAGACCTGTCCGCGCCCGGGGTAAGAACAGCATTTAGCCTCCTCCTCCCCCTCCTACCGGTAAATGAACCCATTACAGATGCCTTACTTCTCTAAAGAATATATTTATCTAATTGTGTTACTATCATTAATATATTTTTATCTAAATCTTAATATGTATGATAAGGTTCAACAACCTATCGAAGATTCCAGGTAACAACATTTTGTTGGTGACATAGTACGCATACAACTTAAATTATACACGATCAATTTTATCCTGTAGATCAAAACTTAACTTACTTTTCTCGAAGCAAATGTCTTTACAATGTCTGCATATGAAAGCTTCAAAGCCATATCACGTTCTATGCTGATTACAATAAAGTTTGTCAATCGCTGCTTTGGCGTCCCGTTTCTTAATGTAGTTTTTAATTAACCTTAATTTTTTGAAGCTTCTTTCAAACAGTTCGTGGTAACGAACTGTAAGTAAGGAGCGACCCGGCTCAATGGTAACCGAAACTCTAGAAAACGGGTTTTTGATACCAATAGATACATCAAAAGAATCAGATTTCAATGCTAATTTCAAATATATAACTTTCATCAAGTTTAGTGCTACCCATCAAAAGTTACGCACCTGAGAAAATTTGGCTGATTTTCAAAAAAAGGGGGAAAGATCCCCGAAAAGTTATAGAACCTTTATGAAAATCACACCATCATATTCAGCGTATCAGAGAACCCTACTGTAGAGGTTTCAAGCTCCTATCTACAAAAATGTGGAATTTTGCATTTTTTGCCAGAAGAAAGATCACGTATGCGTGTTTATTTGTTTTTTTCCCCAGGGGTGACCGTATCGACCCTGTGGTCCTAGAATATCGTGGGAGGGCTCATTGGAACGGAAATTAAAAGTTCTAGTGCGCTTTTTAAGTGACCAAAAAAATGGAGGGCAACTAGGCCCCCTCCCACGCTTATTTTTTTTCCCAAAGTCACCCAATCAAAATTTTGAGATATCCACTTTGTTCAGCATGGTCGAAAATATGATAAATATGTCTTTTAGGATGACTTAATCCCCCGAAGTCCTCAGGGGGAGGGCTAAAAGTTATGAACTTTACCCAATGTTAACAATAGAATTGGTTATTGGGAAGTATACAGAAGTTTTCAGGAGGTTTTTTTTTATGGTAGTGGGGGGGGGGTGGGTCGGGGGTTATGTTGGAGGATCTGTCCATGAAGGAAATTTTCATGGGGGAAGGGAAATTGCCATGAAGGGGCGCCGGACTTGCCAGCATTATTTATTGGTTATTGGTAAGTATACAGACATTTTCAGGAAGGATTTTTTTCTGGAGGGGGGCTAGAGGAGGGGGTTACTCTGGAGGATCTTTCCGTGGAGGATTTTTCTTTGAGGTAAGGGACATTTCTATGAAGGGGGCGCCGGATTTCCAAGCATTATTTAAGAAACGATCAGAAATTAAATAAAAAAAAACAAGTTTTTTCAACTGAAAGTAAGAAGCAACATTAGAACTTAAAACGAACAGAAATTATAACGTATGTGAGGGGGTTCTCCCCCAAGTCAATACCTCGCTCTTTACGCTACAGTTTTTTTTAGTGCTTTCAAAAGAGCTATCTATTCTAATTAAATGGCCTTTGTGATTCAGGGGTTTGTGAATCAATTTTTTTTTTAACTTTTAACTTAAAGAGCGTGGTATTGACTAAGGGGAGAACCCCCTGATATACGTAATAAAAAAAAACAATTAAAAAAACAAGCGATACTGCTCAATAGTAATCGAAACTTTTAAAAACGGAATTTTAATGTCAATAAATGTATTAAAAGAATGTGTTTATAATGCTGATTCTAAATATATAAATTTTATTAAGTTTAGTATTACTCATCAAAGGCTACGAGCCAGAGAAAATATACCCGATTTTTTAAAGAGCGGGGAAACATCCCCTACAAGTGAAAGAATTTAATGAAAATCACACCGTCAGATTCAGCGTATCAGAAAACCCTATTACATAGGTTTCAAGCTCATATCTGCAAAAATCTGCAACTTTGTATTTTTTGCCAGAAGAAAAATATACGAATATAGAAGTTAGTTACGCAAGTTAATTTGTAAATTACGTCATAACCAAATTTAGAGACATCCATTTAGCAAAAGAAAAGTAAAATTTTTATGCGAATTTTGTTTACTTATTCAATGATGGTGAGCCAAAATAAAAGCTGCATTAACTAAAAAACGATCAGAAATTACACAAAAAAACAAGTTTTTTAAACTGAAAGTAAGGAGCGACATTAAAACTTAAAACGAACAGAAATTATTCCGTATATGAAAGGGCTGTCCCCTCCTCAACGCCTCGCTCTTTACGCTAAAGTTTGACTCTGTCTCACAACTTTATTTTTTAAAGCAATAAAAACTTTAGCATAAAGAGCGAAGCGTTGAGGAGGGGATAGTCCCTTTCATATACGGAATAATTTCTGTTCGTTTTAAGTTTTAATGTCGCTCCTTACTTTCAGTTTAAAAAAACTTGTTTTTTTATTTAATCATTAGAAGGAACTGATATAGGCATAGTTAAATACATTTTCCAGGAAATACAGGAAATACATTTTCGCTCTTCACCGTAGAGAGCGAGGATTGAGGAAGGGGTAGCCCCCTTATTATATAGAATAATTTCTGTTCGTTTGAATTTTTGATGTTGCTCCTTACTTTCAGTTGAAAAAACTAGTTTTTTTTAAAACTAATTTCTAACTATTTTTCAAATAATGCCAGGAAGTCCCCTCCCCCCATGTAATATTTCTTCTGGAAAAATTTTCCCACGAAATTTTGTCCCCATGAAAAATTTTCCACATGGAAAATGCCCCTCCCTGCAGAAAATTACCAAGCAAATGTTCGTATATTTCCCCATAACAAATACTATATGTGAACAATATGGGATATCTTAACATTTCGAAAAAAAATTAATCGGATGTCTTTGGAGAAAGAATGGGCGTAGTAGGGGGGCTATGTGCCTCCAGTCTTTTTCGTCGTTTAAAAAGGCCACTAGAACCTTTGATTTCCGTTCGAATGAGCTATCTCCCAATCTTCTTTACCATTGTTTCGATATGATCAACCCTGAGAAGAATTAAAACAAGAAACAAGAAACAAATAAACACGCATTTGTAATCTTTCTTCTGCCAAAAAATTCAAAATTCCACATTTTGTAGATATGAGCTTGAAACTTCTATAGTACGGTTCTCTGATAGTAGGAAAGGGGTACCAGTCCGATCAGTACATAATTTATGCATGTTTTTATGGTTTTTCTCACTGAGAATGTTTTTTCATGGCTTTTCTCACTGAGGATAATTTATTCATGGTTTATTGATCCACGAGGGGGAGAGAATTTCTGATAAATTGATTTGCATAATCGAGGGGAACTAGATTTCCGAGAAATTCATTACATAATCGGCGGGGAATTATTGATCAACGATGGGGAATTAAGAAACAATATGTTGTTTCTAAGCGTATTGATCGAGTCTAACGGGACAGGGTCAATGACACCATTTTCAAGGGCAATGTATTGATCCACGAAAGGGGACAGGATTTCTGACAAATTGATTTACATAATCGAAGGGAACAGGATTGCTGAGAAATTGATTTACATAATCGGTGGGGAATTCTATCATGAGGGGATTTCATTTTAAATATGGCTTCTCAGGTCTTTAGGTCTGAGAGATAAAATTAATATTCTATCGAAGCCATAAGAGTGTAAGTAGGAACACCTTGGATATTTGTCAGTAATTCAAGACAGATTGAATATATTTTACGCGGGAAATGGTTTCCTGGGAATTTCAAATGTGACAGTGCAGGGACGCCAAAACAAAGGAACACGTTGAAATTACTTTTAGGGGATTATTTGGGCGAAACAGTTTGAGACATTTTAGAAGATGATTTGGGCGAAACAGTTTGAGACATTTTAGAAGATGATTTGGGGTGAAACTCTGCGGTCGTTATAATACAAAAGTTCCATTTGAACAGTGTTGTAAGGTCCCCTACCCCAACCCCCAAGGGCCCCCTCCCCCCAGGCCCAAAAGGCCCCCTCCCCCCAGTCCCCCAAAGGGCCCCCCGGACCCCAAAGGTCCCCCCGCCCCCTAACCCCCAAAGGCCCCTCCCTGGGCCCCCCAACTTTTTTGCCCCCCATTTTTTTAATACTTTTTTGCGCACTTGAGACACAGAAGGACCCCTCCCCCCAACTTTTTGACCCCCTCCCACCATTAGTGTTTTATCATGGTTTACCTTGTCACTGTTACATTCTCTTGATAATTCAAAGTTCATTTTGAATATTTTTTCGTTGAAATGAGTTGGAATATTTCAGTAGTGTTTTGTCGTGGTTTACCTTGTCACTGTTACATTCTCTTGATGTTTCAAAGTTCATTTTGGATTTTTTTTCGTTGAAATGCAAGAGTTGGAATATTTCAGTAGTGTTTTGTCGTGGTTTACCTTGTCACTGTTACATTCACTTGATATTTCAAAGTTCATTTGATTTTTTTCGTTGAAATGTAAGAGTTGGAATATTTCAGTAGTGTTTGTCTTGGTTTACCTTGTCACTGTTGCATTCTCTTGATGTTTCAAAGTTCATTTTGGATTTTTTTTTTCGTTAAAATATAAGAGTTGGAATATTTCAGTAGTGTTTCTCGTGGTTTACCTTGTCACTGTTACATTCTCTTGATGTTTCAAAGTTCATTTAGGATTTTTTTTTTCGTTGAAATGTAAGAGTTGGAATTGTCACTGTTACATTCTCATGATGTTTCAAAGTTCATTTTGGATCTTTTTCGTTGAAATGCAAGAGTTGGAATATTTCAGTAGTGTTTTGTCGTGGTTTACTATGTCACTGTTACATTCTCTTGATGTTTCAAAGTTCATTTAGGATTTCTTTCGTTGAAATGTAAGAGTTGGATTATTTCAGTAGTGTTAGTTGTGGTTTACCTAGTCATTGTTACATTCTCATGATGTTTCAAAGTTCGTTTTAGATTTTTTGTTCCTTGAAATGTAAGAGTTGGAATATTTCAGTAGTGTTTGTTGTGGTTTACCTAGTCACTGTTATATTCTCTTGATTTTTCTAAGTTCATTTTTGATTTTTTTTTCGTTGAAATGCAAGAGTTAGATTATTTCAATAGTGATTTGTCGTGGTTTACCATGTCACTGTACATTCTCTTGATGTTTCAAAGTTATTTTTTTTCTTGTTGAAACGTAAGAGTTGGAATATTTCAGTAGTGTTTGTTGTGGTTTAACTAGTCATTGTTACATTCTCATGATTTTTCAAAGTTCATTTTGGATTTCTTTCGTTGAAATGTAAGAGTTGGAATATTTCAGTAGTGTTTTTCACGGTTTACCTTGTCACTGTTACATTCTCTTGATGTTTCAAAGTTCATTTGGATTTTTTTTCCTTGAAATGTAAGAGTTGGAGCATTTTACTACTGTTTTCTCGTGGTTTACCTTGTCACTGTTACATTCTCTTGATGTTTCAAAGTTAATTTTGGATTTTTTTTTCGTTGAAATGTAAGAGTTGGAATATTTCAGTAGTGTTTGTTGTGGTTTACCTTGTTACTGTTACATTCTCTTGATGTTTCAAAGTTCATTTTGGATTTTTTTTCGTTGAAATGCAAGAGTTGGAATATTTCAGTAGTGTTTTGTCGTGGTTTACCTTGTCATTGTTACATTCTCTTGATATTTCAAAGTTCATTTTGAATATTTTTTCGTTGAAATGAGAGTTGGAATATTTCAGTAGTGTTTTGTCGTGGTTTACCTTGTCACTGTTACATTCACTTGATGTTTCAAAGTTCATTTTGGATTTTTTTTTCGTTGAAATGCAAGAGTTGGAATATTTCAGTAGTGTTTTGTCGTGGTTTACCTTGTCACTGTTACATTCTCTTGATGTTTCAAAGTTCATTTTGAATTTTTTCGTTGAAATGTAAGAGTTGGAATATTTCAGTAGTGTTTGTCGTGGTTTACCTTGTCACTGTTGCATTCTCTTGATGTTTCAAAGTTCATTTAGGATTTTTTTTTTGTTGAAATGTAAGAGTTGGAATATTTCAGTAGTGTTTCTCGTGGTTTACCTTGTCACTGTTACATTCTCTTGATGTTTCAAAGTTCATTTAGGATTTTTTTTTTGTTGAAATGTAAGAGTTGGAATGTCACTGTACATTCTCATGATGTTTCAAAGTTCATTTGGATCTTTTGGTTGAAATGCAAGAGTTGGAATATTTCAGTAGTGTTTTGTCGTGGTTTACTATGTCACTGTTACATTCTCTTGATGTTTCAAAGTTCATTTAGGATTTCTTTCGTTGAAATGTAAGAGTTGGATTATTTCAGTAGTGTTGTTGTGGTTTACCTAGTCATTGTTACATTCTCATGATGTTTCAAAGTTCGTTTTAGATTTTTGTTCCTTGAAATGTAAGAGTTGGAATATTTCAGTAGTGTTTGTTGTGGTTTACCTAGTCACTGTTATATTCTCTTGATTTTTCAAAGTTCATTTTTGATTTTTTTCGTTGAAATGCAAGAGTTAGATTATTTCAGTAGTGATTTGTCGTGGTTTACCATGTCACTGTTACATTCTCTTGATGTTTCAAAGTTAATTTTTTTTTGTTGAAATGTAAGAGTTGGAATATTTCAGTAGTGTTTGTTGTGGTTTACCTAGTCATTGTTACATTCTCATGATTTTTCAAAGTTCATTTTGGATTTCTTTCGTTGAAATGTAAGAGTTGGAATATTTCAGTAGTGTTTTTCACGGTTTACCTTGTCACTGTTACATTCTCTTGATGTTTCAAAGTTCATTTGGATTTTTTTTCCTTGAAATGTAAGAGTTGGAGCATTTTACTACTGGTTTCTCGTGGTTTACCTTGTCACTGTTACATTCTCTTGATGTTTCAAAGTTACTTTTTGGATTTTTTTTTCGTTGAAATGCAAGAGTTGGAATATATCAGTAGTGTTTGTTGTGGTTTACCTTGTTACTGTTACATTCTCTTGATGTTTCAAAGTTCATTTTGGATTTTTTTTCGTTGAAATGCAAGAGTTGGAATATTTCAGTAGTGTTTTGTCGTGGTTTACCTTGTCATTGTTACATTCTCTTGATATTTCAAAGTTCATTTTGAATATTTTTTCGTTGAAATGAGAGTTGGAATATTTCAGTAGTGTTTTGTCGTGGTTTACCTTGTCACTGTTACATTCACTTGATGTTTCAAAGTTCATTTTGGATTTTTTTTTTTCGTTGAAATGCAAGAGTTGGAATATTTCAGTAGTGTTTTGTCGTGGTTTACCTTGTCATTGTTACATTCTCTTGATATTTCAAAGTTCATTTTGAATTTTTTCGTTGAAATGTAAGAGTTGGAATATTTCAGTAGTGTTTGTCGTGGTTTACCTTGTCACTGTTGCATTCTCTTGATGTTTCAAAGTTCATTTTGGATTTTTTTTTTCGTTGAAATATAAGAGTTGGAATATTTCAGTAGTGTTTCTCGTGGTTTACCTTGTCACTGTTACATTCTCTTGATGTTTCAAAGTTCACTTAGGATTTTTTTTTTTCGTTGAAATGTAAGAGTTGGAATTGTCACTGTTACATTCTCATGATGTTTCAAAGTTCATTTTGGATCTTTTTGGTTGAAATGCAAGAGTTGGAATATTTCAGTAGTGTTTTGTCGTGGTTTATTATGTCACTGTTACATTCTCTTGATGTTTCAAAGTTCATTTAGGATTTCTTTCGTTGAAATGTAAGAGTTGGATTATTTCAGTAGTGTTTGTTGTGGTTTACCTAGTCATTGTTACATTCTCATGATGTTTCAAAGTTCGTTTTAGATTTTTTGTTCCTTGAAATGTAAGAGTTGGAATATTTCAGTAGTGTTTGTTGTGGTTTACCTAGTCACTGTTATATTCTCTTGATTTTTCAAAGTTCATTTTTGATTTTTTTCGTTGAAATGCAAGAGTTAGATTATTTCAGTAGTGATTTGTCGTGGTTTACCATGTCACTGTTACATTCTCTTGATGTTTCAAAGTTAATTTTTTTTTTGTTGAAATGTAAGAGTTGAAATGTAATCCCAGCCCACCTCCTCTCCGTTCTGAGGTCGAAGATGCCATCCAAGCGCTGAAGACTAACAAGGCCCCTGGCCCGGACGGGATACAGGCAGAACTGCTGAAAGTCCGGTGTGAACCACTTATAGATCTTTTCCACAAGATTGTATCCGGTGCCTGGCAAAAGAGTCATTTCCCAACTTCTTGGTGCGAAGCCACAATTGTTCCACTACACAAGAAGGGGTCAAAGGCAATATGTGATAATTACCGTCCTATTAGCCTAACAAGTCAAACTGCCAAGATCTTCACCCGAATTATACTCCAACGGATCAGAGCCGTGTCATCCTTAGTCATCCAAGAATACCAAGCCGGTTTTCGCCCTGGGAGATCGACCGTTGACCAAATTTTCACTGTTCGCCAAATTTTAGAGAAATATCTGGAATTCGGTCGCGGCCTGTATCAGCTCTTCATCGACTTTAGGCAAGCATTTGACCTTATTTGGAGAAATGGCCTATGGCATATCCTTCTCCATTACGGAATCCCACGAAACCTAGTAGATCTTATCAAGGATATGTACTCAAAATTTGGGAGTCGTGTGATGACTAGTGAAGGTCTCACTGACAGTTTCCAGACTTCCGCAGGTGTCCTTCAAGGATGCCTTTTGTCTCCAGAGCTGTTCAACCTTTTCCTCACAGCAGTCTTATCCCTGGTGGAGACAACTTGTGGCGCGCATATAGGGGGTGTTCAGATAGATAAGCTAGCCTACGCCGACGATATCAACGAAATGGCTGAAACACCCGAGGATCTACAAGCCGTTCTTAACGACGTCTTCGAAGCCAATAGTTCTTTTGGAATGATCATAAATGTATCAAAAACAAAGGCTATGTGCTGCTCACGAAAGCCACAGGATACAGTTAAGCCAGACCTGAAAATTAATGGAGAGAGTATCCAGTGGGTTGACGAGTTCCCTTACCTCGGTAGTCTGATCACCAGCGACAACAGTCCATCAAAAGACATCAAAAGACGTCTCGCCCTCGCGAGTTCCAGTTTCAAGGCCCTTATGCCCATATGGCGAAGCAAGGATTTGTCTCTGCGGCTTAAGACACGACTTTTTGATACCCTGATCATCCCCATCGCAATCTACTCATGTGAAACATGGACACTGAAGGTAAATGACAACCGTCGACTTGCAGCATTTGTAACTAAGTGCCTCCGCCGCATCGGCGGGATCACTTACCTTGATAGAATCTCAAATTTCGAACTTCTCAAGCGCCTTAAAGTACAACAAACAATTCTCATGAAGATCCAGCTCCAGCAACTTCGATGGCTCGGTCACGTACAACGGATGAGTCGGTCCCGTCTCCCAAAAATCACCTTCGAAGGCCAAATTCACGGTTCTCGTCCTCGTGGTCGTCCCCCAAAAAGGTGGAAGGAAAACTTTGCACCTCACCGCCTCTCGGACCTTCTTCGCCTAGCAAAAGACCGTGAAGCATACAGAAGGCACATCCACGCCGTTACGAAGAAAGAGGCCCCAAGACGACCTTCAAGGACGGATGGGACTTAAGTAAGTTAAGTAAGTTATATTCTCTTGATTTTTCAAAGTTCATTTTTGATTTTTTTCGTTGAAATGCAAGAGTTAGATTATTTCAGTAGTGATTTGTCGTGGTTTACCATGTCACTGTTACATTCTCTTGATGTTTCAAAGTTACTTTTTGGATTTTTTTTTCGTTGAAATGCAAGAGTTGGAATATTTCAGTAGTGTTTGTTGTGGTTTACCTAGTCATTGTTACATTCTCATGATTTTTCAAAGTTCATTTTGGATTTCTTTCGTTGAAATGTAAGAGTTGGAATATTTCAGTAGTGTTTTTCACGGTTTACCTTGTCACTGTTACATTCTCTTGATGTTTCAAAGTTCATTTGGATTTTTTTTCCTTGAAATGTAAGAGTTGGAGTATTTTACTACTGTTTTCTCGTGGTTTACATTGTCACTGTTACATTCTCTTGATGTTTCAAAGTTACTTTTTGATTTTTTTTTTCGTTGAAATGCAAGAGTTGGAATATATCAGTAGTGTTTGTTGTGGTTTACCTTGTCACTGTTACATTCTCTTGATGTTTCAAAGTTCATTTTGGATTTTTTTTTCGTTGAAATGCAAGAGTTGGAATATTTCAGTAGTGTTTTGTCGTGGTTTACCTTGTCATTGTTACATTCTCTTGATATTTCAAAGTTCATTTTGAATTTTTTTCGTTGAAATGTAAGAGTTGGAATATTTCAGTAGTGTTTGTCGTGGTTTACCTTGTCACTGTTGCATTCTCTTGATGTTTCAAAGTTCATTTTGGATTTTTTTTCGTTGAAATATAAGAGTTGGAATATTTCAGTAGTGTTTCTCGTGGTTTACCTTGTCACTGTTACATTCTCTTGATGTTTCAAAGTTCATTTTGGATTTTTTTTTTCGTTGAAATGTAAGAGTTGGAATTGTCACTGTTACATTCTAATGATGTTTCGAAGTTCATTTTGGATCTTTTTCGTTGAAATGCAAGAGTTGGAATATTTCAGTAGTGTTTTGTCGTGGTTTACTATGTCACTGTTACATTCTCTTGATCTTTCAAAGTTCATTTAGGATTTCTTTCGTTGAAATGTAAGAGTTGGATTATTTCAGTAGTGTTTGTTGTGGTTTACCTAGTCATTGTTACATTCTCATGATGTTTCAAAGTTCGTTTTAGATTTTTTGTTCCTTGAAATGTAAGAGTTGGAATATTTCAGTAGTGTTTGTTGTGGTTTACCTAGTCACTGTTATATTCTCTTGATTTTTCAAAGTTCATTTTTGATTTTTTTCGTTGAAATGCAAGAGTTAGATTATTTCAGTAGTGATTTGTCGTGGTTTACCATGTCACTCTTGATGTTTCAAAGTTCATTTTTTTTTTGAAATGTAAGAGTTGGAATATTTCAGTAGTGTTTTTCACGGTTTACCTTGTCACTGTTACATTCTCTTGATGTTTCAAATTTCATTTGGATTTTTTTTTCCTTGAAATGTAAGAGTTGGAATATTTTACTACTGTTTTCTCGTGGTTTACCTTGTCACTGTTACATTCTCTTGATGTTTCAAAGTTCAATTTGGATTTTTTTTTTCGTTAAAATGCAAGAGTTGGAATATATCAGTAGTGTTTGTTGTGGTTTACCTTGTTACTGTTACATTCTCTTGATGTTTGAAAGTTAATTTTTGATTCTTTGTCGTTGAAATGCAAGAACTAGATTATTTCAGTAGTGTTTTGTCGTGGCTTACTTTGTCACTGTTACATTCTGTTAATGTTTCAAATTTCATTTTAGATTTTTTTGTTGAAATGTAAGAACTAGATTATTTCAGTAGTGTTTTGTCGTGGTTTACCTTGTCCCTGTTACATTCTCTTAATGTTTCAAAGTTCATTTTGGATCTTTTTCGTTGAAATGTAAGAGTTGATTATTTCAGTAGTGTTTTGTCGTGGTTTACCATGTCACTGTTACATTCTCTTAATGTTTCAAAGTTCATTTTGGATCTTTTTCGTTGAAATGCAAGAGTTGGAATATTTCAGTAGTGTTTTGCCGTGGTTTACCTTCTCACTGTTACATTCTCTTAATGTTTCATAGTTCATTTTTGATTTTTTTTTTCGTTGAAATGCAAGAGTTAGATTATTTCAGTAGTGTTTTGTTGTGGTTTACCTTGTCACTGTTACATTCTCTTGATGTTTCAAAGTTCATTTTAGATTTTTTTCGTTGAAATGTAAGAGTTGAAAAATTTCAATAGTGTCTTGTCGTGGTTTACCTTGTCACTGCTACATTCTCATGATTTTTCATAGTTCATTTTGGATTTCATTCATTGAAATGTAAGAGTTGGAATATTTCAGTAGTGTTTGTTGTGGTTTACCTAGTCACTGTTACATTCTCTTGATGTTTCAAAGTTCATTTGGATTTTTTTTCGTTGAAATGTAAGAGTTGGAATATTTCAGTAGTGTTTTGTCGTGGTTTACCTTGTCACTGTTACATTCTCTTGATGTTTCAAAGTTCATTTTGGATTTTTTTGTTGAAATGTAAGAGTTAGAATATTTCAGTAGTGTTTGTTCGTGGTTTACCTTGTCACTGTTACATTCTCTTGATGTTTCAAAGTTCATTTTAGATTTTTTTTTTCGTTGAAATGCAAGAGTTGGAATATTTCAGTAGTGTTTGTTGTGGTTTACCTTGTCACTGTTACATTCTCTTGATGTTTCAAAGTTCATTTTGAGATTTTTTTTTGTTGAAATGTAAGAGTTGGAATATTTCAGTAGTGTTTTGTCGTGGTTTACCTTGTCACTGTTACATTCTCTTGATGTTTCAAAGTTCATTTTGGATTTTTTTCGTTGAAATGTAGAGTTAGGATCATTTCAGTAGTGTTTTGTCGTGGTTTACCTTGTCATTGTTACATTCCCTTGATGTTTCAAAGTTCATTTTGGATTTTTTGTTCCTTGAAATGTAAGAGTTGGAATATTTCAGTAGTGTTTGTCGTGGTTTACCTTGTCACTGTTGCATTCTCTTGATGTTTCAAAGTTCATTTTGGATTTTTTTTTTTCGTTGAAATATAAGAGTTGGAATATTTCAGTAGTGTTTCTCGTGGTTTATTTTGTCACTGTTACATTCTCTTGATGTTTCAAAGTTCATTTTGGATTTTTTTTTTAGTTGAGATGTAAGAGTTGGAATTGTCACTGTTACATTCTCATGATGTTTCGAAGTTCATTTTGGATCTTTTTCGTTGAAATGCAAGAGTTGGAATATTTCAGTATTGTTTTGTCGTGGTTTACTGTGTCACTGTTACATTCTCTTGATGTTTCAAAGTTCATTTAGGATTTCTTTCGTTGAAATGTAAGAGTTGGATTATTTCAGTAGTGTTTGTTGTGGTTTACCAAGTCATTGTTACATTCTCATGATGTTTCAAAGTTCGTTTTAGATTTTTTGTTCCTTGAAATGTAAGAGTTGGAATATTTCAGTAGTGTCTGTTGTGGTTTACCTAGTCACTGGTATATTCTCTTGATTTTTCAAAGTTCATTTTTGATTTTTTTTCGTTGAAATGCAAGAGTTAGATTATTTCAGTAGTGATTTGTCGTGGTTTACCATGTCACTGTTACATTCTCTTGATGTTTCAAAGTTCATTTTTTTTTGTTGAAATGTAAGAGTTGGAATACTTCAGTAGTGTTTGTTGTGGTTTACCTAGTCATTGTTACATTCTCATGATTTTTCAAAGTTCATTTTGGATTTCTTTCGTTGAAATGTAAGAGTTGGAATATTTCAGTAGATTTTTTCACGGATACCTTGTCACTGTTACATTCTTTTGATGTTTCAAAGTATTTGGATTTTTTTTCCTTGAAATGTAAGAGTTGGAATATTTTACTACTGTTTTCTCGTGGTTTACCTTGTCACTGTTACATTCTCTTGATGTTTCAAAGTTCATTTTGGATTTTTTTTTTCGTTGAAATGTAAGAGTTGGAATATTCAGTAGTGTTTTGTGGTTTACCTTGTACTGTACATTCTCTGATGTTTCAAAGTTCATTTTGGATTTTTTTTTCGTTGAAATGCAAGAGTTGGAATATTTCAGTAGTGTTTTGTCGTGGTTTACCTTGTCATTGTTACATTCTCTTGATATTTCAAAGTTCATTTTGAATTTTTTTTTTCGTTGAAATATAAGAGTTGGAATATTTCAGTAGTGTTTCTCGTGGTTTACCTTGTCACTGTTACATTCTCTTGATGTTTCAAAGTTCATTTTGGATTTTTTTTTTCGTTGAAATATAAGAGTTGGAATATTTCAGTAGTGTTTCTCGTGGTTTACCTTGTCACTGTTACATTCTCTTGATGTTTCAAAGTTCATTTTGGATTTTTTTTTTCGTTGAAATGTAAGAGTTGGAATTGTCACTGTTACATTCTAATGATGTTTCGAAGTTCATTTTGGATCTTTTTCGTTGAAATGCAAGAGTTGGAATATTTCAGTAGTGTTTTGTCGTGGTTTACTATGTCACTGTTAAATTCTCTTGATGTTTCAAAGTTCATTTAGGATTTCTTTCGTTGAAATGTAAGAGTTGGATTATTTCAGTAGTGTTTGTTGTGGTTTACCTAGTCATTGTTACATTCTCATGATGTTTCAAAGTTCGTTTTAGATTTTTTGTTCCTTGAAATGTAAGAGTTGGAATATTTCAGTAGTGTTTGTTGTGGTTTACCTAGTCACTGTTATATTCTCTTGATTTTTCAAAGTTCATTTTTGATTTTTTTCGTTGAAATGCAAGAGTTAGATTATTTCAGTAGTGATTTGTCGTGGTTTACCATGTCACTGTTACATTCTCTTGATGTTTCAAAGTTCATTTTTTTTTGTTGAAATGTAAGAGTTGGAATATTTCAGTAGTGTTTTTCACGGTTTACCTTGTCACTGTTACATTCTCTTGATGTTTCAAATTTCATTTGGATTTTTTTTCCTTGAAATGTAAGAGTTGGAATATTTTACTACTGTTTTCTCGTGGTTTACCTTGTCACTGTTACATTCTCTTGATGTTTCAAAGTTCATTTTGGATTTTTTTTTCGTTGAAATGCAAGAGTTGGAATATATCAGTAGTGTTTGTTGTGGTTTACCTTGTTACTGTTACATTCTCTTGATGTTTGAAAGTTAATTTTTGATTCTTTTTCGTTGAAATACAAGAGTTAGATTATTTCAGTAGTGTTTTGTCGTGGCTTACTTTGTCACTGTTACATTCTGTTAATGTCTCAAATTTCATTTTAGATTTTTTTGTTGAAATGTAAGAACTAGATTATTTCAGTAGTGTTTTGTAGTGGTTTACCTTGTCACTGTTACATTCTCCTGGTGTTTCAAAGTTCATTTTGAATTTTTTCGTTGAAATGTAAGAGTTGGATTATTTCAGTAGTGTTTTGTCGTGGTTTACCATGTCACTGTTACATTCTCTTAATGTTTCAAAGTTCATTTTGGATCTTTTTCGTTGAAATGCAAGAGTTGGAATATTTCAGTAGTGTTTTGTCGTGGTTTACCTTGTCACTGTTACATTCTCTTGATGTTTCATAGTTCATTTTTGATTTTTTTTTTTTTTTTCGTTGAAATGCAAGAGTTAGATTATTTCAGTAGTGTTTTGTTGTGGTTTACCTTGTCACTGTTACATTCTCTTGATGTTTCAAAGTTCATTTTAGATTTTTTTCGTTGAAATGTAAGAGTTGAAAAATTTCAATAGTGTCTTGTCGTGGTTTACCTTGTCACTGCTACATTCTCTTAATGTTTCATAGTTCATTTTTGATTTTTTTTCGTTGAAATGCAAGAGTTAGATTATTTCAGTAGTGTTTTGTTGTGGTTTACCTTGTCACTGTTACATTCTCTTAATGTTTCAAAGTTCATTTTGGATCTTTTTCGTTGAAATGCAAGAGTTGGAATATTTCAGTAGTGTTTTGTCGTGGTTTACCTTGTCACTGTTAAATTCTCTTGATGTTTCAAAGTTCATTTTTGATTTTTTTCGTTGAAATGCAAGAGTTAGATTATTTCAGTAGTGTTTTGTCGCGGTTTACCTTGTCACTGTTACATTCTCATGATGTTTCAAAGTTCATTTTAGATTTCTTTCGTTCAAATGTAAGAGTTGGAATATTTCAGTAGTGTTTGTTGTGGTTTACCTAGTCATTGTGACATTCTCATGATGTTTCAAAGTTCATTTTAGATTTTTCTTTCGTTGAAATGTAAGAGTTGGAATATTTCAGTAGTGTTTTATCGTGGTTTACCATGTCACTATTACATTCTCTTGATGTTCCAAAGTTCATTTTGGATTTTTTTGTTGAAATGCAAGAGTTAGATTATTTCAGTAGTGTTTTGTCGTGGTTTACCTTGTCACTGTTACATTCTCTTGATGTTTCAAAGTTCATTTTGGATTTCTTTCGTTGAAATGTAAGAGTTGGAATATTTCAGTAGTGTTTGTTGTGGTTTACCTAGTCATTGTGACATTCTCATGATGTTTCAAAGTTCATTTTAGATTTTTCTTTCGTTGAAATGTAAGAGTTGGAATATTTCAGAAGTGTTTTGTCGTGGTTTACGTAGTCACTGTTACATTCTCATGATTTTTCAAAGTTCATTTCGGATTTTTTTGTTGAAATGTAAGAGTTGGAATGTTTCAGTAGTGTTTATCGTTGTTTACCATGTCACTATTACATTCTCTTGATGTATCAAAGTTCATTTTGGATCTTTTTTGTTGAAATGCTAGAGTTGAATTATTTCAGTAGTGTTTTGTCATGGTTTACCTTGTCACTGTTACATTCTCTTGATGTTTCAAAGTTCATTTTCATTTCTTTCGTTGAAATGTAAGAGTTGGAATATTTCAGTAGTGTTTGTTGTGGTTTACCTAGTCATTGTTACATTCTCATGATGTTTCAAAGTTCATTTTAGATTTTTCTTTCCTTGAAATGTAAGAGTTGGAATATTTCAGTAGTGTTTTGTCGTGGTTTAACTTGTCATTGTTACATTCTCATGATTTTTCAAGGTTAATTTTGGATTTCTTTCGTTGAAATGTAAGAGTTAGATTATTTCAGTAGTGTTTTTTAGTGGTTTACCTTATCACTGTTACATTCTCTTGATGTTTCAAAGTTCATTTTAGATTTTTTTTTTTTTTGAAATGCAAGAGTTAGATTATTTCAGTAGTGTTTGGTCGTGGTTTACCATGTCACTGTTACATTCTCTTGATGTTTCAAAGTTCATTTCGGATGTTTCTAAAGATGTTTCAAAGTTCATTTTAGATTTTTTCCTGGAAATGTAAGAGTTGGAATATTTCAGTACTGTTTTCTCGTGGTTTACCTTGTCATGTTTTGTTGTGCTTTACCATATCACTGCTACATTCTCTTGATTTTTCAGAGTTTATTTTGGATTTCTTTCATTGAAATGCAAGAGTTGGAATATTTCAGTAGTGTTTTGTCATGGTTTACCTTGTCACTGTTACATTCTGAAGATGTTTCAAAGTTCATTTTAGATTTTTTTTTTCCTTGAAATGTAAGAGTTGGAATATTTCACTACTGTTTTCTAGTGGTTTACCTTGTCACTGTTACATTCTCTTGATGTTTCAAAGTTCATTTTGGATTTTTTTTTTCGTTCAAATGCAAGAGTTGAAATATTTCAGTAGTGTTTGTTGTGGTTTACCTTGTTACTGTTACATTTTCTTGATGTTTCGAAGTTCATTTTTGATTTTTTTTTTCAATGAAATGCATGAGTTAGATTATTTCAGTAGTGTTTTGTCGTGGTTGCCCTTGTCACTGTTACATTCTGAAGATGTTTCAAAGTTCATTTTAGATTTTTTTTTCCTTGAAATGTAAGAGTTGGAATATTTCACTACTGTTTTCTAGTGGTTTACCTTGTCACTGTTACATTCTCTTGATGTTTCAAAGTTCATTTTGGATTTCTTTCGTTGAAATGTAAGAGTTGGAATATTTCAGTAGTGTTTTTCACGGTTTACCTTGTCACTGTTACATTCACTTGATGTTTCAAAGTTCATTTGGATTTTTTTCCTTGAAATGTAAGAGTCGGAATATTTTACTACTGTTTTCTCGTGGTTTACCTTGTCACAAGGAGTTGGAATATTTCAGTAATGTTTTGTCGTGGTTTACCTTGTCACTGTTACATTCCCTTGATGTTTCAAAGTTCATTTTAGATTTTTTTCTTTTTTGTTGAAATGTAAGAGCTGGAATATTTCAGTAGTGTATGTTGTGGTTTACCTAGTCACTGTTACATTCTCTTGATTTTTCAAAGTTCAATAGGTTAGGTTAGATTAGGCTAGGTTAGCCTACTTACGCGCGCGTACGTAGGCTAACCTAACCTAACTTAACCTAATCTAACCTAACCTAACCTATTGAACTTTGAAAAATCAAGAGTGACATGGTAAACCACGACAAAACACTACTGAAATAAACCAACTCTTACATTTCAACGAAAAAAATCCAAAATGAACTTTGAAAAATCAAAAGAGTGTAACAGTGACAAGGCTAACCACTAAAAAACACTACTGAAATATTCCAACTATTACATTTCAACAAAAAATCTAAAATGAACTTTGAAACATTAAGAGAATGTAACAGTGACTAGGAAAACCATAAAAAACACTACTGAAATATTCCAACTTACATTTCAACGAAAGAAATCTAAAATGAACTTTGAAAAATCAAGAGAATGTAATAGTGACAAGGTAAACCACGAAAAAACACTATTGGAATATTCCAACTCTTACATTTCAACGAAAAAAATCTAAAATGAACTTTGAAACATCAAGAAAATGTAACAGTGACAAGGTAAACCGCGACAAAACACTACTGAAATAATCTAACTCTTGCATTTCAACGAAAAAAAAAATCAAAAATGAACTTTGAAACATCAAGAGAATGTAACAGTGACAAGGTAAACCACGACAAAACACTACTGAAATATTCCAACTCTTGCATTTCAACGAAAAAGATCCAAAATGAACTTTGAGACATCAAGAGAATGTAACAGTGACAAGGTAAATCACGACAAAACACTACTGAAATATTCCAACTCTTACATTTCAACGAAAAAAAATCTAAAATGAACTTTGAAACATCAAGAAAATGTAGCAGTGACAAGGTAAACTGCGACAAAACACTACTGAAATAATCTACTCTTGCATTTCAACGAAAAAAAATCAAAAATGAACTTTGAAACATCAAGAGAATGTAACAGTGACAAGGTAAACCACGACAAAACACTACTGAAATATTCCAACTCTTGCATTTCAACGAAAAAGATCCAAAATGAACTTTGAGACATCAAGAGAATGTAACAGTGACAAGGTAAATCACGACAAAACACTATTGGAATCTTCCAACTCTTACATTTCAACGAAAAAAATCTAAAATGAACCTTGAAACATCAAGAGAATGTAACAGTAACAAGGTAAACCACAACAAACACTACTGAAATATTCCAACTCTTGCATTTCAACGAAAAAGATCCAAAATGAACTTTGAGACATCAAGAGAATGTAACAGTGACAAGGTAAACCACGACAAAACACTACTGAAATATTCCAACTCTTGCATTTCAACCAAAAAGATCCAAAATGAACTTTGAAACATCAAGAATGTAACAGTGATAAGGTAAACCACGACAAAACACTACTGAAATGATCTAACTCTTGCATTTCAACGAAAAAAATCAAAAATGAAACTTGAAACATCAAGAGAATGTAACAGTAACAAGGTAAACCACAACAAACACTACTGAAATATTCCAATTCTTGCATTTCAATGAAAAAAAAAATCCAAAATGAACTTTGAAACATCAACAGAATATAACTGTGACAAGGAACCACTACAAAACACTACTGAAATATTCCAACTCTTACATTTCAACGAAAAAATCTAAAATGAACCTTGAAACATCAAGAGAATGTAACAGTAACAAGGTAAACCACAACAAACACTACTGGAATATTCCAACTCTTACATTTCATCAAAAGAAATCCAAAATAAACTTTGAAAAATCATGAGAATGTAGCAGTGACAAGGTAAACCACGACAAAACACTACTGAAATATTCCAACTCTTACATTTCAACGAAAAAAATTCAAAATGAACTTTGAAACATCAAAAGAGTGTAACAGTGACAAGGTAAACCACTACAAAACACTACTGAAATATTCCAACTCTTACATTTCACCAAAAAAATCTAAAATGAACTGTGACAAGGTAAACCACAACAAAACACTACTGAAATAATCTAACTCTTGCATTTCAACGAAAAAAAATCAAAAATGAACTTTGAAACATCAAGAGAATGTAACAGTGACAAGGTAAACCACGACAAAACACTACTGAAATATTCCAACTCTTGCATTTCAACGAAAAAGATCCAAATGAACTTTGAGACATTAAGAGAATGTAACAGTGACAAGGTAAACCACAACAAAACACTACTGAAATAATCTAACTCTTGCATTTCAACGAAAAAAATCAAAAATGAACTTTGAAAAATCAAGAAAATGTAACAGTGAGATGGTAAACCACGACGAAACACTACTGAAATAATCCAACTCCTACATTTCAACAAAAAAAATTTCAACGGATACGGGAAGGAGGCTAGTTGCGTGATAGTTGATCGTTAAATAACGATGAAGATCAGATTTTTTTTCCGTGACTAATTAAAGCACAAGTTTTTTTTTAACTCAAAGTAATTTGTGATTGGTTTTGAAATGATGCCGGTAAATCTGACTCAGCCTCCATATATACTTGGAAATTTAATCCAACGTAAATTGTACCCCCCCCCCCTCCTCCCGTCAAATTTCATCCAGACAGTTCTATCCAGCCTGGAAATCCCCCTCTCCATATACGTAATTGCTTGAGGACGATTCAGGTTGAAAAATTCTCCTTAGCACTCTTTCATTTGGATAAAACTTTAATCTCTAATTTTTTTCTCGATAACTCCAGAAATACCCCATTCCGTGGAAATTATTTCCCGGAAATCAAAACACGCGGAAAATAGCCCTCGGATAGTTCCCCAGAACATCCCCCACATGTAAAATTTGGCAAAGAAAATGTAAGACAATTAAAAAGAATTTCGTTTAGTAATTATGACACCACCCCCCCCCGTGCAGCATTTCCCCTAAAAAATTAAAACACCGGATATTTCCTCCCAAAAGAAAATTCACCCTAAAGAAATCCACCCTAAGCACAACCCCCCCCCCCCCCGCTCCCGGTCCCGAAGAATGTCTGATACTTCCCAATAACAAATACTATAGGTAAGCAAAGGGCAAATTTCATAACTTACAGGCCTCTTCTGACGGACTATGGGGGGTTATTTTACACCTAAAGACCTAGTTATTTGGTCTTTCAACTATACTGAACAAAATGGCTGTCTCAAAATTCTGATCAGGTAACTTTGGGGGGAAAACGGAGAGGATCGATATAGCCCTTTCTTGAAATGTTCATTTTGAAGAATGGGATAGCAAACCCAAACTGTACTTTTTGCGTACCACATGGTACTTTGTGAGATCCTTATTAAGTCAAATTTATAAAAGTAAATAAATATAAAAATCCTTTTTAAATCTTATTTACTCTTATTCCAGTTGGAATTTTTCCAGCTCGGTTTCACAACAATAGGTTTTTCTTCATAACAATGGTCAAATCAAAATTCAAGAAATATTATCTTCTTGGTTTCATAATCAAGGCTTATCCGTGGCTTCAAAATACTTCCTAATAATCTTTTTTCTCTTTTTAGACAACAGCTTCAACACCAACCATACCGAGAAGAAATGTGCCAAAGGTAGCAGGATATGCAGAAACAGTCCTAGAGAGAATGGCGGATTATGATTTTAAAACTCATTGCAGACTTCATAGAAGTACTTTCGATCTTCTCTTAGAAACAATTAAGGTAAACCTAGAGAATGAGACAAGACCAACATCACCAGACAAGATGCTCCTCATAACTCTATGGACTCTGGCAACCCCAGAGTGCTAAAGGTCCGTTGGATGTCGTTTTGGTGTGTCTAAGTCAACAGTGTGCCGAATACTAAGAAGCACTATTGACGCCATTTCCGAATTGGCATCAACAACAATAAAGTGGCCAGGGGCTACTGAAGCACAAAACATAATTTCTGCTAATAGTTCAACTACTGGCTTTCCAGGAGTTCTTGGTGCTATAGATGGAACACATCCCAATCACAGCCCCTCGACATTCTCCGGGAACATACATCAACAGAAAGGGGTTTCACTCTCTGCAATTGCAGGTTGTGTGCCAACATAACCTGAAATTTACTGACTGTTATGTAGGGCAGCCAGGGTCAATGCAAGATGCCCGTGTTTTTCGGTTTTCAGAAATTAGCACTGATCTACAAAACAATACTTTATTTTTTCCTGATGATAGCCATTTAATCGGCGATACAGCGTACCCACTTTCTGACCGCTTACTTACACCATACAGAGATACGGGTAACCTAACTGAATGTCAGGTTAGGTACAACTTTAAACTGTCTTCTACAAGAATGTTTGCTGAAAGGGCGATTGGACAGTTAAAAAGTCCTTTTAGAAGACTTAAGTCTTTTGATTCCCCTGACCTTCCATTTATTTGCAAATCAGTAATTGCAGCATGCGCCTTGCATAACTTTTGCATTGACGAGAATGATCTCCATTTTGAAGATTCAGAAGAGCTGAGCTCAGGCGAAGCAGCTACAATTAATTCAGAGAATAATATCTCTAATTCCACAGCTGCTGGCAGAACAAAAAGGGACCGCATTGCGAGACTTTTATAATTATTAAATAAATAGTTACCGTTTTTTACTGATTAGTATGTTACTTTCTGTGTTTAAACATTTGTTAGCGTAGCCAATTGCATAATCATCTAGATATTAATCAAGAGTAAAGTTGCATTTTCTCTTTAAACTTATTTGAAGAAAATTCCTTTTAAAATAACAGCGTAGACCCGAAATATTCCCAGCAATCATAAGGAGATATCAATTTCCCGTTTTTGATGCGTTTCTATAATTTCTTTCCCCCCCCCCCCAAACAAATATCCTGGTTACGGACCAGATGATTATGCATCGATTTCTACCTCAACCTCCCCTCGTCTCTCTCTGCGAATTAATTTTGTACTTTTCTGGTGGTTTAATGATATCTGGGATGATTTGGCGTTAAAATGCAGCCTGTGAGGTATCACCCTTCCTAACTACTCTAACAACTATCTCCCTCCCTAACTGGTTCGTAGATTCCTTTTTTTCAATTTCCTTAGCCCTTCTAAAAAAAAAAAAAACACTTCAATAAAATTCTCATATACATAAAAGTAAAATTTAACAAAACTAACTATTCAATTTTTTCTAAAAAATTTTTCACAGTCTTAAGTGCTTCTTTTTTACTTCAAGTAATTCGTACTTGTATTTCATTTTTTGTTGATGAACTTCTTGTTCAAATTTCAAACATTCCTGATGCCTTAAATTCGCATCATTTGTGAGCTGTTCAAAACCATCTGTTTTTGGCCCTCTTAGGCTCTGGTTCTTTGCTCTGGATCTTAGGCTCTGGATCTACATCTGCTTTGTGAGCTGTTCAAAACCATCTGTTTTTGGCAGTTTTTGGCCCTCTTAGGCTCTGGTTCTTTGCTCTGGATCTACATCTGCTTCTAGCACTCGGTTTGATTTCAATTGTGATGCAGACTTAGCAGGGATTCTACTCGAAGCAGTCACTCGAAGCAGTCACTGCATCAATGCCTTCTGGTTTTGGGACCATCAACCCTTTCATATTTTCATAATTTTCCCAAACTATTTTTCCTGCTCCACTCCTTCCTGCCTTATCTTTTTGATCCCTGTACTGCCTTTTCAGATTTTTGCTTTTAATTTGGCACTGCGCTGAAGAATAGTGTATTCCATCTTCTATGAAAGCAGATGACACTCTATTCCAGAATACAGAATTTATTGGTTTTGCTGCCTCCTCCTGCTCTTGATAGAGGGCAATCAGCATTTCAATATGCTGCCTCGGCCAAGCCTTTTTATCATTAGCTGCAAAAAAATAAGAATGTTGAAATATAGATATTCATGGGAAAATCAGGGGTCGTAAAGTCAGCAACGGCCCAAATTAGGGAGTTAGGGACCTTCCCAACACCGAAATACGGACCAAATTGTGGAAGCATTTCAGTAACCAGGTTAGCAAACCAAAGAACAGTACCCGTCCTAACCTTCCGGTCAACATGAAAGAAACCATAATTCAACAATTCTTGGAAGCCCATGGAAAAATCTAAACACCACTATACCGACTAACTTGTTTATTCAAGTAGTTGATAAAAACTGCCTTGTCGCTGCTGTCCTAACAGTCTACTACACTACATTATTTTCACCTTAGCTGAGGCTCGAGCAGTCCTATATTTTTTACCATAGAAGCTGCTCAAACAGTCCAATAGTGACCAAGTCTTTAAGCTACTGAAAAACCTAGGTTTTCTGTTACCTATATAGGATACAGTTTCAGGCATCTTTAAATTAGAAATCCAGAACTATAGTTTTTCCAACAATTTGCTTCCCGCTTTCACAATTTCAAATCTCCAGGTCGAATATTCAGATTTTCCTTCACCGATTCTTATAGATAGAATAACACTTAACACCAAAACAAAGGATAACAAATGATTAACAACAAAATTGTAAATTTTTGAAAAGCTGACTAACTTGATGAATGGTAAAAAAAAACAGCAGAATAACACTAACTTATTACTCTAGTTAGTGTCCAAATAGTCACACTAACATATCAGTCCTTGATAATCATGCGCCGTTAGGGTTTATGACACTTGAAAACGAATTGTGTTTCATAGGTAAAAATTAAATAATTTTCTTAATTACCAAAGGAAATTAAAGGAATTCGCGATGAAAATGATGGTTATATTCGAAATTTGCTTTCTAATAGGGGAAATCCCACAACCGAACTAGTGAGCGAAGTGAGTCTGCTTGAGAATTGTGCTGGCTCTGGTAGGGTTGTTCTGGCAACAAGTTCACCTTCAAATGCAAGCAGAAAATCATGTTGAGTATGCTCAAGGCGATCTTCTACCAATTGTAACATTTCAGATGCAGCTGGCAAGTTATCAACCACCCAAAGTCTATTAAACTACTCAAAAATAAATGTTAGTATTACATAATGTTCCATTTTTTTAATTTTCCGCAATTTTTTCTGGTGTTGTACGCTCAAGCGTTTTCTCTTCTAGTGTTACTGCTATTAAAAAGCCAGGAACCACAGCACATAGTACCGTAACTTAAAGTTAAAAAACGCGTTTAGAGAAAAACAACCTAGTGAAAAAAAATTGCCATCTAACACTGATTCACGAATGGTATCTATTATTTCGGTTCATCTTAAAAGTAAAAGTTTATTGCAAAAAGTAATTTATGGTGATTAAAAAAAAAACCTAAAACTCCTTGAAAATGGCGTCAGATCAAAATTAAAATTGTACCATTGGAATCAGCATGGCGAAATACCTTGAATAGGGAAATAACAGTCCCCCTCCTTGAACAACAAGGTACACAAAATCAGACTAATAATATAAAACACATGTGCAAATCTTCAAAAGTATTCCCTTCCCCCATCTAGTGTAGAGGATTTTAAAAATCGCTAACAGAACAGACCGCCAATTTTACAAGTTTGAAAATTCTTCTTCATAAAAAAAAAAAAAAAAAAAAAAAAAAAAAAAAAGAAAAAAAAAAAACGAAGAAAGACCGAAAATATCAGTTTTTGCTGAAAATCCGACAAACCCCAAAACGGATATGATTTTTTTTTTTCGACAGCCGCACCATCAGTACTAAACGGTTTGAATGTAGATGGTGCAACAAAACCCTCTGCGACGCACTACAACTTCTAGATGGCGGGATGACATACAAGAACCCCATTTCGCTGGCTAAAGGCTTGTTTTTTTTATAGGCAATGAAATATAACAGTAAAAAAAAGAAATTAATTAATAAGATTGATTGAAAGTGGTTTTTAATCATATGAGCCAACAACTTACAACATGCTTTACGTCATTTTGTCTTCAGCTCAAGACATTGTGCTCTTTCTTTTTTGTGTAAAACTAAGTTGATGTCTCCTTGTGTCTGTGTTCCCTCTGCTAGTGCCTTCACCATAAACAATATTGTTTATTTAGACAAATTAAATGAAAGACTGACATCAACAAAGCTCCAGCAGGGGTTGTATTTATTCAAAACATACAAACAAGCAGAATGACTGCTCAACTTTGTGATTTTCTAGTCTCACAATAACAAGAAAAGAAATTTTTATATTTTATATAAAAAATAAACGTGAAGAAGCCAACATCATTGAGCAACAAGATGGTTCTAGGTATAGAACTACTAGGGAATTATAAATAAATTTCTATGTCCACCCTCTCATTGACTCTCCCTTATAACTAATTCGGTATTTATCTGAAAACTCAATGAGAGCTGAGATGTTTTGGTATTAATATGCACCCTTTGAGGTATCTCCCTCCATCCCTAACTACAAAACAATCAGAGAACCACACAATAGAAACTGAAGTACCTTTTTAAGTTCTGTAATTTTTCCATTGCTTACAGATAGTAGTTGCTATTGGAAAACATACAGATATTTTTTGGTCTTTCTTGCGGAAAAATCTTGCCAGACAATTTGATCCCTGCTGAAAGGAAGTAGTTCTCATAAATTTTTCTTTCCAATGAAAATTTGCCACACAATCCCCGCCCCCCCCCCCCCTGTAGGAAATTCTCCTGCGAAAAATGCCCATATGTTTAATAATAACAAATACTATCTGTAAGCAATGAACAAATTAGAAAAAGACACTTCAACTTCTACAACAGGGTTTTCTGATTTGTTCCAACAGTGCCCAAAGCACTGAATGCAAACACAACAAATGATACTGCTACAAATTACTTTTCAAGCTCATTTTCAAGAGATAGGAAAAATGATTCATCAGTTCTAACTAAGTGTCAAGCTTGTTATTTCACTTCAAATAAGCCTGCAGATCTTTTCCATTATGGTACTAATAATAAAGCTGGAATTATTTTTTTTACAAGAGACAAATCTATACCAGCTCAAAGGAAATTAGAATGCCTGGTTATAAGTGCTACCAAAAAGATCAACCAGTCAAAAACAAAGAGTTGCCATTGTCAATGCAATCCCGCCTTCTTTCAGTGCCAGTTTTAATCCTGCATTTTAACCTCCTTAATTATTATGATGAAATGGCATTCAAGTAATTCATTGAGATTCAAAAGAATTGACAAATTTAATAGTGATCACATTGCTGCTTCAAGTGTAGTTACCTCTTTCTTTAATTGGTCATGCTTATATCTGTGTACAGTAGCCAGTGCAATAAAGAGGTGGAAGAACCAGCCTTGGGTGTTCATGTGCCTTCCCTTTTATGAAAAAGAAGATTATGAAGACGAATCTAATTCTGATAAGAGATATCTATAGGCAAAATCGAACCAGCTCATGGTTAGAATGATTGCCCTAGTGTAGACAACATAATCACACATAGCTTCCCCCCCCCCAAATCCAAAAAGTATGGTAGACCAGCCCCCCCCCCCCCCCTATTGAAATTGATTTTTTTATACAAACTTTGAAACCAGCTTTAAAATGGTGGACAGAAAAGTAGCTATTGGCTACTTTTGAATCTGAGAATGTAATACTACTACTACTAACAACTCACCACAGCACCAAGCTGCCTGAGGTCAACACAGCTACACACACTCCTCCTCGATCCCAATCTATTCAAAGCCCCCTCTTTACACCCTCCCACAAAGATCCCATCTCCCTTATATCTTTCTTTATGATATCCTCCCACTCCAACTATAGACAACCTGCTTTCTGTGCAGCCCAATAGAGTAAGCATTCTAAACCTTTCTTTCATTATAGCCCTAGAAAGCCTGATTGAACCACGCTTTTTGTAGAGCCTGCTCTTTGAAATACAGTCAGTCAGCCGAGTACCCAGAACAATCTGTAGGCAATTTTTCTGGAAAATATCTAGCAAATCTTCATCCTCGTTTCAGAGCACCCATGCTTCAGAGCCATATTTAACCACTGGCATCACTGTAGCTTCCAATATTCTAATCTTTCCCTTTTTTCAAAAATTATGTTCATAATCTTCAGTAACTTATCTCTAACTTCAGAGTAACCATATTTAAGAAACTCTTTTATTAAAATATCAGCAGCTAGGGCCTCCCTATTTTTTAATCCTTTTAGTACCGTCTCTAATTCTTCCTCACAAAACAAATATTCCTTCACATCCAAGGTATCACAAACTTTTTTATATTCCTCTATATATTTTCCTGCAACCCTATCTAAGTTTAGCACATTCTCAAAATATTCTACCCATCTCTATATTCTCAGAATATTCTGCCCCTCTCTCTTTAACTCTTTCCTTATCAATAATTGTGGCCCCATTCCTATCTTTAATTGGGATGAGTCCAGATTGACTGTCTCCTCTCAATTTATTAACATACCAATACCATATTTTACTATTATGCGGTCTAGCTGCATCTTCCAGATCCTTGGCAATTTTATCCATGGCCTCTGCTTCATACCTTGTTAGTTCATATTTTAATATTTTCTCCACTTTCCTTACATTTCTCTTGTTTTAATATGATAAATCCCTCAGACAATTCTTGTACAAGCCCTTTCTCCTCTATTTAACATGTAGCTTTTTCACTAATATTTCTAGCTGCATTCCTAATTTTCTTCCCTAAGACACCATCAGCAGAGAATGTAATGTATAAAGTATCTGCAAGTTTTTTTTACAGGCAGAGATACAAAATAAAGAAAATAAAACTCAAAACATTTATAGAAAACTTCAGGCTATTCACAGATTAATGATACTGTTTCCAGGGATAATTTATAACCCATAGCCATGAAGAAAAATATATATTCAAAATGGTGAAGACTCAATTTACAAAGGAGAAAAGCATACAGAAAGAGAAAACAAGAATTCAAAATACTTGCTTGCATTTTTGAAAAACTATTCTAACAAGAGCAGGCTAATTTAACAAAAACAGATTTTGAATTACTTACCAAATGATACATTTGCAGCAGGTTCTTCTTGAACAGATGAAATCTCTTGGTGAGCTGCAACAACAGAAGATGAGCTTGGAGTGGATTCTTCAGTGCAAAATTGATTTGAAATAGGATATTCCGTCAAATCCACTCCCCAAGAAATAATGTCAGCCATTGGCCATCTTTCAAAAGATGCTAGAAAAAAAAATGAGAATTAGGAGGACAACCCATTGTTTTTGTTTCAACAAAACTGATCCAATACTTTGTCCTAGCTTTAGGATTCTGAGCCAAAGGGTTCTAGGCATTTACCCCAAGGAAAAATACCCCCCCCCTGTAGAAAATATATCCCTGCTGAAAGGAAATTATTCTTAAAAATTTTCTCCCTGCTGAAAATCCCACCCTGCAGAACCCCCCCATAGAAAATGTCTCAATAATTGTAAATTTTCAGAAGAGCAAAAAAGGACCTCACAACTTTTTTATTTCCCTCTGATAACTGTGAAACAAAGATGGGTCAATATTTAAACTAAATTAATCAAAAAAAACTTTTTCCACAAAAAGTTAAAAAAAAAAGTAAAGAACTCTAATAGACCAAAAATGAACAAAAATATAATCAAATAATCTACCAAGCATACAACTATCACAAATCAGAATCAGTTTATAAATGAAACCCAAAACAAACAGAAATGAAAATAAATAACATTAAATTAAATTAAAAACTGAAAACAAGCTGAAATTACTATGAGTAGGGTTATAAACACCTATGCTTTCTAAAAGCCAGAATATAATTTGTACTTTACTGAAAAAAATTTAAATGAATCTATTAATTAAATCTTAATTAATTTTTGATTTCTTAAAGTTATAAAAATGAAAACATTACAAAGAATTTTTTAAAGAGTTTTCACAAGATTTCAGAAGAAACTAAATATCAGCTGAGAGGGGATGGGCAAGCTGAGGTCTGAGGGGGACAAACCTAGGTCTGGGCAGGGCAGTTGCCCCCCCCCCTCCTGCTCCATGGCAAATTATACCCCTGTTCAATAGTAGGGACTGGGTTGCAACTGCAAGAAAGAGAATTGAAGGTAATAGTGCTGCATTCTCATTTTCTAGAAAGAAACATGGTACTAGTTTAGTTGTTGGCTACTGCAAAGGAAATGCTACAAAATTCTGAAAACAACTCTTAAAAAAGTCTAAAATACTTCTTTAATCATTTCAAAAAGCATTCAGCTTTATTTTACACACACACACACACACACCCCTCCAAAAAAAGTCAAATATTATGCCCAAACTATCAACCCTTCAAAGAGTCTAGCCCAAACTAGCCTATAGATTCTTCATGATCTTTTTTATACATTACCTTAAATTACATTTACCAGCAAGATATAGGTGATAACCCCTTTTAGAATTATACATGACTATTTTCATCAAACAAATTTTACAGCAAACAAGTGACATCAATGTAATCAAGCAATAGAAAAATTCATCAAGAAATAAAAACAATAGCCATATATTTGACCTATAGGGCTTGTGCAACAGAAATAAAATTCATAACTTTTTTTGTTGGTATTAATTTACAGTTAGTTCTACTTAAAAGAAAACACTAAAAAGTTCTGAAAATAACATTACAAATAATAAAATATTAACCCAAAGCATTCCTAAATGTACTTTACTTGACATCACCTTTTTTTTCAAATGTAGTGCCCTCTTAAATTATATATTTCTAAGGGCATTGTTTTGATGGGGGGAGGGCAGTTGACCCCCAATAATGCAGGGAAAAAAAATTATTATACATACCATGCCCCTTGACTATCTGGATATGGATCCCTCTTGCCCCCCCCCCCCAGAAAAAATGCTAGAGATTTGCCCCTATATATATATATATATATCCCAGTTTGAAAAGAGTAACATGTGGCAAGAGATGAAGAATGTATGAGTTGGACTATATATAATTGACCATCAGTGGAGAAGAAGAGGATCAATGGTACATTTTCAAAAAAACTGACAAATGAAGAGGTCTTGCTGAGAAACAGACATCCATATAATGATAATTCTATCCTGAAACCAAATAGGCCTACAATATATATTCATTTGTATTGGAAAAGATCTTTGTAAAATTCTAGTATACTTACTTTTTGCTATCTTGGAAAGGGGCTAGGTTAGGAAAATAAAATTTCCAGTAGCATAATAAATCTAAGACCAAAAACATACTTTGGGAAGGTACTGCCGAGCTTCCCTGTTAGCCCTCTTCTGATTTCTATGTCTTAGAAATTTCTCTACTCAACAAGTAGCCTACCCATTGAAATCTGTTTTACAGTTTTACTTTCATAGAAAATACCACAAAGACTATGTTAGCACTCTTAATTTCTAAGTCTAAGAAATTTGCCTACTTGAAAGGTCTATCCTAATTGAATTTTTGACAAAAAATTATAGGCATAGGCTACCTTAATTTTCAGCTTTCAGTTTCTTTTTCTCTGGGATTAACTTTGAAACTGTAATTCCTGCTAATTGACAAGAATTTTAGGCTATATCAATATTTTTTTTTCTTTTTAAATTTAAATAGAAGACCTTTTTGCATGGTTTCAGTTTTGTAACACAAATATTTGCAAAGGTCCTGAAAGGTCAGGTCCTAAAAGAAATGGTAAATATATACCAAATCATATTATTGAGTTAGAAATAAAGTGAATACACCATTTGATGCCTTTTTTATGTTGATGACAAATATAAAAATCATTTCTATTGGAAATGAATTTCAGCCCCCCCCCCCCCTATAGCCTATATGCCAATTCAGGGTATATATTTCTACATTAGGGGGGTGGGTGCAAATTTTGTTTCTGATGTAAATGGGAGGTAAGTTTAAACTTTACCCCCCCCCCTAATGTAGAAATATATACCCTGAATTGGCATATATAGGGGGGGGGGCTAAAATTTATTTCCAATAGAAATGATTATTATATTTGTAATCAGCATAAAAAAAGGCATTGAATGGTGTATTCACTTTATTGCTAACTCAATAATATGATTTGGTATATATGTACCAAAGAAATAGCCTACTAGGCTAGCATAATTAGTCTAGACCTGTTGTTTAAATTCCATATTTAGGGTTAGGCTTAATGGTAATTGAAAATGTGCATCCCTAAGTTCTATTCCTTAGCATCCACCTTTCTAACTAACAAAAAGGTTTTGTTCTGTAGATCACTAGCCTATTACAGCCTAGCCTAGTGGCCTTTGCAAGTTAGGCCTAGCCCACTACAAAACCTTAAGATTTTTAAAAATATAGAAAAGATTAGGCTACTTACAAACTCCTGAAGCTGAGGTACTCTTCAATATAACTGACCCTTTCTCTTCTCTACAAATTACTTCATTTGTTTTTTCCATTTTGTTCTCAAATAGCCTAGTTGAACTGAACTTTGGAACTGAATAAACACTTCAATCACAAATTGAATCCTCCCCTCTTCCCTAGGGACTTGATAGGCTTTCTTAGAAATATTAATCATATTTACTGGACTATAAATAAATCTTATCTACAAAAACCATTGTTCATTCTCTGCAAAGTCACATGTTCGTTACATTTTAAAAAATAAACAAGACTGACGTCACTTATCCTCGGACAAGTAATCCTGAGCGTTCCATTACTTGTCCAACTAATTTCTGACGTCACGTCCACCCTCATGAAACGCTTGGATTAGTAATCTGCTTATCCGGACAAGTAATGGAATGCAGTCTTGATTACCGTAAGTGCAATTATGAAATAATGGACGACTCGGATATTATTTTAAATCCAATATTGAATTTTATTTCTCGATCGATGATCGATGGTATCAAAGTAGAAACAATAATTGCTAAGTCGACAAGCTTTTTCAGTTATGAAACCATTTTAAAGGTAAAGAAGGTTTTACATCAGGTGCTAGAAATTGGAACACGTTTAATTCAATGCCAAAAAGACGATGAAAATGTCCTTGACATTGGTAAGTGGTTATCTACGGCATCGAAAGAAAAACGTAAGATCCCGAAATTCGTGATATACTCACCGTGTGAAATTCCAACAATTGGTGATGCGATCGTTGCAACGTTAACCTGTCGCATAAATGAACTTTTCCGTACGATTGACAGTTTGTCTGAGCTAAATAAGCAACATCTCGCAATACAGGCAACTTCTGCCTGGCCCTCTTCCGCTCAGTCGTCTTGCACCAAGGACCAATCCACCTACCTATGCTGTTGTGTTAAAAAATTGCCCGTCCAATCTTTCATCTCCACTATTAAGGAAAGATTTTATTGATAAAATATGTCCTGAAGCTGCAAATGATATTTCAGAGGTGAAACGTTCTTCATCAGAATGGAAAATTGTCGTAAAAAGTAAACCCGCTGCCTTCTCAATTGCTGACCAGATGAAAAAGTTCCAACCAGGCCTTTTAGCCTCTGTTAAATCTCCCGCCTTCATCGGTGTAATAAAAAGCGTACCGACAGAAATGAATGAAAAAGATCTAGAGAAAATTATTCCAAAGTGTGTCAAAGCTTTGCAGTGTGGCAAGTCACGTGTCTACAAGATTTATTTTGAACAACGGAGTGATCTCGATTCCTCTCTGAAAAATTCTGTGAAGGTGGGTTTTGAAAAGTTAAATGTCTAGAATTTCATATTCATACCTAGACGGTGTTTCAGATGCCATCAACAAGGACATCTTGCTGCTGATTGTAAGAACGCAGAACTGTGCTCTCGCTGTGGTTCCACGGAGCACTCTTCCACCAGGGATAATCTATGTGTTCGGAACATGTTTTGCATTACATGTAAAGAGTCTAATCACACCTGTTACAGTATCAAATGCCCTGGCAACGCTCAAACTGATAAACGGGCAGCTAAGTAGATAAATGGATATTCGTTTTCTCTCTTGGAACATTAATGGTGGTGTTATAAAAAAAGACCTATTCTTGAAAATATACTTCATAATCATGATATTCTGTGTTTGCAGGAACATTTCCTGACCAACCACAACCTTAGTTTACTTGACATTAGTGCCACCTTCAAAACTTTTTCGGTTCCAGCTAAACGTAGTGCTTCTAAAGGCAGAGCTTCTGGTGGTATTGCTACTTATGTAGCATCGAATCTTAATTCTAGTGTTTTCTTTTCTAGTGATAGTTTTTTAGCTGTTCGAGTAGGTGAGTGCGTAATAATAAATGTGTATTTACCCACAGATTACAAAGATGAAGATTTGGAGAGAGATTTCCCATTAGCAGTTAGTGAACTTAGCTCTTGTCTTCGTGATGTCCTTAAACTGAAAATCCCGTGTTTGATCGTAGGTGATTTTAATTGTGATTCAAATTGCAGGTTGTCTTCAGCTTTTATCCGTGCTTCTTTACTACTAGGAATATTTGGTGATGATTTTAAAGTTCAACAGAAATCTTCTCAGTTTACTTACATTCATTCTTCCTCTTGCACATCTAACCTCGACCATGTTGTGTCTTATAGCCTTGATATACCTTGTGTTGAGGTAGTTTCCAAATTTCAAGTTTCAGACCACCTCCCTATTGCTTCTAGTCTTAAACGAGAAGCATCTCAGATTCTAGTGTTACAGGCTCATACTGTTTACCGGCACAAGTGGTATACTTCTCGCGATTGGAATAAAATTGACCCATCTCAGTTCATTGAAAGTTCAGATAGCATCCTTAACAAGATCCGGATTCCATTTCATCTTCTGCAAAAGTCTTCTAATAAAGACATTAGTGACGTTAGACTAACTCTTGATATTTATTCCGCAGAAATCTGCCATGCACTATTGTGTGCTGAAAAAAGGGCATTGCCTCTTAAAAAAAAATACGTGTTGGTACCCAAGTTCCCGGGTGGTCAGGAAATCTAGCGTTGTCTGAAGCCTGTGACCTTGCTAAATTTTGGTACAAATTATGGAGAGATTGCCTATGCCCCCGTCAAAGAATAGTCAATGAACTGAGAAAAGTGTCAAAAAAATGTTTTCCTAATGTGGAGATAGTACCTCGTACTATCTCCTCCAATTTGCCAGACCCGAATGACATTCCTTTGTCCGAGTGGGTATCCCATTATTCAAATGAATTTTCTGAGCCTGATCCTGTTTTAGAGTCACCATTTGTGACGAGCTCTGCAACTTCATTGATAAATCTCCTGACCTTGATTTTGTTGTTACTTGTGACGCTGTTATAAAAGCCATATCCCAACTTAAAAAGAAAGCGTCTTGTGGGATAGATAAGGTGAGCACTCTACACATCATTAATGGCAGTTATCTATTGGTGCGTCACCTCAGCCTTCTCATGCAAATGAGACTTGTTACTGCTATTGTTCCATCCTCGTTCTGCATTGGTGATCTGACTACGATTCCCAAAAAAGGGAGATCTGAGCTGCAATGTTCCTCTTTCCGTCCCATCACCGTCTCTACTACGATATGCAAACTTTTTGAGATTCTTTTCCTTGATGAGTTAAGACAGAAATGTTACGTTTCCCCACATCAGTTCGGTTTTCAGGCTAATCTTGGCTATTCTCATGCTCTTACAGCAGTTTTTACTGCCCTCGCCGACGCTGAATCTTCGAGAGAAAGTATGATCCTCGCCGGACATGACGTTAGACGTGCGTTCGATTCCTTAATTCATTCGTCCATGCTTCTTCATATGGCAAGGCGAGGCGTAAATCCATCAGTTGTCCGTGTTCTCAGGGATTTATATAGGAATCTAAGCGTGCGTTTAAAACTTCCATCCCATTTTCCCCTGCAATCGGCTCTTCATCAATCCCAATATAATTGCATTAATTCTAGTGTGAGGCCAAACTCTATGAATGCCTCGAATATGCGTGTGAATCCTCAGTAGCCCATCCTCGTTAAGAAAGGGACTAGACAGGGAGCTATCACTTCCCCAACCCTTTTGAATAATAGTGTCTTGGAAGCTCAGGCAAAGTGTCTTCCTTCATGCATTCTTGGGAGAATCGATATGTCTTTTATTTGTTATGCTGATGACATCTTGAATCTCAGCCGTACGATCCAGCGCATTGAGCAGAATTTCAAAATCCTCAAAGATGAATATTCAAAAATAGGTGTGTCTTTTAATCCTGAGAAATCCGAAGTTATCCTTTTCAATTGGCGAAATCCTTCTACTTCTCTTCTAAATATGGACGGCTCTCTTGTTAAACCCGCAGACCATATTACATACCTGGGCCTTCCAATTGGCACATCTATAGGCCACACACGTCGTTTGCTGATTTCTCACGTTGAGTGTAAAATTAGCAATTGGCGAAATCCTTCTACTTCTCTTCTAAATATGGACGGTTCTCTTGTTAAACCCGCAGACCATATTACATACCTGGGCCTTCCAATTGGCACATGATTTCTGACGCTGATTTCTCACGTTGAGTGTAAAATTAGCATTTCTTACGCTGTAATCGTAAAAAGCAAACTACGTTTCAACCGTTACCTTCTAGCATCCATTTCCAACGCCACAGCCCTTCCACATCTGCTTTACATTGCTCCTTTCTGGAAATTCTTTACAGTTACAGATAAAAAGCTCCTACGATCAATCTTCTTCAGATTTGCTAAATATCTTCTACATTTGCCCCCTTGGACAAGAAACCGTAAAATTATTCATTTGTATAAGCTAGCTGACCCTAATATTAGCATTAATAAATCTCTATCTCGTTTTCAAAGTAAGTTTAATCATCCATGGTCACCAATTTGTTCACAATAGTTTTTTTGTATTAATGTAATGCATGTAATGGATTTTTTTTTGTTCTCTCTCTATTTTTTTTGTCATTTTAGTGATTATTCCGTATATGTACCTTTTTTTGACAGGTATTAAATGAATAATAATAATAATAATATTAGTATTAATAAATCTCTCTCCCGTTTTAAAAGAAACTTTTATCATCCTTTCGTTAGCATCATTGTTCGTATTAATGTAATGAAGAGTTTTTTTTGTCATGTATTTGAATTTTCAACGTGTTTTTGTGTCCTTCTTTTTCTTCCTTTTTTTCTTTTTGTTTTCTTTAGTGGTTACTCCGTCTACTGTACCTTTTGTACCTTTTTTTGACGGGCAATAAATGAATAATAGTAATAATAATTATAGGTGGCATTACATTTACATTTTAAATGGATTCAGGAGCGGGATGATTCCCTTCTCGCTGTACAGCCCAGGGGACTTCAGTGGCTATCTAATCTTCACCTTTTATTCTTCAAGCACGTATAAAGTCTCTTCTTTATGAACTGCTTTCAAATGTCCATAATTCTTCCACTTTTATTCAAAAACTCTTTTACAAGACGTGTAATCACACAATTTTCTTCTTCACTTTCTAATCCACCGGGTAATAAATTTACGCTTGGCTGACTTCTTTGAAGTCTAAAAAATTTCCACTATTTCTCGTCTCTCTTCTTCACTCTCACGGCTCTTTATTAACAAGTGTTCCGTTGTCTCTAAGGTCCCATATTTGGGACAATTGTCACTTTCTCCCCAAAATCTTGCTTTGTAATATCCGACTCCTGCGTGGTTTGATTGAAGGCGGAATATTTTCTTTGCTTCAAATCTATTTAATTCTTTTAACAATTTAGTTTCCATTTTCCTTTTTTTTTCTGAGTAACGAACAAATTTCCAGTCGAATCTCTTTTGATAGAAAGCCTTCTTGGTTCAATTCTTGAATTACTTTCCCGAGCATCATATATTCTTAAGGGGTGTCCAATTCATTCAAACTTATTCCAACTTCAACTACAATTGCAATTGCTTCTCCATTGCTGCATGTAGCACTTTATGACTTCTCTACTTGGTTTTGGCATGATGTTAGTATTTGTAATAGCTTGAATAGCACTCTTTGAATCGGAACATATTACAAATTTTTCTTCTTCACATTCTTCAGTAAATTCTAAGGCCTTTGTAGTATTATATACTTCGGCCTGAAATACACTGCATTCGGGGGATAATTTGAATTTTCTTGATATATTTTTCTTAGGGGACCAAAATGCTATTCCAACATGCTTAGTTTCATCAACTTTAGATCCTTCAGTTAATAGTGTGATGTTTCCTTCATATTCATTACTCATCAGCATACAAAATACCATTTCTTCAGGTATATTTGGCTCCACTTTGAACTCCAAATTTGATAATATCCTGTTTTCCTCCCATGGTGGAGGAACTTCTATTTTATTCACTCTCAGCATTTCTGATAATTTGATTTCTACTCCATGTCTTCTACATATTTCCAAACTTCTTCTCACACAATTAAATTAATCTCTGGCTTTGCATGTGTTGGCAGTTACTTGTCGTCCAGGTTTAATAATTTTCGACTTCACTGGGTGGTTGTTTTCTTTAATCCAAATCTTCTGCACATACTTGATTTTTCTTATTTTACTTCCTGTTTCTAAGTCTAATATACCACTTTCTGATAACAGAAAAATAACAGATGTAGTTCGCCTGACTCCAAATGCTGTCCTTATGGGTGAATTTTGGATCAAATCCAATCTCACAATTGTGGAATGGCAAGCTGTTCCATATATTGTTGAGCAGTATTCCACCTTAGGTATAATATATTTTGTATAATATTGAATAAGGAGTTCTGCTGACAAACCTTCGGACATATAAGCTGAACTCTTTATTATATTTATTCGTTTCAGGCATGCTGATTTAAGATACATCACATAGGGCTTCCAAGTGATCTTATTGTCCACAACTACGCCTAGTATTTTTGCTTCATTCACACATTATATCAGATTTCCATTCAGATATATCTTCGGGAGGGCTCCAATCCTTTTCCTAATGAACACAATAACTTTTGTTTTCGCTGATGAAAATTTCAAATCGGCTTCATTAGCCCATTTTTCTAATTTCTCTAAGACCTGGGCCATTAATGTTTTTATTTGGTAGGTGTCTTGGGCCATAGCCCAGACATTATTATCATCCGCAAACACAGTTCCACCATCATCCTTTTCACTAATAGGAATATCAAATGATCCTAATTATACATGTCAGGATTCAAGGCTGAACCTTGAGGGATCCCTCTTTCGGGGAACACTGTAATCTCTGATAATGTTTCTCCAATTCTTACTTTGACTCTTCTTCCTTTCAGATAATCTTCCAATAACATTAGCATTTCACCTTTGATTTCTGCTGTTATTAGGCCTCCAATCATTTTCCTGTGAAGCATGTTGTCAAAAGCACCCTCAATATCTAATAAAACAGCTACTAGTATCCATCCATTTTGCAAAGCGAATAGTGCCTCCTGTTTCAAGCATGAAAGACTTTCCTCTGCACTTCTGTTTTTACGAAAACTACATTGGATGTCTTTCAGGATTTTTTTCTGGTTCATCACAACTTTTAGCCTTTTTTTTTATCATCCTTTTCATCACTTTTCCAATCACAGGGAGGAGGGTAATGTATCTATAGTTTTCAGTCTTTGAAGGATCTTTTACAGGCTTTGGTAACATCACTGCTTCTCTGTATTTCCATACATGGGAAATTTTCCCATCTTCCATGCATCATTTATTATTCCCAATAATACTTTTAGCCAAGATGTAGGGAGTGCTTTAACAAATTGTGGTAATATATCATCAGGTCCTGGAGCTGTATTTGGCAAGTTTCTTATTACATTCTTCAGTTCTTGTTCAGAGAAAGGTCTTTTGTATGGCTCATCTTTCCTCTGTGTCCCAAGCTGACCAGACTGGATATTTGATTGTATCTGATCTTTTTATAAGTACAATGGGATACCTTTCATCAGTCCTCTCGCTAATTTTTCTTTCCTTATAACTGTAAATGCAATGTTCAGCACCTTTTTCATCTCCAAACATGGACACCCATAAGGGGGGGGGGGGCAGGGGGGGGGGGTGCTAGACCCTTCCTGGCTGAATGATGCTGCTTTTTTTTATATTTTGTTTTAAGATTTCTATTATATAGCATTAAAAGTGCCAATTCGACCAGGCAAGCCCCTCCTGGAATTCAGCTTATGGGCGCACATGTCTCCAAAGCAGTCTTAAGTGTACTTTCTTCCTTAAGATACAGGAAGATGATGTTACCATCTCTATTAATCTCAAAGTCGAACCTACTTTTTATCTTCTCCTTGAAAAACATTGTGAGTTCATATTCGTTGGTGAATTTGGCACCTTGCTCAACAGCCTTGATAATGACACTACCACAAATTAATTCAGTTTCTGGAATCTCTGATTGAGGAAGATTGACACTTGGTTGATTTCTGCTTTTTGTTAATTGGTCACTGGTAGTCTGAATATCACTTTTTCCATGGAAAAACTGCCGTTTTGGAGATTCTCTTTCCATTTGGATGCTGCCACTACTAACTGGAGATGCCACCCTTCTTTTAACTTTTTTTTCCTTTCCTTCACAATATAATCCCTCGGCTTCTCTTGGGTTTATCATGGCCATGTCATCAGTTTCAAACTTTATCTCAAGTAGGGATTGAACATTCCTTTCCAACTCGAACTCTACAACTTCTAAACTGCTATATGTGTTGCTCACCTTGCATGCATACTGTGATGCGTTACATCCTCCAATTGAATCTGCAGTGGGGCTGTTATTGAACACTTGCTGTCCGTATATTTGGGGCATTACTTGTCTCACTTCAACTCCATTGTTAATGCCATTTACAGCACAAACATATTGAGATGAATTTTATGTGCTTGGTATAGATCCATTGCTGTATACTTGTTGTCCGTAAATACTGGGTAAATGCATAGGGCTTGGCACATTCCACTGTATTTGCATTAACTGAGGTCCTGGAGCCCCATTCATAGGCATCTACATAGGGCTATGCACCACTGGATAATGTCCAACGCTAGTAGGTGCTGCTGGGCCCCTTAATGGGGGCCCAGCAGCACCATATTGGCACTATTATTCACCTGTGCTCTAAAATGATCACACCTCTTTTCACTTTGTTTAAACTCTTCCTCACTCAAAATTTCAATTCAATTCGTTATTTTTATAAAAAAAAACAACGCTCATCCGTTTCAAATTCCACCTATATATATCTCTCTAGGTTACAGTTTTGATTCATAACCCACTTACATTTTAAATCTGTAATTAGTCTCTTCTTTGACTGACGAGGATAAATTATATTATTTTTAAGATCTCCTTAATGGGAAAACAATATTTTTGTAGTTGATTTTGTACTTAGTCTAATCTTCAATACTGTGGTGATTTTTTTAGTGACAAAAAATTTCACATTAAAAACAAGAATGATTTTTTTGCACCTTCCTGGACGAGAATAAACGATACTCATCCAAAACTAGAAGGTGAATAAGTAGCATATAAATTAATTTTATGAATGGACAATGGTGAAAAACCTGTGCTAATTTTTGCAAATTTCTGGAAAAAATCTGGCTCTGAATTTTCGGTTGAACATTTTGTTTTTGAAAACTTGGCAGTCGTTCTTCCTAAAAGAATAGACAGGCCTAATTTAAGAAATTTGTAAAAGTTTTTCAAGGATTACAACTTGCATTTATAACTACGTTGGCCATAATAAAAATTGAAATAGTGCTGATTACTAACTACACCCCTCTTGTATTTTCTGTAAATCTTCAATTTTCCATAAAACTGGAGCGTCAAAAACCCTGAATGATCAGTTGCAAGTTTTTCTTGCATCAGTACCATAAATTGAAGTTTCTCAAAAGGAAAATAAAGGAAAATTAAGGGACACGTCTTGTTTTGAACTTTTATGTCATTTGAAGAATTCAAATCATAAATAATACAATGATAGAAACTTCTTCCCTCGTAATATTAAATTAAAAATAGCTAAGCTGACCCCTAACAGGACTAATGAGATTAACAAATACAAAAAGAAAGTAGGAGGGACCTAATGACTACAGAAGGGAGTGACGTCACAGTCAGATTATTGATCCACAAAGGGGAAACAGATTTCTTGGAAATTGATTTGGATAATTGGCGGGGAATTATCGGTTCTAACGGGACAGGATCATGTTTCTCTTTCTAGGTCAATCAGGGAGTTACGTAAGGTTTCACTTACATCTCAATTCGCCCTTGAGATTTTGTTTATAATGGACATGCGTTGAGGTTAAATTATCATACAGTTTCAAGACATCATGGAGAGCACATCAGATATTGTTGATTTGGAAGCTTTAGTTACACAGATTTATAATGTGAGTTCTGTTTAGTAAATTTTCTTAGGTTTTTCCAAATAAAATGATTTTTGTATTCCCCCTTCAATATATTCAAATTCAGGGTATACCCCCCCCCCCAATACAAAAAAACTCCACTATGCAATGTCTATAGTCGTTAGAAAAATCTATAGTCGTGAAAAATCAATGTCTATAGACGTTAAATGCTATTGTTGCTATTGTTCTTGTTGAACAAATAGTGTGTGCTATTCATGCTGTACAGAAAAGTGTTGATGTTAATAAATGAAAGAAATATTGTTTTTGTTGTTCTTGTACTAGATAGATCTATGGGAAAATTATTATTTATTCATTGGACAAGTATGGTTTACAGTTAGTTGTAGTCCAACTGTTGTCAGCAGCAGCAGTATGTATCAATTTAAAACACCATTCAGATCGTTTCTGTGTGGTTCATCAATGTCTGGGAAAACGACACTTTTAGCTAAAATAATTAAAAATTGTAATAAAATGTTTTTGGAAAAACCAAAGAAAATTTATTATTGCTATAGTATTTGGCAGGAGTCCTACGATCAAATAAATCTATTGTCACATCCATGGTTTTTCCAAATAAAATCATTTTTGTATTCCCCCTTCAATATATTCAAATTCAGGGTATACCCCCCCCCCCAATACAAAAAAACTCCGTTATGCAATGTCTATAGTCGTTAGAAAACGTGAAATACGCTCTTTTTTACCATGTAAACCCCCCACTGTTAATGATTTTAATCCTTTCATTGGCCTGGATTTGATACACCTTTTGGCCTTAGATGAATAATGCTAGTTTTTTTTTAACTTTAAACACACCTTAGATCTTTTTGCTTTAAATTATATGTTGTTTTATTTTCTAAATGGTAAAAATAGAAACAATGATTTCTATCCTAAGGCTACAGACTACTAATTGTCAAGGTTTATTTCTCACACGTTGTGTAATAAAAACATTTGATTTCTAAGCCTACCTTCTTCCTCGCAAATTTTACTTTTTCCTTTACTGAAAAGGGGGAGGGGCTTCTCTGGGACAATGGCAGATGCTTTCTAGAGAAAATTATGTCTTACAATAAATTCTGTAGAAGGGGGTACTAATTTTTCTTCTGTAAAAGGGAGTCGTTATTTTATACTAAATTTTTTCTTCTTTTTAAGGACAATTATGAGAAATGCCCTCCTCCTCCTGAAAAGACAGCTAGGGGTAATGATGTATCTCCCATGCAACGGCTGGATATGGCTGGCCCATCCTGAGCTACCCACATCCGTTCCAGACCAGCGCTGCCTGCCCAAGTCCCATCCGATCAGACACCAATACAGTTAGTTAGAAAATTAAAGAGAGAGTGGTCGGCTGCTCATACGATGGTGAACCCCGCCGGCTCATCTGTGTAAGCCAGTGACATTGCTGCCGCATCTGCATATCCCACTGACTTTGCTGGCCCAGTTGCACAAGAGCGTGACGTCACCGCCCCGTCCATCCCCCATCATGCTTGGGCAGGACCATTCGGCACTCAAATGCAGCCAGAATTTGGAGATGTAAGCATTTTTACCTCTAGTTTTTATCTGGTTATAGAAATATCTAACTATTTCTTTCAACTTTTTTAGGCATTTCTTTTCGCCGTTTTTCAACACTGTAAAAGCAAGTCAGATATATTAAAAGACATTTTTCGCTATTTTTTCAACCTGATAAAATATAAAGTTCTCCCTTTGAATTGTTTAATTGTTGCATGCATTCAGCCTGCTGAATTCTCATGAATTAGGTTAGCGAAGCCAAAAAAGGCACTATATTCCGGTCATAATTTCCCATAGTAAGTAGCAAAATCTTTTGCGATATAAACTGCTTTATTAACGAATGCTTAATCTTGCTTCGACAAATATCATAAAAACAACTTTCTATCGCAATGAGTTGTGTATCAAGTCCATGTGTTTTGGCCTGAAAGGGATACGCTATCCATTTCAAACCGAGTAAAGACCCCGGTTTTTTTCCAAAGCAGATAAAGAGTATTAATATGAATCTTTTGGGGGTTGTTTGAACAAAATCAAAACCTACTTTGTCATATTTTAGATTGTAAATATCTTATATTAAGGTGTAAATTGGAACTTTCAGAATATATATAGAGTGGGGAACAGTAAATTAACCAAATGCTATGTGCATACTGCTTCTGCTACTACTAAGCGTGCTTTAAATAATACGTAAAAAATAATCCAATTTTAAAAATAGGGTGATTTAGACACTTTGAAAGTAAGCTATATTCTTTTATAGAATGCATTGGTTCCATATTCTTTGTCTCCCCCCTCATCAGTTGAAGAAGAAGAAGAAGAACCCATTCACGCGCCTATGGAGTTTCATGCCATTCAGAACATTGAAACATCACTTATCAACGAATGGCATGGTATTGTTAACTCTATTGAAATACCTTCTAATATTGACAATTTTCTAAGTAATTATTTTAATGTAGATAGTAGCACAGTTGAGCAAGATAATGTAGCTAGTTCAGAGGGGGACTTACCATTGCTAAGTCCTAATACTTTGCAAATTTTATGTGATTTTGTCAATGAATTAATTGAGAATCCTTCCCCCTCAGATTACATGAACGTCAGTCAACAATGAAATGACTTTGATAAATTCTCACAGCCCTATTGTTGAACAAAGTGGGGGTGGAGGGGGGGGGGGTAATATACAAGATTGGGAAGGTAACAATACATAATTTACAATACTACCAGAATTTCATCAATCAAATTCGATATTAAATACAATAGTCGTCTATACCGCAACCTTTGGGGATCCCTTTAATGCACTTATGGGGGGAATTTTATATTTGACCCTATAGACATTGTCCATGTATATATAGAAAAAATTTGTGCACTCTTAGAAAACCAGATTCAGGTGTTGGGGGGGGGGGCAGGGACTCTATTAAGGTTTCAATTGTTTTAAAGAATGTTATTTAAATGAGGGCAAAAGCGAGGTGTATGACCATTATGTACACATCGAGATGCTAGTGGTCTATCCTCATTTGGAAAATTATGAAACAGTTTTTATGCAGTGAATAGACCATATTATTACGCATCTCGAAAATTATAATGAGAACGGGAGTGGGTCAGTAGTTTTATTTATTGAAAATTTAAGTGTTAATATTTGTAAATTTTAAAAAGATTTCATTTTAAGATGGGGCAAGGGAGGAGGGTATAGTTTTAAAACATAATCCAAATTTAGAGGGTTGCAAGGGCGTTCAACGAATCTGTTTTGAAACAGGCTAAAAATGTTTCATATACGCTTTCCTAATATCGGCATTCGAACCTATACAAAAAGAAGCTTCAAAGAAAAATTTAGAATACCGGGCTGTACATGGGAAGGAGGGCTCTGATTTTTTCCCTGAAGATTTCTCATGTTTAGAGGGAAAATTACCAGTAATGCTAAGGTCAATTGATATTTTTGAAAGGGCCAATGCCCATTTAAATATCGGCGTTACTCTGATCCAGTATGAAACTGAATTTGAGGATGGAGCACGTTATAATAAAAAGGGGGTGTTTTTCCCTGCAGGGGGCCCTTCAAGTGAATTGGTGAAGCACTGGGTTTGGTTGTTGTATACACCACCTAATGAACCCAATGCAATTGGCCATTTTAACCCAATTACAGATATCAGTAGAGTTATGGGAGGGGGTATGAAAATAGGGATATGTTTCTACTGTCCAACATGCCTGTCTAGATTTCGTAGTGATTTATAGTTACAGAATCACATGAAACATTGCAGACGGCATGTCTATCAATCACTGGAAACAGTCTCAGGTGAAAGGGCCATTTTAAGATTTAAAAATTTCCAAAACACCCTCCTTCAAAGCAATAAGATCTCTTTGGATTGTGAAGATACGCTAGTGGATGTGAACGATCATCGATTTCCGAATCTAATCAGTGAACATCAAGCTATTACGGTTTCCTATGCCCACGCACAAAGAGACAACTCTAACAGAATGCAGTTGTTAGAAATAGTCGAGACGTTGGATGAGAATGAGTTCATGATCAAGGCATTAACTAAATTAATTGTTAATGCGAATGGAGCTATTTCTCGTTTGAGAAATACTCATTACCCAATGTTGTTGTCTGCAGAAGACCGTCTAGCGATTAAAAATCAAAAATATGCTGGGTTTGTAAGGGGGAATTCGAAGAGGGGACTAGGGGGAAAAGAGGGGGGAAAGGGAAAGTCAGAGACCATAATAACTTGTGGCAGGAAATATCATCGGGGGTAGTAATTTTCGAGGTGTAGCACATCAATCATGCAATGTGAATGTAATCCAGCAGTTTTTTATACCGGTTTTCATTCACAATTCAAATTACGATTTAAAATTTATTTTACCGGCTTTGGCACGTATGCACAGGGAGGGAGGGGGAGTAGATAGTCCATGGGTAAACAATTCATTTACCTACAACATTATCCCCAAATCCGCTGAGAAGCTGGTGCTTGTCGAGTTGAAATGGCAGGCGGAGGATAATGGGCATACGTGCTGGAATAAAATCCGGTTTTTAGATTCATTTAGTTTCTTCCCCAAGGCTTTGAGTCAATTGATTCAAGTGGAGAAAAGCAACAATTTTGATAGTTTTCCTCTGCTTAAACAGCGCTTTCCAGACAGTGAAATGTATGGCCTACTGACCTGTAAAGGCATATATGCATATGACTATTACTGTTCTGGCGCTCGGTTAAGTGAGGTGAAACTACCTCCAATTGAAGCATTCTATAATTCACTTACCAATAGTAAATGCACTGCCGAGAAATATGAATTTCCCGAAAGGGTTTGGGATAAGGGTAATTGTAAAAATGGGCGGGACTACTGTAGACTGTACTTGGCCAGTGACGTTTTTAACTCTTTTAGGTATTGTCTGTAAAAACACAGACCAAATTTATTCAGAGTTTGGATTAGATTTAGGTTATTATTTTTCCACTCCACATTTGGTGATGGACTTGATTTTAGAAATTAGTAGGGAGGAAATAGGGTTGATCACTGATGTGGATCAACACCTTTTTGTAGAAAGATCAATTAGGGGGAGGTATGTTTTTCATGGAGATCTCGTTTTAACAGCAGATACAAGTGGACAAGACACTGGTGTAAAATCTAATGCAGTTTTCCTTGACATGAACTCATTGTACCCCTCGGCAATGTCTCACTACTCTTTCCCGTGTGGAAACTATGAATTGCTTGAGAATCCTTGTGAGATTCCCGACATTCACACCGTCGAGGACAATGGGCCACAAGGATGGTTCTTTGAAATTGACGGGCACATACCATTGGAACTTCATAATTCTGTCAAGGATTTTGTATTCCCTTGTGTCAATAGACCAGTGACCAAGGAGTCCCACCCGCGGCCGGCCTTCGCTCCGCAACCCCTGCCCGCGGCCGGCCTTTGGCTTGGAGGGGGTGGGGGGTATTCACATCTTTTAAATTCATAGAAATTTGTTCAACTGTGCTATTGTTATTGTTCGTGTTGTAAATTGTTTTTTTTTGTGAAAAATGTTGTTCTTATTGTTGTACAAATAGTGTGTGCGATTCATGCTGCACAGAAAAGTGTTCATGTCAATAAATGAAAAATGTTGTTGTTGTGCAATAGTGTTCTTGTTGTACAAATAGTTTGTGCTATTGCTATTTGTGCTGTATTTTAAGTTGTACAAAATGTGATGTTAATAAATGAAAAATATTGTTGTTGAGGTTGTTGAGCAAATAGTGTGTACTATTGTTGTTCTTGCTGTACAGAAAAGAGTTTTTGTCAATAAATGAAAAATGCTATTGTTGTACAATAGTGCTGTTGTTAATGTACTATTGTTGTTCTTGCTGTACAAAAAGTGTTTTTGTTAATAAATAAAAATGCTGTTGTTGTTCTTGTTGAACAAAATGTGTGTGTTATTCATGCTGTACAGAAAAGTGTTGATGTTAATAAATGCTATTGTTGCTATTGTTCTTGTTGAACAAATAGTGTGTGCTATTCATGCTGTACAGAAAGGTGTTTATGTTAATAAATGAAAGAAATATTGTTTTTGTTGTTCTTGTACTAGATAGATCTATGGGAAAATTATTATTTATTCATTGGACAAGTATGGTTTACAGTTAGTTGTAGTCCAACTGTTGTCAGCAGCAGCAGTTTGTATCAATTTAAAACACCATTCAGATCGTTTCTGTGTGGTTCATCAATGTCTGGGAAAACGACACTTTTAGCTAAAATAATTAAAAATTGTAATAAAATTTTTTTGGAAAAACCAAAGAAAATTTATTATTGCTATAGTATTTGGCAGGAGTCCTACGATCAAATAAATCTATTGTCACATCCATGCCAATACAACTCATACGGGGACTTGATGTTTTCAATAGTATTGAACCAAAATCATGGCTGATTATTGATGATTTTGCTGAATCAATTGAACAGTTCTCACAGGAAATACTACAACTGTTTACCGTTCGCTCTCATCATGAACACATTTCCATAACCCTAGTTCTGCACAATCTGTTTCATCAGAGCAAATGTATGAGAACCCTTGCTTTAAATTGCACCAACTATATTGTCCACCATGTTGTTCGTGATTCTAGCTCGCTAATAACTCTCAATAAGCAAATATATCCAGGTGCTCCAAAATTTCTGCTGTCAGCGTAGAGTCAGGCAACAAATAAGTCCAACGGGTACATTCTGCTAGATCTTAATCAGAATACACCCGAGGATCTACGTGTAGTCACAGTTATTTTCGACAAAGAAATTACAGTATATCTTCCAGTGAACAGTCGAAAAGGTTATTAGTTGCCATCATGACATTGAAGAAACTACACGAACAACGGCATTTATTTTCCGTTCTAGGCACTTCAAAACCCCCACTCCAGAAGGTCATACTCAAGCATGGTGTTGACAATGATTTCATTAATCTAATATCTGAACTTTGTTTAAATTTAACTGAGGGCAATTTGCACTTTCCAGAAGGTGTTAGACAACAGACAAAGCAACATTGTTCCATTGTACGTGCCTTGGCTTGCAAAAACAAAGGAAAATTTTTTAAAAGAAAACGTCTCCTTCAAGCGGGTGGTAGCTTTTTTTACACTTTTACTAACAATAATTGCAGGACTTGTAAACAATTTTCTCTAGATGGCTAACCCGTATAAATTAACGCCATTTGAACTTTTCCTCTCACCCGTGGAACATTTGAAGACAATCTAAGCACGTTCATTAATGATGAAAATATAGCCGATGATAAAAAGTTAGTTTAACTTCAAGATGCATTGCGACGTGTGGACAAACATAGACCTTATCGTGAGAGACCCGCCACCATCGTCACATGTCCCTCTAAACAGGAAACATCTCCTCAAGATTCTGCACAATCAAAGGAGAAGGAATTGAATTCAATAGTGACATCAATTAGAAACCTATTACCAGTGACCTATCGAGAACAGTGTAAAAGAGTATTAACATATTTCATGTTGGAAACTGATGATCATCAAGTTCAAGTCGATAGCACAGGGAAACGAATTATAATTCAGGGAAAAGGTTATAGTCTAGTTGATTTAATTTGTGATATGGTGAGGAATCGTAAAGGACTTTTATCATTGACAATAATCTATATACCTTTCTAAATGCATCAAACTTCCCAAAAAGTCTTATTGGCAATAAGAAAATTCTAAGGAAACTAAGAGAATATAGTCCTCCAACAACGCCAACACCATTTAAAAAAGAAGAAGATTCAATATTGGAAAATACTAGCAGCAGCAGCAGCAGCAGCAGCAATGATTTTATAACATCAGTGGTTGCTAGACAAAAGCAAAGACGTATTGATTCACCCTCCAGTGTGCAAAAGGGGAGTGGACATTACACTACGTGTTTGCGTTCAAAATGGTTGAAGTTTTAAAACACGTCTATGAAAATATTGGTGAAGCGGGAAGTCTAAGTTCCCCCACAACGCTTTCTAAAGTTACCTCTGACATAGATGGCAGCATATTAAAATAAGCAAAAGAGTATCTAGAAAATGAACCGAGTTACACACTGCATCGGAATTGCAGGCTTCGTGGCAAACAATATCGACAAACTAAAGCCTTTTTCCCTCTGCATATAATGCAAACTGATCTTTTAATTTTAGACGCGATTCAACGGCGTCACAATACACCCTACAAATATATTATAGTGGCAATCAGTGTCTTTAGACGCTATGCCTATGCCATTCCATTGCGATCAAAGAGAGGTGTTAAAGTTGCTCATGCTTTAGAAAGTATTCTTGAACATGATTGCTATAGAAAATTTCAATCGGATCGTGGTAGCAAATTTGTTAATCCTCATGTGCAAAAGGTTCTATTGAAATATAATACAACGCTCTATCATAGTCACGACCCGATAAAGGCTGCATTGGCTGAACGATTGATAAGAACGATTCGTCTATTAATTTCAAGATATTTTACACTGAAAAATACTGCTGCTTTTATTCATGATTTAGATAAAATCATGCAAATATACAACCAACGACCACATCGATTCCTGTCCAATGTTAGCCCACAGGAAGTTCATTGCACTGAAAATACATTTGATGCTTTTCTAAAGCAATATTCCAGTAAAAAAGAAAAAAAAATGTGAAGAAAAAATTCTATGTTGCTGATACTGTTCGAATTAATAGAACCACCAATATTTTTGAAAAGGGGAATTATTTATGGAACACTGAACGTTTTAAAGTGTCCAAAATCCTAGACACTGCACCCACGACATATTGACTGCGAGACACCAAAGATGATGAGATTCTCGGCAGTTTTTATGAATACGAACTACAAAAAGTTAGAAACACAAGTGAAATTTATCAAATTGAAAAGATATTAAAGAGTCGTACTCGCAGGGGCAAGAGACAGTTGCTTGTTCGCTGGCTAGGATACAACTCTGATTTTGATTCTTGGGTTGCAGTTGAAGACATTAACAATGCCCAATGATTTTAATGTGACTTATATGTCCAAGGTTTCTGATCCTCTCTACAATGATTTGAATAGAACAAGGGATTTTTGGACGAAACTCTCTCCCACCATCAAATTCGACGATGGAAAGTATGAAGTGGCTCTTTTCGACTGTATTCTCAAAAATGCATATGATATCCTGAGAAAATATCGCAAATATGATATAAAAATTAGACCCTATGATTGGCCGCCACCCTCAGGTGATCAAGAACAAATTCAAAAGATTAATTGGATGAATTATCCATACATTGAATTACCCTACGAAGAACTCACCTGTATGAATGATTTATGTCGTTCTATCAATAAAAGAATTTCCGCTCGTAAAAAAGGAGCCTTTCATTTCAACTATTCAAAGGAGGAGGGCAAGATCTACATTAGTTCACCCATTGCAGATGAAAAGGTTATTCTCAATGATAATCTAAAAGATGTTCTTGGCTTTAAGCTCAATATAATCAATGGTAAAAGTGGTGGAAACACTAATTTTATTTTTGCTGACTACTCGCTTGCCTTCTCCACGGATACTTGTATATTTCTCTACGCTTCATTTGTTGAAATATCCCGGGTTGGCAATAGCAATGTTCCCCTCCTACGAGTTCTTGAAAGAAAAACCAATCAAGAACATATTCACCATTACAATATAAAGCATCTTCAGTATATCCCCGTAAAGACTTCCTATTTGGAACTCTGTAAGTTAACACTAAGAACTGAATTAGGTGATCCCCTAGCAATAACAAAAGGTTTGGCTGTGATTACATGCCATTTTCGACCCATTCAACAACAAGATGTCTAATAGAAAAGTGGTATTCATTTGTCCTGATATTGACTGCTATGTTAATACTCTTGGCCCAAGACAACTGGGCAGTGGAATGGACTATTACAAAGGCCGTTCATCAGTGTCTGGCTATGGTCTTGGCAGTTGGTTTGCTAAGCTGTTTCACTCTGCACTACCTCTGGCTAGAAAATATATTGTACCGGCTGCGACAGATTTTGCATCCTCTACACTTTACGATTGGGGCTCTGGCAAGGATTTTAAAAAAAGTGCTTCGGAAATTCTTAGGTCCAGTGCGCGAACCCTTGGCGAACAATTGAAATCGCATCAAAATGGAAAAGGTTTAAAAAGGTCGAGAAACAGTGCACGACTCATCAGTCTCTACTCAGGTCAGAAACGAAAGACATCACCCTTGTCAAAGAAAAGAAGGAAAAAGACGACAAGTACAGTAAACAGTAGATGAAGAAGAAGCCCCAGGAAGAGAATTGTTACATCGAAACTAGATTTCTTTTCCTAAGATGTCATATCTACCACATAAGGATTCCCAACCTTCAATCACTTCATAATTAAATCTATTCAATGCAGAAAATGTTGATGTGAGTGTAAAACATGGATACTGTGAACCATTTTATCCACAACAACCCCTCTCCGATAGTATCCACTCTCAAATTTATTCCAATGAAGACTAATTTATGGACATGTCTTCGACATTTATAGATTTACAAATGAGAGTCCGGAAATCCGATTATACATTGCCAATTCTTGCCGATGGAATATCCTATGAAAATTGTATATTACATAATTTATTTCGTCGACGCAGTGTCTACATAAATGGCAGGTTGGTGAGCACAAGCAACAATCTCTCAAATTATACAAGCTATATACAATTCATGCTGATGACACCAAAGTCATACAAGGAATTGAGAGGCACCTCCAATGGATATGAATATATGAGAATACATATATATATATATATTATATATATATACTATATATATATATATATATATATATATATATATATATATAGTATATATATATATATATATATATATATATATATATATATGTATATATATATATATATATATATATATATATATATATATATATATATATATATATATATATATATATATGTATATATATATATATATATATATATATATATATATATATATATATATATATATATATATATATATATATATATCTATATATATATATATATATATATATATATATATATATATATATATATTATATATATATATATATATATATATATATATATATATATATATACATATATATATATATATATATATATATATATATATATATATATATATATATATATATATATATATATATATATATATATATATATATATATATATATATATATATATAAATTTAATACAATATAAATCCAACTGTGGCTGAGAAACAATAAACCTGATCCACAAAATTAGGATAGACAAAGACCATGTCGTTTTTTCGTGAGATCATGGGTTCCGTGGGATGGGAAAACAAGAACCCTAGGAACGTGATTGGGGCAGCAAAGTGGGGTTTATCAGATCCCATGTACTTGCGGAAGGTGATATGTGGGACATACTAACCAGAATTTAGAAATGAGATTATTATTCATTCTATTTCATAGCCGATTCTATTTCATCGGCTTTAAAGCAAGATTCTAAGTCTGAAGATTTTACTTCAGCCTTTTCGGAACATATTTTCAATTTTCCAGACCATTTTAGACTTTGTATGTTTTTATAGTGTTGTGTCGTGGTTTACCTTGTGACTGTTATATTCTATTGATGTTCCAAAGTTCATTTTAGAATTTTTTTGTTGTAATGTAAGACTTGGAATATTTTTGTAGTGTTGTGTAGTGGTTTACCTAGTCACTGTTACATTTTGTTGATGTTTCAAAGTTTATTTTGGAATTTTTTCGCTGAAATATAAGACTTGAAATATTTTTGTAGTGTTGTGTAGTGGTTTACCTAGTCACTGTTACATTCTGTTCATGTTTCAAAGTTCATTCTGGAATTTTTTCGTTGAAATGAAATACTTGGAATATTATTGTAGTGTCATGTCGTGGTTCACCTTGTCACTGTTACATTCTATTACACTGTACACTGTGCACAGTCTGCCAGTGTTACACTGTAAAACTTGTACAATTTTATATTTTTTTGTGTTTTACTGTATGCGCAGCCTTTCATCAAGCTACGATATTAAATAATGACAATCCATGACTACTTTGTGCCAAAAAGAGGCTTAATAAAGCCTCTTTTTGGCACAAAGTAAAAGAAGAATAATTCTAAAATTTTGACTAATTCTCAATTTCCCCAAAAATTGAAATATAAAGTTTTTCAAACATAACATTTTGTCTATCAACTAAGGTTCACCGGAACCAAAAAAATAATGACTTGTGCAGACTAGCTTCTGTTTTTCCAAAAGTTCGTCATTTTTCACTCGTTCTTCGCTTCTTCGTCCGAAAAAGATGTGCCATACCATCTATGGTTATTATAAATTATTTCGACATGTCCGTTTCAAATTTCCACTCCACCTTTTTTTCCATAGCTGTTTTACAGGCGGCTAAACTGTACTTACCATTTAAGCAACAATAATGGGTTTTGGTTTATTTATTTTTTAATTATATTTGAATGTTAGTAATAATAAATAAGCGAAAAGTTTAAATAATAATTAGTCAATAAAGAACAAGTAACCTATTGCAATAAAGACTTTCTTTTCTACTTTTTTATTTCTAAATTATCAGACTGTTACTCAGAATCATTTGATATGAGATTATCAGCTATTATCTTTCATACATTGTTCTTAGTGTGCATTCCTTATTATTTGAAATACAGTAGTGGCAGTTCTGGCCTCTTCACCCGGTGCAAAATCTTAATTAGCATCCCCTGTCTCCTACAAAATTTTTGGGCCAAATTTTAATAAAAATTTCATTTATTAACAAAATTATTTTCAATTTATGATTAACGAAAAATTTATTTTTTAATTGTGTAATTATTTATAATTATTTAAATTATTTTTATTTGATTATTTTTCAATTTTTATTTTATTTCATTGATAGGCTATATTAATTATTTTTATTTATTAACTACACCCTCTACTTAATTTTTAATAAACATAAAATTACAAAACTATTATGACCGTTAAGATTGTTTAGTTGAAACTTCGCACCCCTAAAATTTCTGCACCTGAGGCAAGTGCCCAATCTACCCCCCCCCCTTAAAAAAGTCTCTGAAATATAAAAACTGTATTCATATTTTTTTACATATTGTAATGGGGGGGGGGGTTGTAAATAATAAGACAATTGGGATATTGTAATGGGGGGGGGTTGTAAATAACAAAACAATTCTCCAATGAAAGGGGAGTTTTCAATTAAATTCTCAGTTGACGGTTCGTGAGTAGCATACCTGTGTGGAGGCGGAACTTCGTGCGTAGGGAGCTTAAATTAGCAGTATAAATGGGGAGCTTGCATTAATGGCCATACTGAGTCGAAATCAGATTGAAGGGCTTCAGGTTCCCTTGAGAGCGAGTGGAGCCACAAGGACTAACTATCTTGAGAAATACTAACGTAAAGAGAATAAAATAAGAAAGTGATGCATTTATTTACTCACATAACTGGAACAGAGTATCGGTATATCAAAACACTTGCAGTAATTGACTCTAGGTTAAGACTGCTTACTGGTAATACAAGTAACGTTCGGTACTATTGTCTATTAAATTTCACTCCAAAATCTCATAAAAGACTCACAAATAAATTCTTAAAATGTCTGATAAGAGGTTTCTAATCGACTGCCATAGACTCACCTAAAACTCATCCTAGACTAACTGAAACTTGCTAAGCTCGAAGGAACTATACCCTGCAATTTCGCCGAGAGTTACATTCGGGCGTTGCTAAAAGGCACAGTATACTGATTCTATTGGTTCTGATTCTTTGTCCTCTATTACTATTGGACAGTGACGTACCAATCCCCTAGTCGATTTTAATTAACTTTTGATCCGATTATGATTCTTTAAAATTTCCTTTTGGAATTCTTCTTAGCGTGATACAATTATTTGTATACATAGTTTTACATTGTCTCTCACGCAAACATTTGTTGAAGCTCTACCCTGTAATTACAGCGGAATATTTAGTTTTACTTTTGTATCTCGCGAAACTAATTTTTAATTTAAATGCATAGTTTCGCGAAACAGAATTTAAATGCATAGTTTTATTTCTTATCTCAAGTGACCACCTGGAACTTCAAACTCAGGATTTAGATTACAGGGTTGGTTGCGTGTCATGTGAAATTGATAATTTTGAATATTTATTGCTATTACCTTTTTTTGTGGGAAAGATTTTTCATAGTTACAATTGTAATACAATGTTTCACTACTTTTTAAATTTGACAATTAAGTATTACTTGAATTTTTGTGGGTTTATATTCTGGGCGATTATATTTTACTTGGAAAGTTTTCGGGGTCTTGAAAACCGATTCCATTACATAGCATCCTTCCCATTCTTAACGATGTCCTCATCGTTGTGTCACCCGCTCTTTCTACTCTTTTAAACTTTGATCTCGCTTCCCCTTTTTTTGATTTGGTACTTGTTACTTGAATTAAATTTAGCTTTGGTAAGATATTACACTACGTGTTAAAACATCACTTCAAAGTCCACCACCTATACACTCTATTTGGCGAAAGGGTCAGAGAGTTTCTACGACACATTTGGTTATACGATTATGTAACAATTATTATTCCCTCCACCTGATACTAAAATTCCTTCACCTGATATGCTAATAATTCTATATGGTTCTAACTAATTAAGTTCTGCCTCCGCGACTATTCTATCACTTAAAATGGTACATATTTGCTTTTTCTCTAAACTTGACTATACTTCCACCTGACACTATAATGATACGATACGTAACTGATTCTAACTGGTTCTACATGGTTCTAACTAATTGAGTTCTGCCTTTGCGACTATTTTATCACTTAAAATGGTACATATTTGCTTTTTCTCTAAACTTGACTATACTTCCACCTGACACTATAATGATACGATACGTAACTGACTTCAAGAGCACTGATATATATATATAAGATAAATGATTGCAAATAAAAGGTTTCACAATATAATTTTTAAACTTAATGTCTGATAGCAACATTGGAATAATGTAATTTACACTTATTTTCATCTGATTATGAAAAGTTTCTCAATATTCACTAAAGTTATAAGTTAGATACATAAGATTCACACTTACTTCATCATTCCACGTGTCTATAATACTCACATATGTTTTCACTTTATTTTGGGCTTCCGTTGAACTAATGATTGTGTTGGCTGATTGTTTACGGTTTGGCTTCGTGGTGTTTCATCTTTTGGCACTTGTTGCTTGGGATAAGCGCTTACATTGTTCATAAGTATGACTACATGCACAAAATTGTCCGTGCGTTGTTTGTCACGTCAAATACGTTGGATTGATGTTACCGAGTTGTTGAAATGTTTACTAGGTAGCTAACTCTTGGGTAATAGATTACATGAAATGGGTATCTTGATCGCTGGGCTGGGTATCTCTTCTTGGATACTTTTATCCTCGGAAAATCTAATACTCGTACAGTCTGTGTTTCCCGTAAATTGTTCACGTACAGTCTTTCCTTTATTTGGACTATGGGGTATGTTACGACATGTAAGGGTAAATATGGTTGGATCAACACTTTATCTCAGGTTTTATGTTCGATGCATTGTCTTTGATTTTTGCTTTAATGATACATTATCATTGATGGTTTAATCATGGGGATTAAAACGATAATGACTGGTTGGTTCTCTTCTCTTAACACTTCATTTTGGGAAAAATTTAGCACGTACAGTTTATATTTCCCACAAAATTGATTATGTTTGGTTTTTCTTCTCATGAAGGATGGTTTGGTTTTGCGACATCTAATAACGATTGGAATAGGTTCAAAACTTAAACTTTGGATCTTGGTTTAACATATTGTCTTTGATTTGAGGCTTAAGATGTACAATCTTTGAGGGGTTGACTCCAGTGTTATTCTTGGTGTTCCAAACATTAAATCTTAAAACACCTTGCCGTCTAAGGATAGTAATCTGACGGATATTTATGCAGTTTTACGACATGACTGGTCGGGGTGGTTCTCTAGGTAATTATTAATTCATATATGTATATATATCTATATATGGGGTTCTTGGTTCGCCAATAGTGGTTGGGGTAGTGTTACCTGGTACTAGGCTCGGGTGACTTGGATTTCATCAGGTCATTGTCTTCAGGGGTTTCCTCGGTGAGTACTTATCGGTGGTTGACGAATGATGAAAGTAGATGCTACTGGGTTGTATCCGTGTTTCCGTGCTGGTACACCAATAGTTAATCTGCACTGATTACTCTGCTTCCTAGAATATAAATAACTGGGCAGAATCATACGCTCTTTATAATTGCACAAGTTAAAACACGTACAGCAATAATACACAATTTACACAACATTATACGGGGACTATTGTTTTAAATAATAGTCGTGATTAGGCATTCTAATCATATCACTTTAATATGGGTATATTTAAACTCAAAGATAAAATGAATAAAAGTATTCTTCATGCTTTTACATGCATATTGCAGCAATACTATGTTATTACGAGATAAGCTAGGTAATTATAAGAAAAATGATTATGTTTACGGAAAATAACACTATATAAGATTTTCAAGATTTGGTGATTATATGTATACATGTATATATGTGCATTTGGCACATTTTCAATATTCCATACATTTTTAAATGTTATTCAACACTCATCTATTTTAGCATCTAATTTTCTATCATAAGACTATATGCGAGGTAGGTTACATGGTTTTATGAGAGGTCTCGATTTACTATAAATTTTCAAGTCTTTACTGTTTGCGCGCGTCCACGCTGCTTGCGAAATACATATTTCGTCTTTGCAGCTGCACGGGTTTACACAAACAATAAGTAAAAATTTGGGACTGGACATGGCACGAATGAGGACCTCTACTCTCATTCGCTCGATCATATCCTCCCTTACTTTTTTGCTTAGGGGTTATCAGGGAGTTCCGGGTATAGGTTTTGCATCTCACTCGGCTCGATATAATCCGATTTTTCTCTTTTTCTACGCGTTATTCTCAAAATTCTTCCGTAATTTAGGTTCAATAAGATTCTTATAGTGTAAGAGATCATGAATACGAATCCTATTGTCAGGAGGATATACCACCAAAAATTTGTTGAAAATAGTCCGTATCTACTTTCTACATATGTCAATCTTTGGTCTGCGTTAGTAAATAGGGGAATTTGAGAGTCTAAGGCTTCTTTTATTTTTGTTAGTGGTAAGGCTCCCTTGACATTCTCTATTTTTGACCATATTGCGGTTTTCACTTCTTCGTTTTCGATATTAGGAATTGTATGTGATAAATTGACTGGTTTGAAATTGACCACCTTGGGGCTTATTATATTCGTGCTTGTGGTTATCAGTGGTGTTTGTACCGTGGCTTCTTTGGTTACCAGTCGGCATCCTTGTTTTATTGTTATTGTTCCCACGTCTTGTAATTGTAGTTCAGTTCTTTAGCTTGGATCGATTCTTTCTGTGTTATTATAACAAGAGATAGTCCCAACTGTTTCTTTTGGAACAGAAAATAGCCATAGGTCATTTCTAAGATGAATGAATATTTCTCGTTTAGTACTACCTACTAGGGCTTCGCATGAATTGGGGATTTCTTCTTGTTGAGTTTCTTTTAAAAATATATCTAACATACAGGATCCAGGTTTTACGTTATAAATAGGCAGGGTTAGTTGACATGCTAGGTTTTTGAATGCTACGCATTCCTTAAGGTCCTGTGGATTTGCTAAGGCATATTTTCTCCTATCTTGATCGACAAGTAAGTATTCCGCTTCGGGGGTGATAGTCATGAACGAATTAGTTTTACCTATGTTGGCTGGGAACGTAGAAATTTCATACATGTCATATATGGATTGTTGATTTATTAATGGAATTGTTACTACTGCAAATAGTTGTTCGTTTATTTCCGTGATGTGAACCTTTAGATTGGTGTAGTAGTGGAATAGGTTTGCTACTTCTGGTTCTGTTGGTAGGTGTAATCCGAACGTTAGATGTGTTTTTATTTCATCTAAGATACTTTTTAGGTTTGAAGGGTCCACTAGGTCATATGACAAGGTTCCTCCAGTAAGGGCAAATAATGCAAATTCAAATTTGCTGACGTCAGTTGCCAGCTTAAGTAATGACATTGTTACTATGTCTAGTGATACCATGGTGAGGCTCGAATCGGAAATCAAACGATCTACTTCATTCTTTAAATAGTTCATTATGTTTACTGTCTTTGATATTTTCTTCGAGATTGCCTCGATTTTGTCTCTTTGATAATTGGCTATGCTGGTTTGTATTTTTTGGACATGCAAGGTCACGTTCATGGCGTTATTTAGTTTTCCTACGTTTTCCCTTAGGATATTTAGGTCTTCTTCAGTCGATAGCCCAAATAAGCGTGAGGCTAATTCTCCTACGATTGGTATTAGACTAGCTGATCTTCGGTATTTGCTTTTTCGAAAGAATACCTCGAAGATTCTTGTGGTACTTGCTTTAATTTTTGTGTTTCTGTATTGAATAACTCAAATAGTGCTTGCAGTCTTTGTCTATACAATATTAAGAAGGATTGGTGAATTGATACTCTTAGGGCATTTTTCTTACCTAGTTCAGGTAATGTTCAATATCTTCCCTTGCCGGCTCGTCGGCCATTGCTAATCTTGCACAAGTACGTTTACCGTCTATTATCCAACATTTCTTGTGTACGTAATCGTCTTCTTCCTCTTTCTTATTTTTATTTTTCTTTTCTTCTGGTTGAATCGCTTGTACTTTTATTGTTTGTATCTCGGTATGCCTTATTGGGATTCTTGCTCTTAGGCCTATAGTAAATACGCCAATCGGCTGGGTGCGGTAAAACGTGGGCCCTGTTGACCACGTCCATTTTGTAAGTATCGTTGGTCTTAGATAAGTCAGCATGGTCAAATTTCTAGGTGATTCCTTGCCGAGTGCGCTCATTTCTGGGACTGTGCTCGTCGTAGTTTCCGACATTGAAGATTGTATATCTCTTACTGGGGTCTCATATGTAGGCGTGGTTGTCTTAGTGTCTTTTCTTTTTCTTTCTGTGGGAATTTTATTCTTATCATCTTGTTGTGCATTGGAGAATTTTAATTCTTTTAGGTTAATAATTTGTTTGTAGTCCTTTTCCTTTGTGAGTTTTGATAATATTTGCTTTGTAACATTTTGTTCAGCATGATTTTGCCATAATTCCCTGAGAAAAGTCCATAGGCTCGGTAGTTCGTTTGGCATTGCGTAATTTCCATCATAGAGTTTATTTTTCTTGGGAATTGTCAAGGAGGAGCCTGTAGTGTATTTTGTTGTATTATATTCTGTTATAGATCCGTCCGCGTTACTTAATGCTCTTCTCCTTCTGTTTTCTCTGTTGATAGTTCCTAGAGCTTTATCGATTTCTGCCATTTTCTTGTCGAAGTCGTCTATTATGAATTTCGACTTTAGTTTAGGAAGAATGGGGGGTAGATTTCCTGTATTTTCCTAGTGGTGCATGTCTTTCGTGGTCTGCAAGCTTTTGTCTGATTTTAAGAATTGGAATATAGAATCCTTTAATTCATTGGTATTCTTTTCTAATCTCATTACTTGTTGAAATAGGGTTTCAAACGGTTTGGGATCCAGTTTCATAAATATCTTCCAGGAATTGTGACTTGCCAGTAACGAATTCTCATGTTTGAAAATTATCCATGTTTTACGATATCTTGGGCTATAGTTTGGGTAACGAAGATTATCTTGAGATTTGTTAGCCACATCCTTTTTTGTTGTTTCTGGAATTAATATTTCATTAAACATAATATAGTAAGATTTCTTATGATAGATAATCGAATGAGAATTTAGATTTCTATTATATGGGATTTTCTTTTTTTCTTTGGGGAAGGAAACAAGGTGAGATTAAGATTCGTGGTCGTAGAATTTGTAGATTTCCTATGGTAGACATATGGCTGATTCTTAGGCTGAGGGTGATTGTAATTTTAATAATTTTACACTAGAATTTTTCTTTTAACATAAAAGGTGCGTGGGTTGACTTAATTACTTCGATTGGGAAAGTTTTTTTGATTTTTGGTTACTTTTGATTTTGATTCATAAGTTTTTATTCTTTTGAATATAATTTCTGTTCTTTTTGCTTTATATGTTACACTTCTTGGATTATATAAATACTGTTTATAGTATTTTATTTCTTTGAGAGGGTCATGTGTTCCTTGGTATTTTACACAGTCTGAATTTCCCTCAATTTTGTAGACTAATTTTTGCTTTCTACACTTGTCCAGAAGCAATAAGTCTGTCTGACAAGGTCCCTTAACGTACCAGTACCGAACTTTATATTGTCTTTGTAATTTTCTAATTTCATGTTGAATAAAATGGAGGTACTTGCCCTTTCTGCCGTTATATTTTATTCCTAATTTACCTCTCGCTGGTCGATATTTGGGTACGTTTGCGAAACTTAGACCGAATTTATAGGATTCCACGTCAAATTTCCTTAAATCATACTTGACGTCCCATTTTTTCGCGAAGACTTCTTCCCCTGATTTATTCACAATGATCATTGCCGCTGAGTATATGACATTTTCTTTGGCGTGCTTTATACATATGAACTCTGTATCGATAATTGCTTTGGCCATTGTTCTGAAATGAAAGGTAGTTTCTCTACCGGGAGTAAAACACGATGTATTTGAAATACCAAAATAAAGTTCCTTCTTTCTAAAGATAATTCTGACTCCTATAATTAAGCTAAATCTAGTTTCAAAAATGAAAAAGTCCTTAATCAGCAAAGAAAAGAAACTGCAGTCTTTGGATTTCGCTAAGACAGTGAGCAATAAGAAAGGTGCTACGCACAATATTTCTAAGGAAGTTTAAACGATAAGAACCGTGTGAACGCCTAAATCATCAAAAATATTTAAGACGTATTATTGGACGAGGGTTCGCGTCTTGGGCCACGTAAGCCAATGGCAGGCAGTCCCTACAGCGCAGGACGAAAGAACTGCGTTTGGGAGTGGGGTAAATGTGCCTTTTTAATTTTAATCTCTATCCAGCTCTGAAACGATTAGTACGAAATTATTTTGGTCACCGTTATTGTCATAGAAGTGACCTGTTCCTGTGCAACTAAGCATGTAAGTTCAATAAATCTATTGTCTTTTTATCTGTGTTTGTTTCATTTGTATGTCTGCGTCTAGTCCGGCAATAGGTAACTAGTTCGTATGTCTCCAAGGTAAATGCTCCCAAAGGAATCTGATCTCCAGATAGCCCGAGAAGAAGAGGCCACGCTTTTTCATCCCTACAAGCACCAAAATTTGTCGTCGCCACAGCTTAGAAAGAGTTTCTAACCCCTGCTAGCCTATAAGAATTCGTATCTCTTAAGCAAGATCTAATTGCGCCGCGGAAACAAAGCTCTGAGACGTCGGTGTTTCTAGTTCAATAATTCTTAATTCCTCGTAACTTTTAATGGATTAAATTAAATGAAATAATTCAAAAATATTCAATACCAGCATTAAAATACAATTCGATTAATTGTATATATTAGAGGAATTACAGCATCCGGTTCAAATGTAAGAAATAAGAAATAGGGAAATAACCTATGCCATTCATATCTGATTTATTGAGAAAGCCGGTTTTTGTTTTTGATTAATAAGAATACGTTTGATTCAAAGATTCATTTTTCTATCACAAACCATAACAAATATTATCTTCAATATTTTTTCCATCGCTACAAATGGCGCGTGTCGGAAATTGGAGGAAAACTGCGAACTAGTTAGGCTATTTAAACTTTGTAATTCAAATTTAATTTTTGGAAAGATACAGACATATAAGAAAATTGATTAGGCCTATAACCGGTAGGCTACGATAGGAAACCCCTTATATCTCATAGGAGATAATAGCCTACCCCAAAATAGGTTAAGTAAAATTTTAAGTTGATATAAACGCAAAAAAAAAAACATGGACGATCTAAATGAATTACTAATAGTGCAAAAGTTAGTCGCAAAAAATATAGAGATTGCAAAATCTATCCCGGAGTACAATGGTCAATCAGATATTGACGAATTTAATATCCAATTGACCCAGTTTGTACAATTAACAAAAACAGACGTTGGAGCGTTAAAAGACATGCTCTTACTACGATTAAGAGTCCAGGCCTTAACCTTTCTAAAACAGGCCGAGCATACCATAGGCAATAACGCCAACTTGCCAATAAATACGGTTGATGACTTGTTAAAAGCATTCAAAGAGAGATTTATAGAAACCAGTTCAATAAATAAATTAAAACATGGAGTAGTGAACTTTGATTTTTCACAAAATATAAGGGAATATCTGGATAATATACGCATTTCTGTAGAAGCAAAATATGGAAGCGGTTTGGGCAACTGTATGAAAAAGTCATACTAAATACCTTTTTGCAAGGGCTACCCCCAAAACTATATAGAGAGTAGTAATATCCAAGAATATTCAGACGTTGGATCTTGCAGTCCAAGAGGTAGAACGATTAATCGAAGTTGATAAAATGGTTGCTAATCATAGTAATGCAAAAATAAATAGCTTAGGCGACTCAAACGCGAACCCAATCTTCAAGGGCGATCAAGCATCCCCCAATTTCTTTTCAAGGGATATCTCCCCAGTGGCACAAAGAAACAAAACGCCAGAACCCGCTAGGCAGAAAACAGTACGTTTTCAGCCCATTAACCCTACAATAATAAGGTGCTATAACTGCAATCGTGTTGGCCACATAGCAAGAGAGTGCCACTACGTCACCAATACCATACCAAAAAATGCTGTCGGTAATACGCAAAATTACGGTAACCATTTGTTCAGAAGAACAAATTTTAGCACCGGTCGTGCAATAGGCTATAGCCAGGGGGGATTGCGCCAATCGGTACCTTATAATGCGTACCAACCAATCTGTATAACCCTCTCCCCAACAGGCAAATTAATTACCGGTTTGAAAACCCAAATACTCGCCAAGGTCAATATAATGCGAGAATGCAATATAGAAATCATGAAAATTTGCCGATGAGAAATGAAAATTTTACAAGCCAACGGCACTGGCAGTCAACGCCAGCAAATGGCACTGACACGAGACATCCACGTTACCATAATAATACATGGCGAAGACAGGCAGACGTAAATCATTTAAATATGCCTACGGAACCTAATACGTCTGAATATCTATTACAGGCACCGACAAATGAAATAAATTCTCAGGGAAACGCTTCAGGCCCCTCAGAAACATAAGTTGGACCCAGAGGGTGCCAGGAATATTTAATAGGTCCAAAACAATACTAGTGCCTTCTTGTAGTGATATTATTAACAAGTTACCTATATTTAATGATTTTTGTGTAGAAAACGTTTACTTTACGGCCTTAGTTGACAGTGGAGCTACTGTAAATATCATAAACTGTTGCGTATTTAATACGTTGCCTCTGCACATTAGGCGACAAAAAGAACCCTAATAATCCCAATTTAACAAGTGTTACAGGCCATAAATTAAATGCAAAAGGGTCAATTTGCCGAAACGTAAAAAGAGACAACAGAACCTTCATGACAAATTTTATTATATGTGATAATCTCCCATATGAAGCTATTATAGGGGCAAATTTTCTAAGGTCTAATAGAATACTATTAGACGTAGCCAATGAGAAGCTTGTATACCCAGCTAAGGTGGGGGGAAGAAATTTCTACCTTAAGAAATCGTAACAGAGGTTACCAAGATAACATAACAGTAAACAAAATTTCTAGTGGTATAATGTCGAAGTATTTTGAACCCCATGTCTCGCAAAGACATGGCATAATTGGAAATTTGTTCAATTATCCTGAGAGATATCGCAGAAATGAAGTAAATTTAAATAGTAACAGTATTGAATCTGCGAAAATAAAAATAGGAGATATGCGACAGTACAGATCAAATGAAATTAAGAAAATAGTGGAATTGTGGAAAAACATAATAAAACCCAACGTGACGCCGCAAGATGCCGCAATGGCGCAGCATAGCGCCAGTATGAATCTAATAAACAATGAAAATGAAGAGAAATATTACGGATTTGCGATAAGGAAAACAAAAATCCCTCCCAAAACGATGCAAAAAATCCAAATATCACAAATGATCGAGCCAATAATTAGCAAATCAGAAATATGGTTTGCGACACCGTCTGAAATACCTGAAAATTTGTTATGCGAGGAACAGATTATATCTTATGACAAAGGGGAAGGTTTTATTTGGGTAACCAATAACCATGAAAATGATACAATTACAATTAAAAGGGGACGTGTTTAGTCCAAATCGAGGGTTTTAACGGAAAATGATTTAAATAAATGGGAAAATTCTAAAAGAAACCTAGTTAACGGTATTAAAACTTCAAATAACGAATATCCTTTGACTAAATCGCAATTTTTAAACAAATTTAAAATGGATCATATTACGGATATGGAACTTAAGAAAAAATTATGCGAATTATTATGGAAATTTAAGGATGTATTTTCTGCATCTGAAGATGATATCGGACTGATTCCATTTTATCAGCATTCAATTTTAACGACTGGTAATCCCGTTGCAAAACAGCCATATCGTGTGCCATATAAGCACAAAGAGTGGTTAAAAAATAAAATCCATGAATTAGAAAGAAACGAAATTATACGCCCAAGTATAAGTCCGTATAGTGCACCAGTGATCTTAGTGCCAAAAAAGAATGGAGATCTTAGACTCGTAGTAGATTATAGGGCTCTCAACAAACAAGTAATTAGCGATAAATTTCCTCTACCAAGAATAGACGAAATTCTTGACTCAATTTCAAGCAAAAACAAAATTTTTACTTCTTTGGACCTTACCCAAGGCTACCACCAAGTGAAAATAGCCGAAAAGGATGTCCATAAAACTGCATTTTCAGCATCCGAATATGGATCTTATGAATACTTAAGGGTACCATTTGGGCTTAAAACTAGTTCAAGCGCGTTATGTAGACCCCTATTGCACCTGTTAAGAGGATTAAAGAATATAATTCATTTTGTTGATGATATTATATGCGTGGGGGAAAACACTGAGCAACACTTAGCAACTTTAGCTAAGGTGTTCGAGAAGTTCAGGCAAGGCAATTTAAAATGCCGGCCTGAGAAAGTAAATTTATTTCAATCCAAAATTAAATTTTTAGGAGTAGTAGTGACCCAGGGAGAGATATCCCCAGACCCTGATAAAATAAAATGTGTTGAAAACCTCAAGCCCCCCAGAACTATGAAAGAATTAAGGGGAATTTTAGGACTTACTGGCTACTTTAGAAAATTCGTGCGCAATTATGCCCAAATTGCGAAACCCCTCACGGAATTAACCAAAGGAAACTCCCATAATGTTACCTGGTCCCAGGAAGCTCAAACTTCCCTAGACCAACTCAAAAAGGCGCTCCTTCTGAACCAATTTTATCACTCCCTGATTTCGAAAACGGAAAATTCATCGTTACCACTGATGCTAGTTCAAAGGGCATAGGCGCTATCCTTTCGCAAACAATCCCAGTAGAAAACCCTAACCCTCTACAGGGAACACCTAAACAAATAGAAAAAGTTATATGCTATTCAAATAAAACCTTATCAAAAGGCGAAAGTAGTTATTCCGCCACAAACTTAGAATTACTATCTATTATCTACCACTTGGACAAGTTTAGACATTATTTAATTGGTAGAAAATTTATACTACGATCAGACCATAAAAGCTTGCAGTACCTGCGCACATTTAAAAATCCCACGGGCATTCTAGCTAGATGGATTATGAAAATCCAAGACCTAGATTATGAATTTGAACATTTAAAAGGAAAACAAAACGCAGCTTGCGACTTTTTGAGTAGATATCCAGAAAATGGTCCGTCGGAAACTGAAGAAAATGAAGTTAATGCTATTAATGCTAAAAGCAAACATGGATGTAAGAAAAACAAAGTCAAAGACGCAGTAAAAGAAAATAAGATTAACTATTGTCCCTTGTCTTTGGAAAATATAAAAAGAAAGCAAAAAAGGACGAAATGTGTGTAGCACTAATTGATTATTTTGTGAATGATGAGGCGTTACCGGATAAATTCAAAACTCTTAGAAAAGAGATAGATAATTTTTACTAAGACCTTGATGAAGAAATACTGTGTAGGATCGTGACTGCTGAGACAAATAGAAACCAAACCTCGATAATACCTGTGTTACCACAAAACTTGATAGAGCCTGCATTTGAATATTTTATTCGGACACAGGTGGACATTTAGGAGTTATGAAAACTTTCCATAAGTTAAAACAATACTTTTACGTACAATCGGCACTGACAAAACTTAAAGAATTTGTAAGTACATGCGAAGCATGTAATTTGAGAAAAATCCCCCCAGCTTATCCAAATCCTCCAATGGGAAGGGTCCCAGTAGCAAAGTACCCCTTCGATATTATCTCATTTGACCTATACGGGACAAGTGGAGGCTTACCTGTTTCTAGCAGAGGCCATACGTGTATTCTTTCGGTTGTAGATCATTTTTCCGGATTTACTTTTGCAAAAGCATTAAAAAATCAAGGTGCTTATGCCACAAGTAAGGCATTAGCAAAATTATTTTTACAATTTGGCATTCCTAATAAATTTTGAGCGACAACGGGAGCAATTTTGTTGCAAAAGTAACAAAAGATTTAATGAGTTTCCTTAATATAGAGAAAATGGTGACAGCGCCGTACCATCCACAAGCTAATGGCAAAATAGAAAACAGACATAAAATATTTTCGAACGTTCTAAGTATTTATACGAAAGACAATAGGAGCGACTGGGATAAATTCTTACCTTATTTAACCAACGTAATCAACACTGCTTATTCCGAAACAACCAGAGACAATCCATTTTATTTACTTTTTGGTCGAGATTTTAGAATCCCGTATGATGAGATTATTGAATCTCGGCAATATTATAACGACTCAGAAGATTATAAACGAGAATTCATAAAAAGGATGAGGAAAACTTATAAAATAGTTAGGCAAGAGTTGGAAAAATGTAAAATAAAACAAGAACTAAGAAACCAACCCAAAGTTAAGGGGAATATAGATTTCAAAGTAGAAGACTTCGTTTACTTAAAGAACGAGGCGAAAACGGAAGGAAAAAAACTTTCCAACAAATATTCTGGACCGTACAGAATAGTCAAAAAGTACGATAATGAATATACCTTTAAAATGGAAAACCCCGATAGTGGAAAAACTTACAAGGCGCATGTTAGCCGAATAAAAACAGCCAAATTTCCAGAGAGATGGGTATCCCATCCCTCTTCTACTGATTCGTCAGATTCGGAAAATGAGCCCCCTAGGTCAAGATTGGCAGAGCTAAAACCTTTCAATTTTAAACAAGATTATTTTGAAAATGACAGTGATGAACAAAACTTTGAAAATTTTTAGCAATGGAAAATCTAGTTGTTCCTAAGAAAAAATCTCTAATACCAGGATTTTTTCCTGAAATAAAAACGCCAAAAAGTCCAAAAAGTTATTCATCGGCAAACGCAGGAGATTTAGATTATACAATATCTCCAAAAACCCAATTTTTCCCCGATAGAATCTCGACCCCATGTCCCCCCAAAAGATTTCCAGACGATATGGTTTCCCCTACAACACCAATAGAAAGGCCCCTGTCTTTACAGGAGGAATTAAACAGAGCTGTAGAAACCCCCGGCATTGCTGTAAAGAAAACTCCTCTCAAAGATTTAATTAAAACAAACCTGCGAGAAGCTATGGATTTAATTAATTTCCCCATAAAAAAGAGTCAAAGTACATTGCCCGAGAATAAAACTCCCAAGGATGACCAGCAAGGTCAACATCATGATATAACTGTGTCCAAGGTCAAACCTAAAAAGTGGACTTCATGGAGGGAAACCTTTGTGCAAAGAATGCCCCATCCCCCTGAAGACATGGCCTTCAAACAATGGAGGAACCCCGCAAAAACTATTGATTCCTCCCAAAGCTCTCAAGAATCTTTCAAATCCCCCGAGTTGAGGACTCAAGGCGAGGACTTAGGGAATAAACCTTCTACTTCCAGGGGAGTAGAAATTTACGAAGGAATGGCAGGTGATACCACAAAAGTGCCACCTCTAAAAGTTCTAATCCGGATTCGTCGGAAACTAGTTCCGAAGAGTCTGATGGTGAATCAGACCATATAGTAGCTAAAGAATAGGGAAATCAAGGCCGACCTCAGCAGCCGCACACGGGAAACAAACGAAATTAAAAGGGCAAGAATTTTTGAAAAAACAATACAAAAATTTGACCTTATTTCGCTAGACAAACAGAAAAAGAAAAAACCACAAGAAACAGAGGAGAAAATAACGACACAGTCAGGTAAAACGTTAAAAACCTGACAGATGGAAATATCCCTAATTAACGTAAAGACAAATTTCAAAGATAATAAATTTAACACCATAATAAATTTAACAGTGTGTGCAAGTAGAGTTAACCAAGTAAGGATTTGACTAAGTTTTAGATGTCTTATTTTTGTTAGTGTTATTTCTATGCCCTTTCAAAGGATAATAGAAAGGTTGGAACAGAAAATAACCAAAGGTAGGAAGCTCGTGGTCGACTGAGAACGACAATTGGTGTTGGACCAAGTTTTGTGGGAAGCCTGGGAGAAAACTCAAAGCCCATGTAGCTTTTAATTTGTTGGGTTTTGGCGGTCCCCTCGGATTTTCTATGAAAAATCGACCCAGGTCCAAACAAAAAAAAACAACATATTTTCAACTTATATTCTACAAAGGAACTAGGGAAATCATCCCCTACTCAGTATCAAGTTGTGTAATTAAACCTAATTAGACGGACCACGTTTCGTGGGAAGTCTGGGGGGGAGGGCTCGCCAAAAGCCACCGTTTGGTTTGTTTTAACGACCTCTTCCCTCGGATTTTCCATAAAAAAAAAAAATCGACCCAGGTCCTAACTGTGAGCATTTTCAGATCATAACAATGGAGTCGAAACCTATTCGAAAGGCGATAATTGATACTGAATTCATTACCATAATGAACGCAAAGGAAAACATTATATATTCGGCAGCTATGCTAGTCGTGGACGAACAAGGAAATCAAATATATGAGAAAGAATGGGACGTAACCTACAACCTTAAAGGGTATGCACCCCACACTTATAAGTATGGTTTAGCACTTGCAAATTCCCCCAAGTATCGTCCAGCTAGAGGGGAGGTCAAAACAAAATATAGGAAAAGAAGCGCAAAGCAACTTGGCTGTCTACAATTATTGATAAGACGCCTACAAAAGAACCTCAATATCAAGTATTTCTATTGCAAGGGACCCACCCAAACAGACTTATTACTCCTTGATAAATGTAGAGCCCCCAAAATTTGCTATAACCTCGAAACAAATCCCCAATGTGTCAAGTACGAAGGCATACATCATCCTTTAGCGGAAATTCAATATTACAAACAATTTTTATTTGACCCTGAATCTGAAGAATACAAATCCCTAGGTAGCAAATTATTCCTGAAACGTATGAAAACTTACCAAAGGAAAAGAGACGCCCATAAAAATAGTAACAAGAAAATAAAGAAAAGATTTTCTAAACTCAAAACTACCCATTAGTAGGTGACTTCTGAAGAAATTAACCTCCTATGCATAAGCTATTTTGTAATAGTGCAGATTATAATTGTTTTAGGCCTACGCACAAAATAGGATACCAGTGTAATTATGTACTGTACGCCTGCTTACCTATATGTTCCTTACTCGAGAAATATAACGCAAAAAAAAAGATTACTAGCTAAACTTTAAGGTTATATCTCAACCAGTCTTAGAGACATATCACGGCCAGAATTAAGTTCTAAAATCCTAACCTTACTTTCCTAACCTATCTAATCATTAAATAATCATTCTGTTTTACGCTCACAAGTCAGTTTTCCTTGGCCAACGCCACAAAATGATTACATAATAAGAAACAAACTAAGTAAAAAAAAAAAAAAAAAAAAAAAAAAAAAAAAAAAAAAAAAAAAAAAAAAAAAAAAAAAAAAAAAAAAAAGGGAGTATACAAAATAAGTTTACAAAAAAAAGAGGTACAATAAATGATAAATTAATTCTAGAAACAAACAATAAGATGAGGCCTAAGAATATCATCCTTATCCTCGTTGTTCACGCAGTGGCCCAAGATATTGTAAAACACGGAGTAATATTCAAGCATGAAAATTCACTGCTAGTTAGCCATGACGCATGGAAAATCTTTATGAAATTGGATCCCAAACCTTTTGAAACCTTGTTCCAGCAAGTAACAAGGCTAGAAAAAAAACACGAATGAACTCAAGGAATCGATATTTCAATACCTTAGATCGAACAAAGGACTACAGGCCAGTAAAATAATACATAATAAAGATAATAAAGAATTTCCGACTTCAGTCATACCCAAACAAAAATCAAAATTCGTAATAGATGAGCCTGATGAGAAAAGGACAGGAATTGACATGGCACTTGGAACGAGCAGAGAGAAAAGACTGGCGGATAATATGGAAGACTTAGCAAAAGACGTTGCTAAAACAAAATTGATACAAAACCCTAAACTACTGATTTCAGGGAAAGGAAAACCTTACGATGGAAATCACGCAACGAACGACGAACAACCGTTACCCAATCTAAATGAGAAAAGTACACAAAAAATTTCAACTCATCAAGCCTACTTAATACTATATAGACAAAGATTACAAGCCCTATTTGAATTATTCAACACGGAAATACAAAAATTAAAACAAAGTACCACGAAGATTTTCGAAGTATTCTTTCAAAGAAATAAATACCGTAGATCTACAGGCCTAATTCCCGTCATCGGAGAACTCGCCTCCAAACTTTTTCGGTTTAACGACAGAGGAAGACCTAAACAGCCTAAGGGAAAGTGTAAGAAGTTGAACAATGCCATGAACGTAACATTACACGTTCAAGAGATGCAAGCCAGTGTAGCAAATTACCAGAGAGATAAAATCGATATGATATCTAAGAGAATCTCAAAAACCATAAACGTAATGAATTACTTAAGGAATGAAGTGGACCGCGTGGTAATAGACGCGAGCTTAACCATGATTTCACTCGACACAATTACCATGTCATTACTAAATTTGGCGACAGACGTCAGCAAGTTCGAGTTTGCACTATTTGCCCTCACGGGAGGAACTTTGTCCTACGACCTAGTAGATCCTTCTAGCCTAAAAAGTATGCTAGACAAAATAAAAACGCACCTAACGTTTGGCTTACATTTGCCCATAGAACCAGAAGTATCAAATTTATTCCATTACTATACTAAATTAAAAGTCCACGTCACGGAAATAAATGAACAGCTATTTGTGGTAGTAACAATTCCATTGATAAATCAACAATCCGTTTACGACCTGTACAAAATTTCGACCTTCCCGGCTAACATAAAGAAGACGAATTCATTTATGACTATCACGCCTGAAGCAGAGTACTTGCTTATTGATCAAGATAGACGAAAATACGCCCTAGCCAATACACAAGACTTAAAAGAGTGCGTACCATTCAAAAACTTAGTATGCCAACATACGTTACCTATTTATAATGTCAAGTCTGGATCCTGTATGTTAGATATATTTTTGAAAGACACACAACAGGAAGAAACACCGAATTCATGCGAAGCCGTGGTAGGAAGTACTAAGCGAGAAATATTCATTCACCTTAGAAATGACCTTTGGTTATTCTCAGTTCCAAGAGAAACTGTCGGAACTCTGTCTTGTTACAATAATACAGAAAAAATAGACCCAAGTTACAAAACAGAATTACTGTTACAAAATGTGGGTACGATAACCATAAAACAAGGGTGTCGACTCGTAACTAAAGATTCAACCGTCAGAACGCCGTTAGTTACCACAAGCACAAAGGTAATAAGTCCCGAAATAACTATCTTCAAGGCGATCAACCTGTCGTACACTATTCCCAATCTAGAAAACGAGGAAATAAAAACCTCGATATGGTCAAAAAATAGAGAAAATAAAGGGACGATAAGGCTTACAAAAATAAGAGAAGCATTGGATTCGCAAATTCCCCTATTTACAAATGAAGACCAAAGATTAACGTATGTAGATAATAGATACGGATTATTCTGGACCAATTCCTGGTGGAACATACTATTGGCCGTATGTTTCGTATTCGCAACTTCCCTGACCATAAGAACCCTATCGACTTGTAATTACGGAAAAATCCTAAAAATAATAGGACGAAAACCAAGAGAAGAACACGGGGAAACAGCTGAAATGCTGAGGTTAAACCCGGAGCCCCATGAGAACGTCTAAGCCAAGAAATAGGGAAGACATCAGAAAATGAGTGGGTAAAGAGGTCTCCACTCGTCCTTGCTATGTCTTGTTCCCTCATTGTAGTACTGTTTTTGCGTAAAACCGTGTGGTTATGACGCTGCAACATGCGTTTCTTTCTTATACAGCACGGACTTGCGTGAACAATGCAGGCATGAAACATATCGTAAAATTAGACCTTAAACTTAATAATGTAGGGTAAATTATGTTTATTTAATATCGATATTTCCGTCCTCAAAACAAATTTGAAGACATTTCTGTTTTAGATTTTCATTGTGAGTACTAATATTAGTGTATTTATTTAATTGTGTCTCATAACTTAGAAATTGATATATACCAATTAATACGTGACTTATTTGTACTATGAGTGTTTACTTTAAAGAACGCGTGATTCTGCCTCGCTATTTTTATTACAGGAAGTAAATGGCAAATTGGTTATTGAGGATTACAATGAGCTGCCCAGTACAGATACGACCCAGTAGCATCTATTTTCATCATATCTCAACCAACGAAGAGTACTCACCATAACTCCAGGCAATTTCCATCCCAGCTTCGTCTACGAAAACAACAGTTACCCTTGATCGTTGTTTCTTCGACTATGAACCATATTACGTATCAGGTAACACTATATTTGAACCTCAGTATCAAGTGCCTTAACGAACTATATAATCACATAAATGCTGAGAACCCCATCGATCAGAACAAGATAAACAATATTTAACGATATTCGAAGTTAAATGATATGTAAAGACATTTGAAGATATTTGAAGCTGAAATTAAAGACAATTTGAAGTTTAATTCTGAGAACCCCATCGATCAGAACAAGATAACAATATTTAACGATATTTGAAGTTAAATAATATTTAAATTTGAAGATATTCGAAGACGAATTAAAGACAATTTGAAGTTTAATTCTGAGAACTCTATCGATCAGCACACGATAAGACGATATTTGAAGTTAAATGACACTTAAAGACATTTGAAGATATTTGAAGCAGAAATTAAAGACAATTTGAACTTTAACTCTGAGAACACCATCGATCAGTACAAGATAAACGATATTTAACGATATTTGAAGTTAAATGATAGTTGAAGAGGTTCGAAGTTGAATTTAAAGACAATATATTAAGAGAGTCACTATAGTATGACGACAACCCGTTTCAAAAGGCACAAATGAACAATTTATGCGAGAATACATTCTCTATGTGCCTCAAAAATCCTAAAAATGATATGCTGAGAAGAAAAACACCAACACCTGTAGTGGGAAGAATCATTTTCCCAGTTGACTATTAGAACGATATTTAACGGTCATTTCCCAGTTGACTATTAGGGAAAACTTACCGTGTAAAGACAACTAGACTCGAACTGTTCCATGAAGAAACCATAACGTAAGTGCTTCGAAATTTTCGCCAGGACAAAAGGAGTGAAGGACAGTAATTTACAACAAAAGGGTGTAGTACACTAAGGACACGAAAGGTGATGAATAGATGTGAAGCTACATGTTGTACTTCCTAAAAACTTTGACAATTCAAAAATCCCAATAGTGAAAGTGTTTTAATGTCATCAGTGAATATGATGAACCAAATATTGTATGTTATAAATCATTCATGTATGTACCACAAGTAGAATTAGGTGTAGTATTATCATGTCATTCATTTAATGTAGCGTAGATAGAATGTAGCATGCCATATAGACAGCAAAATCAAAAAAAAAGCCTTGTAAAAAATTGAATTAAAAAAAAATCTTTAGTATAGTAGCTAGCCTAGAACCATGAATAATCTTAGTCCGGTAGATGAATTTTAGATAGGGATGTAGAATAAAATAAGAAAAGTAATAGAGAAATTTAATAAAGTGTGTTTCACATAACAAGGTTATTGTAGCATTGAATGCCAACAAGGAGAAGTATTTTAAACTATGAAACAAGTACAAGTGGTAGCACTATTGGAAATGTATGCATGCATTGTCATGACAGTAGGAATTCAATTTCTTTGGAATACCGAAAAAATTCAACTCTTATGTTGGTTGTTATGTGAGATTGAGATCTCCAGAGATGATTGCACTCAAGAGAAATGCTAACTTAAAAATAATTGTTGATGATAGAGGACAACTCCCTTCTACTGTTTCAGGTAACACATTACCTACGGATACATCCAATCTGCAGCTTTCGGGGTATTAGCATTCAACGGAAGGTCAATAAAAGAAAGGCCTACTCTGCTACTAATATCGTAAAACCATATCTTGTCTACATGCCGAAACTGTTACCTGTGTAAAAATAATGTGATAATAGACAGTGAACTTGCCAGAAAAATAAAAAGGGCATTGTCAGAAAATATCACTATGGAATATAAAAGATGAAACGATGAAAAAAAAAAGCACCAGCAAACGTTACTGGCATTGATCAAACAGTCAATGAATCAAATAATACCAAAGACGAAAAGAATATTGAGCCTGTTCATGAGACACCAGTAAAAATTGTGTATGATTCAAAATGGAATAACGATTATTCTACTGATTACGAACTAAGAGAAGACAATAACTACAATATCAGAGAGAGAACATGGTGAACTATGTTATGGAACAGATTCAAAATGTCCAAAGTTAATCATTGATATTAATAATGTATCATAACATATTTTTGGTATTAATATTCTACATAGCATTATTTCATTAAAAATATTACATTGTTATGTGTTCATTTTTTTTAGAGTAAGTTAGCATATCAAGCGTTTAGAATGTCTATTAAAACATCGGAGATGTAAGAAAAAGGAATTTGCGTACACCTATTGTCAGACACATGGGATAACATTGTCAAAATCTAGGTATCAGAATGAATAAATTCTTCATCAACATCCATTGTTGGATATGTCATATGAAAAAATTGTAGGTAAGTAAGTAAGTAAGCAAGTAAGTAAGTAACAAACTCTTTCTTGAATTGACCTCTTGGATACACAATACAGAAATTTAATTCAGGAAATTATGAAAAAAATCGAACAAATTCCTTATTAACATTCATTATCGATTGGACTCGCTTCCTAGACAGATAATACAACAATTTCACAAAATCTAAGTATAAGAGTGATTAAATTCTATACTAACATTCATTTCTCGGATACATAGGAAAAAGTTAACAAAATCTAAGTGTTACAGTGAATAAATTTTATTTATCAGCATCTTTTGTCAGATACATCGGATAAAATCGACAGAATCTAAGTGTCAGAGTGAATAATTTTTTTCATCAACATCCTTTGTCAGATACATCAAAAAAATTGACATAATCTAAATTAACAAACTCTTTCTTGAATTCACCTCTTGGATACACAATACAGAAATTTTATTCAGGAAATTATGAAAAAAAATGAACAAAAGACCACGTAATGGAAATGGTCATGAAATAAAACATGTACAAGAGGAAATATGTAGTTTCTCAGTGTGCAAGCTGTTTATATTAAGGGAAAGGTACCGACATATAAACTCTTACTAGGAAAATGTGACAAAGACATACCATTATTCAACTTAGAAAAAACTTCAAATGTGAGAAGTACCTTCAAATGTCAGCTATAATAATGTTTGGTGTGATTGACTTGGAATATTTTGGTCTGAAATATTCCTCAACTGTTCTATTTTTGAGCCGGCTTTCTTATTGCTAGATGAACAACGCCGTGAAGTTCATAGCTATAAATGGAACGTCAAATACAATGTGTTTTAAGTACGATAAAAAATCATGGACTCCAACATTACATTTTATAAATTGAAACAGCTTTTACGATAAAACTATAAGACCACGTAATGGAAATGGTTATGATGAAATAAACACATGTACAAGAGGAAATTCAGGAAATATGTAGTTTTTTCAGTGTGCAAGCTGTTTATGTTAAGGAAACCTACAGACTGATAAACTCTTACTAGGAAAATGTGATAAAGATATACTATTATTAAAATTAGAAGACTTCATATGTGAGAAATACCTGCACTCAGTACATGATCTGGAGGATGAAGTTAGATATTTCGCTCAATGGGTACCTGAAAAGATACCTGAAATGGAAAAATGCATCAGATATCCAAAGACCTAAACTCCTACTCCATCTATCAAAGGGATTAAGGTTCTTTTTTTAAATTCGTACATATGTATATTTTTTCCGAATATTTTTGTTTGTTGAATATATTTTAAAGCAATAAACATGTTTTAGCTTAATTTCCATTTTCATATACGACTTATACATTATATTTAGCTCTGGGATATCGTTTGAAATATGGAGGAATATTTATTCTGAAAATTGAAATAAACTTCTCAAACACAAAGGGCATAGTGAGAGGCGTCACCTTTTCACTGCCTCAACTGCTGCCATCTTTACACCTATAGTTATAGATAAACACCTTATACCTGTAGTTATAGATGGCAGAACACTCGATCAGACACACGGGTATAATGATAGTAACATGAAAAAAAAGTTAGGTTTATTTAAGTTCACATAGTGCACCACCGCCCCCCGACCTGCTACGGCCAGCGCCGTATGTGAACATTTTCCTAGTAAGAGTTTATTAGTCTTCACGTTTCCCTTAACATAAACAGCTTGCACACTGAAAAAACTACATATTTCCTGTGTGTGTGTGTGTGTGTGGTGTGTTGTGTGTGTGTGTGTGTGTGTGTGTGTGTGTGTGTGTGTGTGTGTGTGTGTGTGTGTGTGTGTGTGTGTGTGTGTGTGTGTGTGTGTGTGTGTGTGTGTGTGTGTGTGTGTGTGTGTGTGTGTGTGTGTGTGTGTGTGTGTGTGTGTGTGTGTGTGTGTGTGTGTGTGTGTGTGTGTGTGTGTGTGTGTGTTGTGTGTGTGTGTGTGTGTGTGTGTTGTGTGTGGTGTGTGTGTGTGTGTGTGTGTGTGTGTGTGTGTGTGTGTGTGTGTGTGTGTGTGTGTGTGTGTGTGTGTGTGTGTGTGTGTGTGTGTGTGGTGTGTGTGTGTGTGTGTGGTGTGTGTGTGTGTGTGTGTGTGTGTGTGTGTGTGTGTGTGTGTGTGTGTGTGTGTGTGTGTGTGTGTGTGTGTGTGTGTGTGTGTGTGTGTGTGTGTGTGTGTGTGTGTGTGTGTGTGTGTGTGTGTGTGTGTGTGTGTGTGTGTGTGTGTGGTGTGTGTGTGTGTGTGTGTGTGTGTGTGTGTGTGTGTGTGTGTGTGTGTGTGTGTGTGTGTGTGTGTGTGTGTGTGTGTGTGTGTGTGTGTGTGTGTGTGTTGTGTGTGTGTGTGTGTGTGTGTGTGTGTGTGTGTGTGTGTGTGTGTGTGTGTGTGTGTGTGTGTGTGTGTGTGTGTGTGTGTGTGTGTGTGTGTGTGTGTGTGTGTGTGTGTGTGTGTGTGTGTGTGTGTGTGTGTGTGTGTGTTGTGTGTGTGTGTGTGTGTGTGTGTGTGTGTGTGTGTGTGGTGTGTGGTGTGTGTGTGTGTGTGTGTGTTGTGTGTGTGTGTGTGTGTGTGTGTGTGTGTGTGTGTGTGTGTGTGTGTGTGGGTGTGTGTGTTGTGTGTGTGTGTGTGTTGTAATAACCGAAAGTGTGTGTGTGTGATGTGTGTGTTTTGTGTGTGTATACCGTAGTGTGTCTCATCTCACTGTGCCAAGTTGTGTGTGTGTGTTTGTGTGGCCTGATTTTGTCAACTACCCATAACCGTGTGACCATTTGTGTGTGTGTTCAATGTGTGATAGCCGTGTGGCATGGTCACAGTGTGGTGTGTGTGTGTGGTGGTGTCGTGTATTACCATGTGTGTGTGATGTACAAATGGTGTGTGTCAGTGGTGTGTGTGTGTGTGTGTGTGTGTGGTGTGTTGTGTGTGTGTGTGTGTGTGTGTGAGCAACGGTATTAGTGTGTGTGTGTGGGGGTGATGTGTGTGGTGTGTGTGTGTGTGTGGTGTGTGTGTGTGGTTGTGGTGTGTGTGTGTTTATCCTAGACACCATTGCTAAATGAAAACCGGCGAGAACATAAAAGCTTTTGAAAAACTTTTGCCACTAAAAGTAAACAAACACATCTAGGCCCTATATAAAAGTTTTCATTTTATTTAAATTTTATACACAATAATAACCGAAAGAAACCGATTTAATATTCTCCATATACCGATAGCCATGTCTCATCTCACTACGCCAAGCCTCACCCTTTAGCCTACTTATTACCTCAACTACCCATAGTTTGACCATTTAAGATGTTCAATAAAGATAGCCAGTGGCATACAGCAACGTATATTACCATATAAGATGTACAATAAAGAGTGTCAGTGGCATACAGCAAACGGATATTAGTACTTTTTCGTTTATCCTAGACACCATTGCTAAATGAAACCGGCGAGAACATAAAAGCTTTTAAAAAACCTTTGCCACTAAAAGTAACCAAACATATCTTGGCTCTACATTAAAGTTTTTTTTTTATTTGTTTAAACACAATAATAACCGAAAGAAATCGATTTAATATTCTCCATAAACAGATAGCCAAGTCTCATCTCATTATTCCCAGCCTCACCCTATAGCCTCCTTACTACCTCAACTATCGACCATTTAAGATGTACAATAAAGAGTGACAGTGGCATACAGCAAAGGATATTAGTACTTTTCGTTTATCTTAGACACCATTGCCAAATGAAACCGGCGAAAACATAAAAGCTTTGAAAAAACCTTTGCCACTAAAAGTGAAACACATATTGGCTCTACAGTAAAGTTTTTTTCTATTTAAAGTTTATACAGAATAATAACGGAAAGAAACCGATTTAATATTCTCCATAGACAGATAGCCAGGTTTCATCCCATTACGCTAAGCCTCCTTACTACCTCAACTAACCATAGTTTAGCCATTTAAGATGTGAATAAAGAGAGCCAGTGTCATACAGCGATGAATATTTGTTCTTCCCGTTTATCCTAGACACGTTCTATTAGTAGAGAAAGAGTGAAGGTTATTCAAGTTCTCTTATCAATTTCAATCTTTTTCTTAGCCATAACTATGTCAACGTTTTACGAACATCTTCAGGCGGTATCGCATTTTCTACACATTTAAATTAGTTGATCAGTCAAAGTGTTTAAAAATAGTTTGTTTTGGATGAGCATAATTTTTTTTAAATGGTGATAATTTTCTTTTTAATATTGATATTTATTGCTGGATGCTTGCAAAAAACAGCTGAAGTGGAATTGTATAAGGTTAGTAATTAAAGTAGTCATAATCAGGAATCATTTAGGTCATGGGAAACTTTAAAATGATAACATTCTAAATTGTCATATTTGATAATGTTAAGTAAAAAAAAGTGTCAGAATTGGGGGAATGTTCAATTCGTTCGCTCGTCCAACTCTCAAAAGATGAGGTGTGTGCTAACGTTGTGATAACTGTTTTCTTACACTTATATCTCTTAATGGAGCCTCTATATTGAAAATTGGTACTTGTGTATTATAACGACCAAATGAAAATCTCTTTAACTACTTAGAGCTTTTTAATATCCCTAATCTGACTTCTTAATATCATAAACAACATGCCTTACCTTTTCGATTCTACTCTCTACATGGCTACTAAATAAATTTCTTTTCACCTTAAACGTAACACCCAAATATTACCATTCCTCCACTAATCTAACCCTTCTACCGTTAAAACTAATTGTAACATCCTTCTCAAGTCGAAACTCTTTCCCACCCAAATAATCCTCTAAAATATCAAGTAATTGCTGATGGTTCCTTTGTATATCGGCAACCATGCACTTTATACATTCGAAATTCCCAGGAAGCCATATTAAAAATATAATTGGGTAAGTAGATTTTCATCATTGGCGATTGTGTAAATCCAGGCTAGAATTCTTGAAACTATAGGTCTGACGTCACTCCCTTCTGTGTTCAATACACTTAGAAACAACTCTGATTGGTCCAGGAATGGGTGTAGCTACAGAAAAGTGGTCTGACGTCACTCCCTTCTGTATCTATTGCTCACCCTCTACTGATGCAACTACAACCCTGCTAATCCCAGGCGTAAAAATATATCTTAACTTCAGTTCTTTAGGGTGGTTGCTATAAATTGTAGCCTAAGTACCATAATTTCTATCATCATTTTGGAAGTTTGCTTTCATTTTATTGTATTGGCCTTATTGTCTTAACTTATGTTCCTGGCCTCCCCAGGGCCGCTCAGCATGTCCCCGGGTGACGATAGGGGAACTCCCTAAAGATATTTAGGATACCTCCATAGGAAACATGGACCAAGGGGGGACCTTGTTCCTGGGGGGTCCATAATAAAAACTGGGGCACAAGTAGAGGGGGGTCGACATTGAGCGCGAACAACGGGACGAACATATCATTGACCTCCAATGAGCTAGAATACTGGGCGAACAAGATCAAAGGCACTTTGAATCTGACCGGGGACAGTGTGATATCACTTGACCTCCAATGAATTTACCATGAATTTATGTAACAGGATGTTGTCGAAACTTATCTGCTATGACCAATTTGATAACATATTATCATTAATTTCCAGACAGGATGATGTGTAATTGATAAGGACATGAATTACGTTGAACTTATTGTGTACTTCGATTGTGTAAGAATAAATGACAGAAAAATCAATAGGCTTCATAGGAATTTAAAATGTATCTGTGCACAGTTGCCAGAACAAAGGAAACATCATAGATTAATTGACATTTTAGGGGATTATTTGGGATGAAACTGTTTGAGATATGTGACTTGACATAGCTTTACTTCTCGTTTTGGTCGCTATAATGGACAAGTTCACAATATGGGATTAGTGAGATGGTTATGGATTTGAACCATCAAGGACCACAACCACCAATGACCATAGCCACCAAGGACCTCAACCTCCAAGGTCCCCTCTCCCCAACCTGCAAGGGGCCCTTCCCTCCAACTTTTTGGGCCCATCCCCCCATTTTTTTATACTTTTTTGAAGTTTATTTTTTAACATGATAATTTTGTTTCTACTTTTTTTACATGTCTTAGAATGAACAAGTGCACAATATGGGATTAGTGAGATGGTTATGGATTTGAACCATCAAGGACCTCAACCACCAATGACCCTAGCCACCAAGGACCTCAACCTCCAAGGTCCCCTCTCCCCAACCTCCAAGGGCCCCATCCCTCCAACATTTTGGGCCCACCCCCCATTTTTTATACTTTTTGAAGTTTATTTTTAAACATGATAATTTTATTTCAACTTTTTTACATGTCTTAGAATGAAAAAGTACACAATATAGGATTAGTGAGAAGGTTATGGATTTGAACCATCAAGGACTGCAAGCACCAATGACCCTGGCACCAAGGACCTCAACCTCCAAGATCCACTCTCCCCAAACCCAAGGGTCCCCTCCCTGCAACTTTTGGGTCCCATCCCCCCATTTCTTTATACTATTTAAAGTTTATTTTTTTTAACATGATATTTTTATTTCAACTTTTTTTTTTACATGTCTTAGAATGACATAAAATATACTTAAAGCATAAAAAAAAATTCACATTTAAGCTAGATTTCTAAACGTTTTAGAGATGTGTGTTGTCTGAAACCTATGATTTGGAGTGCTTGGTTTACTATGTTGCACTTTGCTGACCTAGGTTTCTTAGCCTGTCGTAGGTGTGTGTTGTCTGATATCTAGGATTTGGGCTGTTTGGTTTACTATTTTAGGCTTTTCTTAGCTAGGTTTCTTAACCTTTCGTAGGTGTGAGTTGCATGAAACTTATGATTTGGGAATGTCTAGTGGCTATCTATGACTTTTCTGAGCTAGATTTCCTAGCCTTTCGTAGGTGTATGTTGTCTGAAACCTATGATTTGGGATGCTTGGTTTACTATTTCGCACTTTTCTGAGCTAGGTTTCATAGCCTTTCATAGGTGTATGTTGTATGAAACCCAATGATTAACTTTAATATTTTTTGGGAGGTAGGGGATGATCCAAAGCCTCATTGGGTACATTTTTGCACACTTTTTTAATAGAGTTAGGTTTTAGTTTTCAGAAATATGAAATATCCCAGTTTAAAATACATCTGATTTATAAATAACATTTGTTTTTTTTCTAAATAAAGTTAGGTTTTAGTTTCAAGAAATACGAACGTCCACGTATAAAATACATCTGGTTTTATTAATAGTATTGATATTTTAATAAGTTGGGCTTTAGGTTTCGGAAATAAGAACACCCACCTTTAAAATACATGGGATTTTATTAATAATATTTGATTTTTTTTCATAAAGTCGGGTTTTAATTTTCAGAAATATGAACATTCCCGTTTAAAATACATCTGATGTTATTAATAATATTTGATTTTTTTAATAAAGCTATGTTTTTAGTTTTCAGAAATATGAACAACCATGTTTAAAATACACCTGATTTATTAATAATACTTGATTTTTTTTTCATTAAAGTTGGGTTTTAGTTTTTAGAAATATGAAAACCCACGTTTAAAATACATCTGATTTTATTAATAATATTTGATTTTTTAATAAAGTTGGGTTTTAGTTTTCGGAAATAAGAACACCCATGTTTAAAATACATGTGATTTTATTAATACTACTTGATTTTTTTAATAAAGTTGGGTTTTAGTTTTCAGAAATATGAACACCCACGTTTAAAATACGTGTGATTTTATTAATTTTATTTGATTTTTTTAATAAAGTTGGGTTTTTATTTTCCAGAAATAAGAACACCAACGTTTAAAGTACATGTGATTTTAATGATAATATTTGAATTTTTTAAAATAAAGTTGGGTTTTGGTTTCTAATTTTTTCAAATAAAAGGGTCCATCTTTTCATTTCTGAAATTTTCTCAAAAAAAGTTACAGATCAATTCTAATTTTTCCGAAAAAATAAAAATGTTCCATTTCAGTTCTGATTTTTTCTCAAAGAGGTGAAAAAATTTAAAGTTCTGTTCTAAATTTCTCGTAAAAGATAGAAAAAACGTTATACTTTGATTGCGAATATCCGCCATGAAGATAAAGAGTTCCACTTTAATTCTAAGATTTCTCAAAGAAAAAGAATAAAGTTACAGTTCAATTCTAAGTTTTTCCAAAGAAATAAAAAAGGTTCAACTTCAGTTCTTATTTTCTCAAAGACATAAAAAATTTAAAGTTCTGTTCTAAATTTTCCATAGAAGATAGAAAAAAGTTATAGATTGATTTTGAATATTCACCATGAAGATAAAAAGTTCCACTTTAATTCTAAGTTTTCTCAACGAAGTGAAAAAAAGTTCAAGTTCTCTTCTGAATTCTCTCAATGAAAAGAAATAAGTTATAGAATCAATTCTACTTTTTCCAGGAGAAAATGAATAAGATTCACTTCAGTTCTGATTTTTCTCAAAGAGGTGAAAAAATGTTTTGAGTTCTGTTCTAAATTTCTTATTAAAGTAAAGAAAAAGTTATACCATGATTATGAATATTAGCCATGAAGATAAAGAGTTCCACTTAATTCTGAGTTTTCTCAAAGAAGTGAAAAAAGTTCAAGTTCTCTTCTGAAGATGAAAAGTTCCACTTTAATCTGAGTTTTCTCATAAATAAAGTGAAGAAAAGTTTAAGTTCTCTTCTGAATTTTCTCAAAGAAAAAAAAAGTTATACTATAATTTTGAATATTCGCCATTAAGATAAAGAGTTCCACTTTAATTCTGAGTTTCTCAATGAAGTGAAGAAAAGTTTAAGTTCTCTTCTTAAGATAAAAAGTTTCACTTTAATTCTGAGTTTTCTCAATAAAGTGAAGAAAAGTTCAAGTTCTCTTCTGAACTTTCTAAAAGAAAAAAATATGTTACAGATCAATTCTAATTTTTTCTAGAGAAAATAAAAAGGTTACACTTCAGTTCTGATTTTTCTCAAAGAGGCGAAAAAATTTAAAGTTTTATTCTAAATTTCTCGTAAAGGATAGAAAAAAAAAAGTTATAATTTGATTGCGAATATTCACCATGAAGAAAAAGAGTTCCACTTTAATTTTGAGTTTTCTCAATGAAGTGAAGAAAAGTTCAAGTTCTCTTCTGAAGTTAAAAAGTTCCACTTTAATTCTGAGTTTTCTCAATAAAGTGAAGAAAAGTTCAAGTTTCTTCTGAATTTTATCAAAGAAAAAATTAGTTACAGATCAATTCTAATTTTTTTCCAGAGAAATAAAAAGGTTCCTCTTCAGTTCTGATTTTTCTAAAAGAGGTGAAAAATTTTAAGTTCTGTTCTAAATCAGAAGCAACGCTGTAGCGTTGCCTATAGCAAAGGCCATAGGGCTCCAATGTTTATTATTTATATATTTATTATTATTATTATTTTTCCCCAGAGGCACTTCATATGAAAGGAGTCATCGTAGAAACTTCAAAGGGGAATCATTCGACTGGAAATCGAGAGTTCTAGTGCTTTTTTTAATAGTCGAAAATGACTGGAGGGCAACTCGCCCCCTCCCCGCCCATCATTCCCCCAAACACATCAATGAGAATTTTTAGATAGCCATTTTGTTCAGCGTAGTTGATTTCCAGATAGAAAATATACTTTGGAGGAGGACACTCCCCCACAACCCTCGGGGCAAGGTTATAATTTATGCCCTAGGGGCATATAAGGTTTTTATAGAAGGCGTTGTTGTAGAAAACTTCAAAAAAGGCTCATTCGATTGGAAATTCAAAGGCATACTGCCCTTTTTAATAGTCAAAAGTGATTGGAGGACACCTAACCCCTCCCCCAAGCCCATCATTCCCCCAAACAAATCCAATCCAAATTATGAGATAGTCATTTCTTTCAGCGTAATTGATTTACAGATAGAAAAATATGTTTTGAGGAGGACAATCCCCACAACCCTCAGGGCAAGGGTTTTAAAGTTATACCCTAGGGGCATATAAGGTTTTTTATAGAGGGCGTTGTTGTAGAAACTTCAAAAAGGCTCATTCGATTAGAAATTCAAAGGGCTAGTGCCCTTTTTAATAGTCGAAAGTAATTGGAGGGCAATTAGGCCCCCCCACGCCCATCATTCCCCAAACACATCCAATCTAAACTTGGAGATATCCATTTTGTTCAGCGTAGTTGATTTCCAGATAGAAAAAATATTTTTTTTTAGGAGGACACTCCCCAACAACCCTTAGGGCAAGGGTTTAAATTATGCCCTGGGGCGTATAAGGTTTTTATAGAAGGCGTTGTCCTAGAATCTTCAAAAAAGGCTCATTAGATTGGAAATTCAAAGGGATAGTGCCCTTTTTAATAGTCAAAAGTGATTGGAGGGCAACTAGCCCATCATTCCCCCAAACAAATCCAATCAAAATTTTGAGATAGCCATTTCTTTTTCAGCGTAATGATTTCCAGATAGAAAATATGTTTTGAGGAGGACAATCCCCACAACCCTCAGGGCAAGGGTTTTAAGTTATACCTTGGGGGCATATAAGGTTTTTTATAGAGGGAGTTGTTGTAGAAACTTCAAAAAGGCTCATTCGATTAGAATTCAAAGGGCTAGTATCCTTTTTAATAGTCAAAAGTGATTGGAGGGCAGGTAGCCCCCCCCCCACGCTCATCATTCCCCAAAACACATCCAATCAAAACTTTGAGATATCCATTTGTTCAGCGTAGTTGATTTCCAGATAGAAAATATATTTTTGAGGAGGACACTCCCCAAAAACCCTTAGGGCAAGGGTTTTATTTATGCCCTGGGGGCATATAAGGTTTTATAGAAGGCGTTGTCGTAGAAATTTCAAAACAGGCTCATTCAATTGGAAATTCAAAGGACTAGTGCCCTTTTTAATAGTCGAAAGTGATTTGAGGGCAACTAGCCCCCCTACACCCATCATTCCCCCAAACACATCCAATCAAAATTTTGAGATAGCCATTTTGTTCAGCGTAGTTGATTTTCAGATAGAAAATGTGCTTTTGAGGAGGGACACTCCCCCACAAACCTCAAGGCAAGGGTTTTAAGTTATACCCTGGGGGCATATAAGGTTTTTTTGTAGAAGGCGGTGCAGTAGAAACTTCAAAAACGGCTCATTCGATTGGAAATTCAAAGGGCTAGTGCCCTTTTTAATAGTCGAAAGTGATTTGAGGGCAACTAACCCCCCTCTCACGCCACCTTTTCCCCCAAACACATCCAATCAAAATTTTGAGATAGCCACTTTATTAAACGTAGCTTTAAGTTCTGGAAATTAGGTCTTTGAGGATGACAACTTCCCTACAGCCCTCAGGGCAAGGGTTGTAATTTAAGGGTTCTCCGAATCCTTCCCATTATTTCTTATGGAAGGGATGCTCGTATACACTTTAGAGAGGGCTCATTTGATTGGAAATTGAAAGTTCTTGTTCACTTTTTAGAGTCAAAAGAGATTGGAGGGCAACTAGCCCCCCCCCTCCTTCACTCCCTAAATGCATTAGATAAAAATTTTGAGATAGAACCATTTCGTTAAAATAGTTCAAAGTTCTGATAACAAAAAAATCTGGTGTCGACACATCCCACCAGGGCCTGGGGGTAGGCGTTGTAAGTTATGCCCTGGGGGCATATAAACAATCAAACAATCATTTAAAAACAACAATGCAAACAAACATACAATAGATATTAATGTAAATTAATAAATAAATTTAGTGCTGATATTAATGTAAATTAATAAATAAATTTCTGCTTGGGGGAATTAACGCGGGGTAATTATCAGCAGGAAAAACAAATATTCTTTGAGGGGGGAGGAATTTCCCAGGGGGGGTTTTCCAAATGTGAATTATTCAGGGAGGGGACGACTAAACCCATTCGATAATATTCTAAATTTTACATCTGAAAGTAACGGGAATAAAGAATCAATGGAAATATCAGAGACAGCACTTCAGATTCCTTTAGACGATTTTGTTCGTGTCTTTGAAAAAAAACTATTTTCAAAAGACAGATTATTTTCATTTGTATTACTTTCTCTGTGGCTGCTCAATTATGCATGTGATCGGGAGACTTCCCCCAACCACTGTCTACGCTAAGGTTTCAGTTTTTATCTCAAGCTTAAAAATGACCGCAATGCGATAAAAGTATAACTCAAAATAACATATATAGAAAAATATATGCACATAACACAGAACAATTAATCAAAATTGCATATTATCAGTTGAGGCTCACCCAAATGATGGCCCTGGGGCTCACCATTCCACAATCTATGAAATCAATCCTGCAATAACTGAAAATATAAAGTATTTTTGAGTATTTTAGCGTCTTCCACAACTCAAACGGTCCAACATTCTACAGCCCATTGAGTCTGTATAATCTCCCTAAATCGGGAACGGAGGAGATAAGTTAAAGCCCGCCCCGTATTGGATGAGTCTCCAACCTCACCCTCCCCCTCTCCTACTGTCGACGCTAAAGTTTTCTTCATTATGCCAAGTACGCCGCCCCCACCCCAAAGACTTTAATAAGGTAAAGTTTTGTATGGGAAGAACGCATAGTAAATCTATTATAATTATCCAATTATAAGGTTAAAATACATACTCTGTGATAGATGCAAAATTGCTTTGGCACACAAAATCCTATCAAGGTCAATTACAAACAATCGCGATGCCTTTGTGTCAGCAAGTTAAATGGTCTAAACCCCCTATTGGAGCTATTTTTCAATCCATTCATTGTTTTCAGTCGCTGTCCACAAGTTATGCAAGCTGTCTATTGTTCATATATAAGGTTCTTATCAAAGAGGTAATCGTATAGACTTTGAAAAAAGCCTCATTCGGTTTTAAATTGAAAGTTCTAGATCCGTTTTTTAAAGTCAAGAATAACTGGACAGTAAGCACCCCCTCCCATGCCATAAAAATTTGAAACACTTTTCGCAATCAAAACGAACAAAAATTAAGTATTAAAAAAAACTTTCCGAAAAATAAGCTTTTCAAAGAAAACTAAAGGCCATTTTAAACTTAAGCTCAGGAGATAAACAAATACCTGTTAAAATTCAAACTCAAAACGACCAGAAATTACTATTAAAGAATAAATGAAACACAAAACGAACAGAAATTAAATAAATAATCATAGCAAAAACATACAACAAGTAATAATATAAATGAACAAATAGATCTAAAGCGAGTAATGCTTAGATTGAATATGAAAATCAAGCTTTTAAAACGAAAAAATATTTTTGCTATTAAAGTATAAATGAAACTTAAAACGAACAGAAATTAAATAAACAATCAATGCAAACAGAAAACATACAATATATATAATCTAAATGAATAAGAAATCTTAAAACGAGTGAAACTTAAATTGAATATGCAAATCAAGTTTGAATCGAAATAAAAATAACTACAAACAAGAGTTTGGGTATCGCCTCACTGCAGAAGCCTAAAACCTACTGCGTCATTGGCGCTTTACTGAAAACGAATTATATTACAAATGTTTTATTTTGTACTTAATATTGAAAATAAATATTAAAATTACAGTAAAATTTTGAAAAACTGATGAGCTTTCAGCAATTAATATCATTATACATCAAATATTCAGTTTAATTTATTAGTTCTTTCCAAGGTTGGTCAAGACAAATATAGTTTCACTACAAACAAAATTTAGATACTTCCCCCTTCTTTAACTTTAAAAAACCTAAAGCCTTCTGCGTCATTTGTGCTACACTGAAAACGAATTACTCGATATATTATAAATTTATTCTTTTTCAGTTCTTACAGCATTGGAAAATGAAAAATAAAAATCACAGTGAAAAAAAAATCTTTAACTGATTGATCTTTCAACAATTAATGTCATTATATATCTAATATTCATTTGATTTTGTTTTTACTTTCCAAGACTGTTCAAGAGTCATATAGTTTTCAGTAAGGCGCCAATGACGCGTAGGTTTTAGGCTTCTGCAGTGAGGCGATACCCAAACTCTTGTTTGTAGTTATTTTTATTCGTTTCAAACTTGATTTGCATATTCAATTTAAGTTTCAGTCGTTTTAAGATTTGTTTATTCATTTAGATTAATATATGTTATTGTATGTTGTTTCCATTGATTGTTTATTTAATTTCTGTTCGTTTTAAGTTTCATTTATACTTAAAAAGCAAATTTTTTTTTCGTTTTAAGCTTAATTTTCATATTCAATCCAAGCATTACTCGCTTTAAGATCTATTTATTCATTTATATTATTACTGGTTGTATGTTTTTTGCTATGATTTTTTATTTAATTTCTGTCCGTTTTGGGTTTCACTCTAGGGTAAACCTACATTAACCTAACTTTTTGCATGTCTCTCTCACTATGACGATATGTGTCTGAGCGGGTGTGCTGTCATCTATAATAAGTCTAACCTTTTTGGACTGAATTTTTTGGACTTAGAAAAATATTCAACTTTTTTTACGAATCTTAAAACGACATGAATATGCTGTGGCTGTACCAGTCGTACTCTATGCTTGCTCTTACATCGGAAGCGGCTTTCCCAGTGGTACTCCATGGTAGGTTATCGAGACTAGCTAGTTTATTGCATGTATTTAATCAGTAATTTTCACCCATTGGAGGGATAAACACCGGCATCATATTAAAAAAAGTGAAAATGAATTATTCGAGAAAAGTGTGTACACATGATAAAGTCATCGTTGCCTTGAATACAGACAAGAGATACATTTGAACTCTGAAACAAGTAGTAGTGGAGATCTTATTGGGAATGTATGCCTAAGTTGTCATGACAGTGAGGAGTTAAATTCCTTTGAAGTACCCAAGAATTTCCATCACGCAAATGGTGGATACGTGAAAGTATCCTTTCCAGAGAAGTTAGTACTCAAAGAGAATGCCAACATAAAAATAATAGTTGATGAAGAGGGGCAACTTCTAGCTAATGGTTCTGGTAACAAGTTACCCGTTGATAGATTTTATCGTCATCTTTCCGGTGATAGCATTCGAATGAAAGCAAAGGGAAATAGAAGACATGGATACTGCCGCACTAATATCATAAATCGTATCTTGTCTACGTGCCAGAACTGTTACCTCTGTAAAAATAATGTGATAATAGACAATGAAATCGCTGTCAAAATAAAAAGGGCATTGGCAGACAATATCACTAATGAATATAAAGATAAATTAATGGAGAATAAAGCAGAAGTGAACATTATTACTACCAATGATCATCATACAGTCAATGAATTGAACCTGTGTACACCCCAGTAAAAATTGTATATGACTCAAAATGGAATAATGATTATTCAAGTGGTTATGAACTAAGAGAAGTGAGTAACTCTAGTATCAGAGAGAGAACATGATGATTTATTTTATGGAACTGATTTCAAAATGTCCAAAGTTGCTCATAACATTAATAATGTATAATAATGTATGTAACATATTTTTATGTTAATATTCTATTTGTTGTTATTTCAATAAAAATATTTTATACATTACTTTGTTATATTTCTATTATTTTAGGATACGCTAGCATGTCAAACGCTTAGAATGTTTATTAAAAAGATGGAGATTTTTTATTTTCTTTGGAAAAAATTAGAATTGGACTATAACTTTTTTCTTTTCTTTGAGAAAATTCAGAAGAGAACTTGAACTTTTCTTCACTTCGTTGTGAAAACTCAAAATTAAAGTGGAACCTTTTCTCTTCTCTGGGAAAACATTCAGAAGAGAACTCGAGCTTTTCTTCACTTCTTTGAGAAAATACAGAACTAAAGCAGAACTTTTTCTCTTCTTGGAGGAAAAATTCAGAATCGAAGTATAACTTTTTTCTAACTTCTATGGAAAAATTTAGAATTGAATTGTAACTTTTTTTATTTGAGGAAATGCAGAAGAGAACTTGAACTTTTCTTCACCTCTTCAAGAAAACTCAGAATTAAAAGTGGAGCTATTTACTTCAAAAGAGAGAAACATGTACTTTTCTTCACCTCTCTGATAAAACTCAGAATTAAAGTGGAACATTTTCTATTTTCATAGAGAATATATAGAATTCAACTGTAACTTCTTTTCTATCTTCTAAGGAGTAATTTAGAACAGAGATTTTAAATCTTTTTCATATCTGTGAAAATTCAGAACCAAAGTGGAACTTTTTTATCTTCTTTGGTAAAATTCAGAATTAAGCTAATTTGTTTTCTCTTGTTTAAGAAAATTCAAAAGAGAACTTGAACATTTTTGCACTTCTTTGAGAAAACTCAGATTTAAACTGCAACTCTTTATCTTCATGATGAATATTCACAATCAAAGTATGACTTTTTTCTATCTTTTACGAGAAATTTAGAACAGAACTTTAAAAGAACTTGAACCTTTCTTCACTTCGTTGAGAAAACTTAGAATTAAAGTGGAACTTTTAATCTTCAAGGAGAATATTCGCAATCAAAGTATAACTTTTTTTCTATCTTCGTAATCAAAGTATAGCTTTTTTCTATCTTTACGAGAAATTTAGAACATAATTTTAAAATTTTTTCACCTCTTTGAGAAAAATCAGAACTGAAGTGGAACATTTTTTATTCTCATTGGAAAAAAATAGAATTGATCTGAAACATTTTTTTGAAGAAAATTCAGAAATGAAAAGAGGAAACCTTTTTTTATTTTTGAAAAAATTAGAATTGATCCGTAACTTTTTTCATTGAGAAATTTTCAGAAGAAAACTTTAACTTTTCTTTCCTTCATTGAGAAAACTCAGATTTAAAGTGGAACGTTTTATCTTGATGGAGAATATTCATAATCGAAGTATGACTTTTTCTATCTTCAACAGAAAAATTTAGAACAGAACTTTAAATTTTCTTCACCTCTGAGAAAAATCAGAGCTGAAGTGGAAGCTTTTTTTTTTATTTTCTTTGGAGAAAATTAGAATTGAACTGTAACTTTTTTCTTTTCATTGAGAAGTTTTTCAGAAGAGAACTTAACTTTTCTTCACTTCTTTGAGAAAACTCTGAATTAAAGTGGATCTTTTTTTCTTCATGGCGAATATTCGCAATCAAAGTATAACTTTTTTTTCTATCTTTTACGAAAAATTAAGAATAAAACTTTAAATTTTTTCACCTCTTTGAGAAAAATCAGAACTGAAGTGGAACCTTTTTATTTTCTCTAGAAAAGTTAGAATTGATCTGTAACATATTTTTTTCTTTGAGAAAAATTTAGAGGAGAAGTTGAACTTTTCTTCACTTTATTTAGAAAACTCAAAATTAAAGTGGAACTTTTTATCTTCAGAAGAGAACTTGAACTTTTTTTCACTTCTTTGAGAAAACTCAGAATTAAAGTGGAACTCTTTATCTTCATGGCGAATATTCAAAATTATAATATAACTTTTTTTTTTCTTTGAGAAAATTCAGAAGAGAACTTAAACTTTTCTTCACTTTATTGAGAAAACTCAGAATTAAACTGGAACTTTTTATCTTCAGAAGAGAACTTGAACTTTTCTTTACTTCTTTGAGAAAACTCAGAATTAAAGTGGAACTCTTTATCTTCATGGCGAATATTCACAATCATAGTATAAATTTTGTATACATCTTTAATAAGAAATTTAGAACAGAACTTTAAAAAAAAATGTCACCTCCTTTAGAAAAATCAGAACTGAATTGGAATCTATGTTATTTTCTCTGGAAAAAAGTAGAATGGTTCTGTAACTTATTTCTTTTCATTGAGAAAATTCAGAAGAGAACTTGAACTTTTTTTCACTTCGTTGAGAAAACTTAGAATTAAAGTGGAACTTTTTATCTTCATGGTGAATATTCACAATCAATGTATAACTTTTTTCTATCTTCTATGGAAAATTTAAAACAGAACTTTAAATTTCTTATGTCTTTGAGAAAATTAAGAACTGAAGTTGAACCTTTTTTATTTTCTTTGGAAAAAAATTAGAATTGAACTGTAACTTTTTCTTTTTCTTTGAGAAATCTTAGAATTAAAGTGGAATCTTTATCTTCATGGCGGATATTTGCAATCAAAGTATAACTTTTTTCTATCTTTACGAGAAATTTAGAACAGAACTTTAAATTTAGTTCACCTCTTTGAGAAAAATCAGAACTGAAGCGGAACATTTTTATTTTTTCGGAGAAAATTAGAATTGATCTGTAACTTTTTTTTGAGAAAATTCAGAAATGAAATAGGAACCCTTTTATTTGAAAAAATTAGAAACTAAAACCCAACTTTATTTAAAAAAATCAAATATTATTAATAAAATCACATGTATTTTAAACGTGGGTGTTCTTATTTCTGAAAACTAAAACCCAACTTTATTAAAAAAAACAAATATGATTTTCATAAAATCACATGGATTTTAAACGTGGGTGTTCGTATTTCTGAAAAATAAAACTCAACTTTATTAAAAAATCAAATAATATAAATAAAATCACATGTATTTTAAACGTGGTGTTCATATCTCTGAAAAACTAAAACCCAACTTTATTTAAAAAAAATTAAGTATTATAAATAAAATCACATGTATTTTAGACTTGGGTGTTCTTATTTCCGAAAACTAAAACCCAACTTTATTAAAAAATCAAATATTATTAATAAAATCAGATGTATTTTAAATGTGAGTGTTCATATTTCTGAAAATCAAAACCCAACTTTATTTAAAAAACTCAAGTATTATTAATAAAATCAGATGTATTTTAAACATGGTTGTTCTTATTTCTGAAAACTAAAACCCAACCTTTATTAAAAAAAATAAAATATTATTAATAAAATCAGATGTATTTTAAACGGGGCTGTTCATATTTCTGAAAATTAAAACCCAACTATATTTAAGAAAGAATTAAAATATTATTAATAAAATCACATGTATTTTAAACGTGGGTGTTCTCATTTCCGAAAACCAAAACCCAACTTTATTAAAATATAAAACTATTAATAAAACCAGATGTATTTTAAACGTGGACATTCGTATTTCTTGAAACTAAAACCAAACTTTTTTTTTTTAATAAATCAAATGTTATTAATAAATCAGATGTATTTTAAACTGGGATGTTAGTATTTCTGAAAACTAAAAACCAACTTTATTTAAAAAATATGCAAAAATGTACCCAATGAGGCTTTGGATCATCCCTTACCTCCCAAAAAATATTAAAGTTAATCATTGGGTTTCATACAACATACACATATGAAAGGCTATGAAAGCTAGCTCAGAAAAGTGCGAAATAGTTAACCAAGAATCCCAAATCATAGGTTTCAGACAACATACACCTACGAAAGGCTAAGCAATCTAGCTCAGAAAAGTCCAAAATAGCACACTAGACATTCCCAAATCATAAGTTTCATGCAACACGCACCTATGAAAGGTTAAGAAACCTAGCTAAGAAAAGCCTAAAATAGTAAACCAAATATCCCAAATCGTAGATTTCAGACAACACACACCTACGACAGGCTAAGAAACCTAGGTCAGAAAAAGTGCGAAATAGTAAACCAAGCACCCCAAATCATAGGTTTCAGACAACACACATCTACAAACGTTACGAAATCTAGCTTAAATGTGATTTTTTTTTATGCTTTAAGTATATTTTATGTCATTCTAAAACATGTAGAAAAAGTTGAAATAAAATTATCATGTTAAAAAAAAAAAACTTCAAAAAGTATTAAAAAATGGGGGGATGGGACCCAAAAAGTTGGAGGGAGGGGACCCTTGGAGGTTGGGGAGAGGGGACCTTGGAGGTTAAGGTCCTTGGTGGCTAGGGTCAATGGTGGTAGCGGTCCTTGATGTTTCAAATCCATAACCATCTCACTAATCCCATATTCTCTACTTGTCTATTATAGCAACTAAAACCATGAAGTAAATCTATGTCAAGTCACAATTCTCAAACTGTTTCACCCCAAATAATCCCCTAAAATGTCAATTTTTATGCTTTAAGTATGTTTTATGTCATTCTAAGTCATGTAAAAAAAAGTGGAAAAAAAAATTATCATATTAAAAAAACAAACTTCAAAAAAGTATAAAAAATGGGGGAATGGGCCCAAAAAGTTGGAGGGAGGGGGCCCCTTGGAGGTTGGGGAGAGAGGAACTTGGAGGTTGAGGTCCTTGGTGGCTAGGGTCATTGGTGGTTGCGGTCCTTGATGGTTCAAATCCATAACCATCTCACTAATCCCATATTGTGTACTTGTTCATTCTAAGACATGTAAAAAAAGTTGAAGTAAAATTATAATGTTTAAGAAATACACTTCAAAAAGTATAAGAAAATGGGGGGGCCAAAAAGTTGGAGGGATAGGGCCCCTTGGAGGTTGGGGAGAGGGAACCTTGGAGGTTAAGGTCCTTGGTGGCTAGAGTCATTGGTGGTTGCGGTCCTTGATGGTTCAAATCCATAACCATCTCACTAATCCCATATTGTGTACTTGTTCATTCTAAGACATGTAAAAAAAAAGTTGAAGTAAAATTATAATGTTTAAGAAATACACTTCAAAAAGTATAAGAAAAATGGGGGGGGCCAAAAATTTGGAGGGATAGGGCCCCTTGGAGGTTGGGGAGAGGGGACCTTGGAGGTTAAGGTCCTTGGTGGCTAGAGTCATTGGTGGTTGCGGTCCTGATGGTTCAAATCCATAACCATGTCACTAATCCCATAATTTGTACTTGTTCATTCTAAGACATGTAAAAAAAGTAGAAATAAAATTATTATGTTAAAAAAAATAAACTTCAAAAAAGTATAAAAAAATGGGGGGATGGGCCCAAAAAGTTGGAGGGATAGGGTCCCTTGGAGGTTGGGGAGAGGGGACCTTGGAGGTTGAGGTCCTTGGTGGCTAGGGTCATTGGTGGATGCGGTCCTTGATGGTTCAAATCCATAACCATCTCACTAATCCCATATTGTGTACTTGTCCGTTTATAGCGACCAAAGCCGAGAAGTAAAGCTATGTCAAGTCACATGTCTCAAATTGTTTCACCCCAAATAATCCCCTAAAATGTCAATTTATCTCTGACGTTTCCTTTGTTCTGGCAACTGTGCGCAGATACATTTTAAATTCCTATGAAGCCTATTGATTTTTCTGTCATGAATTCTTACACAATCGAGGTACACAATAAGTTCAACGTAATTCATGTCTGTATCAATTACACATCATCCTGTCTCGAAATTAAGAATAATATGTTGTCAAATGTGTCATAGCAGATAAGTTTCGACAACATCCTGTTACATAAATTCATGGTAAATTCATTGGAGGTCAAGTGATATCACCTTGTCCCGTTCGGATTCAAAGGGCTTTTGATCTTGTTCGCCCAGTATTTTCAATATTTTCACTGACGAGTTTAGACGATTCGAACTGGACTTATTAGGAGTTTCAGAAACTTATATCCCAGGGGTAGGAAGCATGAAATTAGGTGATATAGAATTTGTCTACTCAGGCAGCAAGGATAGGGTACATAGACAGGTAGAAGAGCTCACGATGAATCAGAAAGCTGCTAAGTCTTGTTTAGGCTGGGAATGTATTAATAATAGAATATACTGATTGCTCATTTTATGACTAAAAAGTTCAGGGTATCAGTTATAGTAGTATACACCCTATAGAACCGACTGACAATGACTCAGATGAATTTTACTAACAGTTACAGGAGCAAATAGACAGGGTCCCAGGTAGAAATATGATGTTTTTACTAGGGGGCTTTATTGCCCAGGTCGGTAGAAATAGGGATAGATGGTATCCTAGCCTAGGTAAATTTGGTGTAGGAAAAGAAAACAGTAATGGATACAGACTTTTGCAATTTTGTAGGTATAATAATCTAGTTATAGCTAATATGGTGTTTGATCAAAAGATGGCTCATAAGTTAACATGGTATTCACGTGATGGTAAGACAGCAAACCTTATCGATTTGTTATAGTAAACCGAAGACTGGCAGGATCAATACAAGATACTAGGGTATATAGGAGTGGTGTTATTGATGTTAAAAGTAAAGATCACCATCTAGTAGTGTCAAGGGTTAATTTAAAGCTGAAATATCGGAAGGGTGACTACCTCCCGGCAAGTTATGATGTTGTTAGACTCCAGGATGAGAATTTGAGAGAAACTTTCCAGGAACAGTTCAATACTAAACTTGAGAGTTTAAAATTTGATAATGTGGAAGATGGTTGGAATAATTTTAGAAAAATAATTTGTGAAGTTGCTGAAGGTGTCATAGGGAAGAAAGCTAGGACTATAGCTAAAAATATTAGTGAGAAAGCTTTATGTTAATAGAAACAATTGGAGGGGGGTCGGGTTGGGGGTAATTCACCCCCACCCAGCCCCTATGTATTTTCCCGTTTCCCAGATTTTTAATCACTCCAGCTTTCGGAGTATTTTAATTGAAGAATGCTATTTTAGGTATTCCCATTAAAAAATATGAAAATTACCCCCCCCCCTAATTTTTTTTGAATTGACTCCAGTAATTTAAGGGGAAAAGAATGTAGACAGAAAAAAATAAGTCAATTATAAAGAATAAGTGGTATCAGTACCTAACGCAACGTTATTTTTTTTAACGAATTCAGTTACTTTGTATATAGAATTTTAATATTATGCTATGATATACTTAGAAGGAGAGAAATGAATATACGTTAAACTGTGTGATGATGGCAAAAAAGCTGAGACTTTGCATAGACCAAATATAATTGAATACAGATAACAATAACAAACCTTAAAAAAATTAATTCAGTTAAATTTGCTTCTCCTATCCCAATGAGTTTTGACCCTCGCCATAGCTTTAGGTAGTTTGCATTTTCTGAAAATAATGTGTAAGTTAGAAATAGCTTGGTCTAGCTTTCGGAACAATGTAATTGTACTTATTTGAAAAAGGAAGGAACTGTAAGATTAAGTTTAAAAAAGATATAAAAACTGGTATTCTACCTATATTTGGCACATAAAATTTGAAGGGGAGAAATTCTTTTGGTTTTCTCATGCTTTATTGGAACAAGCCACAGCATAAATATTATAGAGTTTAGAAAAATTGGTTCAGAAATGGGAAACATAACAGCGCGTGGCTTCGGAAGTTTCTTAAAGCGTCACAGCAATAGCTTCAACAGGTCTCCTATTTCCCCATCGCTATGCACTAAAAATTTGTCACTGCGCACGCGCGAAGGCGGAGTCTTGACGAAAAGTGTGCGAGTGATGTTTCCTAAAAATTCTTAAAGGAGAGCATTAGAATTTTTCATACTGTATAAAATTTATGCTGTGGATCAAGCTGACTCTAGAATGCCAGTTCTGTGTCTTTCTAGTGTGTTTCTGCGCCAACACTTTCTCCCCTCTTTCTATTTACTTACGTCTTTCGTGCAATTTCTATCATTAACTTTCAGTAAGTCCAAATAGACATATCGTGTACCTGAAACTTGACAAATAGAAATGACGCAAGATGATTTTAGTGTTTTGTGCAGTTTGCCTAGAGCACTTGTATATTCAGGAAATAATTAGATCTCGTGTCTTGTTTTATATAAAGTGTACTTTTTGTATTATACGGCGATCTCTGATTGACGAATTTTGTATTGTCTTGCCTTGAAAATAAACGCAGTTTTCAATTTTCTTTCCTTCATTTTTATCTTGACAGCTGTAGCTTCTGTTCTTTTAGAGCGGTTATCGTCTCACAAAAAAATTAAATGGCTTAACTCGTACTTTTTCAAATATGGTTCAGAAGAGCGAAAAAAAAATCTTCCACTGATCGGATTTGTTGACGCAAATTCACTTCATAGGAGACAGAAAGGGAGGACATAACTTGGACTAACAAGTGCTACATAACTACCGACCTTGAACCGGGATTTCAGTACAGTATATTTATTGGCTACGTGGTGTTTATTTTTTCTTATTCAAATTCTCCCAATTTTACCCAATTTCATGTCTCCTTTAAAGTCTCCTTAAAGTACAAAGAACACGAGGGAACTAAGCTAATCTGTTTTGTTTCCTGTTCGCTTTTTATCACATTACATCATTACTGAAAACAGACTTATTAAACATTTTGACCAAAATGGTTGTCTCAAAATTTTTATCCAATATTAGCGGTGGTTGCGGGGCGGGCGGGTCGCAAAAAATTGCATGAAAGGACCGCTTATTGCTTTTCAGCAACTTTTAACTCTTGAAAGTGGAGCAAGAAATTTTAATTTCTAATTGGTAAACTTTTCTCAAGTTTCTACGGCCATACCTTCTAAGCGAGGGTGACGAGAAAAAAACAAACTGAAAAGAATACAATGAAGACACATGACTCTTTACTATAGGCAACACTGGAGCGAAAGAAAGAGTTACGGCAAAATCGTAGTTGATGCCATATTTTCTGTTTCCTAGCCCAATGATTTTTTGGTTTTCCCCTGGAAGTAAAAGCAATAAAAGCAAAAAATATAGCAAAATTATAAGTAAGAAGATTTATTTTCTTATAAGTAAGAAGACTTATTATTTTGCACAATTGGTATACTTTTAAAGAATTCAAAACGATTTTTTCCTCTGAAACATTAGGGAAAATTGTGCACTATGAGTCCGGTCCCGAATTCAGCGTCAAAAGTCACACTAGAAGTGAAATTAAGAGTTTGAGAAGCTGGAAATTGTGTTTATCAGTATATTCCATAAAGAGTCATAATCTTCCAAATAATAAAGAAAATTAAACTGCCGGACCTCCAGCGACAGATATCAGGTAATCTTGAGGATCAACTCGATTTTTCTGTATTCTGTAGCCTTTCTGTATTGTGGTCTATAGACCACAGTGGCGGTAGAAACCTCGGTTTCATTGAGTCAATAAAATGCTTTCTCCATAGTCTTTCCAGATTTAATATTGTCTTTCCATAGTCTAAACCACATTTCTGGGTGTAGTAGGTTACAACTTTAAGACCATGTGATTTATACACTTCGTTCACCGACTGTGTTCCTATCCTTAGAGCTTTTTCAAGGACATCGTCAGTTAACAGACTGACATCGTAATACTCAGTAATTATCGCTTCAAGTTCAGCAAGCCTATCGAGTGGAATTTTATCTTTAGCGGATTTGATGGCTCTTGCCGCTGATCCAACTTTCTTCAACAAAAGATCTTTGGTTGCTTTGACCCTGTCTTTGGTCCAATTGGAGCATTACATTCTTCAGCCAGTCGTTTACGTAATGCCTGATCGCAATTATTACTAATTTTATGACATGTGATACATAACAAAAGAACGTCGTGAGACTGATGGTTTTTCATGATATCCAAAAAATGCTTCTGATATTCTCGCGGGACAACATTTTTTCTCACCAAGGATTCATTTTTACCACATACAACACAGCATATGTCTATAGGTTTCTTATGATATTCGTCACAATCTCCAACAGTTCGACCCGATGGTTCAAAGTTGAGTCGAACTGTAAAAGGGTTTTCCTTCACCTGTTCTCCAATGCCTTTCCTAATGTACCAGTCAGTCCTTTTGCGACCACAGGCAGACAAAATTTTGCCATCTGGTGCTTCTAAGTAGCAATTGTTATACTTTGAGCCTTTCATTGGTGATTTTTTTTATATCCCTTGAGAGGAGTCATTTTGCATGAAACCTTGCTCTCGATTGGATGTGTATCAGTTTTCAAATGCTTGTCCAGGTACGGTTTGACAATTTGTCGGGCAATAGCCCAGCTTTCTGAAGCAGTAACAGGGAAAAACCTCTTCTTAATGGATAATTGGTACAAATCATTAACAAGTTCACAGAAGATAGGCACTGAAACAAAAGCATCCAGGGAAGCATAGTCAATTTGTCTATTTTTCAACCGCGGTGCTTCCCAGTCACTGCAAATGATCTGGAGATCTTTCTTGAGGGTTATGCCAAGGAATTCCGCTGATAGTTCTGCTAGTCCCATTCCCTTTTTCAATTTTTTTTTGTCTTGACGGCTAAAAACAAGATGGCGCAAGTCTAAACAACCACGAACAGCCACTCCATAATTTCCTCTCAATCGAAGTGCGTCACCTTGAATTCCAACTCCAACTTTGACTATCTCTTCATTTTCGAGTATTTTCTGAATTTTCGGCAGAATATTTTTAACTTTGCAGAGTCGAATTAAAAGACATTCTCCAGAATGCGATGAAATTTGCAATAGAGCAACTGGCTCTTTGGTTTTTTCGGCCACCCACTCACAATCTAAGCCGACAATCTTGGACTTCTCGACTGACATAAAAAAAGACGGTGGTATTTTAGTCCAATCATTTCTACTTTCAATCATAAGAATCTTAAGTCCTTTGCTGTGAATTAACTGTTCACATTTCTTCCTTTGAATTCGAAAAAAACTGTTCAAAACGATATCTAAGGTGAACAAAACTTGCAACTGCAGCAGCGCCAAACACTAGCGCTGCACCAGTAACTACGGTAGGAATAGCTGTCCCAAAAGCTTTTATCATAAGATTAATTTTTCTTTGTGATTAAATTTATACTAAAATGATTCCTTCTAGGCAAGTAGTTTTATACTCGTTTTGACGACATTCTTTAAGTCAATTAGATAACGTCATAATTAGCCTCTAATATTAATCCACTATAATATAGTTCTTATTCGTGCAAGCCTTTTTACACCCGAGATGATGTCATAATTAGAGATGGTGACCTGATCATCTGAGATGCCGTCATGAT
>CM051260.1:28506066-28958566 GCA_027921565.1 Artemia sinica | reverse complement strand
GCTCATACAGAGGAGAATAGTTTAATTGAAAATATAGAAGAAAGAATTTTGAAAAAATTCAATATTAAAATAAACGATAATGATAAAAAGTTTCCTTTCTTATATTGGACGATAAAATTTCATAAATATCAACAAAACCACGTTTTATTGCTGGGGCAGCAAGGTGTCCAACCAGAATTGCGGCTACTGACCTATCTTAATTTTAGGAGAAATTATAAATAAATTTAAAGCAAATTGCTCCGGAATTAAAAAAATTTCTAACTTTAATCCATATTGGAGTGTTAATAACTCGTTACAAGTGATAGATTCTTTGGCGAATGTTTCAGCTAAAAGAGTCGATTCATTTGATTTTACTACTCTGTATACAAATTTGTCACTTAATTTAGTATTCGAAAAATTGAAAATGGTCATAAAGAAATCTTTTCTTTTGTCTAATATCGGATTTCCGAAAATTGATACTTTTAATAAAAAGGCCCGATGGACGAATTTCTTTAGAAGTACTATTAATTCAAGATGTTATAGCTTGGATATGGTATGTGATTTATTGGAATTTGTTCTATTTAATACTTTTATAAGATTTAATGGGAATTTATATAAACAAACTGTTGGTATTCCTATGGGTGGGAATGCGAGTCCATTCATAGCGGACCTGTTTTTAAGTCAATTAGAATACGAATATATGATAAATAAAAATAGCCCAAGCAATGTAAAATATAACCTTTCAAATAATAAAAGATATCTGGACGATCTCTTAGTAATAAATTGTGCAGAGTTTATTGAGATTTCAAAAATATTTATCCACAAGAGTTAATTCTGGAGCCTAGCTATGGGATGGGGCACTCGGACCATTTCTTAGATTTAAATATTAATATTTCAGATAATAATAAATTAGTTTTTAAAATATATAATAAAACGGATGATTTTAATTTTGAAGTAATTAATTTTCCATTCCTTGAAAGTAATATACATTCAAATATTACTTATTCAGCTTATTATTCCCAATTATTTAGGTATGCAAAAATATGCAGTAATTACACAGATTTTAAAAATAGATGTAAAAAGCTGAGCGAAAAACTGATCTCAAGAGGTTTTTCTGCCAAAAAAATTAGTTGGTAATTCAAAAAATTTAGTTTTATGTATCATGAACTTTAAGTAAATATACAAAAAATTGTAAAGAAATACTGAATGATATTTTAATATAATTTCTCTTTCGATTTTCTTTTTTGGAATTTTGAATTTGTAGACTGTTTTCAAACAAGCTTAAGGATCTTTAAATCTGTAATTGGTTCCGGATACCAATAAAAGACACATCTGGACCAGTCTTCATTTGTTCCAGAATGGTCTCTGCTCAGTGACCTCTGGGATTTTATTGAGGAAACAATGAAACACTTTTTGTATGTAATTTTTAATAGCTTGACTAGTATGCATGTATTTCACAAGTTTTACCTGACATAGGGATACCATATAGATCTTATGGTAGAGGCTCCACTGTGCCGGGTAAAGAAAGTAAAGCCTCAAAACCCGTTAAGGCAAGCGGTATTTCTTCTGATGAGCCCTAGTGGAAGGTTCTACTTGGAAATATTTCGCTAGATTTAAGGTGCTTTTGCTTGTAAATTTACAACGACTTACATTTATTGATGACGACTTTGTATGGATTTGGACATTTCTATTTGGTTGATGGTTCGGTTATACTGTTTGGTCCTAGGTAGTTGGATAGATGAGTAAGGTGAAAACCTCGTTCAAGTGCACATTTGTCTCAATTGCTGGATTAGGACGACAGTTTTTTTTTTTTTTTTTTTTTTTTTTTCCAAGTAATTACCTCTAAACATAATATATATATATATAGATATATATATATAATATATATATATATATATATATATATATATATATATATATATATATATTTATATATATTATATATATATATATATATATATATATATTTATATATATATATATATATATATATATATATATAATATATATATATATATATATATATATATATATATATATATATATATATATATATATATATATATATATATATATATATATATATTATATATATATATATATATATATATATATATATATATATATATATATATATATATATATATATATATATATATATATATATATATATATATATATATATATATATATATATATATATATATATATATATATATATATATATATATATATATATATATATATATATATATATATATATATATATATATATATATATATATATATATATATATATATATATATATATATATATATATATATATATATATATATATATATATATATATATATATATATATATATATATATATAAAGTACCAGGAGCACAGCGGCTTCGCCGCTGTGTGAAGCCGCAATAAAAGATATGGTATGCATTGATGACCTTACCCATGTCGAAATCCAAAACCTAATAATCATTGCTATTTTTTTAACTTGTTTGGTTCGTTTTGCCTTGGCTGGTATTTCATCATTATGAAATATATATCGCCAAACATTTGTTTTTGTAAGAGAGGTATGGTAGGCATTGATGGCCTTATAAATGTTGAAATCCCAAACCTAATCATCTTTGTTATCATTTTCAATTTTGGCAAGTTTTGATTCTCCTTGTCCAAGTTGATTTTCACTGACTCGTTCACATGTTTGGTATCACATGTCTGCTAGCTGCGTGTGTCTTTGCTTTTTATTTTTGACTTGTTCACATGCTCTATGAAAGATATAGTGCTAAACCTTCGTTTCTTTTAATTGTTTAGGTGGTGGGACAAAAATTTCTTTTTCTTCCAACGATTTATCTAGTCCAGGTTTTTGATTTTCAAACGTATGGTAGGCATTGATGACCTTTTCCATGACAAAATCCAAAACCTAATAATCATCGCTATCATTTTTAATTTGTTTGGTTCGTTTTACCTCGACTTGCATTACCTCATTATGAAATACATATCGCCAAACCTTTGTTTTCTTAACAAGGGTATGGTAGGCATTGATGACCTTATCCATGTCAAAATCCCAAACCCAGTCACCATCGCTATCATTTTCAATTTTGACACGTTTTGATTCTCGCTGTCCAGGTTGATTTTCATTGACTCGCTCACATGTTTTGGTGTCGCAGGTCTTCTAACCACATGTGTCTTTGCTTTTCATTTTTTGACTTGCTCACATGCTGGGTGTCGCATGTCTTTCACTGTTCCTCTAATTGCGTGTGTATTTGTTCTTATTTTTCATTTTTGACTCGCTCACATGCTCGGTGTCGTATGTTTTCTACTTGCTTGCGTCTTTACTCTTCATTTTCATTTTTGACACGCCGCCGCTTTTCTTCTAACCGTGTGTCTATGCTCTTCATTTTCATCCTTGACTCGCTCACTTGTTCGGCGTCCCAGGTCTTCTAACCGCGTGTGTCTTTGCTCTTCATTTCATTTTTGACACGCTCTAATTGTCGTTTTCATATATCCTCTAACCGCCCGTATCTTTACTCTTCATTTTCATTTTTGACACGTTTTTGGATTTTGATTACTTCAGACAATTTAGCAATGACCTTTCCTTTAGCTGCCCGTATTGGTGTTGTCGCAATTGATGCCTCAGGTTGTCAAACTTCATATCTTATCACTTTTGATAGTTCAGGTGTTGTTTCCAAAGAATCATCATTTATAGTAACTGCAATTGCAATTTTTTGTTTTTGGGGCTTCCAGCTGACATTATATTATATAATTAATTTATACGTTGGAAACTCAACAATTTTATTTATGCTATGCATGACGTCATACAAGAAAATGCTTACGTAATGTCATAAGAAATGCTTACATGATGGTACTAACATAGTATATGACGTCATTTGCAAAAACCAAATTTAGGGCTCCTAACGAATTTCTCATATATATATATATATATATATATATATATATATATATATATATATATATATATATATATATATATATATATATATATATATATATATATATATATATATATATATATATATATATATATATATATATATATATATATATATATATATATATATATATATATTATATATATATATATATATATATATATATATATACATAATTTCTTGCCGAGTTGCTAATTAAGTCATCCTAACGACGAGAAAAAAAAATCCAAAGAATCCACTATACTCCTTGATGCACCTCAAAAAACAATAGAAAAAAAATAAAACTAGTAATGTAAGTAAAAATGACAAATAATAGCATAGAACGCAAAATTAAAATATATTTATTTATTAACTCAAATTGTAATTTTTCAAATCCTTTTTGTGTCATTAATTATCTTTTCACTACTATTCCACAATTTTAAATAAGAGATAGATAAAAATGGCAAAAAAAAACTTAAACTCATAATTAGAAACATTTATTATTAACTTTATTTCTAAATTCTTCTAACCTTTTTATATAATTAATTTATAAAAAAAAAAACTTTCTGAAAAAGAAGTTTTCTAAAGAAAAGTAAAGGCCATATTAAATTTAAGATCAGCAGATATAAAAATCTAAAATAACTCATACTCAAAACAACCAGAAATTACTATTAAAGAATATATGAAACCCAAAACGAACAGAAATTAAATGAACAATCATAACAAAAAAAAAACGAAATTACAATAAATAACCGAGTCAAACTCAAAACGAGCAGAAATTAAAATGAGTAGGGTTCAAAACCCTATGCTCTCTAAAAGTCAGAATATAATTTGCACTTTACTGAAAAAATTGTTTTAAATGTTTTCACTTTTATAACTTTAAAAAATCAAAAATTAATTGAGATTTAAAGGAATAAATATCAGCATATGTATATTAAACTGACAATGCACATTCGTTTGAAATTTTTCCAGTAGAGTGTAAATTATATTTTGGCTTTTAGAAAGCATTGGTGTTTTGAACCCTACTCTTTGTTTTGGGTTTCATTTATATTGGTGTTTTGAACCCTACTTGTTTGTTTTGGGTTTCATTTATTTATTAATGCTGATTTGTGGTAGTTTTATGCTTGGTAGATTATTTGATTCTTTTTTTTTGGCTCATTTTTGGTTTAATGCAGTTTTTTATTTTTTTTTTTTTGAAAAAACTTATTCTGAGGAAAAAGTTTTTTTTTTTAATTTATAGACAAGAAAAGACTACCTTTTTGCCATTTTTCTACGATTTACTCGCTCCATCTTGAAACCGGGTATATCCAGAAGTATTTCATTATTTGAATCCAGGAAGTCTCATATAATCCAATAACATTACGCCACCCATCACAAACCATCTGCCTCATCTTATCAGTCAATGAAAAAAGCCCTGGGCATTAAGTTGAAGCACCGAAAAATGATCATCTCATTTAAAAGCCCACTTTTAATTAGGAACAAACTTATTACCGACTGAAGGAGTAAAATTTACAGAGTTTCTTCTAATTTGACTAATAATACAATTATTAACAATACTCAAACATCTATGGGGTTACTTTGAAATTGAAGCAAACGCCCATCTAGGAAGCAGACATACTTGGAGCATACAGTTGGTAATACTTACAGAGATTTTGAATCAAACCTGCGGCACAACATTCCCAACTAGGAATCGAACTCTGGCAATTATATACAATTTGATAACTTAGAAAACTATAAGACAACAGTAAAGTATTTCTAGTGAAAAGCGCCCCAATAATTGCAAGAATCTTAACAGAAAGAAGTGCCACGAGGAAAACAATTGTATCATAGCAAAAAAAACTAGTTATATGGTAATTCTATCTGAGAACTATAAACTCATTTTCATAGACACTCGATATATCAATATACTTGCTCAACCTGAAGTCTGAAATCTTAATGATCTATATATGAAGCAACAACCAATGCACTGCAAGCATCAATGCTAAAAGTCTTTTTCAAGTCCTTCAAACCTGAAGCTTTTACAACAAGTTCTAGACTTGGCATTAAAATCGTAAAACACACATTTAATACCCCCCCCCCAAAAAAAAAAAAAATATAAATGAAAGGAAAAAAATCTAAAACAATTAAACAAACGGTTATATCTATACAAAATCTACAAATAATCGGATATATGAAGCTAAGAGAGGAAAGGAAATAATAAATATGATAAATAAAATAAAAAAAGGGTGAGCCAACGAGGATTTTGTCAGCCAGTGGTAAAATATGAAGACGAAAAACCAGCAAATATTTCGACAAGGACCTCCGCCAAGTCGTCCTTGGCGATATTTTACCACTGGCTGACAAAATCTTCGTTTTCTCAATTTTTTTGGTTTTATTTGTCATTTATTATTTCCTTTCCTCTCTTAGCTTCATACTTCATGTATAGCCAGTGTGTTCTTAGAAAGTATTTAAATAATCAGATTCTTCGTATCATGGATTGTCTAGGGGATTTGGCCAGAAAATACCCGTGGTCACTTCACACATTTAAGTTCGCAAAGTAATCTCTTGCTAAGTTCGAAACACCACGGTGCTTTTTTTTGCTCCTATGCTTCAGTGGTGTACTTGTCAGGGGTTGGGGGTTCTATCAGTGATTTACCTAAGACGCCAAAAACTCATGAGAGGGCTGGTATAAAGTCTGTAAAAGTCAAAAAAATATTTTAACTAAAAGGAATAAAAATGTGGCGTCATAGTAATAAGCCTGTGAGGGATAAAGCTTATGACCACAGACAAATAGTATAGGATGCAGATGGGTAAGCACTCCATATTTAAATGTTGAAAAAAAGGGTCGGGTATCCGGGTGCCTTTTGGCCATATATGATGACGTTACTGCGTGCTAGAAGCCTGAGATACTTAGAATAGACAAGCACATACTCCAAATTGATTGGTACCAACAAATTATTTCAGTTGGACATCTGTATTACAAAATATTTTTTTGTGCTTCTGACAGCCAACCATAGTAAGCCTGGAAAAGTAACTTTGGGTTTCATTTGCCAGGGCCAAAAGCTTGAGATGTCGGCAGCAGTAAGCAAAGCAAGAAGAAGGAGGTAGATTAAGGCTGCGATAGAATACAATGACCATATTAACAACAATTTACGAAGAGAGGTGAAGGCAGTGGCTTAGTGACCCTGGTATTTGCATGGTCAAAGTATTTCGGCGTTGACATGGGTTTAGTTTAAGATTTGCATAGACACTTTTTGGCGGGAAAACTGAGAATCTTAGCCCAAAGTATTACCAACCCTGTTTTTGTTAATGTGTTTAATAAAGAAAGGAAGATTTAATGAGATAGGTGGATAATTAAACTGCTTTCAAATTACTGGAATCTACCACTTGTAAAAACTAATTAGTATTTAATGTTTGCTTTTTTTTTATTTGTCCAATTTTAATTTGCCTATTTAACATTAGGAGGCTACTTTGTGGCTATGATTCTCTGTTGATCAGCCTACCCTAAGCACAGTCCCAGATAAGGAGCCTTGGTGAATAAAACGTCATTAGAAGGTCTAAATTAGATTTAGAGCCTTAGTTTTATCTTAAAATAATTCAGGTGCTTAAGTTCATATTACTTCTCCAACCCTACGCTATATCTTATTCTCAGAAGATTCTTCAGAAGACTCCTTAAATGTAGGCTAGGGCTAGTAAAAAAAAGTTTAAACATGGTTTCTGGGAAACTTTCAGGGATGAGTCTACAGGCTAATGTATCTCCCAGTAAGGTATTCTGAAATACTTACTTCCACTGCTTTCTCCCTCTAGAGTGTCCTGAAATTTGCCTACATGACCTAGCCTAGCCTATTGAAATTTTTTCAAAACAATGTTTTACCTTAATTTACAGCTAACAGTTTTTTTTCTCTGGATTTTGTTCTGAAAATACAATTCCTGTTATTTTGAGTAGATTTTTAAGCCATATCAATGTTTTTTTTTCAAAAGTTCAGAAATGTATTTGCATATCTTTAAAACCCTTATAGGCCTAAATTAGAATTGAGCAAAGTTGTGAAACAGAAAGGAATTTTGTTGTAGGCCTACTTCATTAATAAGCAGAAGATCTATTTTGCAAGGTTTCAGTTTTAGGTAAATTTTTCATTAGGCCTGTTCATATTAGGCTATTGACTTATGAATAAAAGTAAACATACCACTTGATGCCTTTTTTATGCTCTTTCCAAATATAATAATCATTTTTAATGATTAACCTAATGTGCAAATATATACCCTCAATTGGTATATACAGGGGTGAGGGGGTAAAATTCATTTTCAACAAAAATAATTATTATGTTTGGAAAGAGCATAAAAACAGCATTGAATGGTATCTTTACTTTACTTATAAGTCAATAATATAAATAACAAAAAATTTACCCACTTTTATAATACACAGGTTTTTAAAGGTCATTATGTCATCAAGACCACTCAGTGACTTTTTTAAGTTACTGTCCACAATTTTTGCTATTTCTGAGGCATTAACACTGCCTTTTGAGTGGCCCTTGCACATAGGACATTTCCACTACAGCCCATGCTGCAAGTCATCATTGGGTAAATTTTTCATTATTCACATTATTGACTTACAAATAAAGTTAAAATACTCTTGATGCCTTTTTTTATGCTCTTTCCAAATATAATAATCATTTTTGTTGGAAATGAATTTTACCCCCACCCCTATATATACCAATTCAGGGTATATATTTGCACATTAGGGGGGTGGTGGTAAATTTTATTTCTTATGTAAATGAGAGGTAAGTTTAAACTTCCCACCCCCTTTAATGTGCACTACTCAATTACCTTTTGAGGAGTAGCCCACCTGGTGACAGGTGGCAGAGTACATGGGAAATGTATAATTTGGGCCATAATTTTGCACATTAGGGGGGGGGGAGGTAAACTATAGTAGAGATGCAGTAAAAAATATGGGTATTTGTTGGTTATATAAAACACACTTGAGAATTTTGATTGCAAATGATGCAAACATGACACAAAAAATTGGTCAAGCAACTTCTTTATACCAGAGAATTGGCTTGGTGGGAAATAAATTGTAGCTATATTTTAATTAGGTATTTTGGTTAGGTTACATATTTAATATAGGCTTTGCTTTTTTTGAAATTCTTTTACAGTCAAATATAAGTATAATAGATTTGACAGGCTAAGGAACCTATTCACAAAAAAAATAAAAACTGTCAACAGGTGCAAAACAACAGATAAATCAATTAGGGTTATGTATAGAACCATCAGGGTGGGGTACATTTGCAAGTGCAATGATTAATATATTTTGAAAAAGCATAAAAAATGAGCTTCTTGGACCAGCCTTGTCCTGTGAAAACCATGCCCTTCTGCAAAATAATCTTGGACTGCTTGGTCAATGGGCTGAGGCTTGGCTTCTTGAATTCAATGTTGCCAAGTGCCATAACATTCACTTTGGGAAAAATGAATCCTTGTTGCTTTTATTTTTTCTTAGGCAACCCACTCTTCTCTGTAAATAATGAACAAGCTCTTGGTGTCACTATTGACAATGGACTAATATTTTGCACTCATGCTAAGAGGTCTGCTGCTGGTGCTAGTTTAATTAGGGAACTGATTAAGCATACTCTTTCCACTCATTCCCCCTAAGTCATCAGTCTTCTATTTAAGGGTCTTGTCCCAAGCTTGAAGTTGGAATGTCTCTAGCCTCCCTTATTTTAAAAAAGACATAAAAGTTCTTGAAGTTGTGCCACTAAAGTGATATCTGGCATGCAGGAGATTTCCTATCCTGCATGACTATCAAAGCTTAATCTCTATGTACTTGTTTACTGAAAAAATAGAGGGGATGCCATTTTAGCCTATGAGTTATTGAGGACTCTCCCAGCATTATTCCCTGCTGTTGCTACCAATTCAAAAACTAGAGGTCATCACCTGAAACATCTCAAGCAGTCTACCCATATCCAGAGTCTGCACTCAATTCTTCTCCCCACAAATTGTCAACAGTTGGAACAAATTATCTGAAGAAACAGTTACTGCTGAATTCATTGATGTTTTCAAATGAAGGCTGAATGCTGAGTGGTCCTCCAGAGAGTGTAAACAATTGAGATGCTACTGATCATCCAACTCCTCCTGGTCTCTAAAAAACCATGAAAACAACTCAAGTCTTCATTCTGGAGCTCTACAAGGAGAAATCCTTAGATTGCTTGAAGCTGCAGTTTAAGGTAATTAGTGTGTTCACCTTGTTCCTATGTCAGTAATAGAATCGTGTATATTACCAACAAACATTTAAGATGCCAAAGTTCCTACAAATTTTATAATACATAAGTTTTGACTCTGAAAAAAACACATATATTATGTTTTAGACTGTGAATCTAAGCTGTCTGTAATGCTATCTGAAGTGATGTCTGATTTTACAAATTATAACATTCTCCTCTTGGGTGAGTTAAACCATCCTAAAATTCATTGGATTGATGGATCTGCCTTTTGAACAAGAAGTTTTCCATTTCTGTCTGCTCTCTGATCACTTTCTCTACCAAACAATACCTAAAGCAACTTGTTTTAGAGAATAAATTTTCCATTTCTGGCTGCTCTCTCTGAAACTTTCTCAACTAAACAATATCTGAACCAACTTGTTTTAGAGAGGGCAAGCTTCTAACATTCTTGATCTGGTCATAGTCAGTAATTCCAACCTTCTTATTAAAAATGAAATCTCATGACCAGTTGGAAACAGTGACCATGTTGCAATTACTTCAGAGCTGTGTTTGCAAATTAGTCTCCAAAAAACTTGCCAGAGTCAATTGGGATCATTACTGAGGATCTTGAAGAGAGTTGGTCAAGTATTAAAGCTGAAACTTTCCAAGCTGAACAGTCTTGTGCCTGAATTGTTTGGACTAAACAGGCTAGAAGTTTACCATTTTTTGCCACTCAAATTAGTAGACTAATTAAACGGAAAACATAGCAGGAAAAAGAAAAATCCCCCAAAATTATCAAATCTACAAATCTTTTCTAACCAGGCAAATAACCTAATCAAGGAGAAAGTTTGAGAAAAATTTGGCTGAGGATATTAAATATAACCCATAAAATTTCTGGCATTATGCTTATCAAAAACATCATAGTGTATGTTCAATCCCTGACATACTGCACAGTAGTCAACTTGTTGCTGATAGTTGAAATCCTCAACCAACAATTCTTAGGTTCTTCTCCTTCTGTCCCTTCTGATTTCTCTACTGTTTTCCCCATCCTCCTGTATATGATGCATTGCTTAAGATGGAAACAACTTTAATTACTGGCTCAATGGTTCTAAAGGAACCTGTATCTCTTTCTACATTCATCCTCATATCCTGCATAAATTTCAAGCAGTCTTGTTCTGGCCAGTTTCCTACTATTCAACCTATCAATGAGTTTTTTCCAAACTACCACTGGATTGGAAAACATCCAATATCACTCCTATCATAGGCAGCACAATAGTGCTGCCTAAGTTAAGAACAATGTTGGCACAATGTATATTTTTTTTTTCCCCTTTAGACCAGGGCACTTTGAATTGAAGGAGTTGTAAAGAAACATTGAAAAGGGCTCATTTGATTGGAAATTGGAATGGCTTGCACCCTTTTTAATAGTCAAAAGTGATTGGAAGGCAACTAAACACCCTTCCATGCCTGCCATTTCCCAAACTCATATAAATCAACCCTACTCATATTAATTTCTGCTTGTTTTGAGTTTGACTGTTATTTATTTTAATTTCTGTTTGTTTTGGTTTTCATTTATTTATTGATACTGATTTGTGGTAGTTGTATTCTTGGTAGATTATTTGATTCCATTTTTGTTCATTTTGGTTTAATGGGGTCTCTTTTTTTTTTTGTTTTTACTTTTTTTAATGCTTATTTTATTGAAAAAGTTTTTTTAATTCATATTTAAGAAGGGTAGAAAGGACCTTGTGGAAAACTGTCAACCTATAAGCATGATGTCTGTGGTTGTTAAAGTTCTTGAAAGTATAGTCAATTCTGCAGTTATTTGGCATCTTGAAGCAAATAATCTCTTGCATAAATCACAGTATGGTTTTTGTTTGGGAAGATCAGTTGATACCAATTTCCAAGGATCATATGACTACATCACTAGGTTTCTTGATGTAGAGGTGCCTGTAGATATGGTTTTACTTGACTTTTGTAAGTGTTTGGCAAAGTTTGTCACAAAAGACAAATGTCACAAAACACAGATTAAGCTGTGTAGAGTCAAGCTTGAAGAGAAATCCCTGCTCTGGATCCTTTATTTTCTTCATCAGCAATCTCAGTATGTTTAGCTGTTTAATGGCTCTGCTAACCACATCTTTTTGTTCTCTCAAGAAGTTTGAACAGTGTTCCTTAGGGAAGTGTATTGTGTCATACACTATTTAACATCTTTTTAATTTTGGTCCTTTTACTATTAGCAGTAAGCTAATGTTCTATGCTGACAAATCAAAACTTCTTGGACAAGATCATGCCCTTTCACAAAATTATCCTGAACTGTTTGGGCATTGGGCTGAGACCTGGCCTTTGGCATTTAATGTTACCAAGTGCTGTGTTATTGACTTTGACAAAAAAAAAAAAAAGTTTTTTTTTTTTTTTCAAACTCTGAAGATATAATTACTGCTGACTGACATTTTCAAACAAAGGCTGGATGCCAAGTGGTCCTCTAGAGAGTGGAGTCTTGACTGGGAAACCACTGAATTTAATCAAAAATTTAGAGCTTCACTAGAAAAAATCTTTAGATTGATCCAAGCTGTAATTTAATGTAATTATACGCCATATAGAAGCTTGATTTTTTTTTTTTTTTTTTTTTTTTTTTTTTTTTGTATTGGAGCTCTTCCTTCAAAAAAGTAGAAGTTGTTGTCCTGCAGTACAACTTCTCTAAATATGGAAAATAAATGACTTCTAAATATAAGGATCTTTCAATGAAAAAAAAAAAAAACAGCCATGAAAAAGGGCACACTCAGGATTATAAAAATAAAGCTGTCTTTGGACAAATTGTTTTTCATCTCCACAAGTAATATTAACTTTCCTGCTCCTTGTTGCTAATCCAAGATTAGTCACTATTCTTATAAAAACACTGAGCTCTGTTTTTTCTTCCATGTATTGGACAAAACTCATTTTTAGTTTGTTAGATGTCTTACTGCATGTCTGACAAATGAGAGTTTTGCCAGGGTGTGTTTAAAAGTGAAGATTTAACTGAAAGAGCTATACTCCTGGCTGTCATCTTGCTTTCTGTTTTCTTTTAGGCACTTCAAAAAAATCAATGTAGTTTGCATCAAATGGGCAGATATTGAAAAACTCTAAAATTATTTATTTATAATGCTTTTTTTGGTATGCTCTTAACTGCAGCATACAAGTGAAGAGAAAAATTTGACTCATCCACTATTTTTTAAGAGCTAGGTATTATTAAGCATACACCATGTTTATCACACTACCCTGCCTTATAGCATACAATCTGATTGCTTTTGTCACTTTTGTGTAACCTCCCTAATGTATAATTTATTTCTTTTTGCTTTTAGGCTTCTATAACATGCAGACAATCAAGTGTGTTGTTGTAGGGGATGGTGCTGTAGGTAAAACCTGCCTTTTGATCTCCTACACAACAAACAAATTTCCATCAGAATATGTGCCAACAGTAAGTAACAGTCCATTTTTGCTATGTATTTATGCTATTATATATATTGTGCATATATTTGCTATTATATATATATATATATATATATATATATAAATATATATATATATATATATATATATATATATATATATATATATATAGACCCCAGCGCCGCGCCGATGAGGGGAGACCGGTGGCGGTGGGGCCAAAAATAGCGCGCCACGCCGCACCGCCGGTAAGATGTCGGCGGCGCGCCGCCGGCGCGATCAATGTTAACTGCAAACATTAATGTTTTCATCAGTCTTTCTCAAATCACAGCTTAAATTTACAACAGATTCAAGCCTATTCATGAGTTCAAAAATTCACAAGTTGCTGGCTGGAAACTGGTATTCTTTGTTATTTATCAAGAGAAGTAGAAATCTGGTAGAAAAACAAAATGGCTGTGACATTTCAGAACCCTTGCATAATACGAGTAGTTGAAGTATCTATTAGCTATGTATTCTTAGCATAAATAATTATCAAAATTAGTAGTTTTTTTCATTGAGCATTACTGCATACAAAACTTCAAATACTGTATCACAAAATTTGTCAGTTATCTGGATATAAAAACTTTGAATATAACTTTGAACTTTGAAGCTTAATTTTTCCATAATGCCCTTTGCCTATATCTGTTTTGTCACCTTTAAAAACAGTTGAAATGGGCGACTTTGATATTGATTGTTTTTTTTTTTTTTTTGCTCTTTTGGACTCCTAAAAAGTCTTCTTGTATTAAAAACTGGTTTATAATAAGAATTTTAAAAAAAAAATGCATTTTAAAGTTTTTTTTTGGCTTCTTTATAGAATATATGTCATATAGGCTAAGGCTGAACTGCTGCTTTTTTATTGGTTTTGGCTGCTCTTTTGGATATTATTCATTTTTTTTTTTGGGGGGGATTCATTCCAAATCATAAACTGATAAATACCTAATATCAGTCAAATTATAAACTACATCTAAAAGGAGTAAATTTATCAAATTGAAAAATACATGATGAACACTTCACATAAAAACATTTCAATTACAATGAAACAGAAACACTTAATGGTTTATTTGGTATGAAGAAAAATGAAGTGCCAGCTATTTTCTTAGGTAAAAAAGGAAAAGCTCATCCATTTTAAATGTAATGAAATGAAATAATATGCAGACTGAAGTAGCTCCAGGAAGATGTTGGGATTTTCATCCTAGTTTGTCACTTTTAATCCAAGCAAAATGTTAGGACACTTAGTATCCATTATTGAGTTTAAGCTTTGACTTCCAAATGCTCACAAAAATTACCAAATTTAAGAAACTTGCAACAATAAGTCACATGGGGTCAAAATACTCAAATACTCCTCTTTGATCCCCACCCAGGCTCAAAGCTTCTGCTATGGTCATTTCCATGGAAATCTCCCTAGAGTTTCTTTTTAAAATAGCTTTTGAGCGTAGTTAGGGGTATTTAGCCTTTTTTTTTGCTTTTCTTCAAAGCTTTGAAAAAAGTGTTATAATATTCCAAATGTTACATTTGTTATATTTGTGCATATTTTTGGTAAACATTTGTGGGGTGATCAAATTTTTTAAAACCACTGTAGATACTTATGAACATTGCAACATCTAGTACCCTGAGGTCATAAGACTGTCAAAGACTCCTCCTTGAACCTCCTAAATTGAAAGCTTTTATTATGACCTGGCCTTTTAATGTAACTTTGGCACTGGACAAAGGGCGCCATTGTCCCTCAAGCGCAATGTTAGGTTGGGATGTTTGATATTGCTTTCATCACACCAATTCGTTTTAGTGTGAATCTGCCTTGTACATATGAATGAATGTTTTCAAAGTAAAACCGTTTCATCAATAAGAAAAAAACGGGTTGGACTTATTTGTCCCTTTCCCTTTGGACAACAAAACCATGCAAGTGCTGTATCAAGTATAACTTTACAAAAATCTTGTTAATTTTTTTCAGCTTTTCAACTCTTTGGCATCCCTGCTTTCAATAAAAAAAAAATCAAGGTACTATCACTTAAATATAATAACTCCCTGTGCACTCCGCCACCTCCCCCCCCCCCCCCTCTGGATACCATCTTGATAGGATACCGTCTCTGCTTTAAATAAAAAAAAAAATTAACTTATTGGCACCCCTGCTTTCAAAAAAAAATTGAGGTATTATCATTTAAATGTGATAGCTCACTAAACATAACCCCCCCCCCCCCCCCCCCCCCTCAGTATACCACCTTGATAGGATGCCGTCTCTGCTTTAAATTAAAAAAAAAAAAAAAAACTTTTTGGGATCCCTGCTTTCAATAAAAAAAATTCAAGATATTATCATTTAAATGTAATACCTCCCTACCCCCCCCCCCCCCCCTCTCTGGATACCACCTTGATAGGATACCGTCTCAGCTTTCATTAGAAAAATAATTTACTTAATAATTAACTAGGTCATTATACAGTTCAAACAAACACGCAAAATAACGTTAAACAGCTTAGTGTTCCTTGAAAAAAAAAAATTGAGGGTATGAGTAAAGGGGTACAAAGACAACAACAAACAAAAATGTCGAAATTATTCAGATATACCTCAAATTATTGAAAAACTGAGTCATAGATTTGCTGTGGCATTTAGTAAGATCCAAAGAATCTAATTAAAAGTGAGCACACACAAAAGCCAAATTAGACCAGTAGCCTATGAGAAATCGCAAAATACCCAAGACAATGAACAAGTCCTAATGGGGGGCCCTGGGTCTATCAAAATATTTCAATGGTTTCCCAGGGAATTTAATATCATTTTTTTCTGTCTCCACTTTAAATGAAAAAAATAGTTATCTTTTTGGCATCCCTGCTTTCAATAAAAAAATGAGGTATTATCATTTAAAAATGATAGCCCCCTATCCCCCCCCCTATAGGCAATAATTTACAATTTATTTATGAAGCTTATTTTTGGGGTAACTTCCGGTTCAATCTTTAATTCCCCAACCTTCGACATAGCTTAGTCTATGGCTAAATTTTGTCTCAATAGAAGGGTTTTTTTTTTGTTGTTGTTTTTTTTTGGGGGGGGGGGTAAAAATGATTCAGAAAGAAGATTATATTTTCTATCAGGCATTCAACAATTGAGTATTAAACATTAAAAAAATCTTATCTAAAAACAGCAAAAAAAAAATTGCAAATTTACAATTCAGCTGTAGAAACAATCTGTCGGCTGTCAATTTCAAAATCCAATGAAGGTTGAAGCTGTATAGTAGTTAATGCGTTCTATAATTCTATTCAACTTGAAAATAAAATTCTTGACTATGAATGATGTAAGAAATAGCGATTGGGAAACTGCTTTCGAAATGACAAACTCATTTCATAAAGACAATACTTTTTTTGTCAACATATGAAGAACTGTGTATATTGCAATATTTGCAATTGCATATTGCATCTGTCTGGTTTTTATGCTAAGTAACAAAAGAGACAAAAATTAATGAACAAGAGAGTAGTGAAGAATTGCGGTATGCAAAGTAATATTTGGCAGGGAAAGTCACTGGTGATAAATCGCTAGGGGGGGGGGGGGGAACCGTGATTGCGTGATTTTCGGGGACTCGGGGAACCAAATTTTTTTTCGGGTGACGCATAGATTTTTGGGGAAATACCCGAAAATTCGGGGATAGTGCAAGCCCTGCTTGATTTCTAATAAGGCAAATCGAAATACAAAACCACACGAGAAGGAAAAGTTCCGACTTTGCGGTTGACGCAATAAAAAATTGCCGCAAAATTAATTTGAATTCGACCGAACGCTCTGCCGGCGGCGGCGCGCCGGTGGCGTTACGGCACTTCGGTGGCGTTCGACCGGGCGTCTCGTCGGCGGCTCGGTCGATCCGCCGGCGCGGGCGTGCGCGGTCTATATATATATATATATATAATATATATATATATATAATATATATATATATATATATATATATATATATATATATATATATATATCCGCCGTATACGCGGATATATATATATATATCTATATAATATATAGGGATATATGTATATATATATATATATATATATATATATATATATATATATATATATATATATATATATATATATATATATATATATATATATATAATTTCCATCTGAATATGTGCCTACAGTAAGTAATGGTTCGTTTTGTTCAAACTTTACTCCATCTTTATCCTTTTTGTATATTGGGTTATAAATACAAATATATATTAAGGAAAAATATGGAGTGCAGTTAAAACAAAGAAAAGAAAATCAACACTCAAAACAGCAACAAATATTTAACTTGAAAAAATGACATCTTGCCATTCATGGCCAGTTTGCCTGCTGGACTCATGAGCATTAACCTACCATAGCTTGGTAAATGGATCTGATAAATTATATTTTCTCATTGAGCACAAGTTACTGGTCCATGGCGAGAGGGACTCAGAGCTCATAAGACAATCAGATTAAAAAGTATTTGGTAAAACAGCTCTAAATAAAAATATGTGGTATGGCTACACTATTATAAACCCTTGCTAGAAGGGCTCTATTCAAATGGAAGTTGGAACTTACAATCACACCATATGAACAATGGATTTTACTCTGCAGATATTCCAATGTTGGTAACTTAGTTTTCTTAAGATTTTTATCTATTGGAAGACCAAGATATGTCAACTTATCACATGGCTTAACTTCAGCATCATTTAAATCTATCTTTACATCAACAATCCCTAGTCACACCTAACTCTAAGAATCATAACTTCACATTTTTCTGCATTTAGGGAAATATTATTTTCCTAAAACCATTAAAAACACCATCTGCATAACAAAGTATTGGTAAATTGATATCTTTATAAATGCAACACCAAGAGAGTTGGCAATGAGATCGCATTGTTGTGTTATTATACACTGTGTGTGAAGTAATTGCACCCTGTTTAACCCCAATGTGAATTGGCATTTCATTAGTTAAAAAATCATTTCTGGAATCCCTGTGATAGCTTTCATATAACAGTACATGTAAAGAATAGGCCTGACTAAATCTGATGATACTCCATGGTTTAAAAAGCTCATTCATTGCTTGAGGATGCAAGCAATGAACACACACATACATATATATATATATATATATATATATATAAATATATATATATATATATATATTGCCATGTAATATCAAGCATTTTTTGGGGTTTTTTGTTTTTATGTTGCAAGTATAATAGATATGCATAGAAATACAGTCTAGTACAGTTTTAACTTGACCAAACTGGCCTTGAAAAAGCATATTTACATTCAATTGCTGAATTTCTTTTCTTCTTTTTTTTTCTCATCTATGTTTTCAAAGTTTATTGTTAAAGAATAAGCTTTAAAAAACATAAGTTAAATTAGTGCTGAAAAAAAGGAGTCGGTTTGGGCTCTGAGCAGTCCAGATATTGTGGTTTCTGCATGCACACTTTGTGTAATCGACTTTTATCGGAAATGGCATTTTATATGCGTCTGATGCAGTTTTTCATGCCGTGTTGCCTGTTGACAACAGAAAAATTCCATCTCTAATACTTACATGACGAAATACGAAAAAAAACACCTTGTAATATCTTGTAATATCTCTGATCATGTCTTGCATATCTCTAATCTGCGCATAAATTTTTTTTTTCTGAGTCATTTGGGGTTATTTGGTATTTTTATTTAAAAAATTGCACCATCAAATCCGTTTCTTATTGTCTCCTGAACAATTTGATTTCTCTATTATACAAGGTGTTCACGCAGCAGCCGTAATATGTAAATTTGGTTTTAAGAATAAACTTCAAGTCCTTTGATTTTTGCAACTTGGCTCTAGTTTTTACTAGATATATTATATCCTTACTAATCTTGGAGTAGAGGCCGTGCATTTATAGTTTGTAAAACAAATTTCATCCTTTCTTGGGTTTCTTTTGGTAAAAGTCACATCAAGTAAAAATAATATGCCTTAGTTTAATTGTGATGTATACTTCATTAGTGTTTTTATAATTACCATGTATATGCTTTTCAATTAGCAATTGCCTGTTTTAGTAGTTGCTGCTTTATGCTGTTTTACCATGCTTTCACTTTCATTCCAGGTTTTTGACAACTATGCAGTGACAGTAATGATTGGAGGAGAACCCTACACTCTTGGTCTATTTGATACTGCAGGTAAATTGATCTGACTAATATTAATAAAACATATTAGATGTTCAATAAAACTGTTTTACTCAACTCAACTGTTTACCCTGCCTTGAGGGGTAGTGTTGGGCAATATTCAATATCAATATTGATATATCGATATATCGGAAGGATTATCGATATTTGAAAATGTTTGACTGTTTTCGGCTTTTTCTTCTATCTACCGGTAAACGTCTTGCAGAAAAGATCCAACATAGAAAATTGTTTCCGAGAAGAAGAAGAACATGATGTGACTAATCCATTGATTCATACATGCTGATACACAGCATACATACCGGTATCCTAAATTGGTATAGCCTGTTCTCAAAATCAAAACATGTTTAGTGAGGAGGGACTGTCAAATTTTACTGAGGACCTCCGAAAGGGCTTGGCTGTATATAATGCCTTCTAGGCTTGTAGGCCTTCCTCATATAACAGAGAGTTGTATTTTTATGCTGATTCAAAGTCTATAAGATTCATTTAGTTTAATGTTCCCATCAAAAGATACAAACCTGAGAAAATTTGTGTGATTTTCGAAAAAGGGGGAGAAACACCCTAAAAAATCAAAGAAGCTTAATGAAAAGCATAACATCAGTTTCAGCATATCATGGAACCTTACTGTAAAGATTTCAACCTCTCCCTCTGCAAAAATGTGGATTTTTGTATTTTTGTCAGGATAAAAAAGATCATGGATGCGTGTTTATTTATCCTTTTTTTATTTTGTTTTTTGCCAGGGTGATCATACCAAACCAATGGCTCAAGAATATTGAAAAAAGGCTCTTTCGAACGAAAATAAAAGTTCTAGTGCCCTTTTAAAGTGACCCAAAATATTGGAGGGAAACTAACCCCCCTCCCACGCCCTTTTTTCCCTGAGGTCATCTGATCCAAATTTTGAGGTATCTGTTTTGTTCACCATAGCTTAAAGATCAAATAACTGTGTCTCCGGAGATAAACATGACCCCCCACAACCTGGGGAAAGGGCTTTAAGTTTAGGGATTTTACCTCTCGTTTAAGTATAGTATTTGTTATTTGGAAGTAAACAGACATTTTTTAGGAAGGTGAATTTTCCGCGGGGGATTCTCCACGGCGAGAATTTTCCATGGGCAGGGAAGTTTCCGAGATGAACCTACAAAGGGAAATGTTACATGGGAGAATTTTCCAGAACTCCTATACTAAATTTGTCTTACTTTTTCTTTGCCGATTCAATTTTACATATAGAGATGTTCCGGGAAAATTGTCCGGGGGAAATTTTCAGAGAGTTAAAATTGTCTCGGGAATTTTTCGTGGGAGGGGAGGGATTTCACAAGGGAGAAATCCTCCATGGGGAAGTTTTCAGTGGGAGAAATTCTTCATGGCGGAATTTTTGCAAGAGATGTTCGCCATGGGAAATTTTCCGTGGGTGAAATTCTTCGTGGCAGAATTTTCCGCGGGCGAAATTTTCCATTCAGAGGATGGGATTTTAAAGGAAAAATTTCCCATCGAGGGGTTTTTTTTTTCCGGTACTATTTGAAAAAAAGATTAGAAATTAAATGAAAAACAAATCTCTTTTTTCAAATGAAAATAGACTAAAGAGAATTTTCTATGCGAAATTGTCCACAAGAAAATTTCTGGGTGGTATTTGCCAGCAGGGACGGATTTGTCGTTGGGGAGGGAGATTTTACGCAGGAGGAACTTTCCATGGACTAATTTTGTGAAGATTTTTCACGGAGGAGAGAGGCAGGTTTCCCAACATTATTTGACAACGATCAAAAATTAAATAAAAAACGATTTTTTTTTTTTTTTACTAAAAACTAGGGAGGAATATTGAAACTTCAGACTAAAAGATATCGATATGAAAACTTCAGACTTTATATGAGGGGAGATACCCCCTCCTCATACCTCGCTATACGCTAAACTTTGACTTTTTGTCCCAAATCTGTAAGAACAACTCCTGAAAACACAAGGGTTATTTAATTAGAATTAAGAAGCTTTTTTAAAATACTAGAAAAAAAGTATGTGAGGGGCATCCCTCTCATATACGGAATAATTTCTGTTCGTTTTAAGTTTTAATGCTGAACCTTGCTTTCAGTTGAAAAACTTGTTGTTTTTTTTTTTTTAATTTAATCACGGAAAGGTAGAACCAATTCTCCGAGCAAAACATTGACATGTTGCCTACGAGTTTGAATAGCCAAAAGTAGTCAGTAGGTTATCTTTCTTTATGCTGAGCCCGAGTAATTTGAAATCTAGATTTCTATTACATTCATTTGTTTAATCAAAGTTTGTTTTTTATTCCCTAATTTTACATTATTCGAAGTTTGAAATAATTGTACAAAATACACTTTTATTACAATTTTTGTTACTTATCAGTTAGCCAGTACACACTCGAAAATTTGGATCTACAGGTACAGGGTTTTTTTAAAACAACTGAGATGCTATATAGGATATATAGATAGGATATATTTGCATATGGGGGGGGGGGGGGGGTTAGGGGTTAAATATAGCGGAGCTGCATGCAAAATGTAACCTATAATCTAACCAAAATACCAACTGAATATTTATTAGAATATAGCTACAATGTAGTTTACCATTGAGCTGAAGCTAATTGTCTCCGTATACAAACAGCAATAAACCGGTTATTGTCTGATTGTATAGATCAAAATTCTCGAGTGTATACCAAATTCTTGAGTGTGTACTGGATAATAGATAAGTACCCGATTTTTATTTAACTTTAGCGAAGTTAATCTGAATAAGAAACTGATCGGAAATATCGAAATCGATATATTGAACATCGAAAGTAAAAATATCGATAAAATCGTTTAATCAAAATATCGCCCAACACTAGTTTGTGTTGACTTTTCATATCAAAAATTTACCTTAGTATATGTTCGTGCCTGTGCGATCATGACAGTATATTTCTTTACATACTATAAACATCTCTGAAAATAAACTCGGACTCTATTCATGTATTAGTTTGTATTGGATGGAGTGGAGCAAAGGATGAAATGAAGCACATATATTATAATTGGGATGTTGGGCTCTTTCAGCTGTTGTTTTTTTTTTTTTTAGTATTTGATAGACATGAAATTGGCAAATGTATAAATTTTTTTCAAATGTATAAATTTTTTTTTCTTTTTTTTACCACGTGAAACGGGAGGGGGCTTCGGAGTATAAATTCTGTAGACCTCATGTTTTCCATGTTAGAACTTTTTTCTAGAAATAAATAATGCAGTCTGGACTTTTTGATCCGCTTTTGCGCTATGTCCGGAGTCGATATAAAGATAGGATTTGAATCAAGATAAATGACGGTAGAATGAATAAAGATCGAATTAGGTGGATGTAAAGATAGACTACTGTGTTGATGTGAAATTTTTTTAACGAAACTATTTCTGTTTAGGCTCACCCATATTTGTGTTTTTTGTGTGGTTGTTCAGGAGGAAAATATAAAAATTGTTGAATCACGAGAAAAGATCGGTAAAAAAAATCATCAAAATTAGTGATAAATCCCTAGGGATGGCAACCCTGCTTTCAAGGGTTAATCTGAACTGTTCTTATCAGTACAACTAATCTAACTTATTGTAGACTTAATGATGGACTAACCATAGTACGCTTCTGTTTTTATTATGTATTGTAAAGTTGCTTTCACATTGCTATGTCAAGCCTTTGACCTTTTGGGTTTTGTGTAGCTTTTCACATTTGAAGATTAGTATATTTTTGTGCTATTTGAAAGAGAGTAGTTTGCATAGGCTATCATTGACGAAAATCAGTTGCAATAAGCTATATTGTACGCGGGTAAACCTGGACTTTTTTGCATTAATTAAGTAATATTTGGGGGAAAAAATCTAATACTTACTTTAAAAAGGGGATTTTACTCCAACCTCCAGCTGAAAATTTTGCATATCGCTTTTTCCCTTTGTTCTATTTTAGCCAAAAGAATGAAGAGATTGCCATTGCGGGTATGGAGACAGGTTTTGTTATTATGTTGGGGCTTTATGTATAGTAGTATGTAATAGTGTAAAAATATCTCCATAGATTTTTAAAAAAAACGTTGTTTCTGTGAATGCTTTCATAATTTGAAAGCATCTATTCATCTGTATGAGAGTCAAACTTAAGCTTCTTTTTCTCAGGTCAAGAAGATTATGACAGACTAAGGCCTTTGAGTTATCCGCAAACTGATGTCTTCTTAGTTTGTTTTCTCAGTCGTATCTCCATCTTCTTTTGAAAACGTTCGAGAAAAGGTAATTCCGTATTTCTTTAGTTTCAGCTTCTTTTAAGGGACAGAATTGACGCAAGCTAATGTCCAATCTGTTAAGGGCTGGTTGGCAGTCAAGCAGCACCTTATTTATATTCTTCATTATTGATTTAGTTCTATTAGAATTATGTGTTCTTATGGAAATCCCAGGGAGGTTGCTTCAGTCTCCTAAGCTTCCATTGCATTGTCTTTGAGTTGTTTTATCTGGTATAATGATAGCAAAACCCTTAAACAGTCCATTACACTTTTTTGCTTTTACATAGTCCTGTATATCAAACCTTTCAGAAACTTGATTTCATCCACTGCAACAGATTCTTTCTTTTTCCTTGTTGTTTGATATCCAGCAAAAGCTGATGTAAAATAATGCTTACGAAAATTCTTAAGAACGATTTTGTAATCCTCATTTCTGATAATTATTGAAGGTGAACCATCATTTTCAATTAGTTTAGTTTGTCCAATCTTTTTTATTTAAAACAAGCAGATGAACCATAGACAGAGTATTAGTTGAGTAGCAACCCTGTATATTTAATGCATGAGATTGAAGTTTTATCAGTTAAGGATAGAAATGAATTAATAAAAGAACACCCAGGATGATTGTCCAAATAATATATGTTGTTCAAAATTTGCTGGGTTTGAGTCACAAAGCTCTAGCATTAGGGTGGAATTTCTCATATTTTACTTTGAATATCCCAACATTAAATGTATAAAATAGAAAGATGTTCTGTGTAAGGTAAGAAAGATTGTTACTCGTGAATTTTAGCTGCATTTACTACTTTAAATTAAACCACTACTTATTGAGTATTTTCAGCTCTGTCATTGGTGCACACAGATTAAGCAACTGTCTGGAAAGGGAGGGGGGGGGGGGGATAAAAATCAGTAAAGTACGTCTTTACGGTTTTTTTTTTTTTTTACGATGTTACGTGTTAACGTACGACAGGTATATCCAACTCTTTTACCACCAAAGACCAGTGTCTTCTATGTAACATTAAGCCGCATCCTAAAATACACACACAAAAAAAAAAACTTAACTCACCTGGAATTAAAAGGGACTAAAAATTTGCTCTCAACATTGAGTGAAGCACATTTGTTATAATCGGAATGGTGGATTTTTCCAACACTATATATATATATATATATATATATATATATATATATATATATATATATATATATATATATATATATATATATATATATATATATATATATATATATATATATATATATATATATATATATATATATATACCTGAAAGACATATAGAATTAGAAAAACAAATAGAAAGCATTGGGAAGGGCCTTTGGGGCACAAGCCCTATAGGGCTCTTGATTTTTCTTGAAATAATAATTAAGTAATTTTTTCTGATATAGTGACATTCTTAAAATGCAGTGTAGTTGAGAAACATCTGCAAAATCAAAAATATAGAATTTTTTTCGAATTAGTGCTGATTTTATGCGATAATTCAATATTTTTCAAGAAGTTTGATTACATACCTTCACTTAGGGAGAAAATTCCCGTTCCCCACCATTACATTCCTCTCCTTAGAATTTAAGCTGAAGTTTTGACTTTGTGTACTAATGCCTAATATGTTTATTATGAGTAGAATTAGTTTAGTAACGAAAGCTTCAGAGCTATATTAGAATTGTAAACTTATTGATCTGTTTAATCTTGATATATCTCCAGTGTTAGTCTTTTTAAAGTTAAAAAACTTTTGTTCCTTGAAAAAATAAGTATTCACTAAACGCGGCTCGAATAATTATATTGTCAGGGGAGTGGTGTCGTGCTGATTCAACCTGACTTACACCTGACGGTGTGATTTTTGTCAAGGTCATTTGCCCTTCGGGGAGTGCTTCCTCTTTTTTCAAAAACGTGGCAAATTTTTTCAGGTTTGTAGCTTTTAATTGGTGACTTTAAACTTGATTAATCTTATATTTTTTGGAATCAAAATAAAAAGCCAATTCAGTTGATGTAGGTATTGCTATCAAAGCCCCTTTTTTATAGATTTCTGGTCACTATTAAGCAGAGTTGCCCCTTTTTTACAGTTTGATACCATGGCCTTTTTGAGAACTGACCTTTCCGAGTCAAATTTTACGCCTCAACTCGTAACTTAAAAATTTGATTGAAGTTTGCAGCGATTATTATAACTACAGAAAATTTGAATTTGTGATAAAATTTCAGTATTTTAGTACAATTTGCATTTACAGTTTTTAGCCAACAAAATTCAACTTTTCTACCTGTCGATTTCTCCAATTGAAATCGCCAATGAGGGGGGGGGGGGGGGTATTCGGGAATTTTTTGTCCTCAGGCGAACAGGGTGCCAACGGTGGTAAAAGGTTTGTTCTCAAACCTTCTGTCTCATCTTCTGTAATTTCTTTATTCTGCTTGCTTGTAGGAGCTTGAACACAAAGAAAAATTCACCAAGTTTATCAATATCGTATTAACCTAAAGCTACCGTGAGAAAAGTTTACTAGAACTGAGCAAATAGAACAATTCTAAAACTCGTCTCTTACCCCTGTTTTTGACGTATAGTTGTGGCTAAATTTTGTCGTTTCAATGATAAGAATTTTATTTTTTAATCTGGAAAATCAGACTAGAGTCATGCGTAGACATAGGGTTTCGTCACTTTTTGTTTTATGTTCTAGACTATAAAATCGGTTAATTTTGAGAACACATAATACAAAGTATTCGGACAGTTGCAGATTTAAATCGGAAAACATTCTTGAAATTTTGTTTATTTGATTCTCTCATATGGGTACACAACCAGAGGCGTCCTGAGGCTCATGTTATTGGGGGAGGGGGCAATCTTCGTAAATTTTTACCGAATCGATACCTGATTTATGCCGAATTTTCTGCAGAAATCATGAATTTTGCTAAATTTCGGCCGATTTTGCTAAATTTATGCCGAAATTTTCGCCGTCAGCGAAAATTTTACCGAATGCCAAAAACGTTGGGGGGCCTTCCCCGCCCCCCTTTGGGACACCCCTGTACACAACACCCAGCATTGTTAGACATTGAGGCCTAATGTTTGTGTTGTTTTAACATTTGTCTGCAAACTGATTGTCCTGTGACAGCATCATCTTCGCCAAGTACAAGCATGTCTCATCGGCTAGATTTTTATAATTTTATTGCTTACCAAAAGTATTTGTAAGTATGGTCCCGTTCTATATCCAGTTGATTGTTCTCAAGATCGTCGTCTAGGTCGGTCAAAAAATGACGAATAGAAGCGAGACGTTCGGGCGTTATTTTTTTGATAATAGGTTGAACTTGTGCATCCAAATTTTTTTTTTCTTCCTGGCATGTTCTATATTATGTTATTTTGACGTTTTGTCATGTGGTCGTTAACGAGAACGTGCACTTGGCAACTTCTTTTTCTAAACAAAACTTGTAAATCAAATCTTCAATATTCTACTTGTCTGGTTTTGTGTTTTCTTCCAGTATTCGACTTTCATTTATAACAACATATTTCTACATATTTGTTTCCAAAGGTTTTACTGTTATGGGCCGGGGATTAAAATATTTTTATTATAGGGGGGGGGGGGGGGGGGGGGGGGGGGGGGGGGGGGGGGGGGGGGGGGGGGGGGGGGGGGGGGGGGGGGGAGGAAAGTATATTTTAGACCACAATTTTATATTTCCAGGGTGAGGGGAAGGATATTTTTTTTAACAAGCCTCGGTAATCACCTCCCAGTTGCAGTTAGTTGTCTCGGCACATTTTGTTTTTCAAGCTAAAATCTGAATATGAAGGTAAGCCTTAGATACAGTTATTGTCGGGATGGGCCTTAAGCTAAGTTCTGACAAAGCGCGACAAAAAATTGCTCGTGAAAAAAAATATTTCGCGGGATGAGACGAAAATTGCTTGGCAATTCGCACTGAAGGGTTGTTTTTTTTGCTTCAAGAAATGAGGGGAAAAATGACGTTCTTTGCTTTTTTTCTGTCCTTACTTTTACTTATAGCTAGTAACTTTTGCTTACTTTGCTTACCTACCTACGAGCAAATAGCTTGTGATATTTTCCTTTGTTTATTAAGAGCTAGGCTACTCATTTTAAAGATTGAACAAATACCAAACACATTTTTACCTAAGTCATCAAGTTTTTTGCTACCCTCTTTCCATGCATTATCTTTTTATTCCCAGGGCTTTGTGTTCTTTACAGCGTATATCATACTAAACTGGATATGACCCAATGTTTGTTATTGATTTTTCAATATCCATTCTCTTTTTTTTTAATATCGCCTCGCTACGCGAGCTGCGGCGATCCGGGCGCCTCCGCTAACGCGCTATTTTTTTTTTTTTTTTAACTTCAAGTTGAAGCGTGGTGAAACGATTTTATTCGCTTTGGAAGGCCCTTTTGTGGCTCGGCGAAGCAATTTTTTTTGGTTGGCGAAGCAATATTCACGCTCTAAGTTCTGTCAGAACTAAGCTTTACGAGGAAGGTAAAATAATGTAATCATTATAATTATGATTAGTATATATTCATGACTTTTCTAAATGAAAGGAAAAAAGGAATGCCAAAATCTTGAAGTCGAAGTTTATATTAAATAAACACAAAGGATGTAGTTAGACGTGGTTTTTGTCTTTATGTATTGATTTATTAATGTTTTATTCTTTGTTCAAAAAAATCGTATTTAAACCTTAGTTTATTTAAGTAAACATTAATCGAACTTTTCATAACATTTGTATCATTTAAAGAGATTGTATAAAACGGAAGTTCTTGGAAAGTATTTCCTAAGCTCAATAAGTATATTTTTTGACAGTGAATAATATTTAATTTCATTTCCAATGAGTAAAATTTCATTAGACGGTACTTTTATTAAAAACATTGCTCTTATCTTTTTACATTTACATACATATATCTTTCTATGTCTTATCTTTCATATCTTTTCTTATCTTTTGGAGCAAAGCTCTTGCTCTAATATTTAATTTTATTTACAAATGAGTCAAGTTTTGCTAATCCATAGTATTATCAAAGACCACATTGCTGTAAATATGATATGGAATTGGCGATGAAAAAGTCTAAGAAGGACCCTAAACAATATCTGAAAATTCAGGGCTAAATCAGGGCTTTGCATTTTTCTGTTTGTTGTCAATCTTTCCTGTATTTTTGTCTGCTTGTTCTTTTTATTTTTAAATACTTATACCTGGGCTACTTTTCAGTTTTCACTGACCTTTGCCGGTTTTGTATTTAGTATCATTTATCGAATTTTTACAGCGCTGAAAAGTGGATCCAGTCTTTCCTTTTTCGATGGGATCTATGCTTTTTTATTTCATTTTTCTTCTTCTTCTTAAGATAGGAGTTAAATACCAAAAATTGATTATCTTGGGGAGGAAAGCAAGAGTTCAGAACTACAAGGGAAATTTCTAAATTTTTTACTGGGAGTAAAGCTGCTTGAGGGCTCTAGTTTCCTTGCTAATGGGCTTGCGATCAGTTTGGGCGTGTTGGCTGGTTTCACCACCAGCTGACATGTTATATGCCTACCTGTAATTGTTTTATTATTTTGAGTCTAAATGATTTTTTTTTTTTTTTTTTATCATCTTTATAGTGGGTCCCAGAAATTCAGCATCACTGCCAAAAAAACGCCATTCCTTCTCGTTGGTACACAAATAGACTTAAGAGATGATGCCGCTACTGTTGAAAAATTGGCGAAGAACAAGCAGAAGCCAATTACTCTTGAACAAGGAGAAAAACTTGCCAAGGAATTAAAAGCAGTGAAATATGTTGAATGTTCAGCTTTAACACAGGTATCATACAAACTGACTTGACACAATCTTACTTTATATAATTGGTAGCTTTTGATAACACCCAGCTAATTGTTAATCTGAAAACAGTCACTTGAGGTTCAACAATGGTTATAATCTCTCCAGGGTGCTTTTACAATCAGAGTCAGTTGGTTTTTGGATGCTTACAAAAGACTATATGTATTTGTTTTGTGCATTTTTCCATATCAGAAGCCTTAAGGCAAGCGAGTATATCTGATTATAGGGATTGTATACAGTCAGTGGGCTTCATTAAAAGATGACAAATTTTGTACATAGGTTTGTCTGCATACCCTGTTTTTGTCTCACGGCTAGGGAGGAATCCCTAGTCTCATGATGAAAATCCTGAAACTTCTCAGGATTTTTTTGGGGTGGATGTTCGGGGCACTTAAAATTTTTGTGTTTGGGGAGAGAGAGGAAATAATTTTCCTCTTGGTTCTTGTAAAAGAATATACACTACGTATTTTTTCTTTTTTATGCCTTTCATGTGACCAGCCTTTTGACTAGCTAATAAAAAACGCCGTTACAGCAAAGAATGAACCAAAATAGAACACTTAGTTCAATGCAGTAGGAAGCCTTTGATTACTAATTAGAAGAAAATTTATTACTCTATCTCCTGCTATGAACATGAGATGGCTCTCTGTGCGGTACGAATCTATCCTAATCTGATTAGTTTGTTTTCTATTTATTATTTCTAAATGAAGCTTAGTTATTTTATCAGTGAATAAATTGGAATGTAAACTACAAAAAAGGGTATATTAATGCTAGATGAAGGAGTTCAGTGCTGAAAAAGATTTAGAATTGAAGTCAGGCACATTCAAAAAAAATAAACAAGGAATGTGTTTCTGGAATTGATCTACTGACTATAGGGTAAACAATAGCACGAGGTGATAATCTCTCGGATTTCATTGACGGGTTTAAAGGAAAAGTTTTAAATATATGAGGACGCAGGTGAAGGTTTTGACTATCTTCGACTCAGATGGCCTACACGCGCAAAGAGTAAGGCTGCCTCTGGTTTGAAGGAAACGAAAGCTATTCAAAAGATCGTCCAAAAACCTAATGATTATGCAAAAAAAAATCGTCTAGAAAAGAATAACATTTAAATAGTAGGATACTAAGAGACGCAAATTTAAATTACACAGTGAAACATAATTTTTAGAAAGGACCAAGAAAAAATGTATTTGAGTTTATATAAAACGCTGAAGTCAAGATAAGTGTTTCTCGTTGTATTAACTTTGAGTACTATCAACAGGTGTAGTCAGATTTCAATAATCACTAGAAATGCCAAATACAGCATGTTATAAACATGCCTTAATCATCTATTATAATCACTGTTATAAGTTTCAATTTGAACAGGTTTTCCCAAAAAAAATCGACTTTTTGCCAGGAGGTATTGCTAATGGCACGGCTTTATGTGGCTTTCATCGTCAAAATATCTTTCAGTCTTTCAAAAAGTTTCCGCTGGAGAGTTGGGATTTTTCTATGGGCGTTTAAGATGTTACCTTTTTTCCTTTAACTTGAAAACTACGCAGACTAAACTAGACTTTGGAAAATGAAGATCGGGATGGGATCTCTAGGAATCACTGTCGCAATCCCCAGAACTGGTTACAAATCGCTAGAAGCTGGTGCCCAGATTTAAGAAGAGATAATGGATTTTACTAAAAACTATATATGTAAGAACAATTTTTGGCTACCTCCCATAAAAAGCTAGGCTTGTCCGGGGGAGGGAGGGGGGTAGAGAAAAAAAAATCGTAGCCATGGTCATAACTAGTACCATAACACTAATCTACAAATCTGTATAAATATGAAATGTATTTAATTTCTTGATCTATGGGTAAAATTCGATGTTCATAATAAAATAATAACATTAAACTTAAATATGGTAAATCTTAGTTTATCCCCCTCACCAATATGTAAAAAATGTGCATTTTAAGCCTAAGAATGAAATTAATATCCGAAAACCTAATGGATTTAACCTTTGGGGTGTACGAAAAACGTGCTATTCTAGGCCATTTTTAAAATTCTTTGGTCAAGTAATTAATGACTATACTCCCATGAATTCCCAAGCAGCTCTTCATCTGTTAGACACTATTTGTGGAGGTGTATTTGGATCATTGTTGAAGACCGACAATAACTTAGGGGGGGGGGGCTAGAAGCATAGTAAGATTAAGCAGATATGATATAGCTCAAATAGTTAAATACAATAGTTAAATGCTGTAGATTGTACGTGTTTTATTATTCCTGTTTTAATCTTTTAAAAAAGCTGTTTTGACATCTAGCAAGGCTTAGGGCCTTTCTTGTTTGAAATAATGGCGTTTGAAAATGTTTTAGATTTGAAAAGATTAAATATAGGTTTGGCCAGCTTTATTATTGAACTCTACTTTATAGGGAATTCTGAAAATATAACTAGTAATTATACCATTATACATAATTTCAGAAAGGCTTAAAGAATGTATTTGATGAGGCAATTCTTGCGGCATTGGAACCTCCTGAGCCTCAGAAGAAAAGAAAATGTAACATTTTGTAACCTCTTTGGTCTTGGAGCTGTAAAAGTATGGTGAGTCGTGTCTCTTTTTTCTACTTTTTAAAATTTCTTGAATACGAATATGGAATAGTGCGAATAGGGACTCTTTTTTCTAATTTTCTATAATTTCTCCTTCTGCTGTCTTCTCCTCCCCCCCCCCCCCCCTCTAACAATAAATAAAGTATTTGTATATGTCGACGAATTATAGTAAGTTAAGCTGCATGCAAGTACCAGTTGGATCCTGGAAAATAATTCCTTTGACGTATACAAAATCGGCAAAATCACACCAAGAAAAACTTGTGTTTTCTTTTATTCTTTTAAATAATGATTTTTAAACCGACTTCACAAAACCTCATTTTTTTGGAAAAAAGAAGAAGAAACCGTTTTATAATTATACTAACTACCTTGAATGAAAAGAAAAATTCGACCCCCAAATGCTTTTGAAGACCCCCTACTTATAGATCTAGCACTAGACCCCGACAATTGAAAAAGATTCGTTCACAAATTTGTGTCTAGCTTCTTGTACTGAGGTATCTTAAGATATTATCCCTGAGGTATCTTAAGATATTTTACTCGGCACTTAGTCGGGGTATTTCGTATTTCGAAGTATTTTCTGTTCGATTTAGTTTGTCTCAAGTATTTATTTATAATTGCTACACTATTGATTCCATTCGAACGATGTACTTCTTTTTCTGTAGTTTCTGCATTTTGTATTGTCCCTATAATTTTTGATGTTTTCCTGTAATTGTTCTATTTTTCGTTTTTTGAAGTTACGCGCCTTTTTTAAGCAACTGTATAAGTTAAGTTCGTTTTCTAAGTAAATTAGTTCATTAAGAGGCATAAAGTAGTTATTCACGCATATATCCTAACAAAATAGGGAAAAGCGGAGGTATTCACCCAAGCTCGATCCAAAGAACCTCCTAAGGGGGCTGTCCCTCCTAGATTTTGAAAAAATATCTCCAAAAAATCGTCTCCCCCCCCCCTCCCTTGCATTTTAGTGAACTGGTGCCATTGCTCATTTCTTTGTTAGTTGTCTTTATTAATTTCTATAGTATGTTTTTGTTTTTCTTTCAGGGTTGTCTCGTTTAGTGTCTTCGAAAGAACTATTGCTTGAATTCAACCATCTCTTACTTTAGTGCACAATGAAGTATGTGAGATATAACATTGAAACGCTTCTAAGAACTTGTTTTTGAGGTATGATGTGAGAGTGAATCATCTTCTGTCTTTTACTTTTTTGCAGTTTCTTTATACATCAAAGGGTTTGCTTATTACCTTAACTCCATTGTTTGTAACTAACTAAAGATGAATTTATAATGTTTTATACGGTTGTTAGTTTTTTTTTTCTTCTTTTTTTGTGTACATACCTTCTATATGGTTATATGAATGAATGTTTTTAACCTTGCTTTTTGTAGCATTTTGAGTTCATTATATCAAATTAAACAGTTCTGACTCCAGTACTTTTTATTTTAGAAAAATGTATGAAAACAGTCGAATTTTAACTCTAACCATCAATTTATAAAAGATGGTCTTTCTTGTACTTTAGAGGCGTGGTCTATGATGGCTTCCTAGCTCAACTAATTTTTTTTTTTTTTTTTTTGTGTGGCGGGGGGGAGGGAGGGAGGTATTATTCAGTTTGGAGTGACTGTTTTTCAACTTCATGACGGTAGTGGACAGAAGTTGGTGTTTAATTAGGCTATTAACTGAGATACTATTGCTATATCACCACTGTACATCAAAAGTCACAATTTTTCTGCTTGTATATTTCTGTGTAGCCAAGCTTCAGCCTGCATTGGTTAGTTCAAGAATCACCGTGGTAGACACCATTAGTCTAAAGTAATTTTTTCGAGATTACTTCGAATATCGAACATTTACATTCACTCTTTTGAAGATTTCGAACTCTCTTGAACGATTTAGAAAAGTTCACATATCTGGTCTTTGTTGTCCGTATGGGGGGAGGGGTAATCTCCTTGGGATCAAAGTACCAAGGACAAAGAAAATGGAATCTAATTGTTTGAATTGATTCAGTGGAAATTCACAGAGCCATCTATATCCGGAGAATTCAATACCGAACAACAAAGACCTCCTTATGCAGTTATATAGTTTTTGGTATTAGCAGGCGCCAAATTTAAAACAAAAGAAACGTGGGTGAGAATTCAGCAAAAAGTACCAGCTAAAAACATATGGGACCAAATAGCTTAGAAGATGTAGCTTTCCTTGAAGATTCAGTTGTGTTAGGGAGTCAACAAATTGTTGATGCCTAATATTTTTCGGAAAGGAAAGCGTTGCCAAATTTAACTAATTGGTTTTGCTTTTTATTTTGTCGATTCAACGTTGTAACATTAACGAAAATGTGGTCCTACCCTAAAAAATTCATAATTTGTAACAACTAAAAGACACATTTTAGAAAATCGGGATTTTCAGGTATTAATAGATCTAAGATGGATTCAGAGGTCAAAATTGTTTTTATTTGGATGTCCTTGGTACTTTAAGAAATAAAATACTATTCCTGTTACTATTCACCTTGAATATATAGGGATCAGGGAAATTAATTATGTTTTATTTTATTGTTTATTAATCAAGAAAGCCAGTGACGTGTAGAGAAGAACAATGCAATAAGCGATTCTCCGTTAAATTAGCAACCACGCATGACTGTCTTCTTATTAATAAGAAGACAGTCATGTCTTCTTATTAATAAGAGTATTAAGTCATGTGAGTAACATGACTGTCTTCTTATTAATAAACGGCCCTTTTTAGATTTTAAGCTACTTGTTACAGTTTTCTCAAGATGTTACTGGATTTGCCTACTCGTAGAAAATAAGTAGACATTAATAAAACGCCTTGTGATTATTGTTACAAAACAAGAAATATAAGCAAACCAAAATTAAAGTTGACCCAATACTTCAGGGCAAAAAAGACCAGAAAGAGAGAAAACATGTTTTGTTAGGGAACTGAGTCAGCCCAATTAGTGTTTTGGGGGATGGCTATGACCCCTGCCCCTCCGCCTAAAACTGGCGCCAGGGGATGGCTATGACCCCTGCCCCCCCCCCCGCCTAAAACTGGCGCCAGGGGATGGCTATGACCCCTGTCCCCCCCCCCCCCCCGCCTAAAACTGGCGCCAGTGCTTGAGACTACAAACATTAAAATTGTATTTCTCTCGATTTTAGCACAACTAATACCATATATCTAAATGTTAATGATAAGTAACATACGAGGGTTAAACTTATGACTTTAAAGTCTTAAGATTTATACATCTTATGAAAAAAGAAAAACTTGTTAATGAAGAAGACCTAGGTTGATGTCATTATCTTTGGAAATTCACTTTCGAATTCAGAATTCAGTTTTTTTCTACTCTACTGAAAAAAAAATCTTATGAAATGGAATTTTGAGTGTTATTCAACAATCTTATCAAAAAGTCTTATAGAACAAAGAAAGAAGAAGCTCTATCTCGGCCTAAATTTTGAATTGAAAGCCACCAGAAAAAAAAAAACAACAACTAAAAAATATATGAGAAATCAGCTAATGAAGGACAATTACAACTGCTACCACATGAGTTCGAACTATATCGAGTATTTTAGCTACTAAACCGTGGTAGCTGAAATTATAAGAAATTCTATTTAGTAATATATGATGAACAACAAAATATAATAGAAAGCCATAATATATTGTAGTTATGTAATTATGATCCATATTTCTTGATTGTCTTGCCAATTTACATATTGTTCACGTTCTACAAATCCAGTGACAACTATCTTGGTCAAAACTAAGAAGGAGGTAGAGTGTCCTTCATAAAAGGCTTTACCCTTCCCCCATTAGAATCGTCAAAAGAGAGTTTAAAACTGTGTCCTGTCAATATGGTATATCCCCGTCTCTCCCAGAAACTCATGCAATTAAGCGTCATCCTGCCCCTCTCCTCGACCCTCCTCCCCTTCATAAAGATAGTCATCTGCCTTTACTGGAAAAAATATTATGAACCCTTTTCTGCGTTTACTACGTATAACAAAAGTTAAATACTGCTCAGAATTCAATGATTTTTTTTTTTTTCATATCGTTACCTTTATAATAATTAACATTGTCCTAATAGTCTAATATGCAATGCGTTTTCATTGATGTATTCTTCCTTTTAAGTTCTTCTTTTCAGTTTAAGCTAATTATTTATTTTAAGTAAAATTCGAACGTCTCTTGACTGGGGGGTTTGAGGGGGGGGGATCAACGCCAGACTGTGGTCATTTTTTTTATTTTAAGTTCTACTTCATTGTTCAGTGTCCTTGTCCACTGACTTTTCAAAACAAATTTTGTGGAGAAAAACTGTATGAATGATGAACAACGCATTACTAAGAGATCTTTATCAGAATTTTTCAAGAGATCAGGATTTCTAGCCCCATTATAATAGGCCTGAAATTATAAGTTTGATAACCTGCAATCTACTTCACCTCAGCTTCAACGTTTTCAGTGTCATAGACGCAATGGGTCTGAAAAGAACGGATTTTTTCCGGTTTGTAGGTGTTGGATTGTAATTTTATAAATATTATTGTTCCACTGTTGTTGTTATTTTTTTTTTTTTTGTTGTTTTTTTTTTCAATGGAGATATAATTTATTCACAAAAAAAATCAACAAAAAAGCATGAAGCCCAGTAACCTGGGCTTGTATTGCCACTCCAAAAAAAAACTTACATCAGTACATTCGGGTTCCCATTTCGCAACAAAACAAAAAAGATATATAACACATATTAAACATATAGAACTACTTGAGAAAAAAAAAATAGAATTCATAAACTTGCAGGCAATGGTACCTCAACTGCTCACGGAAGTCAAACCTTTCAGCAATGTCCCTAATAGAAAATGGCGTTTAAGACCACAGCAACGGAAGAATATTACAAGCAGAGAAAGCAGACTTCGCAAACACTCTAAATCGGCCTTCTATACATACCAACCTGTCTCGTTAAATGCCCATGGACATCAGCAGCTGTCTGAAACATATGACGAAGACACATTGGAGCAATATTATTAATAATATCATACATTAGTTGTAGCTTATAAAATAAGCACAACCCTGAAAACGGTAAAATACGGATTCTCGGATAAATATTTCTAACTGAGGCAAGTTTATCGATTCCATAAATAGCACGTACATGCAATTTAACTTTTTCCCAATTTGAGAAAAGCGCTGAGCCATTTCATCGGCAATTTGACTAGCTCCGCGATTTCCACTCTTTTCTGATAATACCACTTTCTTTTCGCCAATAGCTGATCTAATAGTCTCCCACGTCTTAGAAGGGTTTTCATGGTTTTCTTGAAATTCGTTTTTAAAATATCCATGTTTTGCTTTCCGTAACCACTTATTTAGAGCAATATTGTATTTCCTGTATATTTCATGGTCAATATCACAATCACTCAAAACACTTATCATATACAGTTGATGGCTTTTATTTATAGAATTCACAAGGCCTTTCGTCATCCATGGTTTCCTTGGAATATTGAGAATATATAGACGTCTAGTTAAAGGAGTTTCCAGATTTTTAGCATATAACTTTTAAGAGATCGAAGTGTTATGTAAAAGTTTTCTCTTTGTTTATGTCCAAAAGATGAAGAAATGCTTCAGAATAGATGGGTTTTTCCATACTCCTAGAAATTCGTAGAAATTCAAAAATCCTTTTTATTATTCCCACACTAAAGCTCAAAAGGGCGAGATATATCAATGCTACTCATGCAAACATGTTTTTCCTCGTTATTCAAGTTGGGGGGCTGTAATCCTTTTTGTTTCAATTTGGCCCCTTAATTACAAACTACTAGTCAGCTGATTCCAAGTGAAATTTCAAATAATTTATCCACATGACTCTGAGTCTTTTTCGATGAATCTAGATGCTATAATAAGGAGCAGAGAAAGCCCTAGATAATTTGTAAAACAGCGTTTCACTATTTATATATTTTTGGAATTTTTGTCAAGGAAATATACATTCCTTCTTGTGACTAATTATTACCAAGAGCAAGCAATTTAAGGTATTTAGATTGTGGGAACGTATTGGCTTTAGTTAGTTTTTCAGAATAGTAATCTCCATAAATAAATGAGAGATGTGACAAAAATGTAAAGTGCTATCTACCTAATAGCTATTAAAACATACATTTTATTTGGTAGGGGGGTTATTTTGTGGGCCAAAATCCGAAAAACGAAAATTTTAGGCCTATGTTTTATAACGTTCCAGGACGGGTCTTTTCTTGGACACGGGTAGGGCGGGGCCTACGAAAATGGAGAGTATTCTCATTCAAACTTAGGTAAAAAAAAAAAAAGTTACTGGTAGCAATCGCCCAGCCCCCTGGTAATTTTCTGATGATGCTCGTGTGTTTTTCATATCGATAGAGGGATGCAGTTAACTCCGTAGCTCTATTTTGAGGTGTGCACGCTAAATAAGCAATAGCTCCTTTCTTATTGCGGAAATATTTTGACGGAAATATGACAGAAATGGTAGGTATTTTTGTTTGAATTTGTTAAATAATTTTATTTTGTCCAACACATTTTTGGGTTTAGTTATTTTTTATTTGAGAACAGACGTTAACGCTACGCTAAAGACGTTTACGCTAAAGTTTTTTATTGTTTTAAAAGTAGAGTTATGAGAAAGAGTCAAACTTTAGCGTAAAGAGCGAGACGTTGACGAGGGGACATCCCCTTTCATATACGGAATAATTTCTGTTCGATTTAAGTTTTGATGTCGCTCCTTACTTTCAGCTTAAAAAACTTTCTTTTAAAAAACTTTCTTTTTAATTTAATTCCTGAACGTTTTTGAATTAATGCAGGTTTTGATTTTGGCTCACCGTGCATGAATAATTAAAACGAAATTTGCATATTAATTTTACTTTTTTGGCTAAATAGCTTTCCCAAAAATTTTTATCGGACGATTTTTGAGAAAAAAGGGGCGGGGGAGGGGCCTAGTTGCCCTCCAGTTTTTTTGGTTACTTGAAAAGCGCATTAGAACTTTTAATCTTATTTAAGAAAGTTTTTATTAGTAATAAATATACGTAACCTACGAATTAACTTACGTAACGAACTTCTATATTCGTATATTTTTATTACGTATATGAGGGGGTTTGCCCCCTCGTCAACACCTCGCTCTTTGCGTTAAAGTTCGAATTTTGTTCCAATTATTTAAGAATGACCCCTGAATCACAAAGGGTTTAATCAGATGCAACGCTATAGCGTTGCCTATAGCAAAGGCTCCAATGTTTTATTATTATTTTTTTTTCAGAGGCACTTCATATGGAAGGGGTCGTCGTAGAAACTTCAAAGGGGGCTCATTCGATAGGAAATCGAGAGTTCTAGTGCCCTTTTTAATAGTCGAAAGTGATTGGAGGGCAACTAGACCCCCCCAACGCCCATCATTCCCCCAAACACATCCAATCAAAATTTTGAGATAGCCATTTTGTTCAGCGTAGTTGATTTCCAAATAGTAAAAATATGCTTTTGAGGAGGACATTCCCCACAACCCTCAGGGCAAGGGTTTTAAGTTATGCCCTGGGGGCATATAAGGTTTTTATAGAAGGCGTTGTCGTAGAAACTTTAAAAATGGCTCATTCGATTGGAAATTCAAAGGGCTAGTGCCCTTTTTAATAGTCGAAAGTGATTGGAGGGCAACTAGCACCCCCCCCCACGCCCATCATTACTCCAAACACATCCAATCAAAAATTTTAGATAGCCATTTTGTTCAGCGTAGTTGATTTCCAGATAGAAAATTTGTTTTTTTAGGAGGATACTCCCCCACAATCCTAAGGGCAAGGGTTTTAAGTTATGCCCTGGGGGCATATAAGGTTTTTATAGAAGGCGTTGTCCTAGAAACTTCAAGAAAGGCTCATTCGATTGGAAATTCAAAGGCTAATGCCCTTTTTAATAGTCAAAAGTGATAGGAGGACAACTAGCCCACGCCCCCAAACACATCCAATCAAAATTTTCAGATAGCCATTTTGTTCAGCGTAGTTGATTTCCAGATAGAAAATATGTTTTTGAGGAGGACACTCCCACAACCTTCAGGGCAAGGGTTTTTAAGTTATGCCCTGGGGGCATATAAGGTTTTTATAAAAGGCATTGTCGTAGTAAAACTTCAAAAAAGGCTCATTCGATCGGAAATTCAAAAGGGTAGTGTACTTTTTAATAGTCGAAAATGATTGGAGGGCAACTAACCCCCTCTCGGGGGATAACCATTTTATTAACCGTAGTTTTAAGTTCTGGAAATTAGGTCTTTGAGGATGACAACTCCCCCACAGCCCTTAGGGCAAGGGTTGTAAGTTATGCCCTAGGGGTATATAAGGTTTTGCATAGACAACATTGTCGTAGAAACTTCAGAAAGGGCTCATTCGATTGGAAATTTAAATGGCTAGTTCCCTTTTTAATAGTCGAAAGGGATTCTAAGGCAACTGACCACCCTTTCCACGCCCACCATTTCCCCCAAACACATACAATCAAAATTTTTATTTAGGCATTTTGTTCAACGTAGTTGAAAGTCCTGGAAATTATATGTTTGAGCAGGACACTCCCCCACAGTCTTCAGGGCAAGGGTTATAAGTTATGCCCTGGGGGCATATATGGTTCTTATGGAAGGAATGCTCGTATAACTTTCAGAGAGGGCTCATTTGATTGGAAATTGAAAGTCCTAGTTCATTTTTTAAGCGTCAAAAGATATTGGAGGGTAACCAGCTTCTCCCCCCCCCCCCCAACCCTTTTTTCCCAAATACATCCAATACAAATTTTAAGATAGTTATTTTGTTAAAAATAATTCAAAGATCATATAACAAACATTCCGGTGTCGACACAACCCCCCGGGGGCAGGCGTTTGTAAGTTATGCCCTAGGGGCATATATGGGTCTTATGGAAGGGATGCTCGTATTAACTTCAAAGAGGGGTCATTTGATTTAAAATTGAAAGTTCTAGTTCACTTTTTAAGAGTCAAAGGAGATTGGAGGGCACCTAGCCCCCCCCCCCTCTATGCCCTTTTTTCGTCAAACCCATCCGATAAGAACTATGAGATAGGTTTTTTTTTTAAATAGTTCAAAGGCCATATAACGAAAACGCAGGGGTCAAACACAGCCCCCAGGGCCCCGAGGGCAGGTGTTGTAAGTTATGCCCTGAGGGAATATATGGTTGTCATTGAAGGGATGCACGCAAAAAATTCAGAGATGGATCATTTGATTGGAAATTGAAAGTTCTAGTTCAGTTTTTTTAGAGTCAAAAGAGGTCCCAATCCCCCCCCCCCCATTCTCCTCCTCCCTCTTTCTCAACAACCCTCCATTCCCTCCAACACAGCACTCCCAGGGCCCGGAGGGCAGAGCAGGTTTTGTTGTAAGTTATGCCCTGAGGGAAATATATGGAGGGTAACTACCCCCCCCCCGCCCCTTTTCCCCAAATGTATCCAGTAAAAATTTTGAGATAATCATTAAATTAAAAAGTGCTCAAAAGTCATATAACAAAAACTCAGGTGTCGTCACAACCCCCCAGGGCCCGGGGGCAGGCGTTGTAAGTTGTGCCCTAGGGCATATATTGTTCGTATGAAAGGGATGCTCGTATAAACTTCAGAGAGGGCTCATTTGATTGGATATTTAAAGTTCGAGCTCACTTCTTAATAGTCAAAAGAGATCCGAGGGCGGCTAGTCCTCCCCCACGCCTTCTTTTTCAAAACCCATCTAATGAAAATTTTGAGATAGACGTTTTGTTAAAAATAGTTCAAAGGTCGGATTAGAAAAAATCCGGTAGAAAAAATCCGGTGGAAAAAATCAAATAAGAAAAAATCAGAGGGCCCCAGGGCACAGGGGAAACCGTTCTAAGTTATATCCTAAGGGCATGTATGGTTCTTATCAAAGGGATGCTCCTATAAACTTCATAGAGGGCTCATTTGATTGAAAATTAAAAGTTCTAGTTCACTTTCTAAGAGTCAAGAGAGTTAAACTAGCCCCCCCCCCCACGCTCTTTTTTCCCCAAACCCATCCGCTACAAATTTTGAGATAGCCAGTGTTTTGGAAATGGTTCAAAAATTAGATTACAAAAACTCCTCCAGAGCCCGAGGGATAGGCGTTGTAAGTGTTGTCCTGGGGGCGTACATGGTTCTTATGAAAGGGATGCTTGTATAAACCTCAGAGGGGCCTCTATCCGAGGGCAACTAGCCCCCCTCCCCACACACACACACCCTTTTTTTCCCCAAGCCCATCTGATAAAATTTTTATAATAGCCATTTCATTAAAAATAGTCCAAAGTTCAGATAAGAAAGATTCCCGTGTCGACGGAACCCGCCAGGGCCCGGAGGCAGGCGTTATGAGTAATGCTCTAGGGGCATATATAGTTCTTATGGAAGGGATGCTCGTATAAACTTCGGAGAGGGCTCATTTGATTGGAAATTGAAAGTTCTTGTTCACTTTTTAAGAATCAAAAGAGATCGGAGGGCAACTGCCCCCCCCCCCTCCTCCACGCCCTAAATGCATCAGATAAATTTTTGAGATAGACATTTTGTTAAAAATAGTTCAAATTTCTGATAACAAAAAACTCCGTTGTCGACACAGCCCCCCAGGGCCCGGGGGTAGGCGTTGTAAGTTATGCCCTGGGGGCATATATGGTTGTTATGGAAGGGATGCTCGTATAAACTTTCTAGAGGGCTCATTTGATTGGGAATTGAAAGTTGTAATTCACTTTTTAAGATTCAAAAGTGATTGGAGGGCAGCTAGCCTCCCCCCACACTCCATTAATTTTTTTTTCCCAGAGGCACTTCATATAGAAGGGGTCGTCGTATAAACTTAGAAGGGGGCTCATTCGATTGGAAATCAAGAGTTCTAGTGCCCTTTTTAAGAGTCAAAAATTATCAGAGGGCAACTGCCTTCCCCCCAAGCTCTTTTTCCCCAAATACATCTGATAAAAAAATTGAGGTAGCCTTTTTGCTAAAAATACTTCAAAGATCATATAACAAAAAATCCTTTACGTATGGTCAATTCGTTAAAAATAGTTCAAAGGTCAGATAAGAAAAACTCCTGTGTCGACACAACCCCCCCCCCTTCCAGGGCCGGGGCAGGCGTTGTAAATATTGCTCTGGGGGCATATATGGTTCTTCTGGAAGGTATGCTCGTATAAACTTCAGAGAGGGTTCATTTGAATGGAAATTAAAAGTTGTTGTTCATTTTCTCAGAGTGAAAAGATTGGAGGGCAGCTAGCCCCTCCCGCCCTCCACGCCTTTGGGTGTATCGGGTGGATAAAACCATCCGATAAAAATTTCAGGTGACAATTTTGTTAAAAATAGTTCAACCATCAGATATTAAAACTCCAGGGTCGACACAACCCCCAGGGACAGGCGTTGTAAGTTATACTCTGGGGATATATATGGTTCTTATAGAAGGGATACTCGTATAAACTTCAAAAAGGGCTCATTTGATGGAAAATAGAAAGTTCTAGTTCACTTTTAAATAGTCAAAAGAGACCGAAGCTTGTATTTGATTTTTTTTAAAGCTTGATTTTGAAATAAGGAATTTTTAAAAACTTGAAATTTTTTTCAATAAAAAACGAACAAAAATTAATTTAAAAAAAAAAAACTCCGAAAAATAAGTTTTTCAAAAAAGTAAAGGCCATTTTAAACTTAAGCTCAGCAGATACAAATACCTTTTAAAATTCAAACTCAAAACGACCAGAAATTACTATTAAAGAATAAATGAAACCCAAAACGAACAGAAATAAATAAACAATCATAGCAAAAATATACAACAAGTAATAATATAAATGAATAAATAGATCTTAAAGCGAGTAATGCTTAGATTGAATATGAAAATCAAGCTTAAGACGAAAAAAATATGTTCCTATTGAAGTACAAATGAAACTTAAAACGAACAGAAATTAGACAAACAACAATGCAAACAAACATACAATAGATATTAATGTAAATTAATAAATAAATCTTAAAAGGAGTGAAACTTAAATTGAATATGCAAATCAAGCTTGAAACGAACAAAATCACCACAAGCAAGAGTTCGGGTATGACCTCCTTCTCTCACTGTAAAGTCTAGAACCTACTGCAGCGCACTAGAACTTTTAATTTCCGTTCGAATGAGCCCTCTAGCGACATTCTAGGAACACTGGGTCGATACGATCACCCCTGGGAAAAAGAAAAAAAACAAATAAACACGCGTCCGTGATCTTTCTTCTGGCAAAAATGCAAAATTCCACATTTTTGCAGATAAGAGCTTGAAACCTCTACAGCAGGGTTCTCTGATAAGCTGAATCTGATGGAGTGATTTTCATTAAGATTCCATGACTTTTAGGGGGTGTGCCCCGAAATTTTCTCAGGCTCGTGACCTGTGATGGGTAAGACGAAACTTGGTGAAACTTATATATTTAAAACCAGCATAAAAATCCGATCCTTTTCATGCATCTATTGGTATCAAAATTTTGTTTTTTTAGAGTTTTGGTTACTATTGAGTCGGGTCGCTCCTTACTTACAGTTCGTTACCACGAACTGTTTGATTAGTTGCCATGATATCGTTAATCAATTACAATTCGACTACAACAAAATTTCAACTTTGGCAAAAAATGGTCAAAATAATCCAAAAAGTCAAGCACACTTTTTAAGAGTTAACAAAATCTAAGAATACCTTCCAATGATACAACATTAAAAAGTTTAGACTTTTCTTGCAAATGATGTCTCTGACCGACTCTGGATCTTCATTATCATCAAATTTCTTCTACCTACATCAATTGTCCTAAACCTGTGTCAGTACATCTAACTTTACTGTTAAGAGTTGGGCTTGAAGGGATAGCAGTCATGTTCTTTTCAGTTTAAGGTTGGAATGTAAGGTTTAAGACTATTTTAGTTTTTTTTTTTTTTTTTTTTATTATTGTACTAGCTAGAAAGAACCGGTTCTTGGGGCCTTTCGTTTCGAAAAAACCGGCTTTTCTCTCCACTCTCGATCTGACTTTCGGCTCCAGCTTTGTTTTCGCGTCAGTACACGAACCTTCGGCCTTGCAGCTGGTAATCGCTTCGCCGGGGTAGTTCTCTGTATAGTCTTAATTTTGGAAAATAACATATATATCCCGATATGATACGTATTTACTGAAAAAGTCGCACCCTGCTCATACCCTGATAAAATGTCACACCCCGCTCATTCCTTTCATCAAATTCTTTATCCGTCTGCACGTGGAATTTAGACAAATATCGATTTTTTACTCCAAAAAAAACACTACTTACAAACATGGGCGCCCATAGGTTGAATTCTAGGGGGGGGGCTTACCTGGTCTAATCAGCACTTCCAATACTGTATAATTGAAATCTCAAGACAAAATATCACACGCAGCGCGATAGCGCTGCCTATTTTATACCAGGGCACTTCTTATAGAAATGAATGTCATAGGCAATTCGAAAAGAGCTTATAGAGGGCAACCAGCTCCCCCTCCCCAACGTCAATCACTTCCACAGACACATCCAATCAAAACTTTTAATAACCATTTTGTTCAGCCTAGTTTTAAGGTCCAGAAATTATGACTTTGAGGATGACAATCCCCCCCCCCACAGCCCTCAGGGCAAGGGTTGTAAGTTATGCCCTGGGGGATATAAGGTTTTTTCTTAGAAAGGGTGGTCGTATAAACCTTGGAGGGGCTCATTTGATTGGTAATCAGAAGTTCTACTGGCATTTTTAACAGTCAAAAGTAATTGGAGGTCAACCAGCCTCCCCCCCCCCCCCCCCCCCCCCCCCGTACACCAATCATTTCCCCAAACACATCCAATCATAATTTTTGATCGAGACATTTTGTTCAGCGTAGTTGAAAAGCTTAGAAATTATGTCTTCGAGGGTGGCCCTTCCCCCCCCCCATATATAGCCCTAAGGGCAAGGGTTGTAAGTTACGCCCTGGGGGCATATAAAGTTTTTTTTATAAAAATGGTGGTCGTATAAACTTCGAAGAGGCCTCATTGGATTGGTAATCAGAAGTTCTAGTGCTCTTTTTTAAGAGTCAAAGTGATCAGAGGGCAAATACTCTCTCCCCCCCCCCCCACACACACACACAAACACACAACATGTCGTATTTTCCCAAAACGCATTTGATAGAAATTTTATGATGGCCATTTGTTGTCGTAGAAACTTCGAAAAGGGCTCATTCGGTTGGTAATTGAAAGGGCTAGTGCCCTCTTTAATAGTCAAAAGTGACTGGAGGGCAGCCATCCCCCACACCCCCATCATTTTACCAAACACTTCTGATCAAAATCTCTAGATAGTTATTTTGTTTGACGTAGTTTAAAAGTCCAGAAATTCTGTCTTTGAGGATGAGAACCCCCTCACAGTCCTCATGGCAAGGGTTGTAAGTTATGCCCCGAGAGCATTTAAGGTTTTTATCGAAACAGTGGTCGTATAAACTTCAGAAGGGGCTCATTGGATTGGAAATCGGAAGCTGAACTGCCATTTTTAAGATTCAAATTTGTCGGAGGGCAGCTATACCCCCCCCCCCCCCGTCATATTTCCCTAAATGCATCCAATAGAAATTTTGAGATAACCATTTGGTCAAAAATAGTCAAAATATCTCATTAAACGGACTTTGGGGAGTATGGGGATAAGGGTTGCAAGTTATGCCCCGGTGGCATTTAAGATTTTTATGAAGAGGGGGGCCTCATTTGATTGGAAAGGCATTGTTCTAGTTCCATTTAAGATTCAAGCGTGATGGGAGAAAAAAGTCTTTCATCCTGATATCCTCTTTTCCCCAAACACATTCGATCGAATTTGCGAGATAGCCATTTTGTAACCAATAGTCCAAAGAGAATTTAACAATGTCTTCAGTAATCAAATATAAGAAATCTTTAGGCGGACGTTGAACATGTGGACTTTCCAAAAGGTGACAAAGCAATATCTCAAGAATAACTTATATAAATAAGTTAGACATTTAAGAGTAAGTTGTGGAGAATTTTAAACTAGCCAGAAGCTACTGTGTGTATACTTTTAATACTACAACCACAGATACTGTAACTAATGACGCTAAGAGCATTAAGGTGAAACTTCTAGGAAGTGTTTAGGGGCATTCCAATTAAACGAAAAAACTGTATACATGCAGGTTTTCAAAAAGGCATACATTTTTTTCAGATCAAATTGAGGAGGTGTAAAATTAATCTAAGAATACAATTGGTGTCAGGATTAAAAATTGTTGAAAAAGTTTCTCCCAACATACTAATAGCACGCCAGTGTTATAGAAAAAAAAAAAAAAACGAAAAGATATAATTTTTTTTTTCATGAAAATGACTATTTCAATAAAAAACGGACAGAAAATAGTCTAAAAAAAACTTTTTTCACAAAACAAGTTTTTCAAAGAAAAGTAAAGAGCTCCATTAAGCCAAAAATGGGCAGAAATGAAGTCAAGTAATCGTTCAAGCGTAAAACTACCACAAGCCACTATCAATGAATAAATGAAACTCAAAGCGAACAGAAATTAGAATAAATAGCCGAGTGAAACTCGAAACGACCAAAAATTAACATTCGTAGAGGCTGATAACCCCCATGCCTTCTCAGACGAGAACATAATTGGCGCTTTACTGAAAACAAAATATGTTTAAATGTTTTCACTTTTTTTCACTTAAATAAGTAAAAAACTTTTTTTTTACTAACTTGTTTACGGTTTTTTTACTTTAAGGAATAAATATCAGTATTGGTAGATTAAACTGACAATCCACGTTTTTTTTTTTTTTTTTTTTTTTTGTTTTTTTTTTTTTTTTTAGTAAAGCCTAAATTATGTTCTGGTCTTGAGAAAAGGCAGGGAAGTTGTGAGCCCTAGTAATGTTAATTTTTAACATTGCTCGTTTTGAGTTCGATTGGCTATTTATTCTAATTTCTTTTCATTTTTAGTTTCATTTATTTATTGACAGTGATTTTTGGTAGTTTTTAACGCTTGGACGATTACTTGACTTCATTTCTACCCATTTTTGGCTTAATCCAGCTCTTTACTCTTCTTTGAAAAACTTAATTTGTGGAAAAAGTTTTTTAATTAATACAAATATAAGACAGCTTCATTCAGCCATGGGTGGGCTAGCGCCCCCCCCCCCCTTCTGGGCGCCCATGCTTACAAAGGAATGTATTCTCAATGTTTGGACCTTCTGCTGACGGGAAAGGAACTCTACTTCGAGCTGGAAAAAAAACGTTGGCATTGAGAGTACAATCTATGCTTTACCGACTAAGCTAGATGAGCTTATTGATTTGGCTTTACACCTCTGTTGTATTATCTGCTAAAATAAACAGGTTTTCTCTGGCCGAGTTTATAGTCATTGCAAATTATTATATGGATTATATTTGGTCTAACGACTTTTTTCCTACAAAATTTAAATGCAATCACACTGAAATGATGCCAAATCTAAACAAAGATAAGGAATGATCCTAAAACTTCATATGTATAAAACTATGCGAAAATTACTGGGGAATTTTCGGTACTCTTTTCTTCAGAAGAAGACCTTAAAATAGAAGCAAAATTACTGGGAAATTTTCAGTACTCTTTTCTTCAGATAGAAGCAAAATTACCCAAAAATTACTGGGGAATTTTCGGTACTCTTTTCTTCAGAAGAAGCCTTAAAATAGAAGCAAAATTACTGGGAAATTTTCAGTCCTCTTTTCTTCAGAAGAGGGGCTTAAAATAGAAGCAAAATTACCCGAAAATTACTGGGGAATTATCGGTACTCTTTTCTTCAGAAGAAGCCTTAAAATAGAAGCAAAATTACTGGGAAATTTTCAGTGCTCTTTTCTTCAGAAGAGGAGCTTAAACTAGAAGCAAAATTACTCGAAAATTACTGGGGAATTTTCGGTACTCTTTTCTTCAGAAGACCTTAAAATAGAAGCAAAATTCCAATGAAACTTAACAAAAACTAAGTCATTTGGTTTGCTGTAGAGATTTTACTAAATTTGGACATCTTGCATTGATTAGGAAATAACTTTAACATTTTCTACTTCTTCACGATGATCTCCTTCAATATTTGTGGAACAGTCAAACCTGTCGAATAACATATCAGTAAACTGGAAACCGCAAAGAAGATGCAACATTTAGACAAAAGTGGGTGGGTTGGTTGTTTGTTGTAAGAATTCTTTTCTTTTTATTCTGATCGATAGACCTGATTACAACTTTGGAAAAATGTTACTGTTTTTCACATCCTTGATAGATAAGGTAAATCTTATCAACCGAATTATATCGCCAAGTATTTTTTTTTTCTCAGTAACTCTGTCTCTGTCTGTCTGTCGTATGACGTTCAGAACACATCAATCTATTTTACATGGGTGATGTTCGCTCCTGCATTCATGTTCGGGTAGACTTCAGTAATTCAAACTAGAGGTAGTTTACTTTTCAAGTTCATTTAGGTCTCTCTCCCTCTCTTGTATTATTTCGGCTAAAATAATTCTATGAGGCAATAATGCTTTCAGAAATAATTTTTGGGAATTATGGAACCAAAATCTATTTTCAAGATTTATTTTCAAGAAAACGAGATAATTTCATTACATATTGGGGGGACAATGTAAGTTTTTTCCATAGCATTATTCAAGATTTGCTTGTACTGCTGCTAGTAACCAGCAGTACCCCTATCATTCAAGGTTTAAGCCTTACAATCAAGCAACTGCACAAATAGCAGTTGTCCTAACCAAGGCTGGCAAGTTGAATCAGGTAATAACCGTAATTATCTGCAACAGCGTTAACTAGGTGTTTCACTAAGAATAACTTCGCAGTCTCGTGATAGGTAGTATCCCGATAAACAGCGTCAGCACTAAGGTAGTTTGCAGATATTTCGTTCCAAAAATAAATTTGTGTTCTGTATCCTCCCTGTAACCTGTCTTTTATTATAATAAGCTAAAAACGGAGCCATCAAAACATAAATTTTATTACTTTTTATTTGACCTTCAACCCAGATACATTAGTACAGCTTCAATTGTTCACGAGGCATACTCAGACTAAATTCTAATTCGCACAATGATCAAAATATTTCAATCAGTTGCAAAACTATCCTACTGTTTTTCACAGGGTCACCAAAGAACATAGATAACTTATAACTTGATTAAGCACGCTAGACAAGTGTCAACTAATATAATAACAATGCCATCTAGATTTTGACTTTTTTTAGCATAAAAAATAAGATAAAATAATGTAATTGGCAAAATATTCTACTAACAAGCGTTTGATCTTAGTTTCTAAAAAAAAAATTATGAAGCTTGAAAAAGAGCTAAGAAACGCCAGGCACTAGGTGGTGCTGGTTATTTTTTGTGGACGCTAGACAAGTGACAACAAAGATAACAACAATGCCATCTAGATTTTGGCTTTTTTTTTAGCATAATAAAATGAGATAAAATTAATGTAATCGGCAAAATAGTTTACTAATAAGCGTTTGATCTTAGTTTCTAAAAAAAAAATTATGAAGCTTGAAAAAGAGCTAAGAAACGCCAGGCACTAGGTGGTGCTGGTCATTTTTGTGGACACTAGACAGGTGACAACAAAGATAACAAAAATGCCATCTAGATTTTGGCTTTTTTTTAGCATAATAAAATGAGATAAATTAATGTAATTGGCAAAATAGTCTACTAACAAGCGTTTGATCTTAGTTTCTAAAAAAAAAAAATTATGAAGCTTGAAAAAGAGCTAAGAAACGCCAGGCACTAGGTGGTGCTGGTCATTTTTGTGGACACTAGACAGGTGACAACAAAGATAACAAAAATGCCATCTAGATTTTGGCTTTTTTTTAACATAATAAAAATGAGATAAAATTAATGTAATTGGCAAAATAGTCTACTAACAAGCGTTTGATCTTAGTTTCTAAAAAAAAATTACGAAGCCTGAAAAAGAGCTAAGAAACGCCTGGCACTAGGTGGTGCTGGTCATTTTTTGTGGACGCTAGACAAGTGACAAGAAAGATAACAACAATGCCATCTAGATTTTGGCTTTTTTTAGCATAATAAAATGAGATAAAATTAATGTAATTGGCAAAATAGTCTACTAACAAGAGTTTGATCTTAGTTTCAAAAAAAAAATTATGAAGCTTGAAAAAGAGCTAAGAAACGCCAGGCACTAGGTGGTGCTGGTCATTTTTTGTGGACACTAGACAGGTGACAACAAAGATAACAAAAATGCCATCTAGATTTTGGCTTTTTTTTAGCATAATAAAATGAGATAAAATTAATGTAATTGGCAAAATAGTTTACTAATAAGCGTTTGATCTTAGTTTCTTAAAAAAAAAATTATGAAGCTTGAAAAAGAGCTAAGAAACGCCAGGCACTAGGTGGTGCTGGTTATTTTTTGTGGACGCTAGACAAGTGACAACAAAGATAACAACAATGCCATCTAGATTTTGGCTTTTTTTTTTAGCATAATAAAATGAGATAAAATTAATGTAATTGGCAAAATAGTTTACTAATAAGCGTTTGATCTTAGTTTCTAAAAAAAAAATTATGAAGCTTGAAAAGAGCTAAGAAACGCCAGGCACTAGGTGGTGCTGGTTATTTTTTGTGGACGCTAGACAAGTGACAACAAAGATAACAACAATGCCATCTAGATTTTGGCTTTTTTTTTTTAGCATAATAAAATGAGATAAAATTAATGTAATTGGCAAAATAGTTTACTAATAAGCGTTTGATCTTAGTTTCTAAAAAAAAAAAAATTATGAAGCTTGAAAAAGAGCTAAGAAACGCCAGGCACTAGGTGGTGCTGGTCATTTTTTGTGGACACTAGACAGGTGACAACAAAGATAACAAAAATGCCATCTAGATTTTGGCTTTTTTTAGCATAATAAAATGAGATAAAATTAATGTAATTGGCAAAATAGTCTACTAACAAGCGTTTGATCTTAGTTTCTAAAAAAATAATTATGAAGCTTGAAAAGAGCTAAGAAACGCTAGGCACTAGGCGGTGCTGGTCATTTTTTGTGGACACTAGACAGGTGACAACAAAGATAACAACAATGCCATCTAGATTTTGGCTTTTTTTTAGCATAATAAAATGAGATAAAATTAATGTAATTGGCAAAATAGTCTACTAACAAGCGTTTGATCTTAGTTTCTAAAAAAAAAATTATGAAGCTTGAAAAAGAGCTAAGAAACGCCAGGCACTAGATGGTAATGGTCATTTTTTGTGGACACTAGACAGGTGACAACAAAGATAACAAAAATGCCATCTAGATTTTGGCTTTTTTTTAGCATAATAAAATGAGATAAAATTAATGTAATTGGCAAAATAGTCTACTAACAAGCGTTTGATCTTAGTTTCTAAAAAAATTTATGAAGCTTGAAAAAGAGCCAAGAAACGCCAGGCACTAGGTGGTGCTGGTTACTTTTTGTGGACACTATTGCCAGACTTAAAACTACTACAACATGTTTTTTGGCTATGTTTTATGGCCTGATCTCGACAGTTACCGAAAATTTATTTATTTACCTGAATTTCAGGAGTCTCTATCTTGAAATTTCAGGAGTCTCTAGACTTGAGGTTCATAAAGAGAGTCTAAACTTTATATAAAGAATCCTACTATTAAAAGCACAATTAAAAACTGTTATCGCATCAAAAACAGACGGATGCTAATAACAGGGCTTATCCCTTACAACTGCTTAATGAGGAAGTCGTAAGATAAATCGGCTGACGACGTCCCTTGCTTCTGTTTAGGATGACAGAATTCAATCCTTGGGGAAAAGTGTATTTTCCAAGCAGAAAACTTAGTAAAAAATAAAATGCACCTTTTTAACTTTAGAGTTGAAAATACAAGTTGCTTTACTGTTTGTCGACTGTTTCCACTTCAGTATCTTTAACCATAATTTGATCATTTTCTTCCAACTTTTCATTTTCTTGACCCCTCACTTCTTCTTTTTCAAATTCTTCTTCTGTTATCAGATCAGGCAAGAATTCAGCCAGTATTGAAGTAACCCTTGTCCTATCCAATTTTTGACTCCTCTACAAAATAAGACATGCTTTGTTAAAAAAAAAAAAAAAAAAAAAAAAAAAAAAAAAAAAAAAAAAAAAAAAAAAGCTTAAAAAATTTTTCAATTGCTAAAAATTGCTAAAAATCCGTCTTCTAAGGGTAGAAAATTTTAATTCTCTAATAACTTTTTCTTTCCAGGAAGGGTTAGCTATCTCTTACCAATTACCTTTAGTCTTTAAAGTCATAGCTAAAGTAATAAAAAATGGAAGTTTTTAAGAGACGGGACGGAGTCAGAAGTTCTCATTCCTGACTTTAGATTGCAGCAACAAAGATTGTTGTCAAGCCTTGGATAATATTACGCAATAAATGCATAAAACACTTTTGGGTCTATACTAATTTTCCAAATTCAACTTGGAATAAGCCATCTTTCAATAAGAAATAAAAGAATCATTTCCTTGAAAGTCAAACAGTTACCCTTAGAGGGTAGGGTAATCAATATTTAGCTATAGTTAAAATAAGAATGACCATATAAATTATTATCTAACTAATATAATCGATGTATAATATAACTATGATTATATGTACATTTACAATTACAATTATAGAGTAAAACTAAGGAGTGTGTGTACGACTCACCCCCGTCTAACACAACCCCGTTCAGCTCAACCCTCATTCAACTCAACTTCCGTGCAATTCAATCCTCATTTAACTCAATCCCATGCAACTCAGCTCCTATTCAATACAAACCCCTTTTTGACTCAATACTTTCAAATTTGTCTATGAACAAGTTTGAAATGCCGCTGATTAGAAGCTTAAAATCTGTTTCTCGCTTTGCTTCCAGTTTTCAACTTATATTGCAATGCCCTAAACTTAAATTCAGATGTGATGTTTTTAACAATTTTACAAGGCTTAAGTTTCAAGTGAAATCAGGCTTTTTAAGGTCTTGGCGGTAAATTTGCCGAAGTTTCAATTAATTTGCAAGCTTCGCTAGCATTCGATTTACCATCAACAATCTTTCCAAATACAATAATCTCTACCGCTTAATTGCCTCCCAGCTCCGCTAATGGCTGAATGTGGCCCTAGGTTATGTGCAAACCGGTGCTTTTTTTTTCTTTTTTTTTGTTTTTTTTTTAATTGGTATTATTTGGGATTATGAACCAACTGTTCATGAGATATAAATACAAAAAAAATAAATACAGACAAACAAACCCATCAAGATGTTGTATATAGCCTAGGACCATCTATATCCAGGCAGTAGGGGGACAGGGGCTGAGATGCAATTGTAACGATAGCAATTAGAGCTAAGCAGTTTTGTTCTCTGCACAGCTAAAAAAAAGTTTTGTGTCAAGAGAAGATTAGTTTTAGTTGTTTAATTAGGAAACAAAAGAATCTGTTAAGATACTACCCTAAAATTATTGTCTGAATAAGGTAATGATTCAAAAGTAAAGTAAAGTTTAAATCTAATTGTGAGAACGACGATATACTAATTAAATTTTTGTAGCAAATTACAATAAAAAATTAGTTGAAACAAAATAAACACACAATGTGTTTCAATACAAATAGTAAATAAAAACTATAAATACAAATATAAATTATACTTTCTGATAGTAAAAAAGTTAAAGTGCAAATGTGAGACATTCTTAAGATTCCAATCCGAACAGAGATAACTTTGGAAAATTCCCTCGCTGAGATTGACGTCTCTCATAAATTTTAGTATGTCTACCCAAAAATATTTTTGAGCAAAATTTACATCTTCTGGCCTGACAAGTCCTTAAACAAATTATTCTTAACTTTCCTTCTCTGGGTAGATAGAGCTACGTTTCTGAACAAAAATCGAACCAATTGTATTGTACAAGATTTCACCCGTTTCGTGTAACAAGTTTATGCATGAAGACGGTTTGTCATCACATAATTATTTATATAACTTTATGAAATTTTATTTATTTATATAATAATTATTTAATATTCACATAATTTTAATTATATAAATCAACGTGATTATATTTATATAACATAAATATTAACTGAGCAGTTGAAAATGTGTTAGTTTTTTTAAATTTCTAAGAACCCTAAATATATTCTTAACATTTTTTTAATGCATATTAGCATTTTTTTTTTTTTTTTTTTTTTTTAGTAACTGACATTAACTTCAAACAGACATTAGTGCGATTACCTTAGGTTCAGAGAAGTTGCAATAGGCCACATTTTTCAACTGCATCAATGAGCATTTTACTGGCAGTTACGCTCGTCTAGTTTTTTTTTTTTTTTACTTAATCCACTAACCTTTTAATTTAACTTTCAACCTCATCATCCATGACCGTTGCTGGTAATGAGGAAAATTGCGTAGTTGCCCAACAAACGCGTTTTTTCAACTCCGTTAACTGCTTGACAAAAAAATTAAAATTTTTATAGCGATTATAATCGTAACAAGTGAATATCGCTTCTGTCCAGGGCCGTATCCATATCCAGAAGAGGAGTATCCGTTTTGAACCCTCCCTTCTCGAAATTTTTGTTCAACATGTAAAAAAGTAACAAAAATTCGTATAAACAATTTTTGTTGCGTTTTTGTACACTGTTTTCTGTACCCCTCCTTTCCCCCCCCTCAGAGAAAAAAATCCTGGATGTAGCATGGCTCCTGTCTGAAGCTCTTTTTAAAACTGGGGCTAGTGTTCAAAAATGGGCTGGCATCAACTGGAATACCACTCACCGCATATATTATTCGATTTAGATTTGATAATATACAGAATAATCCTAGTTAACACATTTTGTAGGGGGAGAACCTTTATCTTCACTTCTTTCACTTTTGTGCAATTTTTTTAACAAAATTCTGAAAAACAAACATGGATTCGACTGCATTTGTCGGTTTTCAAATAATCTATATATGTGATTAAGCACTGTCAGTGCCATCTAATTATTTCTCACAAAAACAAATCAATAGACAAATAGTGATAAATTACGTTGTTAGGTTTGGTCAGGTTAGATGGCGTTTGAGTGATTGTTTATAAACGATTTTCAAGATTTAGAGAATAGACACAAATATTTAGAAACGTGATAGAAAAAACTGGAAATACAAAGAAAGAAGTGAAGGTAAAGGTTCTCCCCCTTCAAAATATGTTAACTACACTTATTATACATATTATGAAGACAGAATTGTTTTCTTAAGATCTTTCCTTATGTACTGCTGGAACCCTATGCTTATACCCTAATATAAATAACATGCATACTTGGCTCTGAATTTCCATGATAGTCATGCCAGAATACTTCGAAACTTCCTGCGCAGGGTACAGCAGCCCAACAGCAGTTTCTAAGAAACCAATAACATTATTTCTAAACTCGACACACATCAATTGGAAAAAAATCTTTCGCTTCTGGACTTGCGTTGGTAACTTTTCTCCTGTGAAACACCTGCAGTTGGTCTGCAGCAAACTCGAGCGCCTCGGACAAAATATTGAGTATATTGTTATATATGGCCAGAGGTGGAGAAATTCTGATGTCATTAAAGGCTGGAACAAATGCATTACAGAGTTCTGCCAAAGGGGCGTAAGCAACCAAGGAAGAAGATGGTGACAGCGACTCGGCAAACTGAAAAAATTACTCTGGGTAAAATCAAAGTAGATGAAAATTTTTGTAACAGAAATTTCGAAAAAGAAAAAACTGATTAGACAGTAGCAATAATTTTGTAGATAAAATTTGGGGACCATAAAATATCAGATATTCTCTCCTTAAAACAAAATAAGTTAAGTAGAGTTCTGCCTTTTCCAAATTATATAAATCCTGGCTTCCATCCCCCTCCGATCCCATGAAATCTTGGCTAATTCATTACTTATTTGACGCTGTAAGTTTTTTTTATTTCTCATCCGCCTATGATGCCTTGGAATCTGAAGTCAGGAGCATTTAAAAAAACATGTGCGCAACGGTTACATATATGAGAATAGAAATTATCAGAAAATTCCTTTTTTTTTATGAATCATTACTTCATTTCCAAAATAATATTCAAATCATTATTCAAATAATAATTTAGAGTAGTATCTTAATAGACTCTTTTGTCTATTATACTAAAACTAATCTTCCCTTGACACAAAACTTTTTTTTTTCAGTTGTGCAGGGAACTAAGTGCTTAGCTCTCAGGCGATTTTGGCTAATAATCTCCTCTCAACCGAACTAAACACAAATAGACACATAAAAGAATAGACACTATCAGGGTGTTCTCTTTGTTTCGTCGTTCAATGCTGTTTCTGAACACAAAAATTACCATCGTACAATTGCATCTCAGCCCTGTCCTCCTAATGCCTGGATATAAATAGTCCTAGGCTATATACAGCATCTTGAGGGACGTGTTTGTCTGTACTGATTTTTTTGTGTTTATATCTCATGAACAGTTGGTTCACAATCCCAAACAATATCAATTAAAAAGAAGAAATGAAAAACAAGAGCGTTTTGCATATAAGTTAGGGCTACATTCATCCATTAGCGGAGCTGGGACGCAATCACGCGGTAGAGATTATTGTATTTAAAAAGACCGTTCATGGTAAATCAAATGCTAGCGAAGCTAGAAAATTAATTGAAACTTCGACAAATTTACGGCCCAAACCTTAAGAAGCCTGATTTCACTTGAAACTTAAACCTTGTAAAATTGTAAAAACATTAGATCTAACCTTAAGTTTGGGAAATCGCAATATAAGTTGAAAACTGCAAACAAAGCGAGAAACAGATTTTAAGCTTCTAATCAGCGCCATTTCAAAACTATTCATAGGCAAATTTGAAGAATTGTTGGGTCAAAAAGGAATTGGATTGAATAGGGGTTTAGTTTAATGAGTTTTTGAGTTAAAAGGGGATTGAGATGAATAGGTTGAGTTGCACACACACCCCTTAATTTTACCCTATAATTGTAAGTGTACACTTAATCGTATTTACATTATATATCGATTATATCAGTTAGATAATGATTTATATGGTCATTGTTATTTTAACTATAGCTAAATATAGATTACCCTACCCTCTAAGGGTAACTGTTTGACTTTCAAGGAAATGGTTCTTTTATCTTTTTATGAAAGATGGCTTTCCTAAGTCGAGTTTGAAAAATTAATATATACCCAAAAGTGTTTTTATACGTTTATTGCGTAAGATTATCCAAGGCTTGACAGAATCTTAGTTGCTGCAATTTAAAGTCCTCAATCAGAACTTCTGACTCTGTTTCGTCTCTTAAAAAGCTTTCCAGTTTTTATTACTCTAGCCAAGACTTTGAAGACTAAAGCGGATTGGTAAGAGATAGTAAGTCCTTTCTGGAAAGGAAAAGTTATTAGAAAATTAAAATGTTCCTTACAGGAGGGACGTTGAAATTAGGATTTTTAATAATTGAAAAAATTTAAACCGTTACATTAGGATCCGAAATATTTTTTTTTCTTTTGTTAACAAAGCATGTTTTATTTTGAAGACGAGTCATAAATTAGATAGGACAAGGACCACTTCAATACTGGGTGAGTTCTTGCCTGAGCTGACAACCGAAGAAGAATTTGAAAAAGAAGAAGAGAGGAGTCAAGAAAAAGGAAAAGTCGGAAGAAAATGATGAAACGATGGTTGAAGATACTGAAGCGGAAACAATCGACAAAGAATAAATCAACTTGATTTTTCCATTTTCTACACTATCCCCGCTTTGAAAACAAATTTTTTCCAAAAGGATCAGTGCCTTTTGGGTTCTGTAATCCTAAAAAGAAGTGAGGGGTGTCATCATCTGATTCATTTACCTTTAAAATCCTTCATTACACAATTTTACGTGATAGGATATGTTATATATAAATAGTTAAGAGCATAAAATTATTCTTCCACTTCCAAAATCTAGCAAAATACTAATTGTGCTTTTCTCAAAGCCTTGCCCTACAAAAAAAAATCCTTTTGCAATAAAATTCCTTGAAATCATCACTAAAAGAAACTTCTTTGGTATTTAGAAACTTATTGGTATTTAGAAACTTTGGTATTTAGAAACTTTTTGGTATTTAGAAACTTATTGCCAGATATTTCCTAGTTTAAGAGAGGAAGTATATTTTCCCTTGAGCTTAAAAGAGTCATAGAAGTTCCCAGGGTAAAAAAAAAAACACCTCCAGGGACAGTAATATATTTTTTTCTAGCAATATATTTTTAGTAATATATTATTTAGCTCTTTATTTATTTAGTTTAAACGTAATTTAATTAAATTTCAATTAGTTATTTAAATCTTTAGTAATATATTTTTACAATCTTTCAAAGGTGTCGGAGATTATCAACGACTTAAATATTGAGGTGGCAAATATTTTAATAAATTTTACTAAAAAAAGAAACAGCATTGACTCCTTCTACGAATCAAGAAGCGAAAAAAAACCGTTATGCTTTTCAGAATCTGACATAGGGAATAGATTAAGTAGGGAATAAATACTCATGAAAATAAGGATCAATAATACTAAATAAACCTTAATCTTATTACACTGTAAAAATTAAACAAAGAAAAAAGAAGAAAAAAGGCACAGTACAGTGATTGCTAAAAATATCTACACTTTACAAGGTAATTATAATAAACCTCTGTCTTCATTATGGGTAAGTGTATTTCGCGAATCTCAGCCGAATGAAAGCAGCATTTTGTTAACTGGGTTTGACTTTTCCTAAAAAAAGCCACTTCAAATGCGCCTGATTTGCCTTCTGGGCCTTAAAAAGTACCAATCGAGACTAAGGCTGCCAGAAAGAGTAAAAAAGCACGGGCAACTTCGCTTGAGAAAGCCATAATGAAGACTTGGCTTGAGGTACAATCACAGCAATATTTGCAATCTAATAAGGAGCGAACAAACGCTCATTGTGGCAAAACATTGTGGCAATACATTTTTTTTTGTCTCGAGAGAAAAATAACCCAGTTGATACTTAGAAATGATAACTATCAATAAAATCCCTCTATCCATGCATAAGAAATTCTAAAACAAAATGTTATATAGTAATTCGATTAGAAAATTATTGCTGATCGAAAATTTGACAGAAAGGTCAAATATTTGCTCAAAATTTAAATTATATTATAAAATTTTTGTTTTTAAGCTTGCTTCAAAAACTTTCCAAACCTGACTACAATTAAACAACAATCAAAACATAAAGGGAATATTTTTTCAAAGAAGAGTAACGAGTCATATCAAAATCTAAACCAAAATCATTATGAATGAATAAGCGAAACCCAAAACGAACAGTAACTGAAATGAACAATCACAATCTAACATAACGATAAACAATGCTACTATTGGTGAGTAAACGGATCCTGAAGAGAACAGAAATTACCACAAATAAGAGTAGGGCTACCGCTGCCCTAAACCCACTAAAAGCCAGAGCGTAATTTGGACATAACTGAAAACGATTTGTATTAGCTGCGTTATTTATTTGTCCCATACATCTACGCACTCTTATTTGTAGTAAATTCTGTTCGTTCTGTTCAAAATCAGTCGATCAGACCGAAACAAATATGGACCTATTTTCGGCGTCACGAATCATTAGAATAAATGGTTTTCGATAGTTTTTTTCTTGATTTGAGGTCTCCTTATCCCCCTCTACATTCCCTGTAGCTTTAAGCCAGCGAGATAAAATGAAATTTGTCGCCCAAATTCAATTATTACATAGTGTTACAACCAAACTTCAATATATTTTGTATCTAGGGGTCTGCCTGGCCGTGTCCACATGCACCGTAGGTTTCATACCTATCGGAGATGAAACAAATTGTAGGCCTGTATTCCGGTGTCATTTTTCGATACTGCCAAAATTAGTTTCAAATTTTGTCTTAATAAATTCGTTTGCTCTCTTTGAATAAAATCCTGTCGTAAGTACTTATAGTGTTGCTTTTTTCGGTAGATAAGACTTTGGACTCGGAGTCAGGAACAAGTTCAATTACATCTTTAGTTCAAATTATCGTAGCTTGAGAATATGTCATTTTTGCATTGATGGAGCATTTTATAGCTTTCATTTAAGCAAAGCTAATCAAGAATAAGTCACATTTGACCATGTGCGCGATATACTACATCGGGTTCGACTATAGGAGGGACACACAAAAATGTTGCACCTAGCTCTACATAACAAGCTGTACCCACGCCACTGGAGAGGATCGCCATCCATTTTATGGGCAACTGATGTTACCACACGCTGCCAAGATGCTGCACAGAAAAAATAGTTAGGGGCAACGCTTTAATACTGCCTAAGTAAAGAGCCATGGGCCTTCAGTGCATTATTTATCTTTTCGTGGAGACTTTAGAGAGGCCCATTCAATTGAAAACTAAAACTTCTAGTGCCATTTTAATCGTAAAAAGTAATTGTAGGGCAACTAGCCCCTCGCGTCCATTTTCGTGACACATGCCCCTCCCTGCAGTACCACCCCACAAAATCCGATCAAATTTTGAGAGAGGCGTTTTGTTCAGAAATATAAAAATATTCCTGTAAATATGATTGAGGGGAAGATGTAACTTCCCAAGACCCTAGGGCAATGGTTGTAAATTCTTCAAGTTTCCAGAAGCTTACGAATATATATTACAGTTCGTAAAGGGAGATCCTTATCATGGATCAGGTTTTTTCTAAAATTTCAGGGATCCTTCCCTGGGTCAAGAGGCCCATGGAACAATCCATAGGCAAAAAAAAAATTTAGGTTGTTGGCAAGGACCCCCCAAAAACTAACATCCATTTTTTCTTTTTTTTTTTTTTTTTATTGAGCTGAAATTTCTATTTTGAAATTTTTGGGTCTAGGGTGCTGCAACTCGCCCTAAAAATGGGCCCTAGATGAGCCATTTTTTTCTTAATGGCTTGGAAGTTAAGACCTTAAGTCCCTGACCAGTTGACCTTAATGTACAATTGCAATGTACTTTTGGGAAACGCCCACTCAAATTGTGGGGAAAAAAGACTAAAAAACTTATATTGACTGCCACAAACTCTTATTGGCCTATAAGCAAAAATTGTAATGACAATTTGTCACAGAAAGTAAATGACTGATCAAAATAAACAAGTATAGTCTCTATCATTCTTGTTGGAAGCAAAACACTAAATTTAAATGAGAAATTAAAAAACCGACGGAAATTAAGCAAACACAGGTCATAAGCGGTCTTACTCCGATTCTTAATGTTCAAGAGTTGGCTTGCTCTTTACTGAAAACTGACACCAAAAAGATGACAATTGGATAATTACGAATTTTCGTAGAAAAAAAAACGAAGGGTTTTTATGTCTTCAACGAGATAATCTGCAGTTTTAGGACTATCAATGACTTGAATGTTGCAAATGGGGTTTAAGAGGGGCGACAGATCCTTTCTATTTTGGATGCTCGCTTAAAGTTTAATCATATGTTTTAAAGTACTCTAGCTTCCATTTGAAAAAAAGTTGAGCTTGGACCAGACTTTGCTATGTACAAACAATTGTAACCATAAAATAGGATAAAACTACCCATCAGACGTGCCCTATCTTTCCCAAAAGGTGATCATTTTTTAGGATGACAAATTGCCAAAGATTATTCTTTCGGGCCGTCTATCTGGGGCCAACAGAAAGCAGGTCGTCGTGAATGTGTTCGGAAGAATGACAAATAAGTTTTATTATAAACTTTACTAATTTAGTAGTAATAGATAAAAAGAATAGAAAAGACAACAGAAATGGCTTGATAACATAGGAAAAGGTATCCTTAATAACATATTTAATATCTAAGTAAATGCGAAGATATGAAACATTTTCTACATAAAAAAAAATCTTGCAAAAAATTGTAAGTAGAAAAAAACAATCATTCAAACGATTAGAGGCAGAAGACTTCGCCGCACTGGACGTCAAAACGTCCAAGTCAGATTTTCAGTAGTTGACTTTCTACAAAAGTAGGGTCTTGCTATTTTTATGCTGAATGTATCTATCTCTATCGGGTACTTTCTTGCTTGTTTGAATTTTTTTATTGGGACCATTAACAAAAAACAAAATAAAAGAAACGGAAAGACCAGTGAAAGCATAGCGGGTGTTGAGATGCTTCCATTACCATCCTCATATCCCAGTTTTCCAATTTTTATGTAAATTTATTTTTACTTTTGGAAATCCTCTCAGTGAATTTAATAAACAATTTTTTAATGTGTACTTTCGTTCCTTCTTGACATTTTTTTCATATTTGTGAACTTAAAAGAAAACATATTTCATAAATACCTGTGGCATTGTAGCGGGTGTCGAAACACTTCGAACAGCATCTTGAATATCCCAGTTTTCCAAATTCTCTTTAAAGACATTTTTGGCTTTTGAAATCTTCTCAGTGAATTTATCAAAGAATATGGTCAAGAAGACAGAAACTAACTGATCTCGAAAATCTGCACCTTTTCTTCCAAAACTCATTCCAAAATGCATGCACTGGTACACTATAGTATCTAAAGATTCTGAGGGGATACTCGGCAAGATTTCCTTTAGCTTACCAATGAAAATCCGAATCTGAAATTTTTTTCCTATTATTTACTTTGTTAAACCCAAAATACACAACAGTAAAGCAAGAAATAACGATTAATATATCATTAGAGCACAAGAATAAAGCAATCATATCTAGAGTAAACAGTAAAAATACAACAAACACAAGAAGTGAAATACAAAAAAAAATAGAAAGATTATTTCAAAGAAAGCAAAACAAATTTCAATACAAAAAAATAATTACAAAGCCATGACGAGCACGGCGAATATACGGATTAAATCTTGCTTCATCAGTAACAAATTATGTCCACAGATTTGTTCTAAGTGAGATAGACGTACACTTATTATATCAGCCACAGTTAAACACAAAAATTGCACCCATGCGGTGAGGAAACCTGTAATCAATAACAGAACAATCAATACATCAAATAATAGGAAACACTTAACTTTACTAGGAAAAAACATACAGAGTAAGAAACCAAAAAGCAGTAAATAGCGACGAAGACCACACTGCCTTTCCATCATAAACAATTTCCCTGTTGTTCTACTTATTTGTTTACAAAAAGCAGTGTTGTCATTTTCAAAAAGTGACACGGGTGGGGAAAAACGTATGTTAAAAAAAATCGAGTTTTCAATGACAATACCAAAATATCAAAAAATGATTTTTTCGGAATCTATGCGAGGACAAAAAATCTAGTGGGGAAATGTCCTCCTTCATCTAATTGGCGACACTACCACAAAGCTATAATCAAAAAATGGTAAAAGCAGGAAGGAGGGATGACAGAATGCTACAAGAGCAGAACAGACAATAGATAGTTGATAAGGTAGGAAAAAAGAACACAATTGTGGTTTGTCAATTGGTGATTTAGGTTGGCTATGACCTTCAAAAAGAAGATACTGAAAAAAAATGAAAACTTAACATAAAAAGATAGATATTTTGCTGAAAATGCTACTTATCACGCTTCTCTGAAGAGATAAAATCTCCTGAAAATATTTCTCCTCAAATATTTGATTTTACGTCCAGTGTTCTTATCGTCACAAAAACCACCGGCTAAAACGAATAGCCAATAGGTAAGGATAATTTGTCGAATAGGCAATTGACCTAAACATCTTAAATCCTCTGGCAATAAAATTAATGTCCCAGTTTCCGTACCAGGGAGTTGATAACAAAGCAAGCACGCTTAGCTAACTTGAATTCTCATTGCAGGCATTTTGGGCTCTGTACAATAGGAAACATTAAATAGTGAAAGTTGTGTTCCGATACATAGCTGAATTTCTTGCTTAACGATCCCTTAGAAATTCTCTCTATAAAATTTCTAATATATATATATATATATATATATATATATATATATATATATATATATATATATATATATATATATATATATATATATATATATATATATATATATATATATATATATATATATATATATATATATATATATATATATATGTATGTATATATGTGTGTGTGTGTGTTTATGTAAAATTTATATTATATTTTGTCACTTGAAACCATTTACGGTTTGAAATTATGTGATATTATGCTGCTTTAATGTAATGATTTTTATTTTATTTTTTGCTGATTTTTGCTGATTGGTGTTTTCAATCTTAGTTGACTTAGTTTTAAATCTTCAAATTTGATTGATATAAAAAGAAAAGATTTGCTGATTTAATTCCAGGGCATTCAGGACATTTAAAATGCGTGGTGGACAATTTTAAAATCGAAAGTTTCATTTGTTTAAGAATTTTTAAAAGCAAAAAAGAAAAAAAATTGGGTAATGAAAAGCTACTTTAAAATAAAATAGAATTTTTGAAAACGGAGTCAAGCAACAAAATTCACCTCCGTTTAGAGCATGAAAAATAATAAAGTATTAACAATTAATTATATTTCTCGAATTGTAGCAATAGTTACGTGAGCGTCTTTTGGCATCAGATAATGAGCTTTTTGAGGAGTTGTGTCGCTCTTTATGCCTTTCATTGCCAATATGGCAAGAATTGTATGAGCCATAGCATTAAAGCATAGCATATATTAAAAACGTAACCTAACCTAAGTAACTACTCGCACCCAAAATTTAAAGATATATACCTCTGATATATATATATATATATATATATATATATATATATATATATATATATATATGTATATATCTTTAAAGATATTTTTATCTTAAAGATAGTTTTATATTTTATTATATTTTAAGCACAATAAAGTTTTAAAGTGATTCTTTTTTAGATTTAATTTTTTAGAAAAATGCATCATTGGTGTTTAGTTCAGTAATGCAGCTTCACTTGGGATAAACCGATTAAAACTGAATCGAATGACTAAATACCAATGTAATTCGTGATGGCAATCCTCTCCCATAAAAAAATTAAATCAGTAAAAATCAGAATGAATCAAACATGAATATTAGTTTTCCTGAAAGTAAATTAAATAAACGAGAAATGTAACTAGAAAAGAGAAAGGAAGCAATAGAAAACAAATAAAACCTTGCGTTTACATAAAACGGAAGAACAACATATAGATCTATCATGGTTCAAATCAGTTATTAATAAGGTAGGTTATTGGCTTTTTTTCTGGCCAATGCTTACGGAATAATTCGGCTGGCTTAAGCAAACATCACGGACGTAAACCAATGAAATTAAAGTACGCTTTTAATCACAGAATTAAAGGAAAATAATCATTCTTTTTCAATTTGGTTGTATTCGTCCAATGATTGGCGAATTTTATCCAATGATTACGGAAAAACCTTCATTGAACAATATTTTGGGACGCAGAAATAGTTTTTTTTGCTGTTGCTTTTTCGGATGGTTGGCAATGTGTTTATGTGAAAATCTCAGATTTTTTTTACTTATTTCAATTAACATATATTGAAATAACTTTTACTATTGAATTTAACCCCTTACGGGCTATGTCCTCTGAGCATTATTACTGGTGTATTTTTTTTTTTTTTTTTTTTTTTTTTTGACAAATAAACCCTAATATCAATTTAGATCAAAATGACTTAAAATACTCCAATATAAGGAATTTAAATTCAAAAATGCAGACTCCATATTTCAGACTTTTTTTTTTACTCGCGCGAGTAAATGTGGAATCTTGAGAGCCGTTTTTTTTTCAGAAGCTCTTAATGCAAAATTTGGCAATTTTTCACAAAAAAATCCGGGGACAGTGACTTGAAACAGTTCCCAGGTTTGAATGAGTAAACAAAACAACAGGTCTATAATCTCTTGCAAATTTAGGTTCTTATCATGTTAATTACTGATTTTGTAAATTTCTTGGCAATCAAGAAAAATTTTAACATACATTTTCCAGATATCTGGCTCCAGCAATCAGAAATTTAACAGCAGTGTAACAATTACTTCAAATGTAAAGCGCCTGTTACCCGCGATAACTAAGAGCAAATTCTAGGCTCTACAAAAAGTTAATAATATTTCACAAAAAAAATTAATTCTTCGTTAATTGAGAGCAAAAAAACAGCTGGAACGATCAGAAATTAATTCTATATTAAATTTATATCAAATTTTTTACTAATACGATTTACTAGTTCCTTTAGTATTTTAACTTCTTTATAATCATCTTCAAATTGGTAAAATGGAGGCAAATCACCATCTTAATGAGAATTAATGACTTTTAAGGCATCAAAACTCATATTTTTCCTACTTTACTCCTTACTCATTACAATGACTCGCATTTTAATAATCAGTTACAATGTGTATTAAGGTATTAGTTAATAAACCGTTCCAGGTACGCAGTTAATTCGCATTATATTTGAAGTAAATACGAATCAATTTTTAATTTCTACCTGGAACGAACTTCAGATTTTAACCCTACCTGGAACGAACTTCAGATTTTAACCTGGGCAAAAATTCGTTTCGCTTCGGTTTCAGACCAGAATTTGAAAAAAATCATTCCTTCAACTGATAAAATTGTGTTCAATATAAATAAAAGTTCATTGTTTATGCCATTATAGAAAAGTCCTTTTTTAAGATAGTGGAATTTTTATTTGAAAAGCAAAAAATATTGCAAATAGCACACAGCTAGTCAACTACTCAGCCTAGTTCGATCATTTTATAATTGTTTTTGTTGTATAGTTTTTGGTATCACATCTCTTTTTTTATTTACCTCTGAAATAGTGTATTCTTCATCAATCCTGATTTATGGGAGCAAATGAAAAGATTTTGCCACAATCTAACTACAAACTGAAGCATCTCTTGAAATAAAATGATCAAAAGTATCAAATCTATTACAGTTTAGTATTTCATTCATCTTACCGTGGATATATAAAAACAGGTCAATCAAAAATAAATATTTTATACGATCTATTAAATTCACCAAATTGGGTTCACAAAAGAAAGGGCAAAGTTACTAAAGGGCAAACCACGCCCTTTATTTCAAATTAGTACAAAATAGAAAGTAAAAAGCAGTATAACATATTAAACGATCAAAATCCAAATAGCAAAAAAACTCTCTTCATTGGGATTCCCCTAAGACTAGAAAATGTAATCTAAGATCCAAGAGAATTGAGAAATCATCCTGGTTTGGAATAGACAGATATATCAATCAAGGCACGACTCGAGAACTCTATTCTCTAAATCACCTATTTAGAAACCCTCCTCCCTTAAACCATGGCCAACTCTAATCCTCCCCTTGCCTATTTAATCACCACCCAATTATCCTGACATTTTGACACATCCACCACTCTGATTTTACTCCAATACCGACTAGATTCTCTTAAAATTCTCCTGCCCCTCCCTGTCATTTGGCATTGTTGTACGTCTAAAAGCAAAATTTTGTCCATAAAAACCAGAAATAACCTGGGGGAAAAATTGTGAGAGGACCAATTCTCTGTTTACTCTCCCTCCACTCAATAACACTTTGAGATAGTTGAAGATAATAATGTCACGTGTCAATCTAGATTTAACCTTAATAATAAACGGGAATAAATCCGAGCTGTGACATACTTTATAGTTATACACTGTACTTTATAGTTACATACTGTATCCTACACTTTTGAACATAAAGACCAGATCACGTGATTATAAGTAGTTCTACTGAGCTTTTGCGACATAATCACTCGACACCTTCATTTTTAGTCTTATAAAATTTCAATTTGTCTCAGTAGCTGAAAAAAGTTACCTTTTCTTTTAATATTTTATTATATACTATTGCCTTCAGTTTGGAGAGTTCGATCATAATACTTGGAGAGTTCGGCCATGGGTTCAATGTAGTTCTTTATTTACACAGACTGACAATCCTCGCATGGTCCTGGCTCAATGAACATTCTCACCTTTCTTTTGAAAACTAGCGGTGGCAGTGTCTGAGCTGAAGGTTGTACGGGGGCTACTGGCCCACATTGTTACTCTTATCATAGACAGTAAATTTTCTTGCATGATTCTGATTCAAACAAGGTACGACAACAATGCCAACCTTTCTACGAAAAATTTGCTATAGGAGGGGCCATGGAGTCACTTTGCCGACAAATAAAACACAACAAATCCATGAACAATTCTAGTCCAAACAATGTACAAAATCATGCCTTTCTGCAGAAAATTGGTGGTGATGGAAGTAAGGATGTTGGGGAGGGGGTGACACGCCCACCATTATGTATTGTCATTTAAAATCAGTATGCGTGCAAAACATTGACTGCAAAACGGGATTTTCTTACCTCGTCAGAAGAAGTGTAAAAAAAACACTAAAAATTTTAACTTTTCCAAAAGTTTCTATTTTTCTAGCCGTTTTTGGAAGATATACATTTTAGTAAGTTCACAGAAAATTAACCATCGAAAAAAATACCCAATCGTTTAACCAGAGATTTATTCTAAATAGAAGAATGGCCTAGCTCAACCTTTACAAAACACGGATAATGGAAGATCCTTAGAAAGCTACCTAAACAAGAATCATTAGTAAACTAAAATGAGTTACATTTAAAAACTCGATTTTTTTCTTCACTTAGAAAAAAAGACTAGTTCAGTCAGCAAATAATAAAAAAGACACCCTCGAAGTCATGAATCTTGCTTCAAATTACATTCTTTGTGCTAATTCCGATAAATTATGTGCGCAGGCCATAGTGCAGCAAACAAGCCAAAAAAGTTCCAAAATATAGATCCCTGAGGCACTCCAAAATTTACTCTATGACCATTGGATAAATATTTCCGAATCGCAGAAGAAAGAACATGATATTCAAGATTAGAGCAAAAATTACGAGCGTATTTCTACGGATTCCACAACTTTCAAGTTTATACACACAAAATTTGATGGTGACAAGCATCGGACACCTTCAAAATCCTCACGAAACAGCCGCAACCTTAAGATTACTTCCGAGGGCATGTGTTCCCTAGTTTTTTTACTCCCCCCCCCCCACAATAGATTTGAAAAACACCTTTTTTACATTTTCATTGAAAAACATCTTTTTTATATTTTCATTGAAAAAAGAGGACAAAATTTGCTTCCACCTCCAAGATTTTGAGAACTATATTTTGCCACCCTCCAAATTTTGTAAATTGACGAAATTGTATTCGTCTGGTTCAAAAATTTGGAAATGATCCAATTAGCCTATAGATCAAGTATTACTCTTTCTCACTTTAAACTTGGCTGAGGAAGGATGGCCAACTATTCATTTCACAACAACACCAGAGCCACCATACTTGTAAATAGAAAGAGGCGAACGAGATTTATTAGCCATAGCCTTGCCTGATAACGACCCAGATTCTCAATGTTTCTTAAAGTGGTTAAACCTTACGGTTGACCTTAAAAGTGTCTTCAAAGAAGAACTAAAATTCTTACAAATTCGTCAACCAATTTCATCTCCACTGTTAGGTGGACATTTTGGAAAGTTTACGCGGATTATCTCTTTTGTTTGTATTAGACGTATTTGTAAAACACTCCCTACCCTGAAAATCGCCCTCGTTGGTATAATTCTGGCTCATTTACCCCGAAAAGATGATTTCGGTTCCTCAAACCCCCTACAATTTTACTCAAGCTAGTTCTAAAGTTATTTAATAATTGTGTATTTGTGAAAGATATTTACCCACAAAACTAAGTAATGATGTTTGCCATCATATTAAAAGAATTAGATGCGTGATTCTGAATCACGAATGACTCCAATTAATCAAATTTTCTAACGATACAATCAATTAAAATCACCAATTATCTAGAGCAAATATTAAATGAAAGATGGAAATTAAAAGAGAATATTAAATGGCAAAGTTTATGAAAATTTCGTTTATTCCGTATACTAAAATCATAATTAAAATCTCTCATTATTAATGACCTGGCGAGTGACTACTGACAACTTATTTAGTTTTGTAACAAATAAACTGTTGGCTAGAAGATGAAAAGATTAAAGATTCAACAACTTTACTAAAAATAATTCATGCCGGCTTGACGACCGGTTACAAATAAAGCACATATATGCTTGAAAAACGCAACCAGTACACATTTACTAAATTATAAGAACTGATGATGGTCACTAAATGCCTATTCACAATGAGATATAACCAAGAACGAGACTAATTAGACTCAATCATATTTTTTATGCAGTTTTTTGATTGGCTGAAAAGTTCAATGGAAAATTCTAATTGGCTCAATTAAAATCATAATTAAAATCTCTGATTGTTAATGCCCTGGCGAGTGACTACTGACAACTTTTTGAGTTTTGTAACAAATGAACTATTGCCTAGAAAATGAAAAGAGTCAAGATTCAACAACTTTACTAAAAATGATTCATGCCGGCTTGACGACCGGTTACAAATAAAGCACATATATGCTTGAAAAACGCAACCAGTACACATTTACTAAATTATAAGAACTGATGATGGTCACTAAATGCCTATTCACAATGAGATTATAACCAAGAACGAGACTAATTCGAGTCATTCATAATCTTTAGACAATTTTTTGATTGGCTGAAAAGTTCAATGGAAAATTCTAATTGGCTCAATTAAAATCATAATTAAAATCTCTGATTGTTAATGCCCTGGCGAGTGACTACTGACAACTTTTGAGTTTTGTAACAAATGAACTATTGCCTAGAAAATGAAAAGAGTCAAGATTCAACAACTTTATTAAAACTGATTCATGCCGGCTTGACGACCGGTTACAAATAAAGCACATATATACTTGAAAAACGCAACCAGTACACATTTACTAAATTATAAGAACTGATGATGGTCACTAAATGCCTATTCACAATGAAATATAACCAAGAACGAGACTAATTCGAGTCATTCATAATTTTTAGACAATTGTTTGATTGGCTGAAAAGTTCAACGGAAAATTCTAATTGGCTCAATTAAAATCATAATTAAAATCTCTGATTGTTAATGCCCTGGCTAGTGACTACTGCAATATGGAGTTTTTAACAAATAAACTGTTGGCTTGAAGATGATTGGTCACTAAATGCCTATTCACAATGAGATATAACCAAGAATAAGACTAATTCGAGTCATTCATAATTTTTAGACAATTTTTTGATTGGCTGAAAAGTTCAATGGAAAATTCTAATTGGCTCAATTAAAATCATAATTAAAATCTCTGATTGTTAATGACCTGGCGAGTAACTACTGACAACTTATTTCGTTTTGTAACAAATAAACTGTTGGCTAGAAGATGAAAAGATTCAAGATTCAACAACTTGATATAACCAAGAACAAGACTAATTCGAGTCATTCATAATTTTTAGACAATTTTTTGATTGGCTGAGGAGTTCAATGGAAAATTCTAATTGGCTCAATTAAAATCATAATTTAAAATCTCTGATTGTTAATGCCCTGGCGAGTGACTACTGACAACTTATTGAGTTTTGTAACAAATAAACTGTTGGCTTGAAGATGATTGGTCACTAAATGCCTATTCAAAATGAGATATAACCAAGAACAAGACTAATTCGAGTCAATCATATTTTTTAGACAGTTTTTTGATTGGCTAAAAAGTTCAGTGGAAAATTCTAATTGGTTCAATTAAAATCATAATTAAAATCTCTGATTGTTAATGCCCTGGCGAGTGACTACTGCAATATGGAGTTTTGTAACAAATAAACTGTTGGCTTGAAGATGATTGGTCACTAAATGCCTATTCACAATGAGATATAACCAAGAACAAGACTAATTCGAGTCATTATAAATTTTAGACAATTTTTTGATGGCTGAAAAGTTCAATGGAAAATTCTAATTGGCTCAATTAAAATCATAATTAAAATCTCTGATTGTTAATGCCCTGGCGAGAGACTACTGACAACTTGTTGAGTTTTGTAACAAATGAACTGTTGGCTTGAAGATGATTGGTCACTAAACGCCTATTCACAATGAGATATAACCAAGAACAAGATTAATTCGAGTCAATCGTATTTTTTAGACAATTTTTTGATGGGCTGAAAAGTTCCATGGAAAATTCTAATTGGCTCAATTAAAATCATAATTAAAATCTCTGATTGTTAATGCCCTGGCGAGTGACTACTGACTACTTGCTGAGTTTTGTAACAAATGAACTGTTGGATTGAAGATGATTGGTCACTAAATGCCTATTCACAATGAGATATAACCAAGAACAAGACTAATTCGAGTCAATCATATTTTTTAGACAATTTTTGATTGGCTGAAAAGTTCAGTGGAAAATTCTAATTGGCTCAATTAAAATCATAATTAAAATCTCTGATTGTTAATGCCCTGGCGAGTGACTACTGACAACTTATGGAGTTTTGTAACAAATAAACTGTTGGCTTGAAGATGATTGGTCACTAAATGCCTATTCACAATGAGATATAACCAAGAACAAGACTAATTCGAGTCATTCATAATTTTTTAGACAATTTTTTGATTGGCTGAAAAGTTCAATGGAAAATTCTAATTGGCTCAATTAAAATCATAATTAAAATCTCTGATTGTTAATGCCCTGGCGAGTGACTACTGACAACTTGTTGAGTTTTGTAACAAATGAACTGTTGGCTTGAAGATGATTGGTCACTAATGCCTATTCACAATGAGATATAACCAAGAACAAGACTAATTCGAGTCAATCATATTTTTTAGACATTTTTTTGATTGGCTGAAAAGTTCCATGGAAAATTCTAATTGGCTCAATTAAAATCATAATTAAAATCTCTGATTGTTAATGCCCTGGCGAGTCACTACTGACAACTTGTTGAGTTTTGTAACAAATGAACTTTTGGCTTGAAGATGATTGGTCACTAAATGCCTATTCACAATGAGATATAACCAAGAACAAGACTAATTCGAGTCAATCATATTTTTTAGACAATTGTTTTATTGGCTGTAAAGTTCCATGGAAAATTCTAATTGGCTCAATTAAAATCATAATTAAAACCTCTGATTGTTAATGCCCTGGCGAGTGACTACTGACAACTTGTTGAGTTTTGTAACAAATGAACTGTTGGCTTGAAGATGATTGGTCACTAAATGCCTATTCACAATGAGATATAACCAAGAACAAGACTAATTCGAGTCAATCATATATTTTAGACAATTTTTTTTGATTGGCTGAAAAGTTCCATGGAAAATTCTAATTGGGTCAATTAAAATCATAATTAAAATCTCTGATTGTTAATGCCCTGGCGAGTGACTACTGACAACTTGTTGAGTTTTGAAACAAATGAACTGTTGGCTTGAAGATGATTGATCACTAAATGCCTATTCACAATGAGATATAACCAAGAACAAGACTAATTCGAGTCAATCATATTTTTTAGACAATTGTTTTATTGGCTGTAAAGTTCCATAGAAAATTCTAATTGGCTCAATTAAAATCATAATTAAAACCTCTGATTGTTAATGCCCTGGCGAGTGACTACTGATAACTTGTTGAGTTTTGTAACAAATGAACTGTTGGCTTGAAGATGATTGGTCACTAAATGCCTATTCACAATGAGATATAACCAAGAACAAGACTAATTCGAGTCAATCATATTTTTTAGACAATTTTTTGATTGGCTGAAAAGTTCCATGAAAATTCTAATTGGCTCAATTAAAATCATAATTAAAATCTCTGATTATTAATGCCCCTGGCGAGTGACTACTGACAACTTGTTGAGTTTTGTAACAAATAAACTGTTGGCTTGAAGATGATTGGTCACTAAATGCCTATTCACAATGAGATATAATCAAGAATGAGACTAATTCGAGTCAATCATATTTTTTATACAATTTTTTGATTGGCTGAAAAGTTCAATGGACAATTCTAATTGGCTCAAATTAACATTGGTTATATTTGTGAATGGGCATTAGTGAAAAAAATAATAACAAGAACTGTGCCCTTAATTACTACTTACAGCACCGGACTTTCTAACACCCTTTCAATGCATACACAAGATCGTCTCCTCTCCGAGTTTTTAAAGTTTACTTTAAATAACCTTACAAACGACCACACTGATATATACTACAATACTTTTCATAAGAATATAACCGTCAATATCCTAAGGGGTATAAACAAACCCTACATTCAAATTTCTTTAATTCCTGTCGCAACAAAGCATTACTAACAACAAAAAAAAGCTCAGATATGAAATTATACCCTGAACATAGACTATGACAATTTAAAGAGAAGGGACCTGTCTTCTAGCTTACTATTTTGATTAGTATCTTGCAAAAAATGAAACACAAACAGTTATTAGCTGACGTTTCATTATCATTAGTTGACTTTTTGTAATTGACGTTTCATTTCCAAGATCAATACCCTCTCTTAGAAACAAATTAGAATAGGATTAAAATCAGAAAGATATTTTAAAGCAAAGGCAAACAATACTTAAGTTGGAAAGTAACAAAGGATCGAAGGGGGATGGAAAGGGGTCTAAACTAATAATGCGTTATCCCTCACGGTCAAATAATATGGTGATTAAACACATACTCTGCCTCTCATTTAAAACTAAGATAAAGAAGAAAATGAAAAATAAAGTAACAGACACAAGAAACATATCCATCTACATAATTCACAATACACTCCCGGATAGATTTTCTACCCCTCCCCCCACCTAAAAAAAGAAGAAAAAAAGTGAAAAAAAACACTACCGAATTGCAAAAAAAATCGTGCGGCAAAAACATAAAACATATCAGCATCCGAATGAGAAGGAAAAAAGTCCATTTTTCCATAGAATGGTTTCAGCCTTGTGGCCACCAGGACCACCACTAAAACATATTAGAACGGCCGCCCACATTTAGGAACACGGAATGTAGAAAATCATTCGACCTTTGTAGGAAATCACAGCAATCAATCGGAATTACTTCCGGCTCAGAAACAGGAAACTACCTTAAACTCAGCATAGTAGGGGGGGGGGGGCTGATTTTTTTCCGAATACTAGAAAGGATAAAAATCTACTGTTTTCTGTTAGGATTTAGCTGAAGAGCTTGTAAGATTTGTGTGTCAGTACGTCATTAACGAGTAAAGCCTGAGCAAAATTATGGAAAATGATTAGCATTCTCGAGAAAAAGAAAAAAAAAAAGAAAAAAACAATCAACTCTACCAAATATTGCTTGGCAAAATTCTAAAACTATTGACGCTTTTTTAATTTCACTCTGTAACGTTAAAGTACCTGATATCAACGGCTAATAGTACCACCAATGCTTGTACTGCCTTTGTCAAAAGTATTTTATCTTTTTATTTCGGCAGCTAATTATTACTTTGTCCAAAACGGTAAAAGTTTAACCATTTTTGCGCCCGTGTTAAAAAAACAAAGATCCACTTCTCTACACTTTCTTATTTTCTTCTCACCTATTCCTAATAAGAAAATAACAAATAAAAAGAACATATACAAGGGGAGGTAGGTTTTGCTCCGTTTCTCCTCCTCGATTTCCTCGTAATTAAATATAATTTCTTTCTGTTTTTTTTTTATATCTTTTTGTTCTTAAACTACACTTACCACTTAAAGTGCTTAAATCAAAATGGTTAAATTCTCTGCATTGAGATAATTTATAAAGCTCTTAAAAAAATTTTTAAGAACAAGTTATGAGAAGTATTGCTAATTCACGTTCCGGGCCACTTCTAAACACCCCAGGGTCTGCTCTTGGCCTACCAGCTGTTTCTTCAATAAAGCTAGCGGAAGATCTACTTACTCTGTAAGAAAGCCACTGTGGAAGAATTGCAGTTTCATTGACACAATTTCCATGGGTTCCTTCAATTAGAAGGAGGGGGTCGTCCAGATTAAAGAGTGCTCTGTACTGGTTCACGATATCAAAAAGATTTTGCCTTGTTAATTGAATGATCTGCAACACCAACTGGTAGCCTTCAAAAAAAGGTGGACTATATTAAAATAGGAGTTATAAAATGCAAAATTTACAAACAAAGCTTCCTTAATCTTTTAAAGTAGAGCTGAGTAAAAGAAACTTCCCAAATTTTCGGGATTTGATATTTGACTAGTTTTTTGAAGTTTATTTTATCTGGATCGACTGTTTTTTTAAATATTAAAAAAGACTTTGTTATGAAAGTGATTGTTTACCTTATAATGAACAAGAATAACATTCAGAGAATCATCGTACCCTAAACAAAAGAGAGGAACTCATGCGGTTTTTCGTAAATGACCAGAAAATGAGAAACTTTTTTCTGTTGGGTAGGCATCCACTGTTTGCACTTGTGAAGGTATGTTTACTTTATAGTGAGTAGTTGAGACCGACCTTGATTGAGACAGAAATTACTTCCCAACTCATATCTGAAATATTACTTAACAAAGTTCTGGGTATATCAAAATACCCAGCCAACTTAATAACTCCTTTTTACATATTTATTATTTAAAGTTAGGATTCCATGAAGAAGAAAGATTATTCAGAAGATCGATATATCAGCTAAACCTCCTGCATGAGTCACAGCTTGGAAACTTATGTTCTGCGATTTCAAGTTCAGTTTCACAAATAAGTACCAAAGGATACTAAATTACAAATAATAAACTAAAAATCGCTTATGTTCAGCAATTTTAAGTCTAGTCTCCTAAGTACGTAACAAAGAATAAGCCTTAAAGCTTTAAATCATCCTTACATCTTATGTATCATTAGCCTTAAATCACCTTACCCTAAAGCATCTAGAAATTAATTTCAGTGTTCCGTTGCTCCAAGTGTTCTGTGTGACCTATCTTATGTATCCCTTCCCCCCCCCCTGCTTATCAAAACTCATTTTTTATAGTCATAGATAATTAAAGAAAAACAGGCATATTCCGAAGCATCTATGACTTTTATTAATTAATTTTAGTTTTTAATCGTTTCCATCATGCAAAAACAATTGTTTATGTTATTAATTTGTTTAACCTATTACCGAAAAAAAAACATAGTTGCATACAGATTTACCTCTTTAGAAAAGGTTCAGACTGGTCTCCTTTGAGAGGGAGGTTAAAAATGGAAAAGGCACATTTTTAAAGGCCACTATTATTCAGTTTTTAGGAGAGTCTTCAGAACAATATCCAACAGCAAGGATACCCCCCCCACCTCCTTTGTGAAAGTATGGAAATACTGTATGACTTTATGGCAAGTGAGGAGGCTTTATGCGTCAGAAAAGACGAAAAAACAGATCTAGACTAGAAAAAAAGACTTAAAAACAAAGATGTAGGCCAAAGACATTCGCGACGTTGGCTTTACGCTAACGTTGACTGTTTTCCTTTGAGGGGGAGGTCAAAAATGGAAAAGCCACATTAAAGGCCACTATTATTCACTTTTCAGGGAGAGTCTTCAGAACAATCTCCAACAGCAAGGATGCCACCCTCCCCCTCCTTTGTGTAAGTATGGAAATACTGCATGACTTTATGACAAGTGAGGAGGCTTTATGCGTCAGAAAAGACGAACAAACAGATCGAGACTAGAAAAAAAAAGACTTAAAAACAGAGATGTAGGCCAATGACACTCGCAACGTTGGCTTTACGCCAACGTTGACTGTTTTCCTTTGAGGGGGAGGTCAAAAATGGAAAAGCCACACTAAAAGCCCCTATTATTCACTTTTCATGGAGAGTCTTCAGAACAATCTCCAAAGGCAAGGATGCCCCTCTCCCCCTCCTTTGTGTAAGTATGGAAATACTACATGACTTTTTATGACGACTGTTTTCCATAGAGGAGGAGGTGAGGAGGCTTTATGCGTCAGAAAAGACGAACAAACAGATCGACGGACTAAAAAAAAAAAAAGACTTAAAAACAAAGATGTAGGCCAATGACACTCGCAACGTTGGCTTTACGCCAGCGTTGACTGTTTTCCATAGAGGAGGAGGTAAAAAATGGAAAGGCCACTTTTTTTAAAGGCCACTGTTATTCACTTTTCACGGAGAGTCTTCAGAACAATCTCCAACGGCAAGGATGCCCCCCCCCCTCCTTTGTGTAAGTATGGAAATACTGCATGACTTTGGACAAGTGAGGAGGCTTTATGCGTCAAAAATGACGAAAAAACAGATCGAGACTAGAAAAAAAAGACTTAAAAAACAAAGATGTAGGCAAACGACATTCGGGACGTTAGCTTTACATCGCCTACACTTTTGACTATCCATCAAGGAAATGATATCACCAGAAATGTTCTATTTAAAACTGGATAGAATTACCGCTAAGACAGCTATATTCCGGACTATTATTTTTTATACCGGTTACGTCATCTGAGCTGCTAAATATTTAATTTACAAAAAGTAAATAAAGCATACAGAAAAGAATACTAAAACGTTGTTTCTTGGAAACAGAACGTTTAGAGCGCCAACGTTGTCGGTTGAGTATAGGAAGGGGGATCCATACCATAAAGCTAAAATATTTGAGATTGTTTTACTTCGGAGGATAGCGGCAACTCATTGTTAGAAATACTAGCGATAATTCATCACAGCATCAAGCCACTTGAGTCCAACAAAGCTCTGCACCCCCTCCTCCCCCAGTCAATTCAAAACTTGACTCTTTACTCACACTCATAAAGTTCTAATATTCTTTTAAATTCTTGCTTATGATATCTTCAAATTCTATTCAAGGATGTCCTGCTAAAAAATACATGATTTGTTTCAAACCAGAAACAAACTATTGAAAGCAAATTCGTTTGATTGAGCATTTAAGACGTTTTTTTCGGCCTAATATGACTAGCATTTTTGAAAAATTTGTAAGATAATCAATGAGACTAATTATTAATATGGGTTTATACATAACAATTGATTGTAAAATGAATGCGTGTCAGGTTTCAAATAACTAGATTTTGCTCTCATTATTCGCGACTAGCTAGTACAATTTTCGCTCGCCTGTCTTGTAAGCCAGCTTCGCTTTCTCTTGTTTTTCTCAAAACTTCACTTCTTCGACGCCTAGACACGTCTTGTAGCGAAAAAAAAATTATAATTGAGTGTGTTTTGACTTAAGGTCGATTCACAGTGAAATCTTACTGATAGCAAGAATTAGGCAACGCTAACTTGAGCCCAATCATAGGATTTTCGGATTGGCTGAAAAATCCTTTGAAAAATTCTGATTGGCATAAATTAGCGATAATTAAATCTCAGTTTTAGTAAGATCTTGTTGTGAATGGGGTATTAACAAGCTCGTCTATGTTTCTATCTATAATGTGCTTTCAATTAGTATTTTTTCATATTGTAATTTCAAAGGTTGTAGCATCCAACTTTGAACATTTATACATTGAGACTCAAGTAAAGTGTTAAACACGCAAAAGTGTTAAACACTCAAGCATATTACTTTTTTAAGTTAATATTTAAGCTATTATGAATCATATAAGAAAAGAAATCACTGTAAAAACTGATTTGTTGGTTTGAAATTTCACCAATGATATTTTATTCATAAATCATATAAAAAGATCGCAAAATATAGAATTGGATTTTCTTTTATTCAACGAGCTAGTTCTTTTTATTTCTGTCTTTCTCCTTTGAGCTTCCATTTAGTACTCTCGATTGTGAGTGCTATAAGTTTATTTGCTCTCTTATTGGCTCCCTTACATAGTTCCGTTCTTTATTAGGATACGAAATAGACACAAATCTTAACAGAAAAAGTTCCATTGGCTTCTATTTAGACAAGAATAAAAGAGATTCTCCAATTTGGGGATTATAGAGGAAAACCAACACTCGCTAAAAATAAAGTACATTGTTAATTATATTTCTGTCTAAAAGCTGTGCTGATGAGTCTGAATGGATTGATAATGAGCTGGAGATGCCAAATCGACAATTTGGGCACCATCTCGCAGATTTTCGGTTTCATCGGAGTCACGAACCTGGTAAATCATTTGAAAATCAGAGAGATTCTTTAGTTTTTTCAATAGTTCTTAGTGTTATGGATTAAAGAACACTTCGGCAAACAAATCGGCAACTCTCTACTGAAGGCGTTAATTTCTTTCTTTTTTAAGCGTTTTATTGGGTTTGGAATTTGTTTAGCTCCATCTATTATAGCCACCAAAACCAATCATAATGGTAGTTATTAAGAAATAAAAAGAAGCAGAAGTCAAAGCATTTGTCTACCACTTTAATCAACACGTGTCTCAACCAATGGTCCCATTAGCACAATGATGATATAAAAATAAAAATTTGAAAGAAAATACATTAAAAGAAATATCAATAATAATAAAAAAGATAAAGGGATGGTGAAGCCCCTCCCCCCCCCTTATCTCCAATAGAGACAAAATACAAAACAGCAGAATCCAATAAAAAAAATAAAAACTAAAAAGATTATCTTATATAGTTACACACATTGATTAAGCGATGTTTTCATTTCGTAGGAGACACCATAATTTTCTTTATTTGTTTCCAGGATTTGCAATTAGTTTTATTTAATATTAATTGCACATTTCAAGTTAAGAAATAATATGATCCAAGGATTCCCAAAATTACCAAGGTCTCTCTGTGCCCATTTTATTTATATAGGGCAAAGATTAATACCAAAATCACGATACAAACAGTTGTCAACAAAAATCAAAAACATTATTTAGCTAATTTGAAGAAGTCTATTATACATTTGAGAACATTTTCCATATTCAAGCATCAATACCAACAAATTATAGATGATTTTTCAACCAGATCGTTACTGCATTAAAATCCAAGCCAGCAATAAATCTTTCTTTTAAACATTTCTTTATCTAAATATATTTCTCTTTCTCTATCTATATTTGTTTCAGGGCTTCGTTAACTTAACCACTGAGCAGTTCAGTTGTTTGGTATTTTTCAAAATATCATCTCCTTCATCGTTGACAAAATATTGTCATCATTCTCTATATTTAAAGCGCACAAGTTAACATCCACAAATTAAAGATAATTTGTCAACTAGATCATCATTGCATTAAATCAAAAGAAGCGATAAATCTTCATTTGAAGGTTTCTCAGTCATTTGTTGTTAGGGTTAAGTTAAGATGGCCACTGAACAGTTCAGAAGGTAGGTATTCCTTAAATTATCGCCCGCCTCGTCGTTTTGACAAACAGACACACAAAAAGAATACAGGAAGACAAAGCCGCTGAGCTGCTCCTTGTTTTTAAATGAACATCATAGCGATATAACAACTGCGTTGATGCTCATTTTCTTGAGAATCAGGAATTTTTCAAAAATAAGAATGTGTTTTGAAGTCAATTCAAATTTATCGAGTTTACATATAGTTCCAAAATAAAGTTTTTGTCTAAAAATAAAAAGAAAAGTTCGCGATTTTTATTTATTATTTAAACTATCATAAGGCGATACATAAACGGACACTGCATAGACGAAAAAAAAACTGGGCTGTTCATGTCGTATAAAGTGGAATGTTAAGTAGATGTTTTTACGATATAGTTTTTACAAATATACTACTACTACTACTACTAACAACTCACCACAGCACCAAGTCGCCTGAGGCCAACACAGCTACGTATGATCCTCCTTCATGCTAACCTATTCAAAGTCTTCTTCTTTACACCCTACCAGGAATTTCTTTAAGTCTTTCTTTCTGACATCCTCCCACCGCACCCACGGACGACCTGCTTTCCGTTTAGCTTTAGACAGTTGGCCGAAAAGGACAATCTTTCAATTTTTTCAATTTTTTTTTAATTTCACCATCTTTCAATTTCGATATTTTTCAAAATATTGATTATCATTATTGTTATTAGGATTTCAGAATAATTTATTCTGTGGACCTACAGGTCTTTTTGATAAGTTTTTTTTTTACACTTATTACGCAGTTTTCAAAGTGAAAAGCTTTGAACTGCTAACGAAAGTAAAATAATGCTCAACTTTAAATTATCTTTTTCCTTCAATTCTTAGAAAATAGAAGTTTAAATTCATTTTTATAGAAGCATTAATGACACCATGCACGTGTGCAAAGTTAATTACGTGTTATTTTGTGATATTTCGTGTTCACCCAAGCACGGAAGAGCCCCCTGCATGAGTGGCTATCTACCACCATATACAAATAAAGAGAAATAAAAAAAAAAAAACTCCTATGCCCACTTAGAATGTTTACTTTACGACGATACAGGGTTTAGTTTTTTCAAAAGCAGATTCCTGTCACACTTATCACGAATTTCTCTGGGGGACTTGGACCCTGCTCATAATTATGTTATTTTTAGTGTAAACAGTAACTTCCAAACCCCACTAATTGTCGATAATTGCTCCCAATCAAGCAGGGGCGTAATTTTCTATGGGGCAGGGGGGGGGGGGGGGAACTGCCCCTCCCAGACCTCAGTTTAACCCCCCTCCCAGACTTCTGTTTAACCCCAGCTAAAATTTAATTTCTTCCAAAATCTTGTCAAAACTAAGAAAAACCTGCATAATTCAAGCATCAACAGAAACAGATCAGTTTTTTTAGTACATATTTACCTTTATAGTACTATAAAGTACCTTTATAGTACTTTTATAGTACTAAATAGTACCGTTATGGTACCAAATGGCTTATTTTTTAGTTTTACTATCAGTTTTCACTTGATTTGGGGAAAATTAGCTCCAACTTTGCCCCAGGATTTAGACGAAATTACGCCACTGCAATCAAGTCGCTATTTTTAGTCACCAGGGTCAATCACAGCGGCTTTGAATGTGGCAACAGTGCTTCCTATGTCATTTTAAAATTCCATCCCAGCCGAGATTAACCTAAATTATTATTCTGTTTGAGCTTTTCTTTGAGTGTCTCCAAAAAATTTCTCCAGTTCTTTTATCTTTTCTGTCACCTGCTTATTTTATTTTTCTCTTCTGTTTTTCAATTTTCTCCTCTTTTCCACCTGCCTCGTCTCTTTTCTCTTCCTGATTATTATCAATTTCCCTCCCCCCTCCTCTTTTCTCTTAAGCTTTAATTTTCTCATCCAATGGGATGGACGGTTTCAGTATATCTACCTCCAATTGCTTAGAGAGAAAATCGTTTTAAATACAGTCAAGGATACATATATTTTAAGTATTAATGGATAAAAAAGGACCACATTCAAACTGTTACCAAACATGGGGAGAAATTACAAAATCTGGCAAAATCTTAATGTACAAATCCGTTAATCAAACATGAAATAAATAGAAAAACACAGTTTTTAAAACAAAAGTGAATTGCAGTTAAAAGTAAAACAAGAAACAGTTTTTAAAATAGGGGGGCTAAAATACTCTACAACCCCTCACTAATTGTAGAAAAATTGATAATATGGCACGCTCAATTTGACAAGGAATTGGAATCGGGAATCTTATCTAAATTATGAGGTGGCATCGGGAATAGTAATCACTAAGTTTATGTTGTGCAACAATATCCCTTAAGTAGCCTTATTACTATGAATCTTGAGTATCTCGGTATTTGACCACTTTTGCAAACACAAATCTTGAGTATCAATCTTGAGTATCTCGGTATTTGACCACTTTTGCAAACATAACATTTTTTATATTATAAACTCCAAAATTTTTACTTCATTCTACTTTGTTTGGGATGAATATAACACAGTCTGCGTTAAGGTACTTGCTCGGATGTGAACATGATTCATATTAACATATTTTTTTGTCTCTTCTCCCCTTCTCCTAGGACAAACGGAAAAACCTTCGAAAACAGAAGATCCAGGTTAATACATCACCATATATTACTCAGGGGATATCAGAATGTCTCTTTCCAAAATCCCTAGGTTTTCAAAAAGGATAAGGACAGATGCTGGAACAGTTTCTCATTTGAGCTATTGATCAATGGAGACTTACTAGAATCGGAATGAATAGAGTCTAGTGTAGACTGTAGCCAGAAGTTACGTGATTGTAAGAACTTGAGGCGAAGTTCAGCTTCAGAATAAACTTCTAATCGTCGAAGATAACCTATGATATGGATACACTGAGAGAGCTGGATCGGGCCTCTTAGCTGTGATATCAGACTCGACAGCATTGCCAATCGCTGCTCTTCAACTTCTTTGTAAATTTTCTAAAATATTTGTATCATTGAAAAAATGAAAGAGCGAAACGTTTGATAAAAAACGAAAAAACGAAAAAAAATGGTTAAGAAAACAAACGAAAGGAGGGTGAAAGAACTAGACAAAACCAATTCACAGAGAAATAAGTTATCTTTTTGGGGAAGTACGCAGAACCGGGAAGAAGATCTTTTGGCACAGATTTCAAGCTTTGTACGTTTCTTTAAGGATCCTATTTCGATAGTTTTTGTGTTATAGACAAAGCGATTATTCTGAGCACTACTTACAATGCTTTGTGAACACAAACGATGACTGTTACCTCAGGACAATTTAAAAATGTCTATTGTGATAGTTGTGATATTGTGATAGTTGTAGATATTTTATATACAGAATAGATGCAGAGCAATTACATATAAACATAATCTTATAATTTAGCACTTCTTCCGTAACCTGTGTAACATCATACAAGTTAATAAATCTAAAGAAAAACCGCAAGAAACAAATAAAAAGAGAGAGGAGAGACAGAGAGAGAGATAGATATGGGAAAGGGAGAGAGAGAGAGAGGTAAGACAAAGATAGAGGGAGTGAAAGAGAGAGAGAGAGAGATGGAGAGAAATAGAGAGAGAGGGGGGAAAGACAGGGAGACACAGACAGAGAGAGAGAAAAAAAATGTGGGAGAAAGAGAAGAGAGAGAGAGAGAGAGAGAGAGAGAGAGAGAGAGAGAGAGAGAGAGAGAGAGAGAGAGAGAGAGAGAGAGAGAGAGAGAGAAAGAGATAAAATGTGTGCTCTCTCATTACTTAACTTCTAACGAATAACGCTGATTTTTTCTCTCCTTCAGCGATTTATATTTGAGCATAACCTGGACATACAAATGATCACTACTGACGAAATAAATAATACCTGTAGTGAAGAAACTCATGCTATATAATGTAATTGTGATTATTCATTCTTCCTAGCTTTTTTTGAAGTGTATTTTTTCTGAAAAAGTAATAAAATAGAAGCACTTACATGATTGTAGGAAGTTGTGGCCATGGAAACGTTTACAAACTTTCGAGTTGAAAGACCTTCATCAAGCTTATTTCGCCATGTTTCTTTTTTGATTTTTTTTCAATTAATCAATATTGACCTAATACTACATTTATATCCTAGTCAAATACTTAGTTAACTCGTGTATATGTAAGTTATTATAAATGAAGTATTGATTTGGAAACTTGAGGCAATAGATTTGATGTAGCAAGATGGCAAAGTGGAATAAATTCAAAATTAATAAATTAGAAAACTAGAATGCGCAAAGTCTCTAAAGAACCCATAAGAAACCCTTAAGGGATCTGTAGACCATATGGTGAATTTCTAATACACATGTAACTACATAACATAATACTGTAGTTAAGTAGTTAGTGACCTCGGAGTTGCAAAAAAAAATCGACTATAAAAAGAAGTTTGCTATAAAAAAAAATTTAAAAAAAAACAGCGTATGTATACTTTCTAGATATAAATTGCAGGAGAGGGCCAGGGAATTGTAACGGTGAGCTCTTTCCTTCCAATCAGTTTAAAAACCTGTTGTGCTTAAAAACAGAAAAATGTAATTAGACCCAGTCATCCAGTCACGGCTTTCAAAGGCTCAAGACATAGATCTATGAGTTTGCACAAAAATTGAAATTCGGAGCATTGGCTTTAATTCACATATGCTGCACAGTAAAATGGACCATGGCTATGGCTGTTCCAAAATCAAAAAGCTAGCGCTCTGTAATTTTTTACTCTTGTTCCATGAAATTCAGGTCATTGGTGTTCAATTATAAAATTAAAATGAAATCGTGCAAAATAAATCTCTATAATGCGGAACAGGCAACTACATAAACTATGCAAAAACATCCTGCACTCAAACGCAACATCAGACTGACATAGACATAGCTGCAAGCTTCTTTGAAAAAAAGCAGACAGTTATTAAACAGTTCGTGATAAAAAAAAAAAAAGCTGTAAGGAGCAAATCGGCCCATGAATTTTGATAACAATCAATACATGAAAAGAATTGGCTTTTTTATACTGACCACAAGTAGATAACATTCATTAAGTTTAATGGTGCTCATCAAAAGCTACGATCCTCATGAATTTTCGAAGAGGGGAGAAACAATCCCTTTCAAGCGATCATGAATCACACCATCAGATTCAACATATCACAGAACTGTACTAAAGAAGTTTCAGGCTATTATCCAAAAAAGTGTGGAATTTTGTATTTTTATTTTCTTTTTTTGCCAGAAGAAAGATCACGGATGCACGTTTATTTGTTTTCAGTTTTTCTTTTTTCGAAGGTTAAACCAATGTCCTAGAAGATTGGGAGAGGGCTCAGTCGAACGAAAATCAAAGTTCGAATGCCTCCTTAAGGGACCAAAATACTGGAGGGTAACTAACCCCCTCCCATGCCTCTTTTTTCCTCACAGACATCGATCACAATTTTGAGATAGCAATTTGATTCAGCATATTTGAAAGGTTCAATAGCCCTATTTATGGAGGTGACATGACTCCCCACAGCCCTTGAAGAGAGGAATGTAGGTTATGCCTTTTACCCGTTGTTTACATTTAGTATCTGTTATTAGGAAATATTAGGGAATTTTTCGGGGAAATTTTCTGCGCGGGGAATTTTCAGTGGCGAGGAAAGTTTTTTTTGGGGGAAATTTTCTAGAGTAATTTTACACGGAAGGGGGTTTTCCTGGTTTGATTTGAAAAACGGTCTGAAATTAAATAAAAATCGTTTTCCCCAACTGAAAGTAAGGAACAACATTGAAACTTAAAACGAATGCAAATTATTCCGTATATAAGGGGGACTGCCCCTTCCTTATTCCTCGCTCTTTACGCTGAAGTTTGAATTTTGTCCCAATTTTTTTTAGAGCAACTCCTGAAACATAAAAACTGTTGAATTTGAAACGAGAAGAATTTTAAGACTTCAGCGTAAAGAGAACAAGGGTGAGGAAGGGGCAATCCCCCTCATAATTTCTCTTCGCTTTACGTTTCAAACGTTTCTTCTTACTTTCAGCTGAAAAAAACTTTTTGTTTTATTTTATTTAATCCTAAATAGCTCGTCTTAGTTTTGGCTATGCTGCCATCTCATAGGTGGACAGTGAAACTCCTATATCTGCATATTTTTTTTGGATGATCATTTTAATACATTTTTTGTATAGCGGATCTCAAGGTACATCTATTGGTCCAAGAGTTATTAGGATGGGCATAAAAGGTCCAAATTATTGGTCAATAGAAACATTGCATATATAATGTTTAAATTCAGTTTGTAAACTGTTATTCCTTCTCTTCAATAATTTAAAAACCATAGAGACAAGAGGTCAGGCCCGTAAGACTGGGGGGGGGGCATTCATCTCCTGACGTTCCCCAAAATGTTTTTTTTTTTTCATTCAAATCACAATATTGATTCCAAGGAGTCTTATTTTTATATAATTAGTGTTGCTATGATAAAACAGAAATCAGGGCTTCATTACTTGAATCGGGCCTCTTTGGATCCTAATACGGAGCAGCTTGCTAATTTTGGTACCCAAGAAACTTGAAGCTATCTAAAATAAAAGGATGTTGTTTTCAAACTTTGGTTCACAGGAAAAATAAATAAAGTAATTTAGATAATATGAGAGTGCATACAACGAATACCAACGGGATTATTGCTTTCAAAAAGCTTTTCTTGGAAGGCATTTGTTAATAATGCGTATGAAAGAACACAGGGAAACACATATCGTTTATATACAACCTAAGCGCCCCTTATTTAAAAACTTATTTTTACAATACATAAAAAAAACACTATTTTATACGAATTCAGACCCTGATTTTTACATCCTAAAGAGCCTGATTTGCCCTGATTTTAGACCCTAAAGAGCACCGACCTGTGTACCGAGGACCCGATTTTAGGGAGGACCGTGCTGCTAAAAGTAATTAGTATAAACAATATAAAAGTTAAAAGCGTTCAAACCTGTGCAACTGGAATGTTTCCAATTTTTGACTCCATCTTTTTCACTTCTTCTGCTAAATGCAGAGCATCTTCAAAAGCACCGTCACGAACAAACTTCTGCATTGTTTGTGGTACTTCAAGCAAATCCATTATTTGTGAATGCTCTGCCAAAGTTAATGCTGTTTTTTTTTTTTTTCTTCGTTTTTCTTCTGAATGTTCCCATTTTTTGGAAAATTGGTGGCAGCGGTCAGACAGAACAGCTAAATGATCCGACAAGTTGTGACTACTCTTTGTAAGATTGCATAGCTATAAAGAATATTCAATTGAGAGGTTCTTGTATTAACAAAAGATATATCAAATTTTATCCAATCCCAGGCTTTCATCTAAAAACTGGGTTTGATAGACCATGACTACACAAATAGAGCCTTTCTTGCCGAGTGATTAGCACACTAGGTTTGAAATCCTTTGTCCGTGAGGACATGGGGGTTCGAGCCCTGGTTATTTGGTTTGGAACGGGGGTCAGTGACGTGACTCTGTAAGTTTAGCTAGTGTCCGCCCAGCTCTAAATGGGTACCCGAAGAAATCTGGGGAAGGTAAACAGGAAAGGTATGCGAAAGCACAGGATGGCTGGCCCACAGCCCTCTCCGCCCCTCCCACCCCATTGCACTTCCTGGATGAAGGGCCATAAAAAGGAGATCAGCACCGCGGGTAGGGACTGTAAAGTCCAATGCCGTATTTTTTTTTTTTCTTTTTGTTTTTACCTACACAAACCAAAACAAGGAACATGCATCATGTGGGCAACTTATCCAATTTTATTCATTGTTGAAATTTCAGTTATATATCAGAAGATATTTATGATTACGTAATTTAAGAAACTTAATAAATCAGTATATAGATACAAAATTATTTGCCAAGGGCCAGGAGCAATTTTTACAGGGAGTGGGGAGGGATATAGGATTCAAAAAGACATATGTTAGACAGGGGTTTTGTGAATTTTCTTGAAATTCTAAAAATATGTTGCTCTTTCTTATTTTATTGATCTTCTAAGGCGAATGGAGAGAGGGGGGGAAGAGTGCCCAAGTATTTCAATTAAGGAGGCCGAATATCCTTAACACAAAGTTTGAAAAAATGTAGTATTTTTGCGTGAAAAGGATTCTTGTTTTACTAAACGATAAAAAAAAAAACAAGTTGGACGTTTTTTTTGCACCTATTTGGTTATACCCTATTCTGGTTAGTTTATTTATCTTTTATTGTTTTGATAATTTAATTCCATCCCCCTCCCGCCCTAGATTTCTCTGCCCCGCCCCCTAGATTGAAAAATATTTTTTTCGTTACGTTTCTTGAAAATAACTTTTTTGTGTATTTCCGTTGAATAAAAGCAAAATGACCCCCCCCCCCCAAAAAAAATAAATAAATTGAAATATATATTTGCCGTGACCCTCTACCCCCCAATATGTTCATTAACTGACGTTAATGTTCTGTAGTAGAGCAATTAAGATATGATAAATATATGAAACAGACTGAAAATGAGAAGGGTAAAAAAAATAAATAATAAACCAGTGCTGCACCAAGTCTAAAAAAAAGAGCCAACAAAACATGAGAAAATCACAGTTCATAATTCAAAGCTGATTTTATTTCAAACTAGATTGTTTTTAGTTGAGTTCGATCATTTGTTATAAAATGATACAAAATAAACAAACAGAAACTTGAAATTAGCTGCTTGAACATCTATCATCTTAATTTCGTATTAAATAATAAAAAAACAAGTTTTTTCAACTGAAAGAAGGAACAAATTCACCTGAAAACAAAAAGAAATTTTTCTGTACATGAGGGGTACAGGCATCCTTCCTCAACCCTCACTCTTTCGCTAAAGCTTGGCTTATTGCCATAATTCTTTAAGAAAGACTGCTCAAAAACAAGAGCTGTTGAATTTGAATGGCAAGTATTTTTAAAAAACTTTAAGACTTTAGCGTAAAGAGCGAGGGTTGAGGAAGGAGAATCCCCCTTATATACAGAATAATTTCTGTTCGATTTAAGTTTTAATGTTGCTCCTTACTTCCAGTTGAAAAGACTTGTTTTTATTTAACTTCTGATCTTTTTTTCAAACAATGCCTGGAAAACCTGCCTTACCCCTGCATGGAAAATTCCTCCACGGAAAGTTCCTCCCGTGTAAAATACCCCCTCCAGAAAATTCTCTCAGACAGTTCCATTCTCGCTGAAAATGTCACCGAAAAATTTCCTATGAACAATTCCATCAGGAAAATTCTCCTGAGCCTATTTTCATTTGAGAAAATATTTTTTTTTCTGATCGTTTTTCTAATCCCGCCGGAAATTCCTCCCCCATCGAACTTTTTTCTCAGAAATTCCCGCCTTTGAAAAGTTTCTCCCACGGAAAATCCCCCAGACAATTCTAACCTCGCTGAAAATTTCCCCCAAACGATTCCCCCGGAACTGTAAAACTGAATCGCCAAGGAGAAAATAAGACAAATAATGAGAATTTCACATAGGAATTCTGGAGGATTTCCCCTGTGCAAAATTTTCCTTAAAAATTCACCCCCGGAAATTTCCCTCCCCACGGAAAATTCTCCCTGAGGAAAATACAGCCAATACCCCCTCAAAAAATGTCTGTACTCATCCAAATAATAAATAGTATATTAAAATAATGAGCAAATTTCAAAACTTACGGCCCTTACCCGGAGGCTGTGGGGGGCGGAGGAAGGGTCAGCCACCCCCAGAGGCTTTGGAGGATCATGCCATCCCCAGAGCCTGTGGGGTGTCATACCATCTCCAGAGCCATAGTTGTTGAACCTTTCAACTATGCTGAAGAAAATGGCTATCCCGAAATTTTAATCAGATGACTGGTGGAAAGGTGCATGAGAGGGGGGCCTAGCTGCCCTCCTTTCTTTTTGGTCACTTAAAAAAGGCAATAGAACCCTGGATTTCGCTTTGGTTTAGTAACCGATTCAAATATATAAGTTTCATTAAGTTTAGTGTTGCATATCAAAGGCTTCGAGACTGAGAAAATTTGCCTGATTTTCAAAAAAAAAGGGGGGGGGTAACACCCCCTGCAATTCTAAGAATCTTAATGAAAATCACACAATTAGATTCAGCGTATCAGAAAACCTCATTTCAGAAATTTCAACCTCCTATCTGAAAAAATTTGGAACTTTCTATTTTTTGCCGAAAGAAAGATCATGGAAGCGTGTTTATTTTATGTTTTCGAAGGGTGATAGCATCGACCCAGTGGTCCTAGAATATCGAGAGAGGATTCATTCTAACGAAAATTAAAATTTATAGTGCCCTTTTTAAGGGACCAAAGAGATTGGAGGGCAATTAGGCCCCTCCCCCACACCTTTTCCCCCAAAATTGGCTGATCAAAATTTGAGATAACCATTTTATCCATCATAGTTAAAATACCCAATAACTATGTCTTTCGATATAACATGACCCCCCACAGCCCCAGGGGAAAGGTCTTTAAGTTATAAAATTTACCCATTATTTACGCATGGTATTTGTTATTGGGAAGCATGAATATATTTTTGGGCGGGGGAGGGGACGAAATTTCTTCTGGGAGCTTTCCCAAGGGGGGGAAGTGTCCAGGGGGGTGAACTTGTCAGGGGAAATTTTGCACTGGGGGAATGTTGCCAGAATTCCTATACGAAATTCTTTTCATATGTCTTGCTTTCTCTTTTCTGTCTCAATTTTACGCATGGAGTTGTTAGGATAATTGTCCGGGGTAGATCTTCATCGGGATTGAATTGTCTAGAGGATATTTCCATGGGCAGGGGGATTTCTCAGTGGAGGTGGGGCCAGATTTCCCGGCATTATTTAAAAACGATCAGAAATTAAACATAAAAAAACAAGTTTTTTCAACTGAAAGTAAGGAGCAACATTAAAAATTAAAACGAACAGAAATTATGAAGTATATGAAGGGGATTGTCCCCTCCTCAACACATCGCTCTTTACGCTAAAGTTTTAATTTTGCTCCAATTCTTTAAGAACGTCTCCTGAAGCACAAGGGTCGCTTAATTAGAATAATAAGAAGCTTTGGTAAAAGTATTAAAAAAACTTTATAATTTCTGTTCGTTTTACGTCATAATTTCTGTTCGTTTTAAGTTTTAATGTTGCTCCTTACTTTCAGTTAAAAAAAACTTGTTTTTTTCTTATTTAATTGCATGAAAAGTGGAAGATAGCAAACATTAATCTAAGTTGATGCAAGTTTTTATCAAACAGTTCGTGGTAGCAAACTGCAAGTAACTAGCGACTCGGCCCAATAGTAACCCAAACTTAGAAAAAAATTTTTTTATAACAATAGATACACCAAAAGAATTTATCAGAGAACATACTGTAGAGGTTTCAAGCTCCCATTTGCAAAAATATGTAATTTTGTATTTTTTTTTGCCAGAAGAAAGATCCCAGATGCGTGTTTATTCGTTTTTTATTTTTATTTTTTTTGCTTTGTTTTTTGTTTTCTTTTACCAGGGGTGATCGTATCGAACCAATGGTCCTGGAAAACTGGGGGAGGGCTAAACCAAAGCGAAATCCAGAGTTCTATTGCCTTTTTTAAGAGGCCAAAAAGAAAGGAGGGCAGCTAGGCCCCCTCTCATGCACCTTCCCCCAGTCATCTGATTAAATTTCGGGATAGCCATTTTCTTCAGCATAGTTGAAAAGTTCAACAACTACGGCTCTGGAGATGGTATGACACCCCAAAGGCTCTGGGGATGGCACGATCCTCCACAGATCCTCCAGATTTCATCTCCACCCATCGAACCTCAGTCTCGAAACTGGTATCTGTGACCTGTGATACAGCTAGGCGAGTAAATTTTACCAACTTGGAATCGTTACATCGGTGAGAGAAAGAAAAAATTACTCTTGCAATTTGTTCCGAAGCAGGTCCCGGTACTTATGCATTATATCCTACACAGCGCTATAGACTGTATTATTTGAAAAAACTACGTTGTTTCTAAAGAGTTAAAGAGGCTGAGTTAAAAGGTCGAACCTTAAAACGTACAGGGATTAGGAGGCACAGTTGGGGGGCTGCCGCCCCCCAAACCCCCGCTTTCGCAGCCTTTAAATAAAAAAAAAGTTCTTTAAACTGAAAGTGAGGAGCGACATTAAATCTTAAAACGAACAGAAATTATTCCGTATATGAAAGGGGCTGTGCCCTCCTCAACGCCTCGCTCTTTACGCTAAAGTTTTTATTGTTTAAAAAAAGACTTGTGAGAAAGTCAAACTTTAGCGTAAAGAGCGAGGCGTTGAGGAGGGCACAGCCCCTTTCATATACGGAATAATTTCTGTTCCTTTTAAGATTTAATGTCGCTCCTTACTTTCAGTTTAAAGAACTTTTTTTTTTTATTTAAAGGCTGCGAAAGCGGGGGGTTTGGGGGGCGGCAGCCCCCCAACTGTGCCTCCTAATCCCTGTACGTTTTAAGGTTCGACCTTGTAACTCAGCCTCTTTAACTCTTTAGAAAACGTAGTTTTTTTCAAATATATTTTCTGCACGTTTTTGTACAGTTTATTACTTATTATTGCTTGACTAACTGTTAGCTGATCGTGGCAGGAGTTAAAGTTGGGGGGCTGCCGCCCCCAAACCCCCCGCTCTTGAACATTCTTGTGTTAAGGCTTTTAATTCCTGAATACTCAAATCACGTCGTACAGGGTGCCTCCTAATCCCTGTAGTTTTAAGGTTCGAACTTGTGACTCAGCCTCTTTAACAGCCCCCCAACTGTGCCTCCTAATCCCCGTACGTTTTAAGGGTCGACCTTGTAACTCAGCCTTTTTACTCTTTAGAAAACGTAATTTTTTTCAAATAATTTAAAAAAGAAACTGAGTTTCTTTTTTAAAGTTTAAATTCAGTATATAAAAAAATTTGCTCTGACGGTGAATCGAACCCGGGATTTCCGCCTGACAGTCTGGAGTATCAACCGCTGGACTAAAGAGGACACAATTGTAATTGTTTTTTTAGTAAATGGAATCTATTTTTGACGCAAGCAAATTCCCACAAAACTTGATATTTGGTTTTTGGAAAACAGGGAAGGAGTGATCAGATTGAGCTGAAATTCGAGGATAAGCTCCCAGGCCCCAGGAAAGCTTATCCTCTAAATTTCAGCCCGATCAGACAACGTTAAAGGGGGTTGTGGTGGGAAAAAATTAACATGGGCTATTATAGGAAAACGAGGTTTTTCGTAAATGTAAATTCGGGGGATAATTTTTTTTTTCGGTCTGAAAATATCAAAAGGCCCTAACAGGTCGAATTCTGCTTCGAACGAGTCCTCATTCACCCGGATCAGTTGCCAACTGTGGCCTGTAGGCGTGGATAAGAAAAAAAAAGAAATGAATTTTAAGTGGCTATATTTGGTTTTTTGAAAACAGGAAAGGAGTGATCGGATTGAGCTGAAATTTCGAGGATAAGCTCCCGGGCCCTAGGAAAGCTAACCTCTAAATTTTAAACGTTAAAGACAACGTTAAAGGACAACGTTAAAGGGGGGCTGTGGTGGGAGGGTCGAAACTTCCGGCCCAGTTTACCCCATGAAGATAAAGTCGGAGGAGGATGAATTTTTGCAAGTTTCTTAGTTTGAGCTTGGGCTACAAAATGCGATTACCGCAGTCTCTCTGCGACCTCTAGGACCTGAAATCGCTAACATTTTGGTGGGTCGCCTCTTTATAGAGGCACAAGTGTGCCTCCTTGATAAGAAATACTACAGGAAACCAGTCAAACGGGTATTGTAATGGATAAATGGATCGCAAAGCGTAATTTCTTATTACGTTTACAATATTTAAACTGTTGTGTGTTTTGGGTTTAGGGGGGGGGAGAAGGTACCTAGGTATTGTTTTCATTCAATTTTCCTGAATTAGTTAGGTTACGTATTTATATATGCTATGCTTTACCCCCCATCCCCCCTAATGTGCAAATATATAGCCCAAATTTGTTTCTAAACCATTATATTTTCATCCTATTTTATTTTATTTTATTTCATTAGCATTAACCAAACTTGACTTCTTTCGTGTGTAGGATATAATGCACAAGTACCCAGGTCCTTTTTCAAAAACTTCCTGAACTAATTAAGTTTTAAATCGAGTGTAGCACAAAAAAATGTCATAATTTATTTTAAATGTTTGACTCTTAAAGCCGTAACTACACACTGTCGAACCTGATTAAGATAAAATTAAACAACAAAGCTATATTCTCGTTCCTTTTTGTTTGGTCCACCACCTCCTGCTTTTTTTTGCCACAAAATTAAGCCAAATGACGTTGACAAACCGGCAAACTCCATTACTCTATTCCATCCTATTTAATACTACTGCTTTGATCACCTCCCAGAAAAAAAACATTCAAAGACGTAAATTGTGTTTTTTCTTATAATCTCATCCCAATCCACTTCAGGTTGTCCAGCCTTTCTCTTAGCCTTTTAAGTAACATGTTTTAGTATTTTGAATTCTAAAATTTAATATATACAATGAAATACGCTATTAGTTTGTTCTTCAAGATGATCCCCGGTTCAGTAGATGTACAAATAAACAGATAACAAAAAAATAATGAAAATACCTCTGAGTCAGCATTATCGAGTGCATTTCCAGTGCGGATGAAAATCTCATAATTTTGATAAGCAAGCTCCTGTAGACGATCCGTTCTTATCCTCTTTTCTTCTGCTAACCGGTTCTTCTCTGACAAAATTTCTTCCAAGTTAAAATTCTTTATACTTTCTCCATATGACGCTCCAGACATATTTTGTACCTATCCAGACCAAAATAAATATTAAAAAAGGAACTAATACAAATTAAAACTTAGTAAGTTAGCTACTACAACGTGACAAGGGGTTGTCCTGTTGAATGGATTCATGTATTTAAAAACCACATTAAATCTGCCGTGATGCATTTAGACTTCTAAGTTCACTAATTTCGACGATTTCATATCGTTTTTCCCCGCTTTATTTGAAATAAAAGGGCGTTTCTCAAGCATTTTGTGGAAACGACTCAGGAAATGACACATTTCGGTCTTTATAGATGTTTACCTACTGGTCACATTCGCAGAGGCATATCTACTTCTTTAGGCCTCTGGAGTTACAGGGAACCAGACACGTCAGGACGAAAAGTGTCTGTAGTTCTAGCCCGAAAATTGACCCACATACCAAAATAAAGCCACGCTAGCTACACACTACGGTTTATACAGATGCATCTTATACATTCTTGAAAAAGAGTTTTTATCATCAAAAGCATAGCGACTTAAGAACCTAATTCTTACACTCCTATTCACTCTTTCGTTATGGCAAGACTATCTGTATTTTGACGATGTGAACATGCTCGTTAAAAGCAACCTTAAAGATAAATACAACTCATTGTGTGTTTAAGCACTTTAAATTCTACGAGACAGGGGCATAACCAGAGAGAGCAAGCTTTAGTTTTTTTTTTTTTTTTTTTTTTTACGTATTTCCGTATCCCTCCAACCGTCAACAGAAAAGCACTTATTTGCCATTACAGGAGTTACTATTTTTTGTTGACTAGTCAAAGGGTGTCAAACGACAAGCATAAAAAAACATAGTGTATACTTTTTTTTTGAGGACAGAAGAAAAATTGTCTCCCTTCCCCCAAACTCAAAGCTGATAGTATCTCCCTACCGACCCCCCCCCCCCCCTAAGAAAAAAATCCTGAAATTTTCAACTCAATCTCTGAGATAAAAGATAAAACAGTTATACTTATCAAGCAACGCATAAAATCCGCAACCTTTTAACGCAGTAGCGTCATTCACGAAAATTTGAAGGGGGGGGGGGCAAAACACATTTTTTCTAAAAATCTGGGGTTTGGGGGGCAATTTATTTTTTTTTCAATGGAGATACTGAAACGAAAGGCATTTTCAAATAGAATATCCCAAAAATATAGAGGGAGGGGGAGTCTAGGAAGCAAATGCCCTCCCTTGATTGACGCCACTGTCTTAATGAAGTCTTCTTACTGAATATAATATCGAAAAATGAGATGTACGGTACTCGCTTGGCTTTAGTCTTGAGGCATAAAACAAGCAGAAGAAATACTCTTATGACCATCTAAAAACCAACTATCTTGGAAAAATTATCCGGTTGAACTGTTAACCTTTCTATACTATCGCGTAAAAGTATTCAATTAACAGTTCGGTGGTTGTCATGGACCCTTACCGACATATAGGCTAATGGCATACAATGTTACGGTCATATAATGCAAGATAGTACATTATCTAATTGTCAACTCGGCATCATCACCCTTCTTCCTACGTAGTAACCTATTGCACAGTTTTCAATGGCACAGTTCAACGGCACATTTCAACCGTACATTCACGCATACAAGAATATGGTCAAAAGTGTAATAGATACAAAGGATACATTGGAATTGGCAAGAAAAACCCATGCGTGGGACACTGTATTTACGCGTGAACATTTTAAAAGTTGGCACACTAAAGTCGAGGTTTTTTTTAAACTTGGCAATGTATAATGTAGTCAAGCATGTTTTGCTCGTAATAATATAATTTAAAGCAAACAGGTTTTTTTCTGTTTTTGTTGTCAATTGCACAATGAATGTACGTCATGAATTCACGTGTACATTCTTAAAAAAAAACAAAAAAAAACAAAACTGATATGATATAAAGTAGTCGAACATGTTTTTGGGGGCACGCACGAAATTATGTAACTCAACATCCGTTTTTATTCATCCTTGAAAACCCCGTATAAAATGTTCATGTATTGGAATTTAATTAAATTCTTTAATTTATTTCCAGATAAAAAGCATTTACTAGTAAATTCAAATTTCAGGGGGACTTAGCCCCCCTCCCCTCCAACACAATACAAAAACCTTAAGAATATAATGAGTATATTCGATAGAAACGGCAAATCACGCTTTTTTCTATTATGTAAATAAAATCTCTCCTCCATAGCTATGTTTACATGTTTTAATTGTTTTGAAAAACAGTTCTTTATCATTCAAAAATGTCCATTTTCCAATCATGCGTTTAAAATGGGGCTGTCATAAAACCATTTGTGTTTAGCCTGTTACCAAAGAGGGAGTGATTTCAAAACAACATTTGGCATACGCCTTGTCTGAATTAGGAAACAAACAAAAAGACGGGCTTCGTCTAATTCTAGCCGGAAACTCAGAATTGATAGGGGGCAAGATCAAAAAAGGGGTAATTAGTGATTGGATAATTTTTTAACGTGAATTGGATAATTTTTTAACGTGAAATCTCTGAATAAAATATTTTTTGGAGAAATTATTTAAAAGATATAGTTTATTTATTCTAAAGATAATGACATTGGCCTCAACAGCAAATCATTTTAATACTTTTCCACAGGGGGGATTTCCAGTAGGTATGTTAAGATTCAAGCTAATTCTTGTAGGCTACCTTTTAAAATAGATTTACGGTGCACGAGGGTTCAGTTAAAGGGGGTATAGTTACACGGGGGTTTAGTTAAATGGGGTCGAGTTGCACGAGGGTTCAGTAGCACGAGGGTTCAGTAGCACGGGGGTTCAGTTGTACGGAGTTTCGGTTATACAGGGTTCAGTTACATGGGGAGTTCAGTTGCACGGGGGTTTAGTTAAATGGGGCTTGAGTTGCACGGGAGTTGAGTTGCACGAGGGTTCAGTTGAACGGGGGTTCAGTTACATGCGGATTCAGTTACACGGGGTTTAGTTAAATGTGGTTGAGTTGCATAGTCTCGTTGGAAAAAAATTGGAGTTCATACTTAAACAGTTCTATTAAGAGCTATTGCTATGGAAATGGCTCATTTTTGAATCGAAACTATGCTTTTCTGACTGAGGATACACATTTCGATCAGAAAACGTGAAAATGTACACAATTGAAACAGAGAAGTGTGTTTTGACGTTATTTTTCTATAATTTCGTCTGAAAAATAGGAGTTCACGCTTAAAAAGTTCTATAGTTCTATGAAAGAGCTATTTTTATGGAAATGGTTCATTTTTGAACCAAAACAAGTAAATAATTCTATTTTTTTTTGTTAAACACGACTGGCTGAAATACAAGCGGAACTTTCAAAATGACAACAACTCAAGGTCAGTAAATGATTCCTTTGTTTTTTGTTTTTTTTTTGTTAAACACGATTGGCTGAAATAAAAGAGGAACTTTTAAAATCACAACAACTGAAGGTCAGTAAATGATTCCTTTGTTTTTTTTGTTAAACACGATTGGCTGAAATAAAATGGGTTGCATGGAGGGTTGAGTTGCACGAGGTTCAGTTAAAGGGGGTACAGTTACACGGGGGTTTAGTTAAATGGGGTCGAGTTGCACGAGGGTTTAGTAGTACGAGGGTTCAGTAGCACGGGGGTTCAGTTGTACGGGGTTTCGGTTATACAGGGGTTCAGTTACATGGGGGGTTCGGGGGGTAGTGGGTTGGGTTGCACACGGGGGTTTAGTTAAATGGGACTTGAGTTGCACGGGAGTTGAGTTGCACGAGGGTTCAGTTGCACGGGGGTTCAGTTACATGCGGATTCAGTTACACGGGGACTAGTTAAATGCGGTTGAGTTGCATAGTCTCGTTGGAAAAAATTGGAGTTCATACTTAAACAGATGGAAAAATGGTACTTGTTAAATATTCGGGTAAACATACGACTAAGAAACGCTTCACTATAAATAAGGCTATCGTGTTTTTTTCCGAACTTTCTAGGGCGGGGGTAACTATTTAGTTTTAAATAATTCTTGGAGGAATTGAGTTTTGTGGCTGGTGTGGAAAAAATGGTACTTGTTAAATATTCGGGTAGACATACGACTAAGAAATGCTTCACTATAAATAAGGCTATCGTGTTTTTTCTGAACTTTCTAGGCGAGGGTAAGTATTTAGTTTAAATAATTCTAGGAGGAATTGAGTTTTATGGATGGTATGGAAAAATGGTACTTGTTAAATATTCGGGTAGACATACGACTAAGAAACGCTTCACTATAAATAAGGCTATCGTGTTTTTTTCCGAACTTTCTAGGGCGGTGGTAACTATTTAGTTTAAATAATTCGAGGAGGAATTGAGTTTTATGGATGGTATGGAAAAATGGTACTTGTTAAATATTCGGGTAAACATACGACTAAGAAACGCTTCACTATAAATAAGGCTATTGTGTTTTTCTGAAATTTCTAGGGCTGGGGTAACTATTTAGTTTAAATAATTCTAGGAGGAATTGAGTTTTATGGATGATATGGAAAAATGGTACTTGTTAAATATTCGGGTAAACATACGACTAAGAAACACTTCACTATAAATAAGGCTATCGTGTTTTTCCGAACTTTCTAAGGCGGGGGTAACTATTTAGTTTAAATAATTCTAGGAGGAATTGAGTTTTTGTGGTTGGTGTGGAAAAATGGTACTTGTTAAATATTCGGGTAGACATACGACTAAGAAACGCTTCACTATAAATAAGGCTATTGTGTTTTTCTGAACTTTCTAGGGCGAGGGTAAGTATTTAGTTTAAATAATTCTAGAAACAGGTGACTTGAAATGCTTCATTAGAAATAGTTTATTGCTAATGATACCTCCTCGACAGATATTTGTTTTTTTTTTGTATTTTATAGCTATTAGCCAAACGTTGCTCTGTGTTTGTCACACCAACTAGTAAATATTTATCGGGGTTTTATTTTTTCTATTCAATTATTTTCAGTGTAAGCCAATATAATTACCTCATTCTTTTATTCTAACTTAACTTGTAGGAATAGGACTTCTAGAATAAGGATTCATTCCCTCGACTAAATCAGTTTATTCATGTATAATGGTGAACAAAAGACTATTAATTCTCCGTATTCTTCTTCTTCTTATCTAGCTAAACGTTGCGCTGTGTTTATCACACCAACTAGTAAATATTTATCGGGCTTTTATTTTTTCCCGTTCAATTATTTTCATTGTAAGCCAATATAATGCTAGAGGGAGTAAAAATGGTAGTTATTTAGTACCCGGTAAAACAGGTGACTTGATATGCTTCATTAGAAGTAGGTTATTGCTAATGATACCTCTTCGACAGATATTTTTATGGCTCTAACAATTGTACTCTATGCTTGCCCAGAAACACGATGTGGCTTTCCCACTATTGCTCTATGGCCGGTTATCGACACTACCTAGTTTATTGCATGTATTAAATCAGTATTTTTTTACGCAGTGGAACGATAAACACATAAGTCATATCTTTAAAAAAAGTGAAGATGGAGCATTTTAATAAAGTGTGTTCACATAACAAGGTTATTGTAGCATTGAATGCCGACAAGGAGAAGTATATAAACTATGAAACAAGTACAAGTGGTAGCACTATTGGAAATGTATGCATGCATTGTCATGACAGTAAGGAATTAAATTTCTTTGGAATACCGAAAAAATTCATCTCTTATGTTGGTGGTTAGGCGAGATTGAGATCTCCAGAGATGATTGCACTCAAAGAGAATGCCAACATAAAAAATAATCGTCGATGATAGAGGACAACTCCTTGCTACCGTTGCAGGTAACACATTACCTACTGATACATCCAATCGTCACCTTTCAGGTATTAGCATTCAACGGAAGATCAATAAAAAAAGGCCTACTCTTCTGCTAATATCGTAAACCATATCTTGTCTACGTGCCGAAACTGTTACCTGTGTAAAAATAATGTGATAATAGACAGTGAAATTGCCAGAAAAATAAAAAGGGCATTGTCAGGAAATATCACTATGGAATATAAAGATGAATCGATGAAAAACAAAGCACCAGCAAGCGTTACTGCCATTGATCAAACAGTCAATGAACCAAATAATACCAAAGACGAAAAGCATATTGAGCCTGTCGATGTGACACCAGTAAAAATTGTGTGTATGACACAAAATGGAATAATGATTATTCTACTGATTACGAACTAAGTGAAGACAATAGCTATAATATCAAGAGAGAACATGGTGAACTATTTTATGGAACAGATTCAAAATGTCCAAAGTTAATCATCGATATTAATAATGTATCATAATATATTTTTTTGTATTAATATTCTACATAGCATTATTTCATTAAAAATATATTATGCATTACATTGTTATGTGTTCATTATTTTTAGAGTAAGCTAGCATATCAAACGTTTAGAATGTCTAATAAAACGTCGGAGATGTAAAAAAAGGAATTTGCATACATCAATTGTCAAACACATGGGATAACATTCACAAAATCTTCGTATCAGAATGAATAAATTATTTATCAGCAACCGTTGTTGGATGTCATTATGAAAAAATTGTAAGTAAGTAAGTAACAAACTCTTTCTTGAATTCAGCTCTTGGATACACAAGACAGATATTTCATTAAGGAAATTATGAAAAAAATTGTAAGTAAGTAACAAACTCTTTCTTGAATTCACCTCTTGGATACACAATACAGAAATTTCATTGAGGAAATTATGAAAAAAAAATGTAAGTAAGTAACAAACTCTTTCTTGAAGTCACCTCTTGGATACACAATGCAGAAATTTCATTTAAGAAATTATCAAAAAATTGTAAGTAAGTAACAAACTCTTTCTTGAATTCACCTCTTGGATACACAATACAGAAATTTCATTAAGGAAATTATGAAAAAAATTGTAAGTAAGTAACAAAACTCTTTCTTGAAGTTACCTCTTGGATACACAATGCAGAAATTTCATTTAAGAAATTATCAAAAAATTATAAGTAAGTAGCAAATTCTTTCTTGAATTCGTCTCCTGGATAAATAAAAAAGACGTTTCATTCAAGAAATTATGACAAAATTCTAAGTAAGTAACAAACTCTTTCTTGAAGTCACCTCTTGGACACACAATGCAGAAACTTCATTTAAGAAACTATGAAAAAAATTGTAAGTAAGTAGTAACAAATTCTTTCTTGAAGTCACCTCTTGGATACACAATACAGAAATTTCATTAAAGAAATTATGAAAAAATTGTAAGTAAGTAGCAAATTCTTTCTTGAATTCGCATGCTGATAAACAAAAGGACATTTCGTTCAAGAAAATTATGACAAAATTCTAAGTAAGTAACAAACTCTTTATTGTTTTCACGTCTTAGATACACGATGTAGAAATTTCATTCAAGAAATTATAAAAAAATCTCATTAAGTAACATTTCTTTCTTGAAGTCCCCTCTTGGATACACAATACGGAAATTTCATTCAAGAAATTATGAAAATATTTGTAAGTAAGTAACAAAATCTTTATTGATTTCACCTCTTGGATACACAATACAGATACTTCATTCAAGAAATTATGAAAAAATCGCAAGTAAGTAACAAACTCTTTATTGTTTTCTCCTCCTGGATATACAATACGGAAATTTCATTCAATAAATTATGAAAAAATTGTAAGCAAGTAACAAACTCTTTCCTGAACTCACCTCTTGGATACACAATGCAGAAACTTCATTTAAGTAACTATGAAAAAATTGCAAGTAAGTAACAAATTCTTTCTTGAATTCCCCTTTTGGATAAACAAAAAAGTCATTTCATTCAAGAAATTATGACAAACTTCTAAGTAAATAACAAACCCTTTCTTGAATTCGCCATTGGGATGCACAATACAGAAATTTAATTCAGGAAATTATGAAAAACATTGCAAACAAACTCTTTCTTGAACTCGCTTCCTGGACAGACAATACAGCAATTTCACTCAAGAAATTATGAAAAAATTGTAAGTAAGTAGCAAACTATTTCTTGAATTCTCATCCTGGATGCTCAATAAAGATATTTCATTCAATAAATTATAAAAAAATTGTAAGTAAGTAACAAACTCTTTCTTGAATACACCTCTTGGATACACAATACGGAAATTTCATTCAAGAAATTATGAGAAAATTCTAAGTAAGTAACAATCTCTTTCTTGAAGTCCCCTCTTGGATACGCAATACGATATGGAATTTCATTCAAGAAATTATGAGGAAATTCCAGGTAAGTGACGATCTCTTTCTCGAAGTCCCCGTTTGGATACACAATACGGAAATTTAATTCAAGAAATTATAAAAAAAAACTGAAAGTAAGTAAAAAACTCTTTATTGATTTCAACTCTTGGATACAAAAAAAAAAGACATTTAATTCAAGAAATTATGACAAAATTCTAAGTAAGTAACAAACTCATTCTTGAATTCGCCGTTTGCATGCACAATACAGAAATTTCATTCTAAGGGACCTCTACACGTGATTAAATACGTTTTGAAACTACATACTATTTGCTTGCCTTTTCTTACTACCTTTCCAAACGAGAGGGGATTCCCCACTGGTTCATACACATTGCAAAAAAGTGAGCAGTACGAACAGGGATTCCCCACACCTTTTTTTCAACTCCACTTTTTCAACCAGACTCGTTTTTTAGACAACACCCATTTTTGAGGGGCCAATCAGAGACAGCGGAGGTTGCTCAATATACGTTAACTTGATTGGTGATTGGTTACACACCGAAACGGCACATACATAGTGAGAGAGACTTGCAAAGTCGACATAGCTTTATTTCATTTTTTAAGGTTAATTTAGATGAGGTTAAGTGCGCGCACGTAACCTCGTCTAAATTAACCTTAAAAAATGAAATAAAGCTATGTCGACTTTGCATGTCTCTCTCACTATGTATGTGCCGTCGCGGTGTGTAACCAATCACCAATCAAATTAACGTATATTGAACAACCTCCACTGTCTCTGATTGGCCCCTCAAAAATGGGTGTTGTCTAAAAAACCAGTCTGGTTGAAAAAGTGGAGTTGAAAAAAAAAATGTGTGGGGAATCCCCGTTCGTACTGCTCACTTTTTTTGCAATGTGTATGAACCAGTGGGGAATCCCCTCTCGTTTGGATAGGTAGTAAGGAAAGGCAAGCAAATAGCATTTAGTTTCAAAACGTATTTAATCACGTGTAGAGGTCCCTTAGAATGAAATTTCTGTATTGTGCATGCAAACGGCGAATTCAAGAATGAGTTTGTTACTTACTTAGAATTTTGTCATAATTTCTTGAATGAAATGTCTTTTTTTTTGTATCCAAGAGTTGAAATCAATAAAGAGTTTGTTACTTACTTTCAATTTTTTTTTTTTAATTTCTTGAATAAAATTTCCGTATTGTGTATCCAAACGGGGACTTCGAGAAAGAGATCGTCACTTACCTGGAATTTTCTCATAATTTCTTGAATGAAATTTCCAAATCGTATTGCGTATCCAAGAGGGGACTTCAAGAAAGAGATTGTTACTTACTTAGAATTTTCTCATAATTTCTTGAATGAAATTTCCGTATTGTGTATCCAAGAGGTGTATTCAAGAAAGAGTTTGTTACTTACTTACAATGTTTTTATAATTTATTGAATGAAATATCTGTATTGTGCATCCAGGATGAGAATTCAAGAAACAGTTGCTACTTACTTACAATTTTTTCATAATTTCTTGAGTGAAATTGCTGTATTGTCTGTCCAGGAAGCGAGTTCAAGAAAGAGTTTGTTTGCAATGTTTTTCATAATTTTCCTGAATTAAATTTCTTTATTGTGCATCCCAATGGCGAATTCAAGAAAGGGTTTGTTATTTACTTAGAATTTTGTCATAATTTCTTGAATGAAATGACTTTTTTGTTTATCCAAGAGGGGAATTCAAGAAAGAATTTGTTACTTACTTGCAAATTTTTCATAGTTACTTAAATGAAGTTTCTGCATTGTGTGTCCAAGAGGTGAGTTCAGGAAAGAGTTTGTTACTTGCTTACAATTTTTTCATAATTTATTGAATGAAATTTCCGTATTGTATATCCAGGAGGAGAAAACAATAAAGAGTTTGTTACTTACTTGCGATTTTTTCATAATTTCTTGAATGAAGTATCTGTATTGTGTATCCAAGAGGTGCAATCAATAAAGATTTTGTTACTTACTTACAAATATTTTCATAATTTCTTGAATGAAATTTCCGTATTGTGTATCCAAGAGGGGGACTTCAAGAAAGAAATTGTTACTTAATGAGAATTTTTTATAATTTCTTGAATGAAATTTCTACATCGTGCATCTAAGACGTGAAAACAATAAAGAGTTTTGTTACTTACTTAGAATTTTGTCATCAAGAAAGAGGTGACTTCAAGAAAGAGTTTGTTACTTACTTAGAATTTTTGTCATAATTTCTTGAATGAAATGTCTTTTTTATTTACCCAGGAGACGAATTCAAGAAAGAATTTGCTACTTACTTACAATTTTTTGATAATTTCTTAAATGAAATTTCTGCATTGTGTATCCAAGAAGTGACTTCAAGAAAGAGTTTTGTTACTTACTTACAATTTTTTTCATAATTTCCTTAATGAAATTTCTGTATTGTGTATCCAAGAGGTGAATTCAAGAAAGAGTTTGTTACTTACTTACAATTTTTTTGATAATTTCTTAAATGAAATTTCTGCATTGTGTATCCAAGAGGTGACTTCAAGAAAGTTTGTTACTTACTTACATTTTTTTTTTCATAATTTCCTTAATGAAATTTATGTATTGTGTATCCAAGAGGTGAATTCAAGAAAGAGTTTGTTACTTACTTACAATTTTTTTTCATAATTTCCTTAATGAAATTTCTGTATTGTGTATCCAGAGGTGAATTCAAGATAGAGTTTGTTACTTACGTACAATTTTTTCATAATGACATCCAAACAACGGATGCTGATAAATAATTTATTCATTCTGATACGAAGATTTTGTAAATGTTATCCCATGTGTTTGACAATTGATGTATGCAAATTCCTTTTCTTACATCTCCGACGTTTTATTAGACATTCTAAACGTTTTGATATGCTAGCTTACTCTAAAAATAATGAACACATAACAATGTAATGCATAATATATTTTTAATGAAATAATGCTATGTAGAATATTAATACAAAAAATATATTATGATACATTATAATATCGATGATTAACTTTGGACATTTTGAATCTGTTCCATAAAATAGTTCACCATGTTCTCTCTTGATATTATAGCTATTGTCTTCTCTTAGTTCGTAATCAGTAGAATAATCATTATTCCATTTTGCGTCATACACAATTTTTACTGGTGTCACATCGACAGGCTCAATATGCTTTTCGTCTTTGGTATTATTTGGTTCATTGACTGTTTGATCAATGGCAGTAACGTTTGCTGGTGCTTTGTTTTTCATCGATTCATCTTTATATTCCACAGTGATATTTTCTGACAATGCCCTTTTTATTTTTCTGGCAATTTCACTGTCTATTATCACATTATTTTTACACAGGTAACAGTTTCGGCACGTAGACAAGATATGGTTTTACGATATTAGTAGAAGAGTAGGCCTTTCTTTTATTGATCTTCCGTTGAATGCTAAATACCCGAAAGGTGACGATTGGATGTATCAGTAGGTAATGTGTTACCTGCAGCAGTAGCAAGGATTTGTCCTCTATCATCAACGATTATTTTTATGTTGGCATTCTCTTTGAGTGCAATCATCTCTGGAGATCTCAATCTCGCATAACCACCAACATAAGAGATGAATTTTTTCGGTATTCCAAAGAAATTTAATTCCTTACTGTCATGACAATGCATGCATACATTTCCAATAGTGCTATCACTTGTACTTGTTTCATAGTTTAAATACATCTCCTTGTAGGCATTCAATGCTACAATAACCTTGTTATGTGAACACACTTTATTAAATGCTCCATCTTCACTTTTTTTAAAGATATGACTTATGTGTTTATCGTTCCACTGCGTAAAAAATACTGATTTAATACATGCAATAAACTAGGTAGTGTCGATAACCGGCCATAGAGCAATAGTGGGAAAGCCACATCGTGTCTGTGGGCAAGCATATCCAAGAGGTGAAATCAATAAAGATTTTGTTACTTACTTACAAATATTTTCATAATTTCTTGAATGAAATTTCCGTATTGTGTATCCAAGAGGGGACTTCAAGAAAGAAATTGTTACTTAATGAGATTTTTTATAATTTCTTGAATGAAATTTCTACATCGTGTATCTAAGACGTGAAAACAATAAAGAGTTTGTTACTTACTTAGAATTTTGTCATAATTTCTTGAACGAAATGTCCTTTTGTTTATCCAGCATGCGAATTCAAGAAAGAATTTGCTACTTACTTACAATTTTTTCATAATTTCTTTAATGAAATTTCTGTATTGTGTATCCAAGAGGTGACTTCAAGAAAGAATTTGTTACTTACTTACTTACAATTTTTTCATAGTTTCTTAAATGAAGTTTCTGCATTGTGTGTCCAAAGAGGTGACTTCAAGAAAGAGTTTGTTACTTACTTAGAATTTTGTCATAATTTCTTGAATGAAATGTCTTTTTTATTTATCCAGGAGACGAATTCAAGAAAGAATTTGCTACTTACTTATAATTTTTTTGATAATTTCTTAAATGAAATTTCTGCATTGTGTATCCAAGAGGTGACTTCAAGAAAGAGTTTGTTACTTACTTACAATTTTTTTTTCATAATTTCCTTAATGAAATTTCTGTATTGTGTATCCAAGAGGTGAATTCAAGAAAGAGTTTGTTACTTACTTACAATTTTTTTATAATTTCTTAAATGAAATTTCTGCATTGTTTATCCAAGAGGTGACTTCAAGAAAGAGTTTGTTACTTACTTACATTTTTTTTCATAATTTCCTTAATGAAATTTCTGTATTGTGTATCCAAGAGGTGAATTCAAGAAAGAGTTTGTTACTTACTTACAATTTTTTTTTCATAATTTCCTTAATGAAATATCTGTATTGTGTATCCAAGAGCTGAATTCAAGAAAGAGTTTGTTACTTACTTACTTACAATTTTTTCATAATGACATCCAACAACGGTTGCTGATAAATAATTTATTCATTCTGATACGAAGATTTTGTGAATGTTATCCCATGTGTTTGACAATTGATGTATGCAAATTCCTTTTCTTACATCTCCGACGTTTTATTAGACATTCTAAACGTTTGATATGCTAGCTTACTCTAAAAATAATGAACACATAACAATGTAATGCATAATATATTTTTAATGAAATAATGCTATGTAGAATATTAATACAAAAAATATATTATGATACATTATTAATATCGATGATTAACTTTGGACATTTTGAATCTGTTCCATAAAATAGTTCACCATGTTCTCTCTTGATATTATAGCTATTGTCTTCTCTTAGTTCGTAATCAGTAGAATAATCATTATTCCATTTTGTGTCAAACACAATTTTTACTGGTGTCACATCGACAGGCTCAATATGCTTTTCGTCTTTGGTATTATTTGGTTCATTGACTGTTTGATCAATGGCAGTAACGTTTGCTGGTGCTTTGTTTTTCATCGATTCATCTTTATATTCCATAGTGATATTTTCTGACAATGCCCTTTTTATTTTTCTGGCAATTTCACTGTCTATTATCACATTATTTTTACACAGGTAACAGTTTCGGCACGTAGACAAGATATGGTTTACGATATTATCAGAAGAGTAGGCCTTTCTTTTATTGATCTTCCGTTGAATGCTAATACCTGAAAGGTGACGATTGGATGTATCAGTAGGTAATGTGTTACCTGCAAACGGTAGCAAGGAGTTGTCCTCTATCATCGACGATTATTTTTATGTTGGCATTCTCTTTGAGTGCAATCATCTCTGGAGATCTCAATCTCGCATAACCACCAACATAAGAGATGAATTTTTTCGGTATTCCAAAGAAATTTAATTCCTTACTGTCATGACAATGCATGCATACATTTCCAATAGTGCTACCACTTGTACTTGTTTCATAGTTTAAATACTTCTCCTTGTCGGCATTCAATGCTACAATAACCTTGTTATGTGAACACACTTTATTAAAATGCTCCATCTTCACTTTTTTTAAAGATATGACTTATGTGTTTATCGTTCCACTGCGTAAAAAATACTGATTTAATACATGCAATAAACTAGGTAGTGTCGATAACTGGCCATAGAGCAATAGTGGGAAAGCCACATCGTGTCTCTGGGCAAGCATAGAGTACAATTGTTAGAGCCATAAAAATATCTGTCGAAGAGGTATCATTAGCAATAACCTACTTCTAATGAAGCATATCAAGTCACCTGTTTACTGGGTACTAAATAACTACCATTTTTACTCCCTCTAGCATTATATTGGCTTACACTGAAAATAATTGAACGGGGAAAAAATAAAAGCCCGATAAATATTTACTAGTTGGTGTGATAAACACAGCGCAACGTTTAGCTAGATAAGAAGAAGAAGAATACGGAGAATTAATAGTCTTTTGTTCACCATTATACATGAATAAACTGATTTAGTCGAGGGAATGAATCCTTATTCTAGAAGTCCTATTCCTACAAGTTAAGTTAGAATAAAAGAATGAGGTAATTATATTGGCTTACACTGAAAATAATTGAATAGAAAAAATAAAACCCCGATAAATATTTACTAGTTGGTGTGACAAACACAGAGCAGCGTTTGGCTAATAGCTATAAAATACAAAAAAAAACAAATATCTGTCGAGGAGGTATCATTAGCAAATAAACTATTTCTAATGAAGCATTTCAAGTCACCTGTTTCTAGAATTATTTAAACAAATACTTACCCTCGCCCTAGAAAGTTCAGAAAAAAACACAATAGCCTTATTTATAGTGAAGCGTTTCTTAGTCGTATGTCTACCCGAATATTTAACAAGTACCATTTTTCCACACCAACCACAAAACTCAATTCCTCCTAGAATTATTTAAACTAAATAGTTACCCCCGCCTTAGAAAGTTCGGAAAAAACACGATAGCCTTATTTATAGTGAAGTGTTTCTTAGTCGTATGTTTACCCGAATATTTAACAAGTATCATTTTTCCATACCATCCATAAAACTCAATTCCTCCTAGAATTATTTAAACTAAATAGTTACCCCAGCCCTAGAAAGTTCAGAAAAACACAATAGCCTTATTTATAGTGAAGCGTTTCTTAGTCGTATGTTTACCCGAATATTTAACAAGTACCATTTTTCCATACCATCCATAAAACTCAATTCCTCCTCGAATTATTTAAACTAAATAGTTACCACCGCCCTAGAAAGTTCGGAAAAACACGATAGCCTTATTTATAGTGAAGCGTTTCTTAGTCGTATGTCTACCCGAATATTTAACAAGTACCATTTTTCCATACCATCTATAAAACTCAATTCCTCCTAGAATTATTTAAACTAAATACTTACCCTCGCCCTAGAAAGTTCAGAAAAACACGATAGCCTTATTTATAGTGAAGCATTTCTTAGTCGTATGTCTACCCGAATATTTAACAAGTACCATTTTTCCACACCAGCCACAAAACTCAATTCCTCCAAGAATTATTTAAACTAAATAGTTACCCCCGCCCTAGAAAGTTCGAAAAACACGATAGCCTTATTTATAGTGAAGCGTTTCTTAGTCGTATGTTTACCCGAATATTTAACAAGTACCATTTTTCCATCTGTTTAAGTATGAACTCCAATTTTTTTCCAACGAGACTATGCAACTCAACCGCATTTAACTAGTCCCCGTGTAACTGAATCCGCATGTAACTGAACCCCGTGCAACTGAACCCTCGTGCAACTCAACTCCCGTGCAACTCAAGTCCCATTTAACTAAACCCCCGTGCAACTGAACCCCCATGTAACTGAACCCCTGTATAAACCGAAACCCCGTACAACTGAACCCCCCCGTGCTACTGAACCCTCGTACTACTAAACCCTCGTGCAACTCGACCCCATTTAACTAAACCCCCGTGTAACTGTACCCCTTTAACTGAACCCTCGTGCAACTCAACCCTCCATGCAACCCATTTTATTTCAGCCAATCGTGTTTAACAAAAAAAAACAAAGGAATCATTTACTGACCTTCAGTTGTTGTGATTTTAAAAGTTCCACTTTTATTTCAGCCAATCGTGTTTAACAAAAAAAAAACAAAAACAAAGGAATCATTTACTGACCTTGATTTGTTGTCATTTTAAAAGTTCCGCTTTTATTTCAGCCAGTCGTGTTTAACAAAAAAAATAGAATTATTTACTTGTTTTGGTTCAAAAATGAACCATTTCCATAAAAATAGCTCTTTATAGAACTTTTTAAGCGTGAACTCCTATTTTTCAGACGAAATTATAGAAAATAACGTCAAAACACACTTCTCTGTTTCAATTGTGTACATTTTCACGTTTTCTGATCCAAATGTGTATCCTCAGTCAGAAAAGCATAGTTTCGATTCAAAAATGAGCCATTTCCATAGCAATAGCTCTTAATAGAACTGTTTAAGTATGAACTCCAATTTTTTCGAACGAGACTATGCAACTCAACCACATTTAACTAAACCCCGTGTAACTGAATCCGCATGTAACTGAACCCCCGTTCAACTGAACCCTAGTGCAACTCAACTCCCGTGCAACTCAAGCCCCATTTAACTAAACCCCCGTGCAACTGAACCCCCCATGTAACTGAACCCCTGTATAACCGAAACTCTGTACAACTGAACCCCGTGCTACTGAACCCTCGTGCTACTGAACCCTCGTGCAACTCGACCCCATTTAACTAAACCCCCGTGTAACTATACCCCCTTTAACTGAACCCTCGTGCACCGTAAATCTATTTTAAAAGGTAGCCTACAAGAATTAGCTTGAATCTTAACATACCTACTGGAAATCCCCCTGTGGAAAAGTATTAAAATGGTTTGCTGTTGAGGCCAATGTCATTATCTTTAGAATAAATAAACTATATCTTTTTTGATCTTGCCCCCTATCAATTCTGAGTTTCCGGCTAGAATTAGACGAAGCCCGTCTTTTTGTTTGTTTTCCTAATTCAGACAAGGCGTATGCCAAATGTTGTTTTGAAATCACTCCCTCTTTGGTAACAGGCTAAACACAAATGGTTTTATGACAGCCCATTTTAAACGCATGATTGGAAAATGGACATTTTTGAATGATAAAGAACTGTTTTTCAAAACAATTAAAACATGTAAACATAGCTATGGAGGAGAGATTTTATTTAACATAATAGAAAAAAAGCGTCCTTTGCCGTTTCTATCGAATATACTCATTATATTCTTAAGGTTTTGTATTGTTGGAGGGGAGGGGGGGGGCTAAGTCCCCCTGAAATTTGAATTTACTAGTAAATGCTTTTTATCTGGAAATAAATTAAAGAATTTAATTAAATTCCAATACATGAACATTTTATACGGGGTTTCAAGGATGAATAAAAACGGATGTTGAGTTACATAATTTCGTGCGTGCCCCCAAAACATGTTCGACTACTTTATATCATATCAGTTTTGTTTTTTTTTGTTTTTTTTTAAGAATGTACACGTGAATTCATGACGTACATTCATTGTGCAATTGACAACAAAAACAGAAAAAAAACCTGTTTGCTTTAAATTATATTATTACGAGCAAAACATGCTTGACACATTATACATTGCCAAGTTTAAAAAAAACCTCGACTTTAGTGTGCCAACTTTTAAAATGTTCACGCGTAAATACAGTGTCCCACGCATGGGTTTTTCTTGCCCAATTCCAATGTATCCTTTGTATCTATTACACTTTTGACCATATTCTTGTATGCGTGAATGTACGGTTGAAATGTACGGTTGAAATGTGCCGTTGAAATGTGCCATTGAAACTGTGCAATAGGTTACTACTTTCCTAAACCAAGTTCTAGTTCCTTTTTTGAAGACATCATTTTAAAATTCTGTTACTTATCTCTGGTGGTCATTTACATTTTTTTACTTAGCAATAGCGGAAATATTGCAATGTGAATTTTAATTAGTACTATTAATTGTTTATTATTATATCTTTAAGAATCTCACAGCTTTATGGCGGGAAACGACACATTTTGTTTTCTAGCTGATAATAAAGCTAAATCATAGAAATGCCAAAACTAAGGAACAAATAAAAATAAGTTGTCCTCAGTGGTGTCAATGAACAAAAAAGTTTGGGGGGGAATGTATTTTTCAAAGTCTATGGGGGTAAGTTTGTCATTTTCCAATAGAAAATACTCAATACAAACGTTTTTCAATGAAAGTGTATTTTTTTGGGGGGAGGGACTAATCTAGAGCGACAATTCACGTTACTAGTGTTCCTAACTCTTTAAGGATTTTGTGGAATGACAAAAAAACGCCAGTAGCGCGCGCAAAAGAATACCAGTCGCGAATATTAGTTTGGAAAACAAAGTCGGCGAAGTCGGACTGGAAAAAGCAAGATTCTTGAAATGGACTCCATATCATCTGTCCTAGTCAACTTATCTGGGTAAACTAGCATTAGGCCTCAGATATGATTGTGGAAAAAATTTTCAAACTACTATTTATAAAGCTATTAATGAAAACAATAGGTGCAGCACCAGGCTACCAGTGGTCAACAGGGTGTCACAAGCTCCTCTTCCATCCCAATCAAACAGTTCGTGGTAACGAACTGTAAGTAAGGAGCGACCCGGCTCAATGGTAACCGAAACTCTAAAAAACGGAATTTTTATGCCAATAGATACATCAAAAGAATCAGATTTTAATGGTGATTTCAAATATATAAGTTTCATCAAGTTTAGTCTTATCCATCTAAAGTTACGCTGTCCCCTCCTCAACGCCTCGCTCTTTACGCTAAAGTTTGACTTTCTCACAACTCTATTTTTTTAAACAATAAAAAAACTTTAGCGTAAAGAGCGAGTCGTTGAGGAGGCGACAGCCCCCTTCATATACGGAATAATTTCTGTTCGTTTTAAGTTTTAATGTCGTTCCTTACTTTCAGTTAAAAAAAAAACTTGTGTTTTTTTTATTTAATCTATTCAAAGCTTCACTCCTTGCCTCTTACCAAGTAGTTTCCAATTGCCTTAAAATCCTTGCTTATAGCAACTTATCATCCAATTCGAGTTTGGCCTCAAATGGATGGCCAAAAAGAACTACATTTGGTAATCTATCATCCTTCATCTGTCAGACGTTTCATAGCCATCCCAACTTTCTTTCATTATAGCCCTAGACAGTGGGATTCACCATATTTTTCTTACAGCTTGTTGTTTGACCTACGGTCAGTTTGACTTACGGTCAGTAGAACGGGTACTTGAAACTATCTGTAGACAATTCCTCCTGAAAGGCACGAAAGGAAGTCAAAGGACTAAGGGAATTTGGAAGGGACTATGGATGTCGGAAGGGGCTAAAGAAAGACTAAAGGGACCAAATAAAGTTGAGGGGGTCAAAAAGGACTAAAGCAAGGCCAAACGGATTGAATAAAGTCAGAAAGGACTATGAAAGTTAGAAGGCTATAGGAAGTCCAAGGGAGATAGAAGTTCAAAGCAATTAAAGGAAATTGGATGGGACTAAAGGGAGGCGGAGGGGACCAAGAACGCCATTAATTCTATGAATTTGAAAACTGGACGAAAGGAAGTCAAAGGGACTAAAGGAATTCAGAAGGGATGAAAAATGTCGGAGGGCAGGAAAGGAAGTTTGTCAGAAAGGACCAAAGAAAAATCCAAATGGAGTAAATAAAGTCAGAGGACACAAAGAAAGACTTAAGGGGCTAAAGGAAGTTCAAAAGAATTTAAACAAAAAGTTGGAAGGGATCACATAAAAAATCAGAAATAACTAAATGAAATCCAAGTAGATTCAATAAGGCCTGAAGGGGCCAGGAAAGTCGAAAGGGAGTAAAGGAATTCGGTAAAAAAAATATCAACATCGAAAGAGAAGGAAGGAATTCGAAGGACTAAAAGTTTTTTAAAGGTACAAGATTGTCGGAAAGCTCAAAAGGAAGGTCAAAGAGAGGGTCAGAGCGGACTAGATGAATTACAACTGGAATAAATAAAGCCAGAAGGGAGCTAAGAAGTTAGAAACAGGCTGAAGAAAGTTAAAAGGAATAAAAAAATGGAAGCAACTACGAAATAAAAAAAAAATCCAAAATTTTCATGTCTATTTTACAAATAATGATAATAGCTTATCCTAAAGACAAATGTGTCACAGATCTAACCTTCCATAAAGCGCGTACTAATTCCCATCATACCAACAGCGCTGACATAGCTAGCAACGCTCCTCCCCTTAACATTTTATTTTTCTAACTTGAAATTTTTTATTAATCTTTTCACTATATTTTTTGAAAAGGGGGTGATACCCACTCCCCCGAAGACTCCTGATAAAACTTGCACCTCTTTCACTTATTAATTATAAACGATATATATATATATATATATATATATATATATATATATATATATATATATATATATATATATATATATATATATATATATATATATATATATATATATATATGTATATATATATATATATATATATATATATATATATATATATATATATATATATATATATATATATATATATATATATATATATATATTATACTTTATATATGTAACGACTTTTTATACATAAAAAATTTTAAAACGACGATCAAAAAAATGATTTAATTAGTTTCGTCTACTTAAATTGTTGTCCCTAAACTTTTTACCACTTCAGTTTTTTGTTCAAGTAATTTGGTCTTCTTCAAATTTTGTTTTAATTAATTTCGGTTTTTTCTTCATATAATTCGAGTAACTTCGTCTTCCCTTCTGTTCAAGTTATTTCGTTTCTTTTAGTTTTTGCTCAAGTAATTCCTTCTTTTTTTTAGTTTTTGTCCAAGTGATTTGGCTTTTCAACTTTTTGCCCCAAAAGTTTTCCACCATTTCAGTTTTTTCAAACAATTTGATCTTTTTCAGATTTCGGTCAAGCATTTCGGCTTGTCAAATTTCGAAATTTTGTTCAAGTAATTTCGTCTTTTACAACTTTTGTCGAAGCATTTACGTCATTTTTTCCATTTTGTTCAAGTAATTTCGCCATTTTCAAACTTCGTGTTCAAGTAATTTCTGTTGTTCAATTTTTGTCCCTTTATTTTCGACTTTTTCAAATTTCTGTTCAATAAATTTCGTCTTTTTCCTCGAATTTGGTTCAAGTAATTTTGTATTTTTTTAATTTTTTTTTTCAAGTAATTTCGTCTTTTCAAATTTTTGTTCATATAATTTCGCCTTCTTTTATTTTCTACAGAAGTTTTTTCGTAATTTTCAATTTTTTCTGCTCTTATAACTTCTTTTTTGTTCAGGTAATTTGGCCTTTTCCAATGTTGTTTAAGTAATTTCGTCTTTTTTTTCTTTTTTTTTCGAAGTTTTACATTATTTTCAATTTTTTCACGTAATTTCGTCTTGCATGGCTTGCATTGCTGCTTTCATGGTCGAATTGCATTGTCACCTCCACAATTTCCAAATAAATTGGTTTGCCTTGTTTTAGGACGTCACTCGCTCTCTAAAGAGTTCCACAAACGAATCTGAAACTTGAACTCATGTTTCGCTTTAGATTCATTCAACGTAAGTGACAATCGAACCATCAATAGTCGTAATGTTTTTAGCTTCAAAGTAGCTTGACAAATTTATCACAAGATCACTTGGCAGCACATCCATCGAACCACTCAATGTTATCTGAACTACCTTCATATGGTCAAATATATTATTTTTTAGACCCCGATGAAGCTGTTGACGAACGTCTTGCAGGTCCTTGAAATTATGATATCTCTCGTAAATTTATGGATATGTTGAAAAAAATATTTGCAAGACACAACAACTATTCTAAAAGTTATACGAAAATGCGAGAAATGGAGGATGATGTAAATCAACGCGCTGCTTCACTAGGACAACAACCTCCAAACGCACAGATCATTTTTACTGTTGTGCCAGATGGTGTGGATAATAGACGGTTCAACCTTCCTGCATTTAATGAAGTATGCGTTGTTCTTATTCTTAATGCTGATAATAGTTTTCCGTCAAATAAAATGGTTGTAAAACAACGTGGCAAAAATGTTGTCAGTTTAAAAAAATACCGACCATCGAGCGGAGCCCTTTACCTATCCAATGCTTTATCCAGCTGGAACGTCAGGATTATATCTGATGATAATGAATTCATCATAGAGTAGTCCACTCGAGATTGTCCCGATCTCATTGATGGAATTGCAAAACAAAAATTTGAAGAAATAATCAATGATTGTGGATAAAAGACAGATATTTCGAAAGGTGGCAGCATGTGTGTATGCACCTGAATTTCAAAAATGTCGACTACCACACGTGCATTTGCTATCGATCATGACTCCTGGGGCTCCAATCCCAAAACTCAGTCGATATTGATGATCTAGTATCAGCTGAAATTCAAAATAACCAACGATCCTTCATTAACAGAATTAGTGTTAAAGCGAATAATTTATAATCCGTGCGGGGAGTTAAATGCAAATGCCAGTTGTATCATTAACAAAAATGGAAAATTGCAGTGCCACTTCGGTTTTCCAATGCAATGCAATTCCATACATCTCTAGCGCATGATGAAAAACCAAAGTATCGGTGACGCAATGACCCCAAATTGGACGAAAGAGACAAAAAAAGAATTTTCATATGATCTTGCTGTTTTCGAAGAGACTCCAATAATCCCCGAGTTACACGTGATAATCGTCATATGGCCACATATAATGCTTATCTACCAAAAAAATTTCAATGTCACATTAATGTTGAATATGTTGGCAGGATAGGCCCAATAAAGTGGGGCCCAGTCAAAATATCCAAAGAAAAATGATTATCGTTCAACTTTTGAATTCATTTACCTGGACAATACCCAATGCAAGATGTCAGCCCAACCCAAAAAGATTAGATATTGGACAACAGGCTCAATGTTAGAAGCGTATTGTCGACATAACCAGGCTTTGAAAGAAAATCAAACAAACCAGATATTTTACTATTATTGGAAAATACTCGAAAACTTTAAATGGAATGGGAAAATGAGTACGAGGGAACCAGGAATCCGTCGATTGCGTGGCACTGGTCGAACTCACAACGTAAATTATGCAGCTCCTCCAGGGTGCTTCAATTTGCGAGTACTTATCTATTATGTGAATGATAGAACAAGTTTTGAAGATTTCCTTGTCCTTGTTGTGAATTACACTCGTTATATGAGACACAAACAAGCACGCGTAGCTCATTGACTCGCATACGACGATAAACAGTAGATAGATGGCCTAAAAGAATTGGCACTGTCCAGAATGCCTTTTAGACAGTGAAACTTTTTGACAGTGACTTTCTTAGTCCCAAGAATCTGAACTCTTCGGTCAGATTATTGTTTTTGGACGTTCTGGAGATCCAAGAGGCTTTTGGGAAAGATCCAAAAAATCAGGTGGCAGAGGATTTTATTCTGCATACACGACGAAAGAATATATTTGAAGATACTGCAATCAAACGTGCTTATGGTACTATTGCATCCGAGTTAAATACGACGGCAATAGAAGGTAGAAATTTTAGTTGTGGGGTGGAAAGATATGATATGGGCGAAACTGAGAAATACGAAGATGACCAAAACACGGAATTTCTAAATTCTAAAGAGTCAGCTGCTACTGGAAAAAGTATTATCAGCTTCTGCAAGGAAGACAGATAGAAATTGCTGAAAACATTTTACAGGCTGCCAATGATCCTAATTATGTTGCAATTTTTTTTTCCATAGATAGACCAGGCGGTACCGGTAAACCCTTTGTGTATTAAAGTAGAAAGAGAATGAAAAAACAGAATTTTTCTCACTTGAAAAAACATGAATTTTCTCATTTTGATGGATGTTTTTCTTGGACGGTTATGTGTGTTGGTCAATTTATTTGATGTTTTTCTCGGATGTCAACAGTAATTCATGTCTGTTTTATGGTTTTTGTCAGTGAGAATGGAAAAACAGTATTTTTTCTCACTTTGATGGATGTTTTCAAGGTCGATTTTTTGTTGTTGTTTGTCCAGGTGTAATGACAATGGGATGATTTACATAATCGAGGGGAATTATTGATTCACGAAAGGGGAATTAAGAAACAAACATGGCTTCTTTGTGTTGTTTGGCTAACCTAACCTGAGAAATTGATTTACATAATCTGCGGGGATTTATTGATTCACGAAAGGGGAATTAAGAAACAAACATGGCTTCTTTGATCTTTAGGCTAACCAACCTGAGAACTTGATTTACATAATCGCTAGGGGAATTATTGATTTACGAAAAGGGGAATAAAGAAACAAGTATGGCTTCTTTGATCTTAGGTCTGAGGGATAAACGTTCTTTAGGTCAGAGAGAAAAATTAGTATTCTATTTTTAAATAGGGCTTCATTGATCTTTAGTGTCAGGAATTAGAAATTACATCACTTGTTATCTTGGAATTATGCGGGAGTCTAAAGAGATAGAAATTCTATTTTTAAATATGGCTTCACTGATCTTTAAGTTGGAGAGATAAATTGATATTCTAATGAAACCTTAATAGTGTAGCTAGGAATATTTATGAGATGAAGAGATTAACGCGGGAAAAGGGTTTCCGAGAAATTTCAAATGTGACAGCGCAGGGATGCCAAAACAATAGGAACACGCAGAAATTACTTTTAGGGGATTAGAGTCTTAGCTTAGAGTCTTAGCTTAGAGTTTTTGTTAAAGTTGAAGTTTAGTTTAGTAATAGTTAAGAGTTTAGAGTTTTAGCATAGAGTCTTAGCTTAGAGTCTTAGTTTAGAGTTTTTAATAGAGTTCTAGTTTAGTTTAGTTTTAGTTAAGAGTTTAGAGTTTTAGCTTAGAGTTTTAGTTAGAGTTCTAGTTTAGTTTAGTTTTAGTTAAGAGTTTAGAGTTTTACCATAGAGTCTTAGCTTAGAGTTCTAGTTAGAGTCGAAGTTTAGTTAAGTTTTAGTTAAGAGTTTCGAGTTTTAGCTTAGAGTCTTACCTTAGAGTTTTTGTTAGAGTTCTAGTTTAGTTTTAGTTTAAGACTTTAGAGTTTTTTACCTTAGAGTCTTAGCTTAGAGTTTTAGTTAGAGTTCTAGTTTAGTTTAGTTATAGCTAAGAATTTAGAGTTTTAGCTTAGAGTCATAGCTTAGAGTTTTAGTTAAAGTTCTAGTTTAGTAAAGTTTATAGTTAAGAGTTTAGAGTTTACCTTAGAGTCATAGCTTAGAGTTTTAGTTAGAGTTCTAGTTCAGTTTAGTTTTAGTTAAGAGTTTAGAGTTTTAGCTTAGAGTCTTAGCTTATAGTTTGTGTTAGAGTTCTAGTTTAGTTTAGTTATAGTTAAGAGTCTCGAGTTTTTAGCTTAGAGTCTTAGCTTAGAGTTTCTGTTAGAGTTCTAGTTTAGTTTACTTCTAGTTAAGAGTTTAGAGTTTTAGCTTAGAGTCTTAGCTTATAGTTTGTGTTAGAGTTCTAGTTTAGTTTAGTAATAGTTAAGAGTTTAGAGTTTTAGCTTAGAGTCTTAGCTTAGAGTTTTTGTTAGAGTTCTAGTTTAGTTTTAGTTAAGATTTTAGAGTTTTACCTTAGAGTCTTAGCTTAGAGTTTTAGTTAGAGTTCTAGTTTAGTTTAGTTATAGCTAAGAATTTAGAGTTTTAGCTTAGAGTCATAGCTTAGAGTTTTAGTTAAAGTTATAGTTTAGTAAAGTTATAGTTAAGAGTTTAAAGTTTTACTTTAGAGTCATAGCTTAGAGTTTTAGCTAGAGTTCTAGTTCAGTTTAGTTTTAGTTAAGAGTTTAGAATTTTAGCTTAGAGTCTTAGCTTATAGTTTGTGTTAGAGTTCTAGTTTATTTTAGTTTTAGTTAAGAGTCTCGAGTTTTTAGCTTAGAGTCTTAGCTTAGAGTTTCTGTTAGAGTTCTAGTTTAGTTTACTTCTAGTTAAGAGTTTAGAGTTTTAGCTTAGAGCCATAGCTTATAGTTTTTTTAGAGTTCTAGTTTAGTTTAGTAATAGTTAAGAGTTTAGAGTTTTAGCTTAGAGTCTTAGCTTAGAGTTTTTGTTAGAGTTCTAGTTTAGTTTAGTTATAGTTAAGAGTCTGGTGTTTTACCTTAGAGACTTAGCTTAGAGTTTTAGTTTAGTTTAGTTTTAGTTAAGAGTTTAGAGTTTTAGCTTAGAGTCTTATCTTAGAGTTTTTATTAGAGTTCTAGTTTAGTTTAGTTTTAGTTAAGAGTTTAGAATTTTTAGCTTAGAGTCTTAGTTTAGAGTTTTTTGTTGAAGTTCTAGTTTAGTTTAGAGTTTTAGCTTAGACTTAGAGTTTTAATTAGAGTTCTAGTTTAGTTTAGTTTTAGTTAAGAGTTTAGAGTTTTAGCTTAGAGTCTTAGCTTAGAGTTTTTTGTTAGAGTTCTAGTTTGGTTTAGTTTTAGTTAAGACTTTAGAGTTTTAGCTTAGAGTCTTAGCTTAGAGTTTTTGTTAGAGCTCTAGTTTAGTTTAGTTATAGTTAAGAGTTTGGAGTTTTACCTTAGAGACTTAGCTTAGAGTTTTACTTTAGTTTAGTTTTACTTAAGAGTTTAGAGTTTTAGCTTCGAGTCTCAGCTTAGAGTTTTTGTTAGAGTTCTAGTTTAGTTTAGTTATAGTTAAGAGTTTGGTGTTTTACCTTAGAGACTTAGCTTAGAGTTTTAGTTTAGTTTAGTTTTAGTTAAGAGTTTAGAGTTTTAGCTTAGAGTCTTATCTTAGAGTTTTTATTAGAGTTCTAGTTTAGTTTTAGTTAAGAGTTTAGAGTTTTTAGCTTAGAGTCTTAGTTTAGAGTTTTTTGTTGAAGTTCTAGTTTAGTTTAGAGTTTTAGCTTAGACTTAGAGTTTCAATTAGAGTTCTAGTTTAGTTTAGTTTTAGTTAAGAGTTTAGAGTTTTTAGCTTAGAGTCTTTGCTTAGTTTTATTTAGAGTTCTAGTTTAATTTAGTTTTAGCTAAGAGTTTAGAGTTTTAGCTTAGAATCTTAGCTTAGAGTTTTTGTTAGAGTTAAATTTTAGTTTAGTTACAGTTAAGAATTTAGATTTTTAGCTTAGAGTCATAGCTTAGAGTTTTACTTAAAGTTATAGTTTGGTTAAGTTTTAGTTAAGAGTTTCGAGTTTTAGCTGAGTCTTAGCTTAGAGTTTTTGTTAGAGTTCTAGTTTAGTTTAGTTTTAGTTAAGAGTTTAGAGTTATACCTTAGAGTCTTAGCTTAGAGTTTTTTTGTTAGAGTTCTAGTTTAGTTTAATTTTAGTTAAGAATTTGATGTTTTACCTTTGAGTTTCAGTTAGAGTTCTAGTTTAGTTTACTTTTAGTTAAGAGTTTAGTGTTTTACCTTAGAGTCTTAGCTTAGAGTTTTAGTTAGAGTTCTAGTTTAGTTTTAGTTAAGAGTTTAGAATTTTAGCTTAGAGTCTTAGCTTAGAGTTTTTGTTAGAGTTCTAGTTTATTTTAGTTTTAGTTAAGAGTTTAGAGTTTTTAGCTTAGAGTCTTAGCTTAGAGTTTTTGTTGAAGTTCTAGTTTAGTTTAGTTTTAGTTAATAGTTTAAAGTTTTAGCTTAGAGTCTTAGCTTAGAGTTTTTGTTAGAGTTGAAGTTTGGTTTAGTAATAGTTAAGAGTTTAGAGTTTTAGCTTAGAGTCTTAGCTTAGAGTTTTTTTGTTAGAGTTCTAGTTTAGTTTAGATATAGTTAAGCGTTTGGAGTTTTACCTTCAAGACTTAGCTTAGAGTTTTAGTTTAGTTTAGTTTTAGTTAAGAGTTTAGAGTTTTTTAGCTTAGAGTCTTAGCATAGAGTTTTTGTTAGAGTTCTAGTCTTGTTTAGTTTTAGTTAAGAGTTTAGAGTTTTACCATAGAGTCTTAGCTTAGAGTTCTAGTTAGAGTTGAAGTTTAGTTTAGTTATAGTTAAGAATTTAGAGTTTTAGCTTAGAGTCATAGCTTAGAGTTTTAATTAAAGTTGTAGTTTAGCTAAGTTTTAGTTAAGAGTTTCGTGTTTTAGCTTAGAGTCTTACCTTAGAGTTTTTTGTTAGAGTTCTAGTTTAGTTTAGTTTTAGTTAAGAGTTTTAGCTTAGAGTCATAGCTTAGAGTTTTAGTTAAAGTTATAGTTTTAGCAAAGTTATAGTTAAGAGTTTAGTGTTTTTAGCTTAGAGTCTTAGCTTAGAGTTTTAGTTAGATTTCTAGTTAAGTTTAGTTTTAGTTAAGAGTTTAGAGTTTTAGCTTAGAGTCTTAGCTTATAGTTTGTGTTAGAGTTCTAGTTTAGTATAGTTATAGTTAAGAGTCTCGAGTTTTTAACTTAGAGTCTTAGCTTAGAGTTTCTGTTAGAGTTCTAGTTTAGTTTACTTCTAGTTAAGAGTTTAGAGTTTTATATCTTAGTGTTTTTATTATGGTTCTAGTTTAGTTTAGTTTTAGTTAGAGTTTTAGAGTTTTTAGCTTAGTGTCTTAGTTTAGAGTTTTTGTTGAAGTTCTAGTTTAGTTTTAGAGTTTTAGCTTAGACTTAGAGTTTTAATTAGAGTTCTAGTTTAGTTTAGTTTTAGTTAAGAGTTTAGAGTTTTAGCTTATAGTCTTAGCTTAGAGTTTTTGTTAGAGTTCTAGTTTGGTTTAGTTTTAGTTAAGAGTTTAGAGTTTTAGCTTCGAGTCTTAGCTTATAGTTTTTGTTAGAGTTCTAGTTTAGTTTAGTTATATTTAAGAGTTTGGAGTTTTACCTTAGAGACTTAGCTTAGACTTTTAGTTAGAGTTCTAGTTTGGTTTAGTTTTAGTTAAGAGTTTAGAGTTTTAGCTTAGAGTCTTAGCTTATAGTTTTAGTTAGAGTTCTAGTTTAGTTTAGTTATATTTAAGAGTTTGGAGTTTTACCTTAGAGACTTAGCTTAGAGTTTTAGTTTAGTTTAGTTTTACTTAAGAGTTTAGAGTTTTAGCTTAGAGTCTCAGCTTAGAGTTTGTTAGAGTTCTAGTTTAGTTTAGTTTTAGTTAAGAGTTTAGTGTTTTTAGCTTAGAGTCTTAGTTTAGAGTTTATGTTGAAGTTCTAGTTTAGTTTAGTTTTAGTTAGAGTTTAGCTTAGACATAGAGTTTTAATTAGAGTTCTAGTTTAGTTTAGTTTTAGTTAAGAGTTTAAAGTTTTTAGCTTAGAGTCTTTGCTTAGTTTTATTTAGAGTTCTAGTTTAATTTAGTTTTAGCTAAGAGTTTAGAGTTTTACCATAGAGTCTTAGCTTAGAGTTTTAGTTCGAGTTAAAGTTTAGTTTAGTTACAGTTAAGAATTAGATTTTTAGCTTAGAGTCATAGCTTAGAGTTTTACTTAAAGTTATAGTTTGGTTAAGTTTTAGTTAAGAGTTTCGAGTTTTAGCTAAGTCTTAGCTTAGAGTTTTGTTAGAGTTCTAGTTTAGTTTAGTTTTAGTTAAGAGTTTAGAGTTTTACCTTAGAGTCTTAGCTTAGAGTTTTTGTTAGAGTTCTAGTTTAGTTTAATTTTAGTTAAGAATTTGATGTTTTACCATTGAGTTTCAGTTAGAGTTCTAGTTTAGTTTACTTTTAGTTAAGAGTTTAGTGTTTTACCTTAGAGTCTTAGCTTAGAGTTTTAGTTAGAGTTCTAGTTTAGTTTAGTTTTAGTTAAGAGTTTAGAATTTTAGCTTAGAGTTTTAACTTAGAGTTTTTTGTTAGAGTTCTAGTTTATTTTAGTTTTAGTTAAGAGTTTAGAGTTTTTAGCTTAGAGTCTTAGCTTAGAGTTTTAGCTTAGAGTCTTAGCTTAGAGTTTTTTGTTACAGTTGAAGTTTAGTTTAGTAATAGTTAAGAGTTTAGAGTTTTAGCTTAGAGTCTTAGCTTAGAGTTTTTGTTAGAGTTCTAGTTTAGTTTAGATAAAGTTAAGCGTTTGGAGTTTTACCTTCGACACTTAGCTTAGAGTTTTAGTTTAGTTTAGTTTTAGTTAAGAGTTTAGAGTTTTTTAGCCTAGAGTCTCAGCTTAGAGTTTTTGTTAGAGTTCTAGTTTAGTTTAGTTTTAGTTAAGAGTTTGGTGTTTTACCTTAGAGTCATAGCTTAGAGTTTTAGCTTAGAGTTCTAGTTTAGTTTAGTTTTAGTTAAGAGTTTAGAGTTTTTTAGCTTAGAGTCTTAGCTTAGAGTTTTTGTTAGAGTTCTAGTTTAGTTTTAGTTAAGAGTTTGGTGTTTTACCTTAGAGTCATAGCTTAGAGTTTTAGTTAGAGTTCTAGTTTAGTTTAGTTTTAGTTAAGAGTTTAGAATTTTAGCATAGAGTCTTAGCTTAGAGTTTTTGTTAGAATTCTAGTTTTGTTTAGTTTTAGTTAAGAGTTTAGAGTGTTTAGCTTAGAGTCTTAGCTTAGAGTTTTTGTTGAAGCTCTAGCTTAGTTTAGTTTTAGTTAAGAGTTTATAGTTTTAGCTTAGAGTCCTAGCTTAGAGTTTTTGTTAGAGTTTTAGTTTAGTTTAGTTTTAGTTAAGAGTTTAGAGTTTTAGCTTAGAGTCTTAGCTTAGAGTTATAGTTAGAGATGAAGTTTAGTTTAGTTATAGTTAAGAATTTTAGAGTTTTTAGCTTAGAGTCATAGTTTAGAGTTTTTGTTAGAGTTCTAATTTAGTTTAGTTAAGAGTTTAGAGTTTTATCATAGAATCATAGCTTAGAGTTTTTGTTGAAGTTGAAGTTTAGTTTAGTCATAGTTAAGAATTTAGAGTTTTTAGCTTAGAGTCTTAGCTTAGAGTTTTAATTAGAGTTCTAGTTTAGTTTAGTTTTAGTTAAGAGTTTAGAGTTTTATCTTGGAGTCTTAGCTTAGAGTTTTTGTTGAAGTTCTAGTTTAGTTTAGTTAAGAGTTTAGAGTTCTACCTTAGAGTCTTAGCTTAGAGTTTTACGTAGAGTTGAAGTTTAGTTTAGTTATAGTTAAGGGTTTAGAGTTTTAGCTTGGAGTCTTAGCTTAGAGTTTTAGTTAGAGTTCTAGCTTAGTTTAGTTTTAGTTAAGAGTTTTACCTTAAAGTCTTAGCTTAGAGTTTTATTTAGAGTTCTAGTTTAGTTTAGTTTTAGTTATGAGTTTTGAGTTTTACCTTAAAGTTTTTGATTAGAGTTTTAGTTAGGGTTGAAGTTTCGTTCGTTTAGTTTAGTTATAGTTAAGAGTTTATAGTTTTAGCTTAGAGTCTTAGCTTAGAGTTTTAGTTAGAGTTATTGTTTAGTTTAGTTTTAGTTAAGAGTTATAGCTTAGAGGTTTAGCCTAGAATCTTAGCTTAGAGATTTAGTTAGAGTTGAAGTTTAGTCTAAACTAGCATAACCACAAAATTACACAATATTGCATAGAAATACCCAAAACCATAGGTTAGATTAGGTTAGGTTAGGTTAGAGCTTAGGTTTCTCCACGTTTAAGTTAGGTTAGATTAGGTTAGCTTATCATGAGCGCTCATTAACTAAAACTTAACTAAACTACAACTTTAAGTAAAACTCTAAGCTATGACTCTAAGCTAAAACTCTAAATTCTTAACTATAGCTAAACTAAACTTCAACTCTAACTAGAACTCTAAGCTAAGACTCTAAACTCTTAACTAAAACTAAACAAGACTAGAACTCTAACAAAAACTCTATACTAAGACTCTAAGCTAAAAAACTCTAAATTCTTAACTAAAACTAAACTAAACTAAAACTCTAAGCTAAGTCTTGAAGGTAAAACTCCAAACTCTTAACTATATCAAAACTAAACTAGAACTCTAACAAAAACTCTAAGCTAAGATTCTAAGCTAAAACTCTAAACTCTTAACTATTACTAAACCAAACTTCAACTCTAACAAAAACTCTAAGCTAAGACTCTAAGCTAAAACTCTAAACTATTAACTAAAACTAAACTAAACTAGAACTTCAACAAAAACTCTAAGCTAAGACTCTAAGCTAAAAACTCTAAATCTTAACTAAAACTAAAATAAACTAGAACTCTAACAAAAACTCTAAGCTAAGACTCTAAGCTAAAATTCTAAACTCTTAACTAAAACTAAACTAAACTAGAACTCTAACTAAAACTCTAAGCTAAGACTCTAAGGTAAAAAACACTAAACTCTTAACTAAAAGTAAACTAAACTAGAACTCTAACTGAAACTAAAAGGTAAAACATCAAATTCTTAACTAAAATTAAACTAAACTAGAACTCTAACAAAAACTCTAAGCTAAGACTCTAAGGTATAACTCTAAACTCTTAACTAAAACTAAACTAAACTAGAACTCTACAAAAAACCCTAAGCTAAGACTCAGCTAAAACTCGAAACTCTTAACTAAAACTTAACCAAACTATAACTTTAAGTAAAACTCTAAGCTATGACTCTAAGCTAAAAATCTAAATTCTTAACTGTAACTAAACTAAAATTTAACTCTAACAAAAACTCTAAGCTAAGACTCTAAGCTAAAACTCTTAACTCTTAGCTAAAACTAAATTAAACTAGTACTCTAAATAAAACTAAGCAAAGACTCTAAGCTAAAAAACTCTAAACTCTTAACTAAAACTAAACTAAACTAGAACTCTAATAAAAACTCTAAGATAAGACTCTAAGCTAAAACTCTAAACTCTTAACTAAAACTAAACTAAACTAGAACTCTAATTAAAACTATAAGTCTAAGCTAAAACTCTAAACTAAACTAGAACTTCAACAAAAAACTCTAAACTAAGACTCTAACCTAAAAATTCTAAACTCTTAACTAAAACTAAACTAAACTAGAACTCTAATAAAAACTATAAGATAAGACTCTAAGCTAAAAATCTAAACTCTTAACTAAAACTAAACTAAACTAAAACTCTAAGCTAAGTCTCTAAGGTAAAACACCAAACTCTTAACTATAACTAAACTAAACTAGAACTCTAACAAAAACTCTAAGCTAAGACTCTAAGCTAAAACACTAAACTCTTAACTATTACTAAACTAAACTAAAACTCTAACAAAAACTATAAGCTAAGACTCTAAGCTAAAACTCTAAACTCTTAACTAGAAGTAAACTAAACTAGAACTCTAACAGAAACTCTAAGCTAAGACTCTAAGCTAAAAACTCGAGACTCTTAACTAAAAACTAAAATAAACTAGAAACTCTAACACAAACTATAATCTAAGACTCTAAGCTAAAATTCTAAACTCTTAACTAAAACTAAACTGAACTAGAACTCTAGCTAAAACTCTAAGCTATGACTCTAAGGTAAAACTCTAAACTCTTAACTATAACTTTACTAAACTATAACTTTAAACTAAAACTCTAAGCTATGACTCTAAGCTAAAACTCTAAATTCTTAGCTATAACTAAACTAAACTAAAACTCTAACTAAAACTCTAAGCTAAGACTCTAAGGTAAAACTCTAAACTCTTAACTAAAACTAAACTAGAACTCTAACAAAAACTCTAAGCTAAGACTCTAAGCTAAAACTCTAAACTCTTAACTATTACTAAACTAAACTAGAACTCTAACACAAACTATAAGCTAAGACTCTAAGCTAAAACTCTAAACTCTTAACTAGAAGTAAACTAAACTAGAACTCTAAACAGAAACTCTAAGCTAAGACTCTAAGCTAAAAACTCGAGACTCTTAACTATAGCTAAACTAAACCAGAACTCTAACACAAACTATAAGCTAAGACTCTAAGCTAAAACTCTAAACTCTTAACTAAAAACTAAACTGAACTAGAACTCTAACTAAAACTCTAAGCTATGACTCTAAGGTAAAACTCTCAAAACTCTTAACTATAACTTTACTAAACTAGAACTTTAACTAAAACTCTAAGCTATGACTCTAAGCTAAAACTCTAAATTCTTAGCTATAACTAAACTAAACTAGAACTCTAACTAAAACTCTAAGCTAAGACTCTAAGGTAAAACTCTAAACTCTTAACTAAAACTAAACTAGAACTCTAACAAAAACTCTAAGGTAAGACTCTAAGCTAAAACTCGAAACTCTTAACTAAAACTTAAACTAAACTTCAACTCTAAGCTAAGACTCTATGCTAAAACTCTAAACTCTTAACTATTATTAAACTAAACTTCAACTTTAACAAAAACTCTAAGCTAAGACTCTAAGCTATTGGGCCGGGGGCTTCCTTCGGGGTCGGGGTAGGGGATCGGGGCCCTTTGGGGTTGGGGTATAGGACCTCACAACACTGTTTAAATAAAACTTGTGTATTATAACGACCACACTCAAAACCTCTTCTAAAACATCTTCTAAAATCATCTTTTATAATGTCTCTAACTGTTTCGCCGAAATAATTCCCTAAAATGTTTAAAACGGTTTTCGCCCAAATAATCCCCTAAAAGTAATTTCTGCGTGTTCCTATTGTTTTGGCATCCCTGCGCTGTCACATTTGAAATTTCTAGGAAACCCTTTTCCCGCGTTAATCTCTTCATCTCATATATGTTCCTAACTACACTATTAAGGTTTCGTTAGAATATCAATTTATCTCTCCGACTTAAAGATCAGTGAAGCCGTATTTAAAAATAGAATTTCTATCTCTTTAGACTCCCGCATAATTCCAAGATAACAAGTGATGTCATTTCTAATTCCTGACACTAAAGATCAATGAAGCCCTATTTAAAAATAGAATATTAATTTTTCTCTCTGACCTAAAGAACGTTTATCCCTCAGACCTAAGATCAAAGAAGCCATACTTGTTTCTTTATTCCCCTTTTCGTAAATTAATAATTCCCCTAGCGATTATGTAAATCAAGTTCTCAGGTTAGGTTAGCCTAAAGATCAAAGAAGCCATGTTTGTTTCTTAATTCCCCTTTCGTGGATCAATAATTCCCCGCAGATTATGTAAATCAATTTCTCAGGTTAGGTTAGCCAAACAACAAAGAAGCCATGTTTGTTTCTTAATTCCCCTTTCGTGAATCAATAATTCCCCTCGATTATGTAAATCATCCCATTGTCATTACACCTGGACAAACAACAACAAATAAATCGACCTTGAAACATCCATCAAAGTGAGAAAAATACTGTTTTTCCATTCTCACTGACAAAAACCATAAAAACAGACATGAATTACTGTTGACATCCGAGAAAAACATCAAAATAAATTGACCAACACACATAAAACCGTCCAAGAAAACATCCATTAAAGTGAGAAAATTCATGTTTTTTCAAGTGAGAAAAATTCTGTTTTTTTCATTCTCAGTGAGAAAACCATAAACCACGTGGTCCTGTCACGATCAATTGAGGCCTTTCTACTTATTAAACCTTGCATCACATTTTGTCTGGGGAAAATTGCAAATAAAATGTATGGAGTTTACTGGAATCGCATCAACTCGATTGCCTTTTGAACAAACAACAAACAAGACATTTGGCTTGAAAATCTTGCTTTTCTCAGATTCAATTTCCAGTATATTTAGCATATCAGCAAAATTAGCATTTCAGGGACGGTGGTATCTATCCCCCCCCCCTCTATTCGCTTAATAATAAGTAAATACAGATAAAAGAAAAATAGGAATTTCACATTATATGAAAACACGGAGGGGATTTTTCGGGTAGGGAATAAAATTCAATTATAAAATTCCATGTGAATAAATATCAGAAGGCAATAAAACACAAGTTTTTTTTCGCAAAAAATGGGCAATTTTCTAAGCTTTTGTCCCGCGCGTAGGGCTAATTTTTGCATATAGTTAAAAGAAAGGTTTAAGTTTTAGGATAAATTTAAAAATTAAAATAATATTAAAAGAAAGCAATCAGCTCTTTTTTAGAGGGGAGGGGCCCTTTAAAATAGGCCACCGTATGAAGGGCTTCCTGTTGGGGGGAGAACGCCCTTTTCCACGGGAATGGCAATTTTTTTTCTTTATTGGAAGGTTTTTGGTAGTATATGGTGATTTGAAATGTGTCCAGTTCGGCTACTATTTAATCAAAAAAAAAAAAGAGTAGGTGACGTCTAAAGTTAAAATTAGATGTATTTTGAATTTAAAACTTGTCGTCACTGAGAGAGGAGAGGAGGTGGGTTTAAAAACAGGGGGAGGGGCCCGCTTAAGTATGTCACTCTTCTTAGTGTCATAAATTAAGCAAGGATGGATAAAGGAAATTTGAACATTTCACGCTAGTAGTCTACACAAAAGATATTGGAGAGAATACGGCCTCCGTACGAGATTTTTATTCGGTAAAATAAAAAAAAAATGTGAACAAATTCAAACATGATAACACAATTTTTTTGTTGTTGTTGTAGAAGTGGCAACTAGGTTTAATGTAACTATAGAAGTAGAGGAAATTAGGTTGAGTGTGTTCGAACATAATAAAAGAAAATTCTTATGACGGGAAAGCCCAGTGTGTTTATTGCATCTGCCAGCTGGGTTGTTCCACGTGCGTTACCAGCCCAGGAGGCCTAAGAACTAGACATAGGAAATGTGCTGGGAATTCCCAGAGTCTTAATGTCAATCTGGCCGGACTTGACCTTTACCTAGAGCTGATTTGGTCGGAAGTGACAGAGTTTGCAGTATTTTTTGGTCGAGATTGACAGTTTTTGCAGCCATGGTTAGAATCTAAAACCGCTTTTCTACTGTAAACAAAGCCGGCCGGTCAGCTTTAATCTGCCTACACTCAGTTCTAAGAAACTGAGCAATATAACAGATGAGTACTTTTTAAGACGGATAATCATTCAACAGAGCTATGGACATTCTGATCACAAGCGATAAAAAAAGCCCACATTGCTAGAACCAAATCTACTGCAAACTTAATCTGCTGGACAAATTATGAGAATCAACACCACATTCACAGCTCGGTTCCTGACAATAAACAAGTCATAGCTCGAATAAAAGAGGCGATACAACTGACAAATTAGTTTAGCCTTACTAGTCAACCCCAACTGAAAACTGCGATATGACAAGTGAATAACCTATTTAAATTATTTAGTTGAAAAACTATGGAAATGAGCAAAATGTTTAACGCTTAGACACTTCTTCTTCAAAGAATGTCATGTTCTCCCGCATTTATAAACACGAATTCCATAATTTGCTTCCCCGCGTTTATAAAAATATTCCTGAAACCTAAGCGTGGCGTAATTTAGTCTAGCTCAAAATACAAAAAAAAAATGTGTCTTATTGAAAAAACAACCAGTGTACTCATCTTATCTACTATCTAAAAGGTCAAAGCTTCGTTCAGAGGTACAAATTCCACTAAAGAGCTCAACTACAACGATAAAAAAAATTCAGCTTAGGCAACAGAAACACTACGCGTGGAATTTCTATGCAAGTACTAAATCAGAACAGTTTCTAAGCTATTAAATATAAATATTTCACAGCTTCTGGTCTTTAGTTTTCCTATAAGCTTAGGAAGGGATTACACAGCTTTTGTATAGTTTAAAAAAAAAATAGTTTGTTCTTGTATATTGCGTCAGCGACTCCAATATAAGTCCTGTTTCCAATGATGGATGGTCAACTCCGTCGCAGGATGTGATCTAAATGGAAGTCTTTCTATTGTTGGCAAAGCTCTCGGGATAAGAATCATTTAAAATAAAATTATGGTCCCAAAAAAGGCGACCCTCTCGTGCAGAGTAACACTAGCATCAGGCTGCCATTAAAAACCTAGATATTTGGCGGAAAAAAAAAACTTTTTCAGGAAGATTCTAAATTTGCAGGACATACGAGAATTTAAGCTGGAAGCTAAGTGACTAAATGCATTTATGTGGTTTAAAAGCGGTTAAACCTCTCTAAGAAGGAATAAAATTATGATAGAAACTATCTCAGACCCCCCTCCCAATGGTGTACATCTCGGAACGCCGCGTGTGCCGTAAAGTTCCACCACGTTTGGCACAGTTACCAAAAACGCTTAGCACATTCCCTAAAACTCTTGGCACGGTTCTGTCACACTTGGCATACGCCAAGTGTGTACCTGAGATCTGAGAGAGTGCGACCATTCGGTTAAATCCTTACCAAACAACATAATATTTTCTAATTTTTGTGCTACTTCAATATACCGTTTCAAGCCTCGTTCCAAACTGTTTTTTTGCACTTGGGAAGCAGCACATCAAACCTGTGCCGCATAAAATCAGACGATGGTCTCATTCAACTCAGAAGTTGAAGTCTATTTCTTTTCTATATTTAGAACATGAACTAAACTCGGTTGGAATTATAAACTCTGTTTAGCAACAATAAAAAGGGATAAAAGGTATAAAAATTCCATTCTATACATATTAAAACTAGAGCTTTCTTTTTTATTCTTAAATAATCAGCATAAAAAAAAAACTTTCTCAAAGAACCCTGTCAACCGACATAAACTCGGTTGACTCTTGTCAACTCTTTGTGGTCTCCATGTCCTCCATAACTCGGTTCGGAATATAAACCTTGTTTAGCAATAATAAAAAAAGGAATAAAGGCATAAAAATTCCATTTTATGCATATTGAAACTACAGCTTTCTATTTTATTCTTAAATAATCAGCTTACCAAAAATAAACTTTTTTAAAGAACCCTGTCACCTGACATTTTATGTAGTATGTGCATTTAATTTTTTCTTTTTCACAGGCAAATCCTCACTCTTGACTAGGTGACAGTTTTTTACTTTAAGTGGTAAAAGTCATAAGCAAGCGGCCAATGTAAACATCTCGGTGAAAGATCAAAACCTTCTTTATGGCTGACTAGTTCTTTCCTCTTCATAAATGTTGGTTCGATAATATTTAAACGTTAGTCCCTTTTATCACTGTAGCACAAAACCTTCATTATTAGCATTTTTTTTCTTGGTGACGACACGGATTACAGGAAAAATTAATGCTGCTGTAAGCATTGCTTCAGGGAATCGATGATGTATATATTTTTTTTTAAATAAACCCATTGTTACTTAAAAAAAATTGTTACTTAAGGAGTATTACATGCAAAATCTCGCCAAAAGCCATGATCCGTGCGATTATTTTTGGTGTACACCATTTTACGGCACTAAACGCACCACGCCAGGATCTATGTTTTTTGTGGTTTTTCTAGTGAAAGTTTTTGTGAGATTGCAACAAATAGACGGGGAAGATTGTGACCTTACCAAAAGCATAGGTAGGCACACAATAAACTGATATGTTCTCTGAGGATATCACTATGTCCAATACCTCTCAATCTGCTCAGAAACAGAGGTTAATTTCCGAATAGCCCTCGTAACAAAACAGAAACATTTTTTTATACGAACCATATTCTACTCCGTTTCTCCGAAATACCTTTATATGAAGGAACTGGCACCCCTTCGTTCCCTGCTGTGACAAGAATTTCTGTGTGCAATTTACAACACCAAAGGTTTACGAGAGAAACCTAAATTCTAAACCAATTTTGTAGTCTATAAATCGGGTGCATCCAACATGCAAGCACCAGATGCGCCCGAGCACAGTCTGAATGTGACCTAGCACTTTAAGCTAACAGAGATAAATGATTTACTAGCATTATAGATAGTGTATTATCAGCCTCCAAATATGTGGGTTTATTGTATGCTATGGTTCCTTGCTTTTCTATTGAAGCCTAGTTTTCACTGATAACTAAAAACTAAAAATAGTGAAGTAAAACATTAAAATCCAACGTTCAGACTGTTTCTTCAATCCCAGTTAATGATAAAAGTCACTTGGTGATAAAAGAACCTGAATGTTGAATATTTTAGAATTGAATTTCCCCTCATCATTTTCTTTCGTAAGTAATGTAAGAATTACTGGATCTGTCACAGATTCTCCGAACAGAGAGAAGTTACCATTTTGGCAATAAGCCCCTAGCCCCATTTTTTTGAAATTCTAGCCCCATGATTCAATTTATAAGCATCGTGAGTCACAAAGCTTACGCTCGAGTCCTCCTAGCTTTTGTAATTCCTCTTAGCATTTTTAGCCCCTAGCCCAATTTTTTGAAATTCTAGCCCGATGACTCAATTTATAAGCACCGTGAGTCACAAGCTTACGCTCGAGTCCTCTTAGCTTCAGATTTTGTACTAAATACACACTATCTACGATTACTTTCAGTAATGGCATACTTGATTAGCTGAAGCCCAAAACAGCAAACCTAAATCTTGCTATCATTTTAAAGTGTTTTCGTTTGCTCGAAATCGCAAGCCACATCAGGTGTCTTGCAGAATATTAGCCTTATTTCAGAAAACAAAAATTTACGAGAATCTAAACTATAAGGTCGCAAAAAAGACCCATACAACTATTATCACTTCAAACGTCACATGTTGCACAAAAAGGGCTAAAAATAGAACAGTCCTAGAACTGGTACAAATTCTGATATACAATGCTACATGTACCTTACTGAGCCAGTGGCGGATCCAGGGGGGCGAAGGGGGCGCGCGCCCCCCTAGCGTAGTCTAAAGTAGTGTAATTTACTTAATTAACTCAAGTTTGCGTTAATTAAACTTGCTCCTTACGCATGTTTATCGGATCAACCTACTTTGCGCCCCCCCCCCCTAAAAAAAAATCCTGGATCCGCCCTGAACTGAGCATCAATCCAATGCTTTATTGCCGAAGAGCCTGGTACAATACAGCAAAGAAACATACTTAGGCCCCAAATACTGGTCTATTCAATTGCTCGAGACTACCCCTATATGAAGGAACTGATGCCCCTTCAACCTTCTGTTCAAATGGCAAAATACGTTCTTTCCTTCAAACACAAGAATGAAATCAAAAACTTCATTTTATTCCAATTTCAACAACAGTATTTACGAACAATTCAAGCAGCCTAAATCAGTGTAAACAATATCATCCGAACATACATCCTTCTCGGCTGACTTAAAACCTAATTAAAAGAACGAAAGATTTAAAACATAAAGCAAAAAAAATAAGACAGAGCTTTAATAAAAAGATGGCCGTACCAAAAACAAGGGAAGCTTAACCTCCTCCTTTTCCCCTCCAGTGTCTAAGCTTTTTGATAAAATTTAATTGTCTTTATTTTTTTACTCTTCTTTCATCTAAGATCTTACCCCTAATTCACAATCGCCGTCACTCCCTCTCAAACAACAGCTTTAGCCAAGACTTGACGACCCTTTAAATTTACCAATCCCTTCCTCCCACTTCAAAAAGCCTTATCTTGTAAGCAAAATTTTACAATTTTTCATGTCAATCAAGGCAATCCATACCAAAGCCCTGAAGCTTCAAATTTATCGGTAAAAAATCATTAAATATTTTTTACTATTAAAAAAAGTCTTTCAATCCTTAAGCACGAAGCTCTTGGCGAAGCCTATAACAGTTCTAATCGCTTTAATATTCAAACGGGCCTACATTTAAATCGAAACAAAGTGATAAAATAGAACTAAGCACGGTTTCAAAAAACACAGCCAGAAAGCTCTAAAAATTCCCAAATGTTCAAATAAGTAATAGCAATAAAATACAAAATAACATTAGAATTTAAAAAAAAAAAAAACTAGCTAAGTTTAAGGTTTCAGGTAAGAGCAGGGTTTTTGTAAACCAAGCCTTGGGTTTTCTAGGTCAGCTTATGCCAGTTTTAAAAAATACGGTATTATTTTTTACCCTATGACAGGGAAGTGTACTAGTATCTTCTTTCACGAGCACGGGTTAATTTGAGCTTCAACCTAAGTTTTTTTCTTTGCAAGTTATGAAAGAGACCAAATTGACTAAATCAACCCTGATTACGACACAAAACAATTCACCGTATTAACCCCTCTTTCATGGTTATACCCAACATTAAAAATTAATAGCACATTTCCGAGAGCTACATACCTAAAGGACCCCCCCCCCCTTCAAAAAAAGAAAAAGAAAAAAAAGATGAACGAAAGCCCTAATTAGGATCCACACAGATTAACTAAGTCAATTCCTGGTTTCAACTGATCACATTTCCATACCTGATAATTTATTGTTAGAACGCTTCTCTTGCTCAAGAAGTACATGACAATAATTCAAGAGTATTTCACTTTTGTAACTTAAACAAGGCTTGCATGTCTGGATTTCCTAGACATTTTCTCGGTTCACAGAATGATAGGGAATTCTCCCCATTCTTTCCTTTCGCCCCGTGTGGCGTGAATAGGAATGGTAATAGTATTCACGGTTTTTCTTTTACTTTTTATGTGGAAAAGGGCCTGCACCTTCTTTTCTTGTAGGTAAAACTTTGGAAAATATTTGTTAGTACAACTATAGGTTAAAATAGCCAAAATTTTAGAGGATCGGGCATTGCAAGATTTTTCCCGGGTAGGGGCTACGAACTCCTTCGATTCCTCCGTCCTGTGTGCAGACATGATGGCTCCTATAATTTTCTTCCCTTTAAGAACGAGAATATATACCGGTTTTAAGTTATTTTCTCCCAAACGTGAATTAAAGCCTATTTCCCTCAGACATTTTGTTTCAGGCTCATCCTCTTCATATTGAAATACGAAGATTAAAATGTACAGAGTTGTCCGGTAACTATTGCTACAGCAAAGAAGACGAAAAAAGGGTTCAGGCTAGCCTATTATAGAGCCAGCCATTGAAGACAAAATTTATATGTAGCAGCCATAAAAATAGCACAAATTGAGAATGAAGTAAACAACCAAAATTAGAATACCGGGTCACATCAAAAAATGTTTAAAAGCAATTTTGAGCTGTATCTAAAATTAACTAACAATACCTATTAGTGGACATTGCTTATTTATTCGGAATAAAGAACCATGGAAATACTGCAGTTTGAACCCTAAGAACATTTTAATGAAGATAAATAAATTATGGAAACTTATACACCACGTTAATTGTCTACAAAATAATTAACTCAAATATATTAATAATAGTAAAGTTATTTAATGTCCACAAAATCTGGGCCGTATTTATTGTCTTTTTTTTCCTGATTGAATGATGGTTTAGTCTTGGCAAGACGGTCGACTTAAAACTTTCATATATCGTTCTAGGGGTAATGGGACCTCACATTTTGTTATGGCCAAGAATAGGCTGATATAAACCTTGTCTCTGATCAGTTTTAAACTTAGAACCGCAAATTCTTGAGGCATGAGGACCCTAATCTGCAAAACGATGAGTTAGGACACCGGCCCTTTGGAAATGGGTCAAACAAATTTTTTCGAACGGCTTGAAACTTATATTCGTAAACCATTGGGTCAAGGAGACCCTGTTCGCAAAAAGAAATAAAAAGTTGGTTTTCTCAAAAAAAAAGTCCAAAAACTAATTATGTTTTTCTGAACGACTTGAAATTATTATCATAAGTTTCCAGGATCAAGAAAACCCGAATACATGAAAACAAACTTTAAAAATTGGTTAACGAAAAAATGGGCCGACCCCTCTCCCTTAGTGTCGTCTTTTCCCCTCCGGTTTGTTGTATTTTTGCTTCAAACCGATTGGGCAGAGAAGACCAAATCATCATTCAATGAAGAAATAAAAATTACATAAATAAGAAAAATAATGAAATCGCCTATGTGCCCAGATTAATGGACTCTATGTATAGTACTAAAATAGTAGGAGAATCCTTGGTTATTAGAAAGCATACTGGTATTTTTTTTATTGAAAGATTATTTTCTTTATTTTTGTTTCTGCAAGCAATAAGGTAATAAAAGTGCACTGAAACTTTAATATAAGTTAGTCCAAAGTATTGGTCTTCAGAAGATTTTGCAGAGCAGCGGGAGAGGAACACGCTTCAGCATCTTTCTAGGCCAAATATTCCATAATTTCTCAGGGCTGCTCTCAGACTAATCTTAATAAAATCCCTTTCTTCCTCTCTATGTGCAGATATGAATATATCTAAATGTCCTAAGTTCAAATGCGTTTTTCCTATTGTCAAATGTAAAACCAATGAAATTTCAATAAGCTGTCTTTGAAAGACAAGATATCTTTTAGAGAGAAGAGATATACAATTTAGATTGGAGTAAAAGTGATAGTGACAGTAATGATAATAGTCGAAAGGCAAATTCATAGATAATTTAAGGTACATTCATGCATCACTAAGAAAAAAAACACAAATATTAGAAGTACGCAATAACTTTCTTAGCGAAAAGCCCCGAAATCGGATAGCCTTTTATTTGTCAAACCACAAAAATGCCATGGGAATGTAAAGGAAAAACAAAATAAGTGGCAAGATAATTATATTTTGACTCACAAATGAATCTACTGAATCACAATAGGCGTCCTAGTAGAGACTAATTAGTCCGAGGAAAAAAAGCCAAAAAAACAAATGACAGCTACAATTTCATAAAAAGATTCAAAACAACACCCAAGCTAACAACACGTGCAAAAGTCAGATCCATTGACGAGTCTTCTTTGTTGCAAAATATTTGTTCGAGCTATCTAAGGCCTTTATCACTGGAATTCAATGTTTCTCTATAATTTCGCAGGAAGCTTGAAGTTAGTGCTTTCAATTCGGCCCATTGACTCATCAAGAAAGCAATGCAAATTACAACAACACATGTAATGAGAGTATGCAACCTATTTCGGAACAATGGCATTATAGCATTTGATAGGTTAGCAACAATAACTAAAATCACTTGCAACACCGTCAAAAGTATAGTGAAAATCTTGGCAATCGCGCCCCCTAGTAAAGCCATTTTCAATTCTATCAAATGATACATATTGTTGGGTATAAGCAGCTTGATGTTCAAGTTTTGCAACTCGTGTAAGACAAGTCTCAAGCATTTCATGAATATCCCTAACCCTTTCTTCAGACTGATAATTAACCTTATCCTCCATATCGTTTACACCCTGGCGAAGAGACGAAACTTCACTTTGGTGAAGATCAGAGAGATCATTTACTTGTTCTTCAAGCCTTCCAATCTGTACCTCATTTCTTGGAGTGCTTGACTGACAAACAAGTTATCATTTTGTGTACTGGCTTTCAAAGACTCAATTTCTTCACGAAGCTTCTCACTTTCACTCCTCAAATCTTTTAATTCACTCCACACTGTTTCCATCTCCAGGGAAAACTGATGATTTGGTGAGATTTGATTGACAACATTATCACTAGTTGCTGAGCTTCCACATTCAGACCCTTCTTCTGATGTATATTTGGTGCCACCAGATCCACCATGAGATGTGGTATGAATAGTAACCGAACTTGATCCTTTCTCTGCAGTTGACAGCTCATCACCGTCAACCTTTTCAGCCTTGAGGTCACTAACATTATCAGCACTTCCAAATTTACTTTTAATCATATTAGCAAGTTCTTTTGGCCTTCCTGTTAGTCCAGTGACGCCTTCACGTATGTTACCTCCTACGTATCGCAAGCCTTCCTTAATTCCATGTTTTGGTTTGGACAAAGGTACACCACTTGTCAAAAAATCTTCTAATTTCTTATTATATGACTCACATTTCCGTTGAAGCTGGCTTATCGCATGGGACGTCTTTAAATTGCGTTTTTCAAAGGTCTGTTTAATTTTTGCCAATTGCGCCTTGTCGCTAATTGAACCAGATAACTGCAAATATTCGTTTACATTTTTGTCTTTTTCAGATTGGAGTTCCTTTATTTTTTCCTTAGATTTGTTCAACTTTGAAATTATTACATCATATGCATATTTGTGCTTCTCAGAGATCAATGAATCATTATCATCAATACCATCATTTACAGATTCGTTTCCTTCTTCAAGAACCATCGACCCGTCTCCGGCAAGTGACAAACTAGACGTGGTTGGTGTAATATCCTCTGACAGATTATTTGGATTAGAACGAGACCGTTCAGGCTTTGGTACAGTCAGGTCATTTTTCCGCGAAAGAAACGAAATAAATCCAGAATTATTTCTCGCAGGAGAAGTACTTCTACTGTTTGGGTGACGGTCACTGGCCAATGTATTTAACTTGTCCATGACGTGACCTAAAATGAAATCAAGCAATTACCATCGAAAGAAATTAAAAAACAAACAAATGAAGTGTTTGCATAGAGAAAAATTATTTTGTCTACTGCGTCGACTTACATAGTTATTCATCATTGAATAGCGATTCAGAATTTGTTGCATTAATCTTTTAATGTGATTTTTGTTTGACTTTGATTTTTTAATTATTATTATCATTCAGAAAACAAAAGAAGAGTTATCTTGAAGAACTTTAACTCAAACCATAAAACATATTCTTTGAAGAACAACAGCTTTATTACATGGAACCCACCTAATTTTTTTTGTTGTAAAAGATTGAATGACCTTCGAAAAAAACATTAAAACATTACATTTACTAAATAATTAGATTCAACCTTTTCTTCTTTTAAATCACAAATTATGTGAGTTTCTATCAATGAAATTGGTCAAATGCTTGAGTTCACTTTAGGTAAAAATTAAACCTCAAAACACTAAACACAGCATACTATTAGCTTATCAACAGAACACTGAACTCAGAACCGCAAATTTCTGAATTTTCTTATTCTTTGCAACAATTTGTAAACCAGTATAAAACATGTCCTAAAAGTTCATTCACAGTGAAAAGAAAAACCAATAAAATCAAGGAAAATTCAGTACAAATTCGATTCGAAAATTCAGTAGGATTAGTTTATTTTGTTTTAATTGCTCAAAACCGACGATGCTCTAAAACTTAAGGAAGGTATTCAAAAGACAAACATCAAGGACACTAACTAGAAGCGGGGTCAGACCCGACTGGAGACCAAACGAAATGAAGACGGGAAAATCTTGCAATGTCTGGGAAAAAAAAGTTATACTATTGTGTAAAAATAGCTTCTCTTCTAAACTTTTTTAGTCCTCTAAACTTTTTAGTCCTTTCGCTTCTACCCCCAACCCTCTCCATAAAAAGTCCGGCACAGAACATTATAACTCATTGGCATTTATATTGTGTGGATCTACTTCAAAATGTTGCTTCTACTACTACTAACAATACACTGTAGCATCAAGCCGCCTGAGGCTAACACAGCTACGCACGCTACTCCTCCATCCCAATCTATTCAAAGCCTCTTTCTTTACACCCTACCAGGAAGTTCCTATTTCCTTTAAATCTTCATTTAAGACAGCCCCCCACCCCAGCCGCGGGCGATCTGCTTTCCGTTTAGCCCTAGATAGTAGGCAAAAGAAGGACAATCTCTTCGGCAGTCTTTCATCCTTCATCCACAGAATGTGCCTTAGACATCTCAACCATTCTCTCATTACACCCCTAGAAAGCGGGATTGAAACACACTTTTCGTACAGCCTTCTGTTTAAATACGGTCAATAGGTAATTTCTCTGGAAAACATGTAGCAAATCTACATCCGATTTTCGGAGCGCCCATGCTTCAGAGTCATATTTGACCACTGTCATCACTGTAGCTTCTAATATTCTAATCTTGGTTCGCAGACTTATCTTCCGATTTTTCCAAACTTTTTTTAACTGTTAAAAAACACTCTGAGCCTTGGCTATTCTACTTTTAACATCTTCACTGTTCCTATCTTCTTTATTAATATAACTTTGTGATTTTTCTCATAACTTTGTCAACAGCATCTCTCAGTCTAAAAAATATCATATTACTAAGTAATTTGCTGCCTACAAAGACCAGACTAATGCCTCGATGATTACTACACTCACTACTATCACCTTTCTTATACAAAGGTTTAATTAAGATTTTCCTAAAATCGGTAGGTACTTCCCCTTTTTTCAAAAATCATATTCATAATCTTCAATTATTTATTTCTAACCGCAGAGCCACCATATTTAAGAAACTCATTTACCAGACTATCAGCGCCTTATCATTCTTAATTCTTTTAGTACTGTAACTAATTCTTCCTCACAAAACAAATCTTCCTTCACATCCAAGGTATCAAAACTTTTTTCATTTCCTCTATATATTTTCCTATAACTCTATCTTGGTTTAGCACAATCTCAAAATGTTCTGCCCATCTCTCTTTAACTCTTTCCTTATCACTAATTATGGTCCCGTTCCTATTTTTAACTGACACAAGTCAGGATTGACTACCCCTCTCAATTTATTAACATGCCAGTACAATAATTTACTATTATGCCGTCTAGCTGCATCTTCCAGATCCTCGCCAATTTTGTCTATGACCTCCCATTCACACCACCTTAGTTCATATTTTAATGCTTTCTCCACTTTCTTTACATTCCTTTTGTTTTCATATGATCTATCACTCAGACAATTCTTGTATAAGCACCTTTTCCTCTCTATTAAACATAAAAAATTTTCACTAATATTCCTAGTTGCGTTCCTAACTTTCTTCCCTAAGACACCATCAGCGACTTCACAAATTGTTTTCCTAAATTATTCCATCCATCTTCCACATTGTCAAATTTTAAGCTCCCAGTTTAGTATCCAACTGTTCCTGGAAAGTTTCTCCCAAATTCTCATCCTGGAGTCTACCAACAACATGATTTCCTGGGGGGCATTAACCCTTCCGAAATTTCCACTTTAATTCGGTCTTCCAAATATCTAAGTCTTTGTGAAGAAGCATTAAGCCACTTTAATCATGATTGCAGCAGTGGCTACGACCTAGTAAGTAACTTAGTAAGGAACGAACCATGGCCCATAATCAATTGGAACTGTCAACTAGAAAGAAAGGATCCAGAAAAAATGGAAGAAAGTAAAAAAAGAGACAAAAGATGGAAAAAAGGAAATATGATTTACAAATTAGTCTGTGATGGTAGAAGGTAAAATTTTGGAATTACAAAACTACGGGAAGAAAAAAGAGCCTAGGAGAACGAAGAGGTCCAGAACCCATTGGGAATAACCAGAGATGATCAAAGGGTATAACTGGATGGATTACAAAGGGTAGTGGAAAGGTTGGGAGGTAATGAATTTTGGGTTGGATTGGAAAGACTTGGAAGGAATCTGGAATTGGTCCTACCAGCCCTAAGGGGTATTTGGTCTCTTTTGGGGGAGGAACCCCTTCGGGGAGCCATGAATGATAAACAGTTCCCTCAATCACAACTGGTGAGAAAGTCGTGATCTCGTTACAGAGACTTTGCGTTTCCAATTTTGGGCCTCAGGGAGATACTCTATCCTGCTACCAGTCACTTCATATTTCACCCAAACCTGTACCCAGTAAATACTCATTCGCTGTTCTTACTCATCATGGGAATTGATAATCATTTCCTACAACCTTTATTCCTTGAGCTATGTATCCAAGTTACATCTTCAGCTAGCATCAACATGCATTGTTCATTCGATTATTCCAGGGGATGGGACCCAGAAAAAAAACTTATTCACGGTTCGTTCAGATTTTTACATGACTTCCCTGTAACCCCACCGTTTTCGAGGGCACTGATATTTTCGGCAATGGATGATTTCAAGTTATGCCAAGAGACAATTCGCGTTTTAATTGAGATGTAGAGTTGTCTTCACTGTCGGATGTTAAGAGGATGGTATAGCCAATTCCTCTTTGTCGACTGGCATCGTCGCATATGCCAGAACCTGGTTCTTTGCTTCTCTCAAACGTAAATTCTTGAGAGCGAGAAAATTTCTGATTTAATCGTGCTAATAGACTTTGATTAATAAGGACCCAAAACCTATATGATTTCTTTGAGTTGTTCCTTTATGCTGGTAGACTGGATATGAATTAAACTTAGGCCATGGCAAAAATGATTAGATAGATTAGCACTATTGTGTTCCACAAATCTCGTGGATCTTCCTCCTTAAGAATCCCAAACGTGATGTGGAGGGCTGTACAGCCAGCAACTTCGATTTGTCTGACAGAGACAGGAGGATGGCGACAGACGAGCAGACTCAAAACGAGCAGAAATTAACATGAGTAGGGCTCAAAAACCCCTATGCCTTCCCAAGGCCAAAACATAATTTGCACTTTACTGACAAAATATAAATGTTGTTACTTTTATAATTTTAATAAATCAAATAATATTAACATTTTGATTACTAAATATCAGTATATGTATATTAAACTGACAATGCATATTCATTTGTATTTTTTTTCAGTAAAGTGCAAATTATGTTCTAGCCTTGGGAAGGCAAAGGGGTTTTGAGCCCTACTCATGTTAATTTCTGCTCGTTTTGAGTTTGACTCGGTTATTTATTATAATTTCTGTTCGTTTTGGGTTTCATTCATTTATCGATGCTGATTTGTGGTAGTTTCACGCTTGGTAGATTATTTGATTTTATTTTTTTTCATTTTAGTTTTAATGGAATTCTTCACTTTTCTTTGAAAAACTTGTTTTGTGGAAAAAGTTTTTTTAATTAATTTCTGTTCGTTTTATATTGACATAGTCTTTTCAGGGAAAAAGAAAATAATTCTTTAAATCTTTTCGTTTTTTTTAAAAACACCTTATATGCCCCCAGGGCATAAATTACAACCCCTGTCCTGAGGGCTGTGAGGGGGTTGTCATCCTCAAAGACCTAATTTCCAGAACTTTCAGCTACATTAAACAAAATGGCTATGTCAGAATTTTTGATTGGATGTGTTTGGGGAAATGGTGGGCGTGAGAGGGGCGTTAGTTGCTCTCCAGTCACTTTCAACTATTAAAAACGGCATTAGCCCTTTCAATTTCCAATCGAATGAGCCCTTTTGAAGTTTCTACGACAACGCTTTCAATAAAAACCTTATAGGCCCCCAGGGCATAACTTACAGCCCTTGCCCTGGGGGCTAGAAGGGGGGAGTTGTCATCCTCAAAGACCTAATTTCCACAACTTTCAACTACGTTGAAGAAAATTGCTATCTCAAAATTTTGATTGAATGTGTTTGGGGAAATGGTGGGCATGAGAGGGGGTTTAGTTGCCCTCCAATCACCTCTGACTTTTAAAGAGGGAACTAGCCCTTTCAATTTCCAATGGAATGAGCCATTTTTGAAGTTTCTACAACAACGCTTTCTATAAAAAAAACCTAATATGCCCCCAGGGCATAACTTACAACTCTTGCCCTGAGGGCTGTGGGGGGGGGGGAGTACCATCCTCAATTTCCAAACTTTTTAACTACATTGAACAAAATGGCTATCTCAAAATTTTGATTGGATGTGTTTGGGGAAATAGTGGGTGTGAGAGGGGTGTCAGTTATCCTCCAATCACTTTCGACTATTAAAAAGGGCACAAGCCCTTCTAATTTCCAATCGAATGAGCCCTTTTTGAAGTTTCTACAACATCACTATCTATAAAAAACCTTATACTCCCCCAGGGCATAACTTACAACCCTTGCCCCTAAGGCTCTGAGGAGGTTATCATCCTCAGAGACCTGATTTCTAAAACTCTTAACTACGTTGAACAAAATGGCTATCTAAAAATTTTGATTGTATGTGTTTGGGGGAAAAAGTGGGCGTGAGAGGGGGGTTAGTTGCCCTCAAATCACTTCCGACTATTAAAAAGGGCACTAGCCTTTGAATTTCCAATCGCATGAGCCATTTTTCAAGTTTCTACGACAAAGCTTTCAATAAAAACCTTATATACCCCCAGGGCACAACTTACAACCCTTACCCTGAGGGCTGTGGGGGGATTGTCATCCTCTTAGATATAATTTCTGGACCTTTCAAATAATTTGAACAAAATGACTATCTCAAAATTTTTACTGGATGTGTTTGGATAAATGGTGGGCGTGTAAGGGGTGTTAGTTGCCGTCCAATCACTTTCGACTATTAATAAGGACACTGGCCATTTCAATTTCCAATCAAATGAGCCCTTTTTGAAGTTTCTATGACAACGCTTTCTATAATAAAAAACCTTATATGCCCCCAGGGCATAACTTACAACCCTTTCCTGAGGGCTATGGGGGGGGGGGGGTTGTCATCCTTAAATACCTAATTTCCAGAACTTTCAACTACGTTGAACAAAATGGCTACCTCAAAATTATGATTAGATGTGTTGGGGAAAAGGTGGGTGTGAGAGAGGGGTTAGTTGCCCTCTAATCACTTTCGAGTATTAAAAAGGGGACTAGCCCTTTGAATTTCCAATCGAACGAGCCTTCTTTGAAGTCTCTACGACAACGCTTTCTAAAAAAACCTTATATGCCCCCAGGACATAACTTACAACCCTTGCCCTGAGGGCTGTGGGGGAGTGTCCTCCTCAAAAACATAATTTCTATCTGGAAATCAACTACGCTGAACAAAATGACTATCTGAATATTTTGATTGGATGTGTTTGGGGAAATGGTGGGAGCGGAAGGGGTGTCAGTTGCCTTCCAACCACTTTCAAGTATTAGAAAGGGCACAAGCCACTCCAATTTTCAATCGAATGAGCCCTTTTCGAAGTTTCTACGACAACTCTGATAAAAAGTGCCCTGGTCTAAGACCAAGAACCAAAAAATTATAATACATAGTGCCCACATTGTTCTTTACTTAGACAGCGCTATTGCTCTGCCTATGATTTCTGGTCGTTTTGAGTTTGAATTATTACAGGAATTTATTTCTGTTAGTCTTAATTTGAATATGGCTCTTTATTTTCCTTTGAAAAACTTATTTCTTAAAAAGTTTTTTTTAATCAATATTTTGCAATAGAACAATTCTTTTTTTATAGCAAATACTAATCAAGTGGAAGAAAGAAAAGAGTTAGCCTATGCTAATGTAAAATATATTACCATCTATTACTCTGTTAGGGAGATAGAGGAGTAAAGTGAAGCAATGAGCTTTTAGGATTGACATGAGTAAATTATTTTGGTTGTTTTTAAGTGATTTTCAGAATATTTTAGGGTTTTGTTCAAACAAGTACCTGTGCTTCAGTTTTATCATTATTTGTCTTGTAGATGTATTTTTGAAAATATTGTTGTTATAACATAAGGTTTGTACAAGTTCAACCAAGTCCAGTGCCTTTTGAAGGAGTAGAGGTGAATCTTTTATCCTCCTTATGGTGTAATTTAGGATCTAATCTGGAAAGTTTTCTTCAGTTAACTTAAATATTATCTAGTAAAGAAATAGCCTCATCTAGAACTTTATAGCTCATTCTTCACAAACAAGTTATTGACTTAAGAATTCCCTCAATAAATCAATCTCATTGTATAGTTTCAATGAAACTAAAATTCTGCTGACAGGAAATGGTGCACCAAGCCATAGAAAACAGTGTGGGAAGGACTATGGGATCCATCTCACTATCTCTGCTGGACCGTGGTGACAGGAAACATCCTACCAATTGTGGTGTCATCCTAATGTAAGGTAATAGTTAAGGACTGAGGACCATTTGAAGGAAAGACCAACAAATTCAGAAAGCTATATTAAAAAAAATCATAAATACTTACTTATCTCATACCTAAGGGCACAATGCATCACTTTATCCTTAACCTTCCCAGATGGTAGGCCAGGATTTACACATAGGTCCACTAGGCCTGGGCCTAGGGCGCACAATGCCAGGGAGGGCAGCAAATTATCACTGAGCAATTCTAAGCAAAAATTATCACTATCAATGAGCAAAGTATTTCATTTAGAATAGACCTTAGTTCTAGGAGTTTTTGCTTATCTTCATTATTCTTGGTCAAATCAGGAAGTTTTTGAAGGAGGTCAAATGTGTGAAGAAAAAGAAATTTTATTCAGCTATTTCAGTATAGGTGTGGGAATTTATGCCAGAGTTGTTTCCAGCAGATAGTATTCTGTCAATGTTCATTATGATGGATTGAAAAACAAAATAAATCAGACTTTCTTGGGCCTACCTCCCTATCTTTAATACTGGACCCCTGACATTGCACTCAAATCTGTTGTGCAGCACCTCATTTGAAAGCTCTTTCCAAACAGATGCCGAACAACTGTGTGGTTGATGTGAACTCTCTGACATCTAGAGTTACATCAATTTCATACTTGTATTCTAATTTTAAGTAAAACCTCCCAAATGATAGCGAATTTCAAAGAACTTTACATCATGTGAAAGCTGTATGCGCTAAAACTTTATTTTGAAAAAATTTTTACTTTAAGGACGATGGTTTAACAGTTATTAGATTGGAGACTACTTAATCTCAATTAACAGATTGTTAATGCTTGGATTTTCAAATGTTGTCAAATATAGCAAAAATTTCTACTGATTCATTTTTGCAGTTTAACATGGCAAGACAGACAAAAATTTGGTAATACCCTAAGAACATCATCATTTTGAAACAACAAAAATTAAAATTGTGGAAAATCATGGTTTTCAGGTATGAATAGACCAAGATGGGTTCAAGGGCCAGAAACTATTTTCATTTGTATGTCCTTGGTGCTTTAAGCTTGAGTGTACACTCAGAAAATCCCACCCAATCCTAGACAGAGAATCTTAAAAGTTAGAATAAAGCAAGTGTTGTAACACAATAAACATGGTTAAATAGGAAAGGATGTAAGGGCATCATTCTAAATTTGTTGATCCACAGAAGGAAACATATTAACGAAATAAAAGTAGTATCACTAGATTCCTTATTCTATGCCCTTTTCAAATATCATATTTGCATTTTTGACAATATGCCTTAACCTCATCCCTTGATTCTCTCAGAGATAGCACCAGGACAAATATAAATATCATTACATAGGGGCAAGGTGAACATACTACCTGGTGCTTATTTATACTCTTTCTTAACAGAATAATCATTTTACTTACAAATGCACCAACCCTTCATCTAACAGTCCTATATATAGTCCTAAATAATCTATTTCTCTGCTGTTTTGCATCTGTTGATCCTTTGTTTTCTTTGTGACAGGTTCCTTGACTACTACTACTAACAACTCGCCACAACACCAGCCACCTGAAGCCAGCATAGCTATGCAAGCTCCTCCTCCATCCCAATCTATTCAAAGCTCTTTACACCCTTCTAGAAAATTGTCATCTCCCTTAAATCTTTCTTTATGACATCCTGCCACCCCAACTGCAGGTGACCTGCTTTCAGTTTAACCCTAGACAGTTGGCCAAAACGGACAATCTTAGGCAATCTGTCATTCTTTGTCTGTAGAATGTGACCTAGCCAACTAAATCCCTTCTTTCATTATAGCCCTAGAAAGCAGGATTGAACCACACTTTTCATACAGCCGACTATTTGAAATGTGGTCAGTCAGCTGGGTACCTAGAAAAATCTTTAGACAATTTCTCTGGAAATCATCTAGCAAATCTTCATCCACTCTTCAGAGCGCCCATGCTTCAGAGCCATATTTGACCACTGTCATCACTGTAGCTTCTATAATTCTAATCTTGGATTGTAGTCCACCTCAATCTTCCTATTCTTCCAAACTTTTTTTAACTGTGAAAAACACCCTAAGCCTTGGCTATTCTACTTTTAACATCTTCACTGCTCCCACTGTCTTTACTAATAATACTACCAAGGTAAGTGAAGCTGTCCACCTGATCAATCTTTTGTTGCTTAATGTCACCTCTTCATCTTCACTTATTCCTATCCTTAGTGACTTAGTCTTCATAACATTAATTTTAACACCTATTCTAGCACCCTGAACTTGCAAAACATCTAAAAGTTCATTCATTCTGCTCACACTTTCATCTAGGATGCTCAAATCATCAGCATAATCTGAGTCCAGGAGAGTTTTTCCTCCTCATTTGATTCTGTGGTCTTTCATTGCCTTTCTTGTGCTCTTTAAGATAAGTATATCAAATTGATCCAAATAAAGGGGGATAGAACACAGCCCTTCTTAACTCCTGATTTAATACAAAACCAACTGCTAACCTCATTTCCTACCTTAACTGCAGCAGTGTTATTCTTGTACATAGCACTAATCACTTTGATGTATTTTGTCTGGAATACCATACAAGGATAAGATCTTTGTTAAAGCTTTTCTATCCACAGAATCAAATGCTTGCTCATAACCTATAAAACTGTGGACCAAAGGAGTTGATAACTCAAGACAGTTCTTAATTATTAACCTTAGAGTAAAAATTTGGTCAATGCATTCTCTACCTTTTCTAAACTACACTATCCTTCCCTTATAACTTTATCTACAGCATTTCTCAGTCTAAAAAGTATCATAATACTAAGTAATTTGCTACTTACAGAGACCAGACTAATGCCTTGCTAATTACTACACTTACTCTTATCACCTTTCTTATACTGTGGGTTTAATTAAGGTTTTCCTAAAATCGATAGGTGCTTCCCTTTTCCAAAATCATATTCATAATATTCAGTAACTTTGTTCTAACCTCAGAGCTGTGACATTTAACAAATTCATTTACCACACTATCAGCACCTGGAGCCTTATTATCTTTTAGTCCTTTTAGTACTGTTGTTAATTCTTTCTCACAAAAACAAATCTTCCTTTGCATCCAAGGTATCACAAACTGTTTCATTTTCCTCTATATCTTTTCCTGCAACTCTATCTTGGTTTAGCACAATCTCAAAATGTTCTGCCCATCTCTCTTTAACTCTTTCCTTATTGCTAATTGTGGCCCTGTTCCTATCTTTAACTGGGATGCACACATTGACTACCCCTTTCAATTATTAACATACCAGTACAATATTTTACTATTATGCTGTCTAACTGCATCTTCCAGATCCTCAGTAATTTTATCCATGGCCACCCCTTCACACCTCATTAGTTCATATTTTAATACTTTCTCCACTTTCTTTACAGTGTGTTTGTTTTCATATGATCTATCACTCAGATAATTCTTGCACAAGCCCCTTCTCCTGCCTATTAAACATAAAGCTTTTTCACTAATATGCCTAGCTGCACTCCCAGCTTTCTTCCTTAAGACACCATCAGCAACTTCACAAATTGTTTTCCTAAAATTATTCTATCCATCTTCCACATTGTCAAATTTTAAACTCTCCAGTTTAGTATTCATTCATCATTTAACAGTTTGTCTTTAGTTTTGTACAAACTTACATCCTAGGCAAGGTTGCATCTAGGATGAGGGGAGAGGAGTCACTGCATTTGAGCCCCCAACCTCCCCCCTCCAAAGAAAATTGAAATCATAAAAACTTAACAAAAAAAATGCACATAAACAAATTTTTGTGTGCTTTATGTATGCCTCCCCCCCCCCAAAAAAAAGTCCTGGATACACCCTTGATCTTAGGGTTATATAGGGAACAAGGTATGTTATATACAAGATTAAAGTACATACATGTAGAAAACCATACTACAGAATGCCTTTTTTATGCTCTTTCCAAATATAATAATGGTTTTGCTTGCCAATCCAATCTAAAACCCTTTAATGTATCCTAAAGTGATACTTTATTCCTTATTTTTGGCAGAAGAAATGGGTTAAGAAATGTAGTCAAAAACATGTCAAACAATTAAAAACCATTTCTTTCCAAGTCATGCATTCAATAGGTATTGATTAAAAACAAGCAAATTCAACAAACTAATAAACAATTAATAAATCTTTTAGTATTTTTTGGACAATATTTGACAATGATTAGTTTTCTTTGAGAATAGGTTTTTTTCACCTGTCAAAACCATTATATTTATATCTGAATACAAAAGAATTTCAGATCTAGTTGACATAAAATATTATTTGAAAATGACTTATAAATACATATTACAAATAAATTAAACCTGATAATGTGCTCAGGGGGCAGTTAGGGGGAAGGGCTTCCTCTCCCCTGAGGATGCACAAAGTGCTGATGCCTTGGAACTTTGGGTGTCTTAATTTACCATATGTGTCTTCATTTGTCAGCACACTGGACAATTTTGCTGGCACATTCTTTATATCCCCCTCAAGGCTCAAAACAATAGATTTGCCACTGTCAGAGGTAGATCAAAGGGGTGGTTTTAGGGGCACATGCCCCTCCCCCAAAGCAAAAAGGTTGAAAGCTGTATTCATTATTTAGGTAGAGGGGCAAAAAATACCATTGGAGGAGCCCAGTTTCGTTTGTGCCCCTTATAAACATGAATTCTGTAGGCCTACCCACCCATGAATGTGATTAATAAAAGCATGTTGCATATTATAAAGTAAGGATTTTGTTGTTAATTTATTTTAACTCTTGTATAACCCTATGTTCTAGGGCTATATATAAGACTATAGGAGAGGGAAGTGCATTTGCTAGTGAAACAGTTATTATTTTTGGAAGAAGCATATGCCTAAGAAAATACACCAAGTAGTGCACTCACCTTATCTCCACCTCAGCAACAGAATCTTATATAATTACCAACCTGACTTATATATAGGCTAAAACCTCTTTTAAAGAAAGACTACCTATCTTCAGCATTCCAGAGAAATACAGATGGGTTTTTGGACTGCCCCTATTTTACTAAAGCATGATGCAATGCAAGTGTAGCAACAAGATTCTCACCTTTTATCTACCTTCTTGGTGAAAGACATCATTCAATGAAAGAAAACCTGTACAAAAATAGCCTATTCAAGCTGATCGGAATAAAAAGAAATATAGGTAAGTGGTAATGCAAGAAAATAATGAAAGTTTTCAACCTATTATTACAAAAACAAAATTAAGCTTGCATCTGTTTTTGTTTTGGTTCACAAATTGACAGTGTTTTCAAAGAAATCAATAATCACAGACAAAAGGAATTTTCTTCTAATAGGCTAAATACAGAATTGCTTCTGCACCAAAAAGCCAGATTCTAGTACAGCACAAGAACAAGAGGGACAAATTTTACTAGTCTCCCCAATCCAAAATATTTTTTCCTGCATATGAACATGGAGAGATGTTTATTTTGTTCTTTGGTGTGAATGGGACACATCTAAGAGGGTTACCTTCCTTGGGCACTGGTTTGTAAGGGGTGCTGGCTTGTAAGGCACATTTTGATGCAATCAAAAATTTGAACCTTAATTTTCCAGCTTTGTAACATGCCATTGGCTGCTTTAAAGATATGTTCTGCATAAGAGGAGGGTGGGCTGCCCCATTATCAATCCCTTACTTTTTACACTAATATTTTAGTACTTTATAAAAACATTCATTTCACAATTAAATTGCTCATGTATTTCAGGAGTTGTTCTTGAAGAATTGAGGCCAAAGTCAAACTTTTGTGTAAAAAGCAAAGTATTGAGGAAAGGTGGTTCCTCCTCACATAAAGAATAATTTTTGTTTGATTCAAGTTTTAATGCTGATCCTTATGTTCAGTTGTAAAAACTAGTTTTTTTTCAAATTCCATTTCTAATTGTTTTTTAAATAATGACAAGAAATGTGCCTCTCCCCTCTATAGAAAATTTACCTCTAAAATCATGAAAATTTCTCAATAGAAAATTCTTAAACATAAATATCTCTCAGCCTGGAAAATCCCCCCAGATAATTTTTTTCTCTGTAAAAATCCTCTACAGTATTCTGTAGACTTTTCTGACAAAAAAAATCATTTCAACAAAAATAATCATTATATTTAGAAAGAGCATAAAAAAAGCCATTGAGTAGTATATTTACTTGATTTGTAAGTCAATAATATGAACTACCAAAAATTTACCCTTAAATCATACCAGAAACAAACCCCCCTCCAAGGGAATACTTAGCTAGATGTCCCCATGAGAACGTTTTCCATAAGCTCATGTCCCCCTTGAAAATTTCCTCTCTGATGGAAAGTTTCTCCTGCAGAAAGTTGCACCATAGAGAATTTTCATAAGCTGACTCAGTGAACTTTCCATAAGCTGACTCTTTTCTTTGTATTAATTTAATAGAAAACAAGAAACACAAAAGGGTAAATTTCTGGGTGGCCCTATAATTTAGCTAGGATGAAAGTGAAAACATCATTTGATGCCTTTTTTATGCTCTTTCATAATTCAATAATTGCTTCTTTTGCAAACTGCATCTTGAGCCCTTAAAGGGGGCCCAAAAGTATTTCACTTTTATAACCACACAAAGAAGTTATAACCTAACCTGAAAAATACTTGATTTTCAATTCAAACTGATTTCCTACCTGTTTCAAGTTTTTCAAATGATGTTGACAAAAAAAAGCACTGATTTTGTGACTCAAAACTTTACCATCAATAATTCAAGGTATATATTTGCACATTAGGGGGGTGGGAGGGGAGGTAAAGTTTTCTTGGTAAATTTGGTGTGGGTTATATAATTTAGCTAGGATGAAAGTGAAAACTTCATTTGATGCTTTTTTGTGCTCTTTCATAATTCATATAAAATACCTTTAGGCCCCTTTAAGGGCTCAAGATGCAATTTGCAAAAGTAGTAATTATTGAATTATGAAAGAGAATAAAAAAGGCATTAAATGATGTTTTCACTTTCATCCTAGCTAAATCATAGGGCCACCTAGAAATTTACTCACAAAAGCAACAAGCTTTAGGAACAAAAGAATCTGCTTATGGAAAATTTATTGAATATATAGGCTAAAATTGGGTTATAGGCTATATTTGACCATTAAGGAGAAGATGGGGGCTAAAGAGTAGGTCTATTGGCACATTTTAAGGAATGATATAGCCTAGCTTTATTAAGGACTTTTTAAAACAATTTTAAGGTGTTTCTTTTAGAGGATTGAGAATGCCAGACTGATAGCTATTTGTGGGTGAAATTATTAATAGCCTATAGGCTATTTGAAAAGAGAATAAAAAATTGCAATAAGTAGAATATAGAGCAAAAGACCTCTTTTTGGGAAAGACCACTTTTCTTTGGCATTCTGGAAAATAGAGATGGGTTTTTGGACCACCCCTATTTTACTACAGAATGATGCAATGGGAGGGTAGTAACAAGAGCCACAACTTATTGGCAAAATTTCATCAATAATTTGTCAGCATAAATTAAAAACAGGGTCTCTGTTTTTGACAAGCAATTAAAGAGAAAAGCTTGTGTTTAATATTTGTGATTTATAGAATAAAATATCAAGCAATATAAGTTACAGTTCTAGAATCAGAAGAAAATAAGCTTTCTGTTAGTATATGAATAAAACTGAAATACTGAAAGGATATATAGCCTATGTCAAAATAGGATAATCAGTATTTCCAAAAAGAGGTCCTTATAGGTAGGCTAAGTCAATAAACTAATATTTCAAGTATTTGATCTTAAATATAATTTAATAATAACCATATTGATGCATAGTATAGATATATACAATTCTTCTCAATTCCTCTTTGGTTATCAAGGCATGAGGGTTTTAGTTTTAGGCCTACATAGTTTTGCTCAATTGGATCCAGGTTTTTTTACCCTAACCAATAATTGGGTGTATATATTTATTGCAATTTGTATTTAGAAATGAGAAAATTATATATGATTAGTACAAAGTGTTTTTTGTTGGGGAGTGGGGGGGGCTTCCAATGGCCCCCAGTTCTGAGCCAGAACCAGTAGGCTAGGCCTAGGAAGATATTTACAGATTATCATTTAACTCAAATAATTTGGACAAGGTTTATATTAATGGACTATTCAGGTAGCTAAGAAATAAACTTACCTCCATAGGCTAGTCAGTATTGCATACTGAGTCCCAATTTAACATGCAGTTGTGTTGGAAATGAACTTTATCACCAGCCCTATATAGGCTTTATAAATGCAGGGTATATTCCAATTCAGGGTATATATTTGCACATTAGGGAGGTGGTGAGGACAAAGTTCAAACTTACTTCTATAGGCTAGTCAGAATTGCAACCTGAATCCAAATTTAATATTCATTTGCATCAGAAATTAACTTTACCCCTACCTCCCTAATTTGCAAATATATCCTGAATTGGTATATATAGGAGTGGGGGTAAAGTTTATGTCTGACACAAACAAATGTTAAATTTGGATTCAGGATGCAATTCTGACTATGGAGGTAAGTTTATTTCTTAGCTACATGAATAGTCCGTTAGTCTAAACCTTACCCAATGATTTTTATTATAAGTTTGTCTACTCCATAGATTTAAACAGAAAGTGACTTACCTTCTAGGCTTAATTGATCTTTCTTGGTTACAGCCTTTAAATGAGGTGTTAATTTTGAATCTTGGCGAACAAGGAACAAGCTGCAGCTGCCGAAGATTATCCGAACCAAACTGTCAAAATTAGCAAAAAGGGACACGTTTAGTATCTCTCCCAAAAACTTGTGGATCTAAAAGTTTGACTTTCGCTCCGCTCCCCGGCGCTCATGAATTCGTTCTCTATGTTAAACAAAATGCAAAAAATAATGTAGTTGTTACCGTGAATTTCTAAATTGGTGAATGTCAACATTCACCGGTGAATGTCCGAAATGTCTTTTTTTCTCCTCGGATTTAGTTTAGCGTTGTCACTTGCCAGTCAACTTTTTCAGTTTAATGAACGGTTTGATGATGACAGGTTAGGTTAAATTCGGTTAGGTTAGCCTATGTATTAACCCATTTCTGATAATTCATAGCCAAATTTAGCTTAACCTAAACAAACATAATATAAAATAACTTCAACTTTGCATAAGACTGAAAAAACTGACTCGCAGAGCTTATTGAATCTAAGAATAGAGAAATATTTTGGACAGTCACGGATGAATGCTGACGTTAACTAGATTTAGACATTTATTGTAATATAGTTACCCCTCTCTATCAGTCAAAAGATCCAACGCCTTTCCGCTAATAGCTTTTGTGCAAGCATAAAATCTTATCTCTGAAGAATCCGAATATTTTTAGGGAAAAGATATGCCACAACTTGTTATTCTATTTTCTAAAGGGAGAATATAGAAAATTTACAGTTGAAAAAAAATAGGATTTTTTTTAAGACTTTAAGGAGTTTGGTGTCATTTTCTATGTTTTCTAAGGTTCAAAGCTTAGGGTGCTTTGATAAGTTTATGCTCAAATTCTATTGCAAAAGGGGAATTATACTTGTTAGCCATCAATTTTTTAATACTATTTGTTATACAATACAATTTTTCAATACTACATTGTTAGTAATAAAATGAAATTAAAGAATTAGTCAATTAATGCATGATGAAAAGGATAAATATTAATAAAATATAAGTAAGCAATCATTTATTTGATACAGTCTCATTGTTTCGTGGCTGTGTATTTTTCTCAAGTGATTAAAAATTCAACTTTTGTGTCCATATTTGAAACAATTTAGTGATGTCACACTATAACCTGTATTATTCCCATGTAGTATATGTATACGAAAATTCTAGGTGCTATCATTTAAAATTACAGCCCCCCCCCCAGTGGATACCGCTTTGATAGGAACCATTGACAATCCTGTTTTCTTATGATACTGCAATAATGCGAAGGGTAGCTAAAAGGGCATGGAGCGGTCTGGTTGCCGTTCGACCGCTTTTCAATCCTCTTTTATTATTTCTCGTGATGTCTAGATAAAATCAAATTTGCTTTTTCGTCTTCTAGTTGTTTTCAATTCGTTTCAAAAACTTGTGCTCCAAAAGCTATTTCCACGTTTTATACTAGAATCGTTACTGCTGACAGGCTTGAAATCAAATCCTTTATATCTTTAGGAAATTTCTCCTTACCATTGCACTACGCCAGCTATTATTGAACAAGATATTATCAATCGCATGATGATCGTAGCAGTAGCTGCAACCTGATAAAGGCTAAACCACGGCCCATAGTAACTAGAATAAAAAAAAAAACACATTGAAAAAAACTGGCTGATGATATGGTTGTTCTAGCACTACCTGCAACCTTGTAAAAGACAATACAACCCACAGTAATCAAAACAAGGCTAGATACCCCAAAATATGGTGTCAGATCTAAACAATACACAAAAAGTACACCAGAAGAATCACCTTGACAAAGCACCTAACACAGGAAACTTAAAGTCCCTTTGTTTGAACAACAAAGAAAATAAATCGGTTTGAACAACCAGGAATATCATTGTTCTATGTGGGAAGTTTTTGCTGCTAGCGCGGGCACTGGAACATAATAGAGAGCTGTTTAAGGACTCATTTAAAAGAAAAATTGCTGCATCTAGAGCCTTCTGTAAATAAAAAAAAAATTGAAAATGAAATCCCTTTTTTGACAAAAAACAGGATTTTCGTAAATAAAAGAATAAGTGACGTCATAACCAAAAATTACGACCATCATGGTTGCAGGGGTAGCTGCAACTTAGTAAAGGATGAACCACAGCTCTTATAACAAAAACAAATTGTTGTAAAGAATGAACTACTGTCCATATAAACTGAAACATTAAATAAAATATAATTTTTGACGAAAAAGTAACGGGCCAGAATAACCAAAAGACCATCTTTAAGGACCTTTGTGTCATTTTCTATTGCTTTTATAGGGTGCTTGGATAAGTTTATATTCAAATTCTACTATGAAACTGGAATTATACTTGAAGATCATCTATTTTTAATAAAGTCTTCTGGCTATATTGTGAGTAACAAAATAGAAATACAAAATTAATCAAGTAAGTGAATAATGAAAAGGATAAATACTAATAAAATTTAAGTAAGCAGTAATTTAGCTGATACAATATCACTGCTTCGTAGCTGTGTATTTTTCTTAGGGGATTAAAAATTCAACTTTTTTGTTAATATTTGAAGCAAATTTAATAATGTCACAATAATTTGCATTATTACCGAGTTGCATATATATGAAAAAAATCGAGGGTGTTATCATTAATAATGATAGCCCCCTACCCACCCCTTTCTTGATACCGCTTTGATAGGAAACTTCGACCACCCGTTTTCTTGTGATACTGTGATACTGTGAAGGGCACGGGAGGGGGATAATTGCCGTTCGACCAAAAAACAGGATTTTTCGCAAACAAAATGATGAGTAACGTCATAACCACAAGTTAAAACTATTATGGTTGCACGAGTAGCTGGAACCTAGCAAAGGACGAACCCCAGCCCTTAGTAGCAAAAAGATTGTTGTAAAGAATGAACTACTCCCCATAGTAACTGAAATATTAAATAAAATGCAATTTTAGACGAAAACAACACATACCATAGTAACCAAAAGACCATATTCAAGGACTTTTGTGCAATTTTCTATTGCTTTTCTGGGGTTCAAAGCCTATGATGCTTATATACTACGCCTTATACTACGCCAACTATTATTGAATAAGATATTATCAATGACATCTTGATCGTAGCAGTAGCAGCAACTTGGTAAAGGCTGAACCACGGCTCACAGTAACAAGAATTAAATAAAAAACATTAAAAAAGAATGGCTGGTGAGATAGTGGTTCCAACACTAGCTGCAACTTTGTGAAAGACAATACATCCCATAATAACCAATAAAAGCCAGATACCCCAAAATATGGTGTCAGATCTAAACAGTATAAAAAAGTACACCAGTCTAATCGCCTTGACCGAGAACCTAACATAGAAAACTTAAAGCCCCTTGGCCTGAACAACAAGGAAAATAAATTGGTTCGAACAACAGGAAAAATCATGGTTTTGTATGGGAAGCAATTTTTTTTTTGCTGACTTATTTTAAAGATAAATTGCTGCATCTAGAGCCTTTTGTAAATAAATAAAATCAAAATAAATCTCCTTTTTTTACAAAAAAGTGGATTTTCGCAAACAAATTATGAGTGACGTCATAACCGCAACATAGAACCATCATGATTGCAGGAGTAACTGCAACCTAGTAAAGGACAAACCACAGCCCTTAGTAACAAAAAAAATTGTTGTAAAGAATGAACTACTGGCCATAGTAACTGGAATATTGAAATAAAATGTTAATTTTGAGTAAAACGACTCGGGCCATAATAACCAAAAACCATCTTTAAGGGCTTTTGTGTCATTTTCTATTGCTTTTCTATGGTTCAAAGCTTAGGGTGCTTTGCTAAGCTTATGCTCAAATTACACTATAATCGGGAATTATACTTGAAGGCCATCTATTTCTCAATACGGTCTTCTGGCTACATTGTTAGTAACAAGATAGAAATATAGAATTAATCAAGTAAATGAATAATGAAAAGTATGAATACTAATAAAATTTAATTAAGCCGTCATTTATCTGACACAGTCTCACTGTTTTTTGGCTGTATATTTTTATTAGGTGATTTAAAGTTTAGCTTTTGTGTCAATATTTAAAGCTAATTTAATGATGTCACAACATAACTTGAATTAGTACCAAGTAGCATAAAAATGAAAAAAATTCAAGGTGTTATCATTAAAAATGATACTCCCCTACTCTACCACCCTCTATATACTGCTTTGATAGGAACCTTCGACTACCCTGGTTGCTAGTGACACTCAGAAGGGCAGCTAAACAGGGCACGGGAGGGGGCTGGTTGCCGTTCCACCACTTTTAAATCCTCTTTTATTATTTCCCGTGATGTCTAGATAAATAAAATTTCTTTTTTGTCTTTTTGTTGTTTTCAGTTCGTTCCAAAAATTATACTCCATTTTCTTAGTCTCCGTGCTCTGTTTCCCTACTTGGTACTCCATTTCCGAACAAAGAAGCCATTTCCAAATTTGTTCTAGGATCGTTACCGCAGACAGGTTTGATTCAGATGCTTTATTTCTTAGGGATTGCTTCCTTACCAATGTAGTACACCAACTATTATTGAACAAGATATTATCAGTCACATCATAATGGTAGCAGTAGCTATAACCTGATGAAGTCTAAACCACGTCCCATAGTAACTAGAATTAAAAAAAACAACACATTGAAATAAATCTGGCTTGTGAAATCGTGGTTCCAGTGCTAGCTGCAACCTTGTAAAAGACAACACAGCCCATAGTAACAAAAAAGCAATTACACCAAAATTTGGTGCCAAATCCAAACAGTACATAAAAAGTACACCGGTTTAATCGCCTTGACCGAGAACTTAACACAAGAAACTTAAATACCCTTGGCTTGAACAACATGGAAAATAAATCGATTTGAACAACAGGGAAAAATCATTGTTTTGCATGGAAAGCATTCTTTTTTCGTTTTTTTTTGCTCCTAGTGGGGCATTGGAACATAATAGAGAATTATATAAGGACTCATTGGTACTGTTCAAAAAGTAGTTATTGATACTTTTAATTAAATTAGCTTCTCAGAATTTTAAATTCATTGCAAATTCGTCCTCTTTGGGGTAAAGTCGTAGTTTGGTGCCCTAAAATGGCAGGAAACAAGACTTTCCCCTGGCCTAACCTGTATGGTCACTTAAAACAGAGCTTTAAAGTTACTTTTGAATGAGCTCCCTCCCAATTATATTGGACCTTCAATTTGATACAATCACCCCTGGGAAAAAGCAAAACAAATAAATATGCATCGACGATGTTTGTTCTGAAAAACAAAGCGAAACTCCGTGTTTTGAAGATTGGATCTTGAAACTTCTACGGTAGAGTTCTCTGATATAATGTATCTAATAAAGGGATTTTCAATAAGATCGCTTACTTTTTGGGGAAAGTTTCCCTTTTTTTCAAAAATAACGCAAATTTTCTCAGATCTTTAGTTTTGGGTGGTAACAATAAACTGAAAGATTTTTATGTATTTCGAATCAGCACACAAAGCCAATACTACCGGTGTAGCAATGGCCATGAGAATTCCATTTTTAGTTTTGGTGAATATTGGCCAAGTCACTTTTTACTTTAACTGTTTGATAAGATTCTCCTGTGACGAAATTTCTTTGAAACTGTTCATTTTATTTAGTTGAATAGGATAATAAAAAGATAGAGGGACAATTTGACATCTGGATAGTAAGTTTTTTTTTTCTTTCGCTATTCCATTTTTTTTTAATGTCGAAATATATAAGGGATTTAAGTTCGAGGGAAAGAATTGTTCTGTTATGGAATAGATACATTTTACATGACCGTTTGGTATCTATGCAGGCAAGATGATTTTTGAGTATATCTACTCCTTCTGTAAATTATTCTAAGGCGTAGGAAATTGCATAAATACAAGTCTACATCTGTTATAATCTACGGAAGCAATAAATCGTTCTGTAATTTTGGTTTGAGTTTGCATTTCTTTTATTATTAAATGCATAATAATTAAATACATTATTGATTAAATAAATTGATCCCTTTGCCAGGAATCCTTGTCGTTTAAAATTTATAGTATTTTGTTTCATTTTACATGAATTTAATTGGTTTTTTTCATTTGAGTTTTTTAATAAAAGTATTTTAAAAATTATTCCTACGAAAAAATATCCTGAAATGTATTCCCTGTCAACCAATCACCACTGCTATTTTGGGGTCTAGCTTGAACAACAAGGAAAATAAATTGGTTTGAAACAACAGGGAGAATAATTGTTTTCTGCCTCTACTTCACTGAGTAAATACACCATGAAAGTAACGTATTTTCTTTGCCAACGTTATTTCACTAATGATGAAGTATTATGGCCTCCTGGACAAGAACACCACGCAATAATACAAAATTTCGTTTTTTAAAGATTGGAGCTTAGTAAACCATCACTATATGAATTTTTTTTTGCAAAATGCCGTATCTTCTGGCAACTCAACGAGTAAATGTCATCAAAATTGTTCCCATTTTTGACGGTTCGCTTCTCATATATAAATTCTTATACAAATTTCTAATATATGTATATATGCTAAGAGCTAAAAAATTTGGAACATATAGGATCTACTTAAGATTATCTTGTATATGAAGTTACAGGGTTTTGTCAAAAATTTCGTCACAGTTTAGATGTTATATTTTGTTAATTGCAAAACGCACTAGATACAGCAATTTCCTTTTTAATTAGCCCTTAAAAAGGTTCAAATATTCTGATTTTTATTAGTTATTAACCTATATTCAGCTATTAGCCATTAGCATAAGAATTTGTAAATTTAAAAAAGAAATGACAGGGAAACAATCACATAGGGGTAAAATCTTGATGAAATTCAAGGGTTCAGGTGCCAAATCCTATAGCTCGTTGCCATAAATCCTTGAGTGAAGGGTTTAAGCTCCTATCTGTCCAAACGATATTTCATAATTTTAAATGTGGTCTTTTCCAAGAATCCTGATGTTATTTCATTCGTTGTACAATATCAAAACACAGTAAAGTTCCGATTTATGTCCTTTGTTAATAGGCTCAAAATGGTGTCTAGATATGATACTCTGAAAAAGCCAAGATAATTTTACTTTCTCCAGTTTTAAAGGATATGGTACCAAGCTGTGGTGGACTTGTAACCAGAAATATTTGCAGTCCACACACAACGAAGGTTTGACTGTTTATTTGCTAATTTTAACGGCTGCATGAGATCGAATACTTGCACATCAGCCATTAGGGGAGGGTCATTGAATATTTTAGTGTGGAGAAGATGGTACCAAAACCTCAAAAAGTGCCTTTTTTATGTCTGTTTCTGTTCCTTTTTAGTTTTAATGTTACTTTTTGCTTTCATTTGAAAAATTAATTTTATTTATTGCAAAGAAAGGTCAGAATAATATAGGCTTCTATCCAATGCATAAAGGAAAAACAAGTGGTTTTCAGCCTTCCAATTCCTTACTTATTTTCGATAGTGAGTTATGATAGGCGTACATTTTTTAGGGCCTTTTTTTTACCTTCTACCCTAGAATTTCCTTATCTATTACAAAACATAATTATTCGCTCTCATGTCTTACAGATGCAGACAGGGTACAGTGTCTCGAAAAGACAGTTTTTGGACTATCGATTAATTACAGTGTTTGGAAAAGTCCATACAACATATAGGAAGGAGAAAGAAAATCAGGCAATGGAAGAATATTATGTACTGACGAGTAATAATTTTACTCATGACTGCTGTATCGACAAAAAAAAGCAGATTTTGATATCAGAAGGTAAAGGTAAGGTAAAGAATACGGCATTGGATTTGGCAGTCCCTACTGGCGGTGCTGATCTCTGTCTCTTGGCCCTTCAGCCAGGAAGTGCGATGGGGGACAGGGGGCCAACCATCCTGTGCTTTCACACATTCTTCCCGTTTACCTTCCACAGATTTATCAAGGTACCCATTTAAAGCTGGGTCGACTCTGGCTGAGCTTACAGAGTCACACCACTGACCCCCGTCCCAAACCAAATAATTGGGTACACTAGGATTCGAACCCTGGTCCTCTTGGACAATGGATCCTAAATCCAGCGCACCAATCGATGATATCAGAAGGAAGGGTAGAGAAAAAATGAATGTGCACCGAGGGGGAGGGTAGTATACTTGGGCCTCACCTAATATTTATAATTGTCAGTAATTTTGCGTGATTTGTCTGTCTCCTTATTACATATAGTATCCCCTCTCCTCTCCCAATCCAAATTCCTGTGTGTATTTCTACTTTAGATCCCATTACCTATACAGGGTATGCAATGCTCCGAAAAGGGACGGAGAGAGAGGGAGATATAGGGGGAGGAGGGATCACTGTAACTCACAGAATCGATGAATGAATAAACTACGACTTTTCTACATAAGTACATATCTAAAGCAAGCGAACTTTTTGTTTGGAGGAAGTGACGAACACACATGCACGTAATCGGCCAAATTATATGAAGGTGACAGGAGACTATGAAAAAAATTGACAAAAACCATTTAAGTTGAGGTAGGCCCCTAAACTTCATGGAGGCCGTGTAAGTCCGAGTCTGATTAATGCTGCCAACAGCTAAACTACGCTTCCAGATGAGGTATTTTCCCTTGACTATTTTAAACCCAAAATTGAAGCACTGAAAACCTACTCTGTATTTTTATACATCAAATATGTTTTATTGATTCAAAAATTACTTAAATTACAAAATTAATTAAACACATAACCATTTTAACTCTTTAATGTTTTTTATTGATTCTTGATTTTTCTATTTTAGTCTCAGATGTAAAAGTTTATTTAAAAGTTTATTTAACATAAAATACGGCATAAAAATACATAAAAGTAACTTTATTACTCATTACTGTATACTATTTGATTAAAAAGGACCTAGGTACAGTAGCTAACCAAGTGAGCCACAAAAATGGCAAGTCTAATCACAAAAACCGTCAAGAACGTCAAATTACAACTAGAATTCATAATTACCTGTGTTAATTATGAATGGAAAAAGAGAACTGGCGGTGAACCACAAGTTCCCGTCGTGACTGCTCTACAATATTCAAATACATCCAATGATGTCGATGAAGGTAAAGAAAATGGCAAGCTGCGAGGGGACAACAATTTAAAATCTATTTGGCGGGTTCCAGACTCTAGAAACGGATATTCCTTCCTCAGCGAAATATTGGCTGTCGTCGGCGTAAAGGACATGTCATCTGGAATGTTCATGTCCAAAGAGTGCAGACTATGCAGTGCTTGGATGGATCAGATTACTACTATATTGATTAAGACCCAGGCCACATTAGTCAAATTTGTTGATAAAATCAAAATCACGTACGACTACATTGCCAATTGTATACTCTATTTGTAATAGAGTCAAAATTTAAGGCATAATTTTTTGAAACTAGAAGAAATGGAAGCTTGGAACAACAATTTTTCTATACGTAACAGAAATCTGAAAAAAGTTAAGAAGAAAAATTAGTGGAATCAAATTAGAGTTGGTGCAAACTTTTTAAACCAATTTCTTGTAATTTCAAATTTGCCTTTTTGAAATACAAGTGCGGCGCTAAAATCATGACTAACCTCATGTCATTTATAAAATTTAGCGTTTTATTGACAGATCCACTGTGTGTGGCTCTGGCATATAGAAGAGAGTCATTGAAGTTGACAATCCGTGAAAGTCGATATAAAAATGACTTTATTAGACTACTGTAGTTTGTGATGGAGACTTGAATAAGCGAAGCGTGAAGCACTTTGTATTGCTACAGGATTTGCCACAAGGAAGTCAAAAAGGCGAACCATGTATGTTTTGTAAACTGAAACGGATCATTTAAGAGAATAGAAACTCATATTTTTTGGAATCATTCTCTGCATATGAAGAAATTCACAGTCACTAATATTTAGAATATATCAACGTCTATACCTCTAGTGTCTATCTTGAACTGAGGCACTATGTTCATTATCGGTTGCGCATTCAGAAGCAGGAATCTGCTAAACCTGTGCCAAAAAAGTTGCAGCCTTTCTTTTTAATCTGGTAAAATCAATCAGTGACCTCCATTCTAAATTTCTTAGTAACTGGGCGATACAAAAACTTATCAAATTGTTTAAAGATTCAATAAAAGCAAATTTTCTTCAGAAGCAAATCCTCAGCACCTATTAAAAACAGGCTCCAAGCATATCATCTACAGGCAGAGAAGCACCGATTTGAAGACCGCTATAAATGTCTTCCAAAAAATAATACGGGATACGCATATTGGAACTGAAAACGTTAGCCATAAGATAGAGCCTTTTAAAAACTATGTCACAAAAAATTGGTAGGAAATTGCATCTCTGTTGCAGTAAAATTCCTTGATGGAAAGCAAATTAGCACCTCAAAACGTCGGTCCGGCAATGTCAGAATAAGTGCTGCTAGCAGATCATACTCAGTGAGTTTGAATGGCATGTATAAACTTAGAAAAATACATTTGGAGCAGCCCCTTGCAAAATAATAAAGACCTATATAATCAGACTTCAAGGGATCATATGCGGCCAAACATGAATAAGGAAATGTTTATCGTTAGAAAGGAGGAAGATGCATGGCAACAAAAAACTTCACATCGCTCGAAGAGGACCAAGATTATAAAGCTCAAACAAGCCAGATTTTATTCTGCAGAAGATGGATGTGGCAAAGAAGGCCTAGGGGGCAGGTAAATTGAACTTGAATGAGACTAAACAATATCAACTGTACAAAGATACAATAGGGCCATGGGCGCCCATAAGGAGGGGCAAGGGGGGTGCCAGCCTCCTCTGGCTGAATGACGTTGTTATATATTTGTATTAATTAAAAAAAAAAACTTTCCACGGAATAAGTTTTCAAAGAAAACTAAAGAGCTCTATTAAGCCAAAAATGGGCAGAAATAAAGTCAAATAATCTTGCAAGTGTAAAACTACCACAAATCACTATCAACAATTAAATGAAACTCAAAACGAACAGAAATTATAATAAATAGCCGAGTCAAACTCAAAACAAGCAACAATTAACCTTACTAGGGCTGACAAACCTCATGCCTTCTCAAGACCAGAACATAACTTAGGCTTTACTGAAAAAAATAAAAAAAATAAAAAAATGACCGTGGATTGTCAGTTTAATTTACCTATACTGATATTTATTCCTTGAAATAAAAAATGGGTAAAAAAAAGTGAGTAAAAAAAGTTTTTTAACTTATTTAAATAAAAAAAGTGAAAACATTTAAACATATTTTATTTTCAGTAAAGCACAAATTATGTTCTGGTCTTGAGAAGGCATGGGGGTTTTCAGCCCTACTAATGTTAATTTTTGCTCATTTCAAGTTTGACTCCGCCATTTATTCTAATTTCTGTTCATTTTGAGTTTCATTTATTTATTGATAGTGATGTGTGGTATTTTTACGCTTAGATGATTACTTGACTTCATGTCGGTCCATTTTTTGGGTTAATGGAGCTCTTTACTTTTCTTTGAAAAGCTTGTTTTGTGGAAAATGTTTTTTTTAGATGAATTTCTGTTCGTTTTTTTATTGACAAAGTCATTTTCATGAAAAAAAAAAACATTTTTATATCTTTTCGTTTTTTTTTCTGTAAGAATCCATAGTTTGGCATAATTGTGGGGTTTGACATGTCCAATATCCATAAAGACATAGTTGCTGGACCATTCTACTATGCTGAACAAAATAGTTGTCTCAAAATTTTGACTAGATGTGTTTGGGAAATAAATCGGCTTGAGAGACGGGCTGATTGCCCTCCAATCTCTTTTTACTCTTAGAAAGGACCCTAGAACTTTTAATTTTGAATCGAATTAGCTTTTTTAAATATTTCAATGATATTTCTAGCTATTATAGAGTGGTGCTGCCTATGATATTGCTTATATGCCTTTTTGAAAACCTGCATGTATGCAGTTTTTTCGTCTAGTTGGAACGCCCCCTAAACACTTTCTAGAAGTTTCACCTTAACACTCTAAGCGCATAGGTGTAGGGAAGGGGGGAAGGGGAGGGAAGCTGCCCCCCCCCTAGAACTTCAAATTTACGCTAGACATTAACGAGAACTTTTCGTATGTTGGAATTTTTTGTTGGATGTTACCTGGTAGATGCTTAAAAAAGCTGGAAACAAACAGAAATTTCCAAATATCGTTTGCGATATCAACATTTATGTTTCGATCTTCAATATTGATTTTAAGTCCGATATATAGATAGGAGACTGGCCCACGATCGGCTGATTTTGACTTGTTTAATTCTCTATGAGTTGATTCGAGCGATAAGAAGTTGCTGAGCATGCCAAAGCAAAAGTAACTCATTCAATACCATCCTTGAAAAAGACAATTAGAAATACTCCGCCATTTTTTCCACCTGGATGTCTCTCTATCTAAGTGGTCAAGAGTGCCAAACCTGGGCCACCCCGGCACTGGTTCGGCCGTCTCTGGCTTATGTTTGGCCACCGACAAAAGAAAAAGAAAAGTGACCAGGGGAAAATTAAAGCTTGTTTTTCGGCTATAAAATTAAGAAAGAATATGGTCAGCATAAAAAATTACAAAATATTTTCATTAAGGTTTAAAAAAAACTAAAGAGCATTAATTTCTAATTATACATTGACTGATCAATACCAAAAGTAAGCCGCTCCGCTAATCTTGGTGTTCTACCTGTCAGTGGTGGCAGTTTTATTTCAACTTCTGTCTTTAAGACAATATCCATCTCGTCAGTTAGCACAAAGTCTCTTGCTCCAGTCTCTTTCCAAAAGTGGACCTTAAGTTCTTCAGTTGCTACTTTTTCAAATGTCTTGTTTCAAATGTCTTGTGGTCTGAACATGTGTTTATATAGGCCTCGCTCCAAGTGGTTAAAGAAAGCTCCTACACTGTGACGGTTGAAAGCAGTTGTCCGTCATAGGCTTGTACTTTCTGGCGTTTTTACTGATAGAGTTATAAGGCAATCCATAAAACCACGGTACCAATCTTTACCTGTAATTCCTCCACTGTCTCCACTGCCTTTGCAGTTCCGTTATCCGGTACTCTTATGCTCTTAATAATGGCATGTATGCAAATTTACACGCTTCTATATGAATACAGTCGGAAGCATATCAGCTATCGTTTTCAAGTAAGTTTTTAGTCCTTTTTCTTGTTCCTCTGTAAATATTTATCATGTGTTTGTAACAGGGTGTAAGGAAACTTAGGTCCAGACTTTTTAGAGGGATATTCAGCTTCTCAACTTTTTCTTATGTAGTCTTGCAGCGTTCCTCTAGGGACAGCCATGGCACTTCTAGAGAATCCAACTGACTTCTTGTAGAATAAGACAGAAAAAAATTGCTGTTTTATTTTCTTCTGGATCACAGCCACCTTTCTTTTTTTTCTCTTCTGTTTTACTTTTAAGCATTTTGTCTTGAACGAAATTTATCAGGAAAAAAATGGAACTTCAGTTCACCTACTGTTCTGACAGGATTAAACAACGCCAGAATTAACACAGTTTTGGGTTTTAAGCTTGCCTTTAACCTTTAAATATACTGTTTACACAGCCTTTACAAGCATAGCCCACTTTTGAACACCTTGGTACGGCATGCAGAATTTACCCCAGGTATTGTGGCCGAACATGGGAGTTCACTATCCCGCAGGATGAAAAAATACTAACAACAAACTGGTGAAGATGGCACGTCTCGGAAGCTGTCAAAAACAGGCAAATAATAAGAGAATGCAATGTGAGTTTACAACGCGAGTTTTCTAGTATTCGTAATTAGGCGTAGGCTTTCAGACAAAATTGAACAAAATTCCAGAGTTAATCACCATAAAACCTGATCCAATCTGATATTTTTGATAAAAGTATTAATTAAGGTCAGACATTTTAAAAACATACACTGCTATCTGTCAGAGCTTTTATAATCCACCAGAGGCCCCATAGGTTCTTATATTGAAACTGTTTGCTTTGGCTAAACGTGGGCCAGTCTCCCCTATACCAATTTTGATATTTAATTTTATCCAACTGTAAACTTTTGAATTGAATTCTTAGAAGAAGCTGTTATCTAACCATAATGTGATTTGTGTCAAATCGCTTTTGTGGTGTTTATGTTTTCTGGAAATTGGAAGTTGGATAGAGGGTCTCTTATATTATACTGTTGCAGGAAAAGTAGAACATGGAAAATGTTAAAGGCCGAGTTTTAGCGAAATATAGAATGACTAGTTTCTAAATGACCTATATTCAAAGGACCTCGGGAAGTATTAGTAAGACCCCTCCCCCCTCTATCACAGAAGCGGCTGCCCCCCTCTACACAAGATGCTGCCTACGCCCATGTCTAAGCGTCATTAGTTACAGTAACTGTAGTTGTAGTACTAAAAGTATACACATAGTGCCTTCTGGCTAGTTCAAAATCCCCCACAACTTACTCTTAAAGATCTAACTTAATAATATAAATTGTTCTTAAGATATTGCTTTGTCACCATTTTGAAAGTTCACATTCTCATAGTTTTTGTTTTGATTTAGTTCAACGTCCGCCTAAATATTTCTTATATTTGATTACTGAAGACATTGTTATGTTCTCTTTGAACTATTGGCTACAAAATGACTGTCTCACAATTTCGATCGAATGTGTTTGAGGAAAAGAGGATATCAGGGAGGGGGGGGGGCTATTTTCTCTCCGTCACGCTTGACTTCTAAAATGGAACTAGGAGTATGCATTTCCAATCAAATGAGCTTCCTTTAAAGTTCACAAGACCACCTCTTCATAAAATCTTACATCCCCCGGGGCATAACTTAAAACCCTTATCCCCATACTTTGGGGGGTTGTGTCAACCCCAAAGGCCGTGTTATGAGATCTTTGGACTATTTGTTGAACAAATGGCTATCTTAAAATTTCTATCGGATGCATTGGGGGAAAATATAACGTGGAGGGGGGGTATAGCTGCCCTCCGATAAATTTTACTACTAAAAATGGCTCGTCAACTTCCGATTTCCAATCCAATGAGTCCCCTCCGAACCATAGAAACCTTAAATGGCCTCGGGGCATACTTGACAACCCTTGCCCTGAGGACTGTGAGGGGGCTCTACCTCAAAGACATAATTTCTGGACTTTTAAACTACGGTACGTCAAAAAAATAACTATCTCGAAATTTTGACTGGAAGTGTTTGGGGAAATGATAGGGCGTGGTGGGGGGTGGGGTGGGGTGGTTACCCTCCAATCACTTCTGACTATTAAAGAAGGCACTAGCCCTTTCAATTACCAACCGACTGAGCCCTTTTCGAAGTTTTTACGACAACAAATATCCATCTTAAAATCAGGTGCGTTTCTGGAAAATATGACGTGTGTGTGTGTGTGTGTGGGGGGGGGGTTATTTGCCTTCTGATCAAATTGACTCTTAAAAAGAGCACTATAACTTCTGATTACCAATCCAATGAGCCCTGTTTGTTTATATGACCACCGTTTCTATAAAAACCTTATATGACCCCGGGCATAACTTACAATCCTTGACCTGAGGGTTGTGGGGGGGGGGGGGGTTGTCATTCTCAAAGTCATAATTTCTGGACCTTAAAACTACACTGAACAAAATGGCTATCTCAAAATTTTGATTGGATGTGTTTGGGGAAGTGATTGGACGTAGGGGAGGGGGAGCTGATTGCCCTCCATGAGCTCTTTTGAAGTTCCTGTGACATTTCTTTCTATTAGAAGTGCGAAGTGCCCTGGTCTAAAAAGAACAATATATTGTACCCACATCGCTCTTTACTTAGGCAGCGCTATAGCACTGCCTATGATATTCGTCTCGAGATTTCAATTATAGAGCACTAGAAGTGCCGATTAGACCAGATAAGCCCCCCCCCCCTAAAATTTAGTCTATGTGCGCCCATGAATAGGGCAAACAGTAAATGACGGCTGCACGTACGAGAAAACCGTAAGAATAACCAGTGATTTATTTCAGGCAATAACCCATCAAAAGACAGCACCCATTGTCAAAGACATTCAGTGCAGACAAGGCCGTACCCAGGATTTATTTTCGGAGGGGGGGGGGGGGGGTACACAAAAAAAACTAAAAAAAAACGCATACAAAATTTGTTTATATCCATTTTTGTCACGTTTTTACGGGTCAGACAAACGTTTCGGGCGGGGAGTTTAAACCCCCTTAACCTCCCCTCTGGGTACGGCCTTGGGTGTGGTAATGGTTGTTTTCAGTTAAAAGCTATGGTGATAGGACGCAAGTTCAGCCTGTTGCCTTGGAGGTATACGAAAAAAGCTTGGTGTTCAAATTTAAAAAGGAAGTAGCATGGGTCTTATAATCTACAAAATACACCAATATTTTGGGACCACTCTTGGTGATCATTTCCCTAATGGTTTAGGGCAATGGTTCTCAAACTGTGGTAAGCGTATCCCTGGGTGGTACGCAAAAATTTTTAGGGGGTACGCGGGCCAACCAACAAAAAATTTAAACAACCCTTTGACTTTAGGACAGGCAATTTCATTTATATTTTAGCTGTAGTGTACTTAGTACTGGTGACTGAGTAGGGGTACCTAAAATGTTTTATGGGTAAAAAGGGTACAGTGTCTAAAGAAGTTTGAGAACCACTGGTTTAGGGAAATGATTGATAAAAAAAAAACTTTTTTCTTTTCTGGTGGTGATTTTGTTTAAAAAGTCATAAGTATTATTGCCTAATTCAGGGAAACCTTGAAACAGCAAACATCAACGAATGTCATTATATGTATATCATAACAGGAATAACTGGGAAATTATTATTATTCCTAGATCAAGAGAGTTAGGAGTAAAGCAGCTTGAGATTTCGACCAAATTTCCGACTTTGAGAAATGAGTGACATATTTTTTCCATGTCTGAACTACATCGAGATTTTATTCTAGAAAGATTTTTACCCCTTATTTCTTTTGGTTGAATTCCTTCTTTATCGCTTCCCAGCCGTTGAGTGATATACTGTTTGTTCGTGTTATTGAACCATCATCCCTTTAAGTAATAGTCCTTTGCCCACTTTCTCTGTCTGGACTATATTCATACCTACCTGGACTAAAAAAAAAACGTTACATAATCTCTCTTCTCCACCATATAAAAGGATGACGTGCCAAATTATCCCACCTCAAGACAAACATATCTTTCTTTCAAAAGTGTTTAATATTTTTAGAAAATATATCGATGCTAATCAAGATTTAAAAAGCAGTTTCAGGTATATTCCCTCCCTCTCAAAAGCGGTAACTTTATTCATTCTTATTTCTCACTCCATAAAAGTGAAATATTTTTATATATATTTTATTTTCAGTAAAGGTCAAAGGCTCCCTTTTACTCTAACTCCTATGAATTTCATTTACTTCTCAACTCTACTGTAAATCCTAAAAGTATCTCATCTTAGCAAAGAGTGCTAATAAACATATGTACACTCTATCCTCAACTTCTATATTTTCAGCTCTATTTTAAACATTAATGATGCCCAGTCCCCCCAAGACCCCTAACCATACATCCTACTTAGCTCTTGAATAACCTCTGTTGAATCTATTCTTTGTTTCGGATCTAATTTTAAATATTAATGATACCTCATCCAACCAAGAAGACCATTACAGATGTGCATGGTCTGCCCTGATCCTAAAAAGCTTAGACTCCCTTAAAACCGCGAAATATTTAAATTTCGCCCATGCGGTTAGCCCAAGACTATAAAACCCACAACATGACGAAAATTAAATCTTAGTTTTTAAAGGCACTATGAGTTTTGATGCCTCACATGTCAGGAACGAGGACAAGATTAACATTATGATGACCGAGTGAATGAAAAAGATGAAAATATGGATCCCCTTTAGCCGATTTTCAAAATGAGACAGAAGAAGTTTTACAGAAGAAGAAAAAACAAGAATTAACCACTTAGAAGGCAATGAGACGAAGAATAGACGACGTTTTTTTGGGGAATTATACAAAATCAAGATACCGATAATCAAGATTATTTTTGGAGAGGAAAAGAATAGACAATTAGATGATAACCGACTCCATTATCAGTGTAAGTTCAGAGCTATCAGAGACAAAAGACTTTTTAGGCAAATTTTCGGTTTCCACGAATCAATGCAGCCAATCAAATTTAACATTCCTAATGATTTAATAACTTATATTAAACATTAAACGCCTTTATATAAAAGGGAGCCTTATATTTCGTCGCTCCAATCAGCTTGGAGAGGGTTCATTCAAATTTAAAAGCCCAAACAACAAGATCAAACCGGGCTCACATAAGTGCTTAATTTTGTAAGCTTGAAGGACAAATTGGGCCGGTGAATCATATAGAAAACCCCTCATCCCCTCAATCACCCACGTTTTAGCAAAAATGTACTCATGTTGTATCTCATTTAATTCATGCAGTGATTCCAATCTGTTTGTAAAAATAAGCTACAACTTAGCTTTGGATTTTCTCGGTGCAAAATGAGCTAAGTTCTGACCGGGTGGTAGAACAAGCTAAACTATGGGATGATTCGATGCAAAGGAAAAATAAAAAAAATATCGCTGACGAAAGGAAAAAAATACATAATTTATCTGATGCAACACTAAAACAAAATTAAAATGTTACTCGCCTTATTTTTCGGTTTTCATGGCCCCCAGCACTCGCCATTTCAGAGACAAATTAGAGTATCAGTATTACTATTTGGACTACAATGCTGTACAAAAGCCTGGATTGGCTATAGACTTAATTTGCGATCTATACATACCCCCACTGTGGAGGTCATATACTTCCGTAGTCTCTTTTTTACACTCCATGTACTACCGTAGATTTGCTTGGGCATAAACTGACTATATCGTCTGGAACGAATCCCCATCAGACACTTCCAGTACTACCACAAAATATTGCATTTTCACATACTGCCACACTTGACGTCGGACTATAAGATATATCTTCATACATTCTACACAGAGAACTATTATATATCCCCTATACTACCATGGCCACGTTTAAACAATAATTATACCTACTATACTTAGATTTATAAATTATAAACCCTTCAGAAAAGAAAATTAGTAGTGAATCCTGTTGGACAGTACTCACACAAAAAGAAAATGTATCCTGTGCTTTTTTGTAAAGATCGAAGAAAATAGTTTCGCACCCCCTCCCAAACACAAAATTCGACCGTTTCAACCCAACACAAAGTTTCACAACACATTAAAAACTCAACCCGGTCAACTCAAAGTTGTGTGTATTAACCGTTTTTTTGAAAAAAAAAAAAAAAAAACGGTTAGAAAAAGTAAAAAATGCGGCACAATGGTATAGATGGCACGGAGAATGCAGGGAGTTCTTGTTGATGAAGAAGCTCCTCATTTTATGGATGGTTGACAGCATTATGATGACAATGATGGCAGGAATATAAATGGAGGTAAAAACATGAGTGTGAAGGAGGGGAGATAATGATGAAACTGAAGATGATACCGGAGTAAAACTATAAGTAAAAGCCAGGAGATTGTGAATTTTTATGGAATAAAAAGCTATCAACCGAAAACAAGTACAAACGGGGCTAAATAAATATTGGAAAAGAGCTGCAATAACGTTGTAATAAAAACTAAGAAAACTTACAAATAGCAACAATCACTCGGATAGGCAAACAAGATCATAAGCAATTTATAATATTTAAAGGGAAAATCACAGCTACTTAACTGATTATCATATCCAATAAGCAGGTTAAAAACAATAAAATACAGACAAATATGTTTTGTCACACACGGTTCTGAACAAATATACTTCATTGTAAAGCGAACTTTAAGTTTACAAGAGTCTAAAAAATTTCTGTTATCAAAAATTTAAAGCAGCACTGAAAATTTGGGAGAATGCTCATTCGATCAGAAATTGAGAGTTCTGCCCCCCCCCCCTTTTTTTTAGGTCAAAAGTGATTGGAGACCAACCAGCGACGGGGGTATTTATTTTCCGGGGGAGGTTCCGCGGGGGAAATGGTGTTTTCTAGGAAGGTAAACGTCTAGCCCCTACCGTAATAGGAAAATACTGACACTTATTTTTTTTTTCACTAATTGACACTAAAACGATTAGTCTCAATGATTCTTCCTCCCCACTTCTATCAGAAAGGTATTCCGACGCTAACGTCTATAGTTATTTCACCTTTCTATTTCATTAAAATTTTTACTTTCAGGTCAAGAAAACTGCCCTCTTTACTAGACTGACAAGGCGGGAAAGACTATTTTGCTTTCTGCGCACTGTTTCTGATAGAAAAAAAATCATTGATCATTGCTCTTTGTTCATTTAGTTTCAAAACAGTAAGAAAAAAAAGATTCAAATTATGAACTAAAAAAAACTATTAAATCTTTTTCTACAAAGCAGCCATGGGTGCTTGACCTTACATACGTGCTTATCTTATAGTAATATATTATGTATATATTATCTTATAGTAATATATTAGTAATATAATTATCTATGGCCAGATAAGCATAGGTGCTTATCTGGCCATAGTAACAAGTCATCAATTTTGTTTAATGATTTTCTAGGATACAGGAATCAGCAAGCTGCTATCCAAACTTCTGATGCCCTTTGGTTCTTGAAACTAGCAATTACTACCCCGATTTTAGAGACTCGTTTAAATGACCTATGTGACCCTTTGTGTTAATGTCTATGCTTAATTGACTAAATAATTGTAACAGATCCTACGACCCCTGCTAGAAAACGGCCCCTCTTGTCAATTCCCTTGCAATTACTACCCTGATTTTAGAGACTCGTTTAACTGACCTATGTGACCCATTGTATTAATGTCCATGCTTAATTGACTAAATAATTGTAGCAGATCTTACTGCCTTTCATAGAGCTCTTTGTCATAGAATTAAGCTTATTATTGGTAACAGATTACTCCTTTTAAAACAGTTTACTGATTCGGATATCACTAGCAGATTGCTTTAGAATAATTTATACTTATTCTTAGTTTTTTTATCAAAATGGGAAGGAAGGAATACCGTTTTGTAATTCCAAAGTTATCAGAGAAAACTTCACCCTTATAATTCTTGAACCTTGCTGGTTATGTACCAGTCTTGAAAGCTATAATTTCAGGTAAACTCAGGGTTGCCACTCTGAATTCAAGGTATTGCGAGATTCACTTGTTAAAAATTTTAACGTTTGAAAAAATGTAATCCTAAGGTATTATATAGATGGTGTTATGCTTGCTATCGATAAACAAAGACGCGCTGTCATCCTTTAAATGGCGTTATTTAGTGTCTAGTAAAATGTGGCATTTGATTAAACATGAATAATAAATTTAAATACATTTTGTAGGGAAATTAATAAAATTATTTTAAATATCCTTAAAAAAACATTTACGTTCTAACGTAAAGCGTAAATGTTAACGTAAAAACGTAAACATTTAAACGCCTGAAAAAAAAAAAAAAAAAATCCAAAGAAATTTGACAGACGATTTTATGCTTGCTGTCAATAAGCAAAGACGCACGGTGATTGTTTAAATATTGTTATTTAGTGTCTAGTGAAATGGGTCTTTGATTGAACATGAATAATAAATTTAAATTCATTTGAGGAAAATTAATCAAATTAGTTTAAAAATAATTTAATCTCAGTGAAATATTGGATTACAATTTTTTTTTATTTAGTGTGATTATTCGGTCTTTTTTGTAAACCACAATAAGAGTTTACATGCTAACTAATTTAGGAAAAATCTTTACTCAGAAAAACGAGTGCTCAAAATAAAAATGTAAATTTATAATTTAATTTATATTAATTTATTGGCTATAAAAATTTATTGTCATTATTATTATTATTAATACATGCTTTATTGATTAATTATTCGTATTAATTAGTGCTGATAATAATTATATTAATTTACGGTTTATAGAATTTCTTTTTGTCAAAGCAAGGGAATATGAGAACGACCAAAAAACTGACTTTTATTGGATAATTACTAGACTCAACTTAAATATATAAAAAAGGGAAAGGAGCATCAATTTAAATAACTAAATAAATGCACGACATGACATGACAATGCTGTTTTCAGAATTAAAACATTACTAAGAATTTCTGTATCCAATGTCTTCAACATTATCGAAACTACAAAAAATTTAAACAACACAAAACATTCTGGTGCAGCTATACCAGACTTAGCTCAATTAAATAAGCTTCACATATAAGCACAAGAAAATCACAATGAGACTAATCACTTGCACCTATGATGAAACAATGTTAAATTGGATCACTCTTTGGTCCACAGGACGGGTTTAGTTTTAGGACTTGTTAAAACGGAAATACTTAAATATAAATTTAAGGATTATTAAATATCCCCTCGCATGTCATCTTCTTCTATCTCTTCGAAAAGCGTATCATCAAGAACTAGAAAAAAAAAAATATTAGTAAATAAACATGAAGGCCAAATTGTCTGATGGTCCTCGTACTATAAATATATAATTATTTGGACTGAAATATAGACAGTCCAAACTTTCATCGTCAAATTGTTCTTCCTTACCAAGATATGTATAAAAAAGGCCCATACTAACTGGACAAAAAAGCTAGAGACTTGCTTCAAGAAAGTTTCACGTCGGCAACAGAAACCTATGGTATTTTTTTGTGGCAAGAGGGCCACCAGTAGTATCCCCAGTTGGTTAGGTTCTACCAGGAGCTTTGTTTTTAATGTTTTTATTTCACCTTCAATCATTTCCTTTTCTTTACAAAAAATAATAATTTCATTTTGGTGGAAGGAGGGAGAGGTGGGAGGGACCCATGTTCGGAAGTGTTTTCTTCGTCAAGTTGGCCGTGAAATAGCCCCGGCTATTTTAGATTTTGCAGCCCTTTGCTTTATTTAAATAATAGTTTTAATCATGGCACCCTTATGTAAGCTTAAAGCAATTGTTAGTGAATACCCATATATTTTTTCATTTCTATTGCTTTCCAGTAGTATATTAGAAATGAATAAGTAAATGAAATGAATGAAGACGAGCCACCATTGGTATTTATTTTTATTTATGGTATTTTAAATAATTTCTGAGGCCACACTGGCTAATCATGACAAAACAAAATTGCGAAGAAGAGAAAAGGTTCTCTTCTTCGCAATTTTTGGTTTGGTATTTTAAATCTTTCTGTTTTCTTATTCCTCGTCCGTTGAAGATCATTGTTTGATAAGTCAATATATTCTGACAACTTGCGTTTCTTCCATTGTATTTCGCCATGTTTCATACTTTTTATTTTAAATTTTGCTTCCTTTTAAAAACACATTTTTTATGATTATTCCAAATTGGTGACTGAAGGAGTCAGAAGAAAATAATTTCGATTAAAACAAATAACTCAAAATGAAATTTCCGAAGAAAAACAAATTAATTCAAAATAATTAATGAAGAATCACTACTCGGAAGCGAATGAACATTTTCAACCAAAAGGACTGGTGTGAATGTTTTTCCAACATGAGTTGTTTTGCTCCTTAACCCCCCCCCCCCCCAATGAGCCTGTATCCACTGGGCGCATTTGATCAAGGTAAATTTACTCCATAAAGATAGGAGAAACAGCCACTGACTGGGATAAAAATAATGTCAACGTTGAGAGTATGTTCTGATTACAATCCAGTTATTCTTTGAAAAGGGGAAGAGCTAGCTCTTCTGGCCAGAGCTGCACAAACTATGTTACGCCTTACGCCTACAGTGCGTTTAAAAAAAGACGAAAACAAAAACAACTACAAGCAAGGTCGATTTGATTAAGTGTTCCTCCGAAAAGAAATCATGAATTTTCACAAGATTCTCGCTATAGACTACTATATCTAAGAAAACGTATATTTTAGAAAACAGTCCCTGACTACATTGTCAAACATTGGTTTTCAGCTACATTCATGCATCAATACATTAAAAATAAAAAAAGTTGTTGAATCCAATATTTAGGAATTAACCACATTTAAAACATCGCATATTATTCTCTTTTAATGAACCTTAGTATTTAAATTCATAGCGATATGGTTGACTTTAATTTACCTAGACAACAATAAAACTACGCTTTGTCGAAACAACGACTTTGGGTGTGCTCCAAAAGGTAATTATCGCTAATAACCATTCATTGTTTGTCATGAGTGTTATTCCAAAACACCTAATTATAAAGTTAAGCCCTTTTCACACTGATAACAAAAACAGGGACCTGAAAGTTAATATTAATTAGTGTTTTGGGTAGCAGTAATAAGGAATACTGTAATAACTTAAATCCTGAAATTAAATCCTGAAACAAATCCTTGACAAAGCTGCCACACACAGGTTCCCAGTAGCCTCTCCATTTCTGGAAAATTTTGCAGTTTCGCTAATTACTTCAAATCATATATTTGATCTTTGACTTTTTTTTCAGGTATAGAAAAAATACATAAAAGTCCCTTGCAGATACTGGCATATCAGATAAAAGAGAACATTCTTAAGTTAACGCGTCTTTTGGCCACATCATAAAAGGGGCCGCTTAGGGGGGTTGGGCTCGTTCTTAGAATGCAAGAGGACCATGTCCATAGAAAAGAACAAACCAAGATAATTCCACTTTAGTTTATGTTTACTCAAATTTTAAGTCTATATGCTCTCTTATTTTTAGTTAATATTTAGCTTTGACAACTCTCTTTCTTTGACTGACTTCTTAAATTTAGCAAGTTTTTAAGCATTTCGTAGTTTATTATTTTTTTTCTATTCGCATCAGTTTTACGCGAGATTGACCTTTCCAAGTTTTCCTTTTGAGTTTGTGTATACATTCTTTTTGAACTGTGTACATATTTTCTTACAACTTTTGTTTTCCAGTTAATCTATAATGGTTTACGACAGTGTCGATCCTTTTTTTTTCTTTTTAATTGAAAAAAAAAAAAAATTAGCAAGTTTTGCTTGTGGACTAAACTGTCTAACATTTTCCCTTCTTTTTGTCAATTTTTCGCATTTTCTAAGAACTTTTCTTCTAAGATAAAAAAAAAAAAAAAAAAAAAAAAAAAAAAACTGCAAACGATAACTCAGGTCTTGAAGAAAAAATTAAATAAAAAACAAGTTTTTTCAACTGAAAGTAAGGAGAACAAAAAACTTATAACGAACAGAAATTATAACGTATATCACAAGAATGCCCCTCCTCAACACCTCGCTCTTTACGCTAAAGTTTCTTAGTACTTTTAAAAAAGCTTCTTAATGTTCTAATTAAGCGAGCCTTATGGACATAAGTCAAAATTTAGAGTAAAGAGCGAGGTGTTGAGGAGGATCAACCCCCCTCATACAAGTATTGATTTCTGTTCGTTTTAAGTTTTGATTTTGCTCGTTACTTTTAGTTGAAAAAAACTTGTTTTTTTTATATTTAATTTCTGATCGTTCTTCAAATAATGACAGGAAATCTGGCCCCACCTTCACGAAAAAATCCCAATCCCCACGGAAATATCATCTAGAGAATTCAATCCGGTGGAAATTTACCCAGGACAATTACCCTTAACAAATCCACACGTAAACTTGAGACGAAAAAGAGAAAGCAAGACATAAAAAAATTTTTGTGTAAGAATTCTGGCAAATTCTCCCTGACAAGTTCACCCCCTGGAAACTTCCCTTCCCATGGAAAATTCCCCTGTGGAAAACTCCTAGCAGAAAATTCACCCCCCCCCCCCAGAAATGTATACATACTTCCCAATAACAAATACTATGCGTAAACATTCGACAAGTTTTATAACTTAAAGGCCTGGGGCCGTGGGGGGGGGGGGGATGGGTCATATATCCAAAGGTTTAGTCATTGGGCATTTCAACTATGATGCACAAAATGGCTATCTCAAAATTTTGATCGCACAATTTTGGGAAAAAAGTGGCGGGAGAGGGTGCCTAGTTGCCTTCCAATCTTTTTGATCACTTAAAAAGGGTACTAGAACCTTTCATTTCCGTTCAAAAAAGCCCTCTCACCATATTCTAGGACCGCTGGGTCGATACAATCCCTGAAAAAAAAAAAATAAATAAATAAACACGCATCCGTGATATTTCTTCTCTGGCAAAAAAAACAACAAAATTCCACATTTTTGCACATAGGAGCTTGAAACCTCTCTACAGTTCGTTACCACGAACTGTTTGATACTAACTTACTAAAATATTAATGTATTAAAATTTAATTTATTGGTTTCCTAACATTCATTATTTCAATTATTAATTATATTAAGAATTAAAAATATCAATTATTAAAATATTAACTTATTAGTTTTTTGGCTGTTTCAACTAAAAACTTTCTTATCTTGTCAATCTTAATAATTGCCCAATAGCAAAATACACCCTTAGTTATAATGAAGACAATGCAGTCTTTTTTTTCTAATTTCAACCAGTTGCTTGAGTCCATTACTTCAAAGCATTGTTTCTTGCATCCATTTACCCAAATATACATTTGAAGGTCTTCATTCCCTCTTAATATTTACAAGTTTTCTTAATTCTGATAATATTTTATCGTATTAACCAAACCAAAATCTCTCAGAGTTTGTGACAGGCTTTTGGAAACAAATATTATCTTTATTTAATTCGTTTATAGCAATTTAACTTTCTATTTCATCACCTTCGGCTGCGCAACGCAGACCAATGGTCTGCGTTGCACAGGTACCGATCTCCTGACTCTTTGCCTTCGGCTGGGAGTACAATACATGGTTGCGGGCAAACCATTCAACGCTTCCCCTGTTTTTCCCCCAGATTTCTCCAGGTACCCATTTGGAGCTGGGTCAACTCTGACCGAGCTTACAGAGTCAAGCCATTGACCCCCGTTCCAAACCAAATAACCGGTGACATCAGGACTCGAACTCTGACCTCAAGATTTCACTGCGCTAACCACTCGGCTAGGACGGCTCGTGTTATGTAAAAGGTAGACAAAAATACAGAAGACTTAAAAATCTTCAGAAAAAAAATATAGTTATATCCGACACCCTAACTATTGATATGCAGAACAGATTTGCTGAATGATTATGATAGTCGTCTAATAATTAGGTGGTTATAACGACGTGTTGGTTACCCTCCTCCTCTACACAGAGGTAAGATCAGGTGAAGACCCAAACCATGACCGTGGATCTCAATTCCCACCGTAGTTGGTTGGATTTATTTTAAGTCTGATTCTAAATAATTCCATATACATCGATTTGAAAAGTACGTTTTTATACATCAGCTTAGTAGGATACGTTCATTTGGATTAACTAAAAACGTGAAAGATTTGAATGATTTGAATCATAACACAGCTTGCAGTCAGACCAGGATCTACAAGTAGGCCCATTAGGCCCAGATCTAGGGACACATAATGCCAGGGAGCGCAATAAATTATCACTGAGCAATTTTTTTCTTATTCCGTGGCCACTTATAAACTGTCAGATGTCCCTCAAGAATGGCAGCTGAGATTTCGGTATTACCTATCTCTCTTTCATTACTTTTGGCTCATCAGTTGCGATCTGTTCAGTACTTCCACAATCCCTAAATTTTCGGGAATTTTCCCGAAAATCTTGCAAAAACGGAGCGGCAAAAACCCTTGGGACTAGAAGCGTCAAAGCCTTCAATCCGGCCCTGCTTGCAGTACTACTCGAGCCGCTTTATAAGATGGTCTATTTTTTATAACAAAAACTGGCTTTCACATGTATGAAGATTTATGGATGGATGGAGCATTTTACTCTCGCAAAGGAGGCCCTAGACGGTCAGTCATTTTGGTCAAAATTTCCCGTCAGTCGATTGACGTGTTCTTTAATCAACCTTCAATCGACCCTTTAATCAACCCTTCAATCTTGACCAAAGCTAATTTAACAAACTGCTTTTGATCAAAATGATTGACCGTCTAGGGCCGTTAAATATGATTTATTTCGTAATGTAATAAATTTCACTATTTTGCACTCAATGATGGCTTTCATCACAAATTCTATGGCTTTATTGGAAACCACTGTTGACGAAGTCCACTAATTCAGAATCAGTTAAATTACATTTGTCGAGGATAATGACTACGCAATCAAACTTGCAACAAAAGTGGCTGTCATTTGCGACTTACCAAATAAGGGTTGAGTTGGAAACCACTGTTGACGAAGTCCAATAATTCAGAATCAGTTACATTACATTTGCTGAGGACAATGACTATGCAATCAAACTTGCAACAAAGGTGGCTGTCACTTGCGACTTGCCAAATAAGGGCTGAGGAGCTGACGAATAAGGTTGACGAAGTCCAATAATTCAGAATCAGTTACATTACATTTGCTGAGGATAATGACTATGCAATCAAACTTGCAACAAAGGTGCTGTCATTTGCGACTTACCACCAAATAAGGGTTGAGTTGGAAACCACTGTTGACGAAGTCCAATAATTCAGAATCAGTTACATTATATTTGCTGAGAATAATGACTATGCAATCAAACTTGCAACAAAGGTGGCTGTCATTTGCGACTTACCAAATAAGGTTTGAGTTGGAAACCACTGTTGACGATGTCCAATAATTCAGAATCAGTTACATTACATTTGCTGAGGATAATGACTATGCAATCAAACTTGCAACAAAGGTGGCTGTCATTTGCGACTTGCCAAATAAGGGCTGAGGAGCTGACGAATAAGGGTTGACGAAGTCCAATAATTCAGAATCAGTTACATTACATTTGCTGAGGATAATGACTATGCAATCAAACTTGCAACAAGGTGGCTGTCATTTGCGACTTACCAAATAAGGGTTGAGTTGGAAACCACTGTTGACGAAGTCCAATAATTCAGAATCAGTTACATTACATTTGCTGAGGATAATGACTATGCAATCAAACTTGCAACAAAGGTGGGCTGTCATTTGCGACTTGCAAATAAGGGCTGAGGAGCTGACGAATAAGGGTTGACGAAGCCCAATAATTCAGAATCAGTTACATTACATTTACTGAGGATAATGACTATGCAATCAAACTTGCAACAAAGGTGGCTGTCATTTGCGACTTACCAAATAAGGGTTGAGTTGGAAACCACTGCTGACGAAGTCCAATATTCAGAATCAGTTACATTACATTTGCTGAGGATAATGACTATGCAATCAAACTTGCAACAAAGGTGGGCTGTCATTTGCGACTTGCCAAATAAGGGCTGAGGAGCTGACGAATAAGGGTTGACGAAGTCCAATAATTCAGAATCAGTTACATTACATTTGCTGAGGATAATGACTATGCAATCAAACTTGCAACAAAGGTGGCTGTCATTTGCGACTTACCAAATAATGGTTGAGTTGGAAACCACTGTTGACGAAGTCCAATAATTCAGAATCAGTTACATTACATTTACTGAGGATAATGACTATGCAATCAAACTTGCAACAAAGGTGGCTGTCATTTGCGACTTACCAAATAAGGGCTGAGGAGAAAATCTTTTAGTATGGGTCTAGAGAACCCCCACCCCCTCAGGAAGAATCGGAAAATTTAGGTTAAAAAACTTTTTTTGTGGCTTCAGATACCACCCAGAAACCTACTGTGGCAACATGTGGGACATCCTGTTCAATGGTAGTGTCTATGCAAACAATTTATGAATTTGATGCAACAGACATTTTATTGATATTTCACCGCAGACGACTATTCAGCCAAAAGGGAGAACTTTGCCAAACGATGGTATGTTACAAAAACAAAGAATATACCTACAAAAAAGTAAATGCAATGGTTTAGACTTAGCGTAACTACGTTTTAAAATATACAAAACTGTACACAGGAGGGGGACTTAGAGGTCGGTCCAAAGTACCCACCCATCCCCAGGAAAATATGAAATAGTCGGAAAATGAACTTAATTTCTTCGGAAGGCAATCAAATTTTAGGAATAAACGTTTACCTTGAAAGACTTGATCAATTCGTTTGAGTATCTTGAGGGTAGACGCCAAATCGCGTGAAGTGGTACGCACTGCAGAAGCAGTTGGTGGGGTTTCAGGTTCGTTTAAACGGTATAAGACGGCGTCTAAGGCTTGTGATCGTGCTGGGTCATCCAAGAACTGAGATCTAAAATCGAAAATTACATTAGAAAACAAAATAAAAACAAACAGAAGAAAGAAAATAATGAAGCTTCATTTTGCAGTAGAGCTATGGCTATTGTATTGATTCTTGAACTTCCACTTTCACTTTTTCAGTTTAGTTGCGTAATTTAGACGAAGGATGAGACAAAAAAGAGGAATAAAAAAACAACAAAGATAAAATACCTTATTACGTAACTTTCGTCTTTTCTTTCTTAATATTGACTATAATCACTAGAAAAGATAAGCTCCAGTAATATAGTCGCTATGACTATATGTCGCCAGTAAGGCGTGATTAGTAAAATAGAAATTTCCACCCAGGCACATACACAGAGTGGGTCCTTTGGGACCGTGCCTCACCCATTCTGAGTGTCTTGATTTTGAAGTTTTCCACACTTTTGGCAGATTTTTTGCTTGATTGACCCCCCCCCCCAAAAAAAAAAAAAAAACAGCGAACGTGTCTGTTCATCCATATAGTTTGAGATAAAATGTCCAAATTAGAAGCGAGCCAAAAATAATATCTAGTTTGTGTATTATATCTAGGGATAAGATTCAGATCAATAGCTGCTACAAGAGTAACACTCAACTAAGCTATCTCTAAATACGAGTCAAACAATTTTTATAATTAACACGAGTTTACAAAAGCCGACGGAAGATTACATGAGAATCGGTTGTTTGTCTGCTTCCGATATGCAGGTGTGATTGTAGCTGGCTGTATGGTTTAATCTTGTAATATAATAGACAAAGAACAACAAGAGAGAAACCACTTTACTCTCAAAACTTTACTCTCAGTAAAGAACCAACAAACGAGACTGCGGCCGGTAGAGAGAAACGATCCAAAAAAAAAAAAAAACTAAAACGACGCGAATATTTCGCCCTGTATGAAAATGAGGCGTCTTCGGCACAGAAGAAACAAAGATAAAGAAAAGATAGGCATATTTCAAAAGCAATAGCTACAAGAGTAACGCTCAACTAAGCTAACTCTAAATACGAGTCAGACAAATTTGATAATTACTACGAGTTTACAAAAGGCGTGTTGTGAACGTGCGCACAAAATTACCTACGGAGTTCAAAACTATGAGGGGAGCACAAACACTTTTCCCATTTCATGTTCTTAGAAAAAAAATTACATGAGAATCGGTTTAAAGAGGGAAGTGACAATTAAAATTATTATGTTATTTTCGTCTGCACGGCACGAGTCTTTTTGTACACCACTGTGTTCACATTAACAATTTTATTTTTTATTTTTATTTTTACCTATTATATTATTTTACCTATTTATAGAGTTTTTTTATTTTTACCTCTTATAAAGTCTTCGCGTTCACCTCATTGCGCGTCTGGAAGTTCTATATATCACCATACCTTATATACACTCAACGCGTTCTTAGCCTCTGCTCAATCTATTAAGGCTCCAAATATGGTATAAATTGATTAAGAATTTACGTGGTGGTTATATTTTTATACCTATATTTTATTATATATTTTCAGAATACTGAAAACGTTTTACTCTCGATGTGCACAGTATTTATTTGTATCCAGAGAAGGTGAGAAATTAGGTTTTTTTTGTATTTTTCCTGTCATTGACACTATCTATAAATAATTTAAATTATTTTTTGTCCCTCTTCCACTTTATCGAATGGTGTTTTTCATACTTACAGGAAATGCTAAATAAAATAAAACTCATATTTTTCATTTAAAACAAAGACAAATTTTACATTCCTCTCAGGCCTGCAAGCTAAACTCTTCCTGGAGCTAACTTGAACTTCAAGTCTGTGCTCACCATTTTAGCATCCGAGGAAAACAGATTTTATTCCCAGAGTTTCATTGCTTCAAAAAGGCGTAATAATTCCCAGAGCAACTAGGACCCTAGGGGGACTCGATATCTTAGATTCTGGCATCGTTTCAATTCTGAAAACAAGAGAAATTTCTAGTCGGATTATTGGGACACCCAGGGCAATATCAATCGGTCCCTTAATCTCTTAATAGTGACTCTTAATAATAACACTAATTATATTCTTATAGGCTGTTATAAAAGACTAAAAAAAAAAAAATGGGGACTGCCGCAAACTGAGAATTCTCCAACCCGAGTTTGTCGACTTTTCCTCTCTCCTTTTCTTTGGGTTTCACATAAAAGATCAAAAAGAAAGAAGAAAGATGACACGAGAAGGTCACACTGAAATTTCTTTACAAGCCCTTTCATTGCTCTATCCAAGAAAAAGGACAATTACCAAGGACTTTTAAAAAGTTGGTCAATGGAAAGAAGAAGAAGAAAGAAATGCTTCTATTTTGTTGCAAGAGGGTTTAGGGGCACTGAGGGCCAGGGAGCCGGACAAATTATCCCAGGATTACAAACCATATAATTTTTCATTGTATATCAAACAGGGTCTGAGTTCGAACGGTTTCAAACACACCGAAAGACATGTTTTGTAATTTGTTTAAACAAATAAATAGCAGGAAAAAAAAGAATAGAAAGAAAGTAGTTGTACCATTTAACGGTTCAGGTTCAATTTGAATTTCATCCTTAAAAAATGTAAAACAAGATGATACGGAGTCCATAGATACGTATTAAAATGCTTGACATGACGAAGCTCGGAAGTTAACATGCTTTTCGCAAAGAAAGTAGTGAGAAGTAATTAAATTGCAAACAACCATAAATCTTGATTGCTAGCTAAATGGTATGTAAATAATTAACATCAGCAAAATTTCCTATGTTTTTCTTCTTCAGAATGATGCAGTCAAGAAAACTCATAACTAATTACAATGCGAGTTAGGTAAGTTTTGTCAGAGCCAGTGGTTTTATCTAATAGCAATTCAAAGGGCATGTGGCTCGATCTTTCACCTTCGGTTTTCCAGCTCTTTTTTTACATACAGCTTGATGCTTAAGTTCATTTCAGTTTTATGGCAGCTTCAGAATTATTAGTTAATAATCCTGAATTATTACTGGAAACGGTAATGTCTTAAATTGACGTGGATATATATCTGAAAAACAATCAACAGATTCAACTTCTTAAATAAGAAGTTGCTCCTCGAGATATTCAGTTCCATGGGTCTATCCCGACGAAACTTAGGCAATCCCTTGCACGGAAATTTGATTCTGAATAGGAGGAGATTCAACCCAGCTGTGGTAATTCAAAGATGTTATGTTATACAACATAAATTATACAGGAGAGCAGATAAAATGAAAACACTGTATCAATTTTTTGTATAAACTGAAAACAGTGTATCTACTTTTTTTTTTACAATTGTTAATATATAGTTTTTTATAAAAAGGAGACTTTTTAGACATCTAACACATCAAAAAACGATTTTGATATCAAAGCTGCAATTTAAAACAGTAACTGTAGGTGAGAAAAGAGGATTAAAGCAAAGAAAAGAGGAAATTAAAGCAAAGAAGAAATTAAAAGAAATTAAAGCAAAAGAAATTAAAAGAAATTCAAGCAAAGAAAAAGAGGATAAAAATTAAGAATAGAATAAAATTTTAAACATCTTAGAAATAAAATTAGATTAGACATTACAGATTTGAAACAATTGATAGAGCTTTCCTTATTCTAATGGGTGGGGGTGGGGGCAAACCTAAATTTTCCAAAAACCCTATAACGCCTTTTGAATCATCACAGCCGAACTACAAACAAGGTACTTCCATCCACTAAATATCCCAAAAAGTGTTCACTTGTATTTAATTTCTCAAATCTTAGGTGGAACCTTGGCCCAAGTGCAACTTATCCCAGCTTTGAAGATTGGGCCTGATATAATAATAACGAAGGGGGGTTAGATTCTTAGGTAAGAATTACCAGTTGAATTTACTCAATTTATATTTTAGGAGGGCAAAAAAAAAATTTACACAAAAAAGTAAATATACCAAGTTATATAAACTGAATTAGTACAGGAGAAAGTAAACATGGCAGAGGAAAATAAAACAACGCAGATTAGGTTCAGCGCGATTAATTCCAACTGTTTGTTGTTTATTTGCTGTTGCAATTATGTTACACTTTATGTTGCAATTATTAACTTGTTAACAACAATTACTTATTTGCAGCAATTGTTGGACTTTAGGAAAAGAATTTGGATTACAGACAGTTTCTCTTCTTAAAATATGCAAAGTATGGAATTCTGAAGTTGAAAAACCTTACAGACCAAATAATTAAGCAGTATATTGTTTGAGTAAAATGTTAATATTAAGTAAGGATACATAGTGCCTACAAAATATATGATTTCAAACCCTGTTCTCTTGGAAATAAGAGGGAGTTTCTCCCAACTGAAAAAAAAAAAAAAAAAAACTTTATACTGACTGATCAGTATACAAAATTTATGACAATATGACATGAATAATAAGAATATTACCTTACTTATAATAACATTGTTTGAGCAAGATGTTAATATTAAGTAAGGATACATAATACCTTCAAATATATGATTTCAAACCCTGTACTCATGGAAACAAGAGGGAGTTTCTCCCAACTGAAGAACGAAAAAAAAAAAACCTTATGCTGACTGATCAGTATACAAAATTTGTGACAGTTATAACATGAATAATAAGAATAGTACCTTACCTATAATAATATTGATTTCATCAACCAGTTTTGAAAACACCATAGGATTTGAAAACTCTACTTTTCAGTTCCGGCTATGCAATGCCCTCTGCGATGGTCGGAGTAACCTTCGACATCTACCCTTGAATATGCCCGCAAGACCTCTTTGCTATTTTGACTTTGACAATTTTGAGGGGTGGTCCCAAGTGAAACACAGTATGAGTCAGTTCATTCAATAGAATATTATCTCACCCATGATCGAGCTAAATATAAAGAGAAGCTGAAAGTCCTCTGTACACCGGCTAGCTGACATGAAAAGCAAGTGAGTGAGCTATGGGACTCAAAACCCTAGCCCTAAAGAGCCATATAACGGCACTTAGCTGCATTATATGTGTACTAGCCAACGGGCCAGTTTACCAGGTCTTGGCTAACAAAATCCTAGCATCATGTAGCATCATCCGACAATTTCTCTCCTTTTTAATGGCTCTCACTTCATTCGGGCAGAACTCTGGGCTCCAATTATGTCAAGTCAAAACCCACTTTAATCTTGACACTACTGCTGTCTCGTGACTTGAATGCGAATCACCAAGGACTCGAATTATTGAATTTTCTCCTTTAAATTATTCAACTGTCATTTCAGTCCCGAACAGACACTTGGACTTATACATAACGAAAGCCAAAGTTAAACTGAGATATAAAGCCAAAGCCCCAAATCAATATATAGTACAAGCCAAAGAGCTGCTCCTTTCTCGTTTCATGGGTTTTTTTCCCGTTCGTTTTTTTTAGGCCTATAGCATTTGAATGACGTAATACTTTCAGTTTATTTCTTTTTCAGGAACATTTTTACATTTTTGTAGTCCACAAGAACACATATAGTTCGACGGTTTTTTTTTTTTTTTTTTTTTTTTACAAAAAGTAATGTCAGTTTTTTAGCCAAAATAGTGTAACCGCTTATTCGATTCATAGAGAGGCCCAGAAAGAAGGCAAAACGTAATACACATTTGATATATAAAGAAGACAAAAAAAAAAAAGAGAGAACACCATTATAACCGAACTAGGTCACTTCAAGACAATTACACTGTTTAATTTAAGCGCTAAAAATACACCAAAAATAACATCAATTAATACCTGAGCTTTTTAAGAAGGTTGTCCGCTTGCCCTCTGATTTTTCCAGATAAATTATGAATTGTTGCTATTACAAGGTTATCAAGCACCTCTAACTGTTTCGTTCGCATCGATTGATCTTCGAGAACTAAACTTCTTCTATCTGAGACGACATTCTTATCTGAGCCAAAAGTATCGGTTAATGGACGACTACGAAGTCGGGGAGATTCAACTGCTTTCCTCTGAAGACGGGGGCTTGAAGCTATATCTCTATAGTCCCATAAAGACTGACTATCTTCCTCAACTGTAGTCCCTCTTTGTTATTAGAGGGGGAGGATCTTCGAAGCAAGTTAAGGAGGAAGACCTACAAACAAATAAATAAATACGTTTATTTTCAAGCCAAAATAGAATTAAATAATGAAAGAGGCTAAAATCTTGTAGATTAGGAAAAAAATCTACAGAATAAATAGAGATTTACCAAACACTGAATAAAGAAACAGCACGCGGTTCGCTTCTGGGAACCTTTTTTTATTTTCTTATTCCAAACGCTTGCAGACAAGGCTGTATACAGGATTTTTACCCGAGACAGGGGAGGGTACAAAACAAAACCTTACAAAAGACAAACCAAAGTTTCTTATATGTATTTTGTTACTTTTTTTTACGATTCGGATAAAAATTCCATGGGAGGAAGGTTTTGGGTTCCAACTGCCCCCCCCCCCCCTGGATAAGGCTATGCTTGCAGGACAAAATACTTGCAGAAGTTGCAGTACAATACAGGACTCAATAATCCGGAAAAATACTTGCAGCACTCAATTTTCTTAATGCTACTGAAAGCTTTATCCAGGAATAGAATATTACTGATAGTTTTATCTAGCATGTGATGAATATTTTCCAGATTTCCATTTTATATTCGATTAATATCAGCCAATTATATTTGAATTTATTATCTAATAATATACTTATTCCTGAGATTATACTTATATTTGTTGACAGTATACTTAATTGACTGTCGGTATCACTCTCACGCCCAGGGTTACCGCCTGTAGCACGAAAATTCTATTTTAACACTGTTATAGTCAATTTTCTGACTGTAGCACCCAAAATCGCTGTGTAGCACACAAATTTGGACAATTATAGCACTTTAGGAACTGACCATGGTGGTAACCCTGCTCGTGCCACGATTCCTGCAAATGACAAAACAGAAAAAAAGAAAAAATAGGTCAGGCAAGAAGACGAGGAAATAGAGTGAAATTATCCTATTTGGACATATTTGTAAAGCTGATCTTCAGCTAAATTTTTGTTACGGAAACCGATGAAAAGTTTGATTTATTATTTCGATGGTGATACTTCGACATTTGGGAACGGTGTATTACTTATATTCAATTTCTTTCGAAGCAAATTATTGCCGACAAATAATTTCAAATCCAAATTATACCCTCATGTCCTGTCTTATTAAGACTGAATTCAACCCCACTAATCGCTGTCACAATAAAATGAAAGCAAAAACATGTGTGTCGGTAAACATAGATCAGTGTCACCAAAATATGGTATAGACTCAGGTATTCATACGTGATTTTTTTTTCGGGGGGGGGGGGGCTCCGAAAGCTATCCTTAAATAGGTTAATTACACGAAAAAATAACAAAAAATACAGGACAATTCGTCAATTTATTGAAATTTAGATGAGAGACATGGATCTGAACCCCTACCCCTCCTTTCTCCCGCAAACGTGCGTGTATAGGTGTATTTTTTAATTCACCATTTGAAGTTTACTTATATAGCCCCCAAAAATTAGCTTAATTTTTACTTCTATTTCGATAAACCTTTACAATTAGATGAACGTTTTCCAGTAGTCTATTTTTCACTCAAGAAATCTAAAAGAAATCTTCTCGCTCCCCTCTTTTAGAGAATTACTTTGTTACAGGCGTCAGTGGTAAAATAAACACATTTATCTGTACCTGTGTAGCCCCCTTGACGTGCCTGAATCATAAGGGATAAGTAAAAATTGACAACGACCCCAAAAGTCATAAAAAGAATCACCTAACTCACTACAGCCAACTATACAAAAATTAATAAAAGCAGAAAAAAAAAAAATCAAAATAATGTCAAAAAGGTTATTACTTTTGGAATACTTGTAAACCTAACCTCTTCAATCTTTGAAACTTAAAAAAAAAAAAACATATAAGATTAAAATATGAAGAAAAATACAGTATAATGTATAAAAATAAAAGTTTCTTTAGATCATCGCAGAAAAATGTCTCTGGGGAAGATAAAAAAATCGCAAAAACTAATCTCAATCAAGAAATCTCAATCTAAAAAAGAATCCTTACCACACCTCCACACTCTCTCAAGTGTAAAAAAACATTCTAAGTTTTTCTTTTGGATTCATTGACAAGTTCAGTCATATACTTAATGGATATTAAGTTGAAAAAAAAGAGTGAAGAAAGAAAGAGAATAGGCCTACATTGCTGATATCAATCTTTATAGACCAATTGTCTGATGGGAAAAATGTGCAAGATTTTTGTTTATGCTTGCTTTTTTCTTTGAAAATAGACAATATGCTCAAGCACATGGCATATAGTAAAACTAGCGAAGCAATAAATAGTACATGATGAACGAAATGTTCTTGCAATATTCTCATATTAGTCCATATTTTAGGAAATATACAAATAAACATAGAACGTTGATCAATTGCTTCAGGACTAAATTCTTATGCTATGACATAATGTGTAAAGTGGGCTTAATAGAGCTGGCACCAAGGATATTCAATTATATTTAAGTAGTATTATTATTATCGTCAATTATTATTAGGTAATTTAGGTAATGGCTTTCTCGACAAACTTTCGCTAATAATTTGGAGAAAATAATTGAGTCAGTTTTTTAAAATTTCCAGATTGTTAAAGGAATGATATCTGAGCTTTACTTCCCGTATATGAAAGGGGCTGTTCCCTCCTCAGTGCCTCGCTCTTTACGCTAAAGTTTTTTATTGTTTAAAAAAATAAAGTTGTGAAACAGAGTAAAACTTTAGCGTAAAGAGCGAGGCGTTGAGGAGGGGACAGTACCTTTCATAAACGGAATAATTTCAGTTGGTATTAAGCTTTAATGTCGCTCCTTACTTTCAGTTAAAGAAAACTGTTTTTTTTATTTAATTTCTAAATGTTTTTGAATTAATGCAGCTTTGATTTTGGCTCACCGTATATGAGTAATTAAAGCCATTGTGCATATTAATTTTACTTTTTTTTGAGTAAATGGCTTTCTCAAAATTTTGTTCTGACGTAATTTACCACTGGGTCGGTAAGATCACCCATTAAAAAAAAAAAAAAAAAAAAAAAAAAACACTGATCTTTCTTTTGGCAAAAATACAAAATTCCATATTTTTGCAGTTAGCAGCTTGAACTACTATAGTAGGGTTCTCTGATACGCTGAATCTGATGGTGTGATTTTCAATAAAGTTCTATGACTTTTAGGGGGTGTTTCCCGCTTTTTTTCCGAAATAAGGTAAAGTTTCTCAGGCGCGTAACTTTGGATGGGTAAGGCTAAACTTGATGAACCTTGTATGTTTGAAATCAGCATGAAAATCAGATTCTTTTGATGTATCTATTGGTATCCAAATTCCGTTTTTTAGAGTTTTGTTTACTATAGAGCCTGGTCGCTCGTTACTTACAGTTCGTTACACGAACTGTTTAACATACTGAATTTTTAAAACTAAATTCAGTATTAATCCTTATATAGCTTATAACCCATTCTTATGATAGAATATTGATATAGACAATCATAGGTATTCTACCCATTGGTACTCTAAATCATATAGGTACTGTCACTGTAATTTTCCCAACATTTATGTCTCAGAATTTAAGGTTTTTCTAACAAAGTCTTTTCTCTCCTGTTTTTCCTGGCTAAGTCTCTCAATAAGAGAGAGAGACTAAGTACACCTTAGAGAGACTGAATAAGACTAAGAATTTATGTAGCTTTCAACCAATTCTTAAGTACCGATATACGCAATCATAGGAATGCTACCCATAGATACTCTAAATCACGTCGAATTTTGCGATGTAATTTTCCCGACATTTATGTCTAGTAAATTAAGGTTTTTCTAGCTAGATCTTTCTCCCTTGTTTTTTTTCTGGCTAAAATCCTCAATAAGAGTGACTAAGTATACTTAAGTATACTTTAGAGAGAGTAAATAAGACAAAGTATTTTTACAGCTTATAACCAATTCTTATGACAGAATATTGATATAGGCTATCATTGGCATCCTACCCATAGGTATTCTAAATCATATACAGTTTCTCAGTATAATTTTACAGAAAATTATGTCTAGTAACTTATGGTTTATCTAACTAGATATTTTATCCCCTGTTCATTTCTGGCTAAGTTTTTCCATAAGAGAGAGACTAAATATTTATATAGCTTATAACCAATTCTTAAGACAGAGTACCGATAAAGTCAAACATAGTAATTTTACAATATGTACTCTAAACACCATCGAATCTCGAGATGTAATTTTACCGGCATGTATGTGTGGTAGCTTAAAGCCTATATAACTAGCCTATATAATATATAATATATATAATATATTACATAATATAATATATAATATATAAAAGCCTATATAACTAGCCGTGAGAAAGAAGTTAAGGCTACCTGTGCAAATTCTCTGGTGGCTCTTCGTTCTCAATTGTTGTTTCTTGTATAAGGGACTGACTCATTACCGTACTGGATCTAACTGCAGTTTTCTTCTTTGAGCCCTCTCTTGCGGCCTTAAGGGGATCGTAGCTTTTCCGTCTTTTCCAGTTTTTGAAATTCTGTCTCCTTATTATTCAAAGTGGAATTGCTGCGTCTTGATTCATTACCGCTTTGTGGTCGCGGTTTGGTCTTATTTACAGTCTAGAAAAGGATAGTATAAACATATGATATAATTTTTATTTTTTTTTTCACAAATTTTTACGTTTTTATTTTATTATTATTATTATTTTTTTTTTTTACAGAATAGTCTCTTTTTACAGAAGTACGATATTCATCCGTTAGGTTTTTACAAGTCCTGTCTAAAATACTTTCACTTTTTAGTAAACCAGAAGTAGCAAGTTGTCCAAACGACTGTTAATTAGCACAAACATTGGAGCTTCTTTTGAAAAAAAAGTCAAACTGCCCAAGAACATGGCATAAATTTCAAAACACATCAAGCACTAACGTAAATAATTTCGTAACTGATGAAAGCTAGTTTCTAGCTGACAATGTTATCACAGAAATGAAAATTGACTTGAAATATTAAATGAAATGAATCGAATGAAATGAAATATTAAATTACAGTTAGCAAACATTTATTATTTGGGCCAGTAAGAAAACTTCAATGTAAAAAATATAGTATATTGTTTAGAAAAATAACATCAAGCTGCTTTTAGGACATAGGAGATTTAGGTGAAAGTAGTCCTAGATAGCAAATATGAATCATTCATTCAAACCCCTTAACTCGTAACATGCATCTTTGAATTTTGATACCAATAGATACATCAAAAGAATCGGATTTTATGCTGATTTCAAATATATAAGTTTCATCAAGTTCAGTCCTACCCATCAAAAGTTACACGCCTGAGAAAATTTGCTTGATTTTCGAAAAAAGAGGGAAACACCCCCTAAAAGTTATAGAACCTTAATGAAAATCACATCATCAGATTCAGCGTATAAGAAAACCCTACTGCAGGGGTTTCAAGCTTCTATCTACAAAAATGTGGAATTTTGTGTTTTTTGCCAGAAGAAAGATCACAGATGCGTGTTTATTTTTTTTTTTTTTTTTTTCGGGGGTAATCGTATCGACCAAGTGGTCCTAGAATATCGCGGGGGGGCTTATTCGAACGGAAATTAAAAGTTCCAGTGCCCTTTTTAAGTGACAAAAAAGGAGGGTAACTATTCCCCCTCCCACGCTCACTTTTTCCCCCCGTCACCCGATCAAAATTTTGAGATAGCCATTTTGTTCAGCATGGTCGAAAAATATAATAACTATGTCTTTGAGGATGACTTAATCCCCTACAGTTCCCGAGGAAAGGGCTGCAAGTTATTAACTTTGCCCATTGTTTACATATAGTATTGGTTATTGGGAAGCATACAGACATTTTCAGGGGAATTTTGGGATTTTTGCGGGGGTTACGTGGGAGGATCTTTCCATGGAGGAAGTTTTCATGGGGCAAGGGGGATTGCTATGAAGGGGGCACCGGATTTCCCAGCATTATTTAAAAAACGATCAGAAATTAAATAAAAAAAAGTTTTTTCAACCGAAATTAAGGAGCAATATTAAAACTTAAAACGAACAGAAATTATTACGTATATGAGGGCTTCTCCCCCTGGTCAATACCTCACTCTTTGCGCTAAAGTTTGTTTAGTACTTTCAAAAAAAGCTATTTATTCTAATTAAACGGCCTTTGTGATTCAGGAGTTATTCTTAAAGAATTGGAACAAAATTCTAACTTTAGCGTAAAGAGCTAGGTATTGACTAGGGGGAGAACCCCTCATTTACGTAATAAAAATATACGAATATAGATGTTCGTTACGTAAGTTATTTCGTATGTTACGTCAGATCAAAATTTCGAGAAAGCCATTTAGCCAAAAAAAAAGTAAAATTAATATGCAAATTTAATTTTAATTATCCATGTACGGTGAGCCAAAATCAAAGCTGCATTAATTCAAAAACGTTCTGAAATTAAATAAAAAAATTGTTTTTAACTGAAAGTAAGGCGACATAAAACTGAAAACGAACAGAAATTATTCCGTATATGAAAGGGGTTGTCCCCTTCTCAACGCCTTGCTCTTTACGCTAAAGTTTGACTCTTTCTCACAACTCCATTTTTTAAAACAATAAAAAAAACTCTAGCGTAAAGAGCAAGGCGTTGAGGAGAGGACTGCCCCTTTCGTACACGGAATAATTTCTGTTCATTTTAAGTTTTTATGTCGCTCCTTACTTTCAGTAAAAAAAAACTTGTTTTTTTTTATTTAATTAGTACAAATAAGAAGTTTTCCGCCATAAGGGAGAGCGAATACCAATTTTTCAATATCAAACTTCAATATGAAAAATACAGCATATTGTGTAAAGTAAATCAACACCAAGCGGTTTAATTGGAGATTTAGGTGAAAGTGGTCTTAGATTGTTAAGATGAATACGTTATTATAAAATGCATTTTATGAATACAACATAAATGTACAATACATTATTATAAGAAAAAGACCGATAAGTTGTTTGTTTCGTAGATTTGAGTAAATACTCAATTATCAGTAAATTATAATTCTTTTTTGAAATTTTATCTGTAAAATCAAAGCACTTCACTAGTAACACGCATAACGTCATATTCATCATATTAGTAAGATAAAAAGTTTTTCGTCATGAGGGACAGCGAATACCGAATTTTATATTTTCCCAAGCAGCTAAAGACAAAAAATACGCAATATCTGTCTTTGAAAAGTACAACTTTTAGGAGTAAATTCAGCCTCTAAATTATGCTGCGATCCATTATTAGGCAAACTCACAACCTATCGAATGCCTAAAAAACCCTCAAAATGAACACTAGCTGAACTTAATTTGTGTAAAAGAAGCGAACAATCAGCCTGGACAAGGCTGAATTATGGACTTCTACACTGACCTTGCTTCAATATAAAATTGCATTGTCTCAGGTCTCTAAACTTTCGATTTGCTTATATTATTTTGTCTTTAGTTTTGTTTTGGACAAAAAAAAAGAGGGGCTGCTCTTTCAAAGTCAATGAAAGAGGAAACTTAACTTAGTCTTTATGTAACAATTTCACTTAAACTAAGTGGTTGTATTTTTTATTTAAATTTATTCGATTTTTTTTTTGTTGTTTTTTAAATAGTACAAATGTATATGTATTTTTTTATTGTAACAAAAATAGTGCACACAGTCCTTAACCATAGAAACAGAATAAAAATATAGCAGGTATTTTCAAAGATAGTGGTGTATATACACGGATAAAGGAAAAGAGGGATTAAAGAAAAGTTCCTTCCTGAGATATCATATTCATGGCTATTGCTAGGGGAACTGTTGATATTCCTTTCTGAATTTTACTCCTTCCCATTGTTTTCTATTCCTTCGTATTGGTGCCTTTCCTTCCTGAGATATCTTATTCATGGCTACAGCTACGGAATCGTTGCTATTCCTTCCTGAGTTTTATTCCTTTCTACTGTTGCTATTCTTTACTGAGATATAAGTTTTTCAATTATAAATTTAGTAATAATAATTTCAGGTTCTTTTATTTATAAATATTTGCTTAGCTTATAAATATTTTCAGAGGATACAGTGCTTCTGAACACTCTGAAAAATTTATCATTAACAGACAGCTTCTTTCGGCTCCACAAATTTTAAGCTTGAGGCTTCAAAAAGAACAATAGTTTTTTATTTAATAAATAATACACGAAAGGAAACAAGAAAGGTGCTTCAAACTTCCGTTTACAAAGATAAGATGAAACTTGAAAAAAGAATAGGATTTATAAAGACCACATTACCTTTCCCTGACGTGCAAATAACAGTTCAATAGGCAAAATCCTTTTATTCAACAGTAAACACAACAAAAATCTCTGGATATTCCGGTCACATATACAGTAGGGCCGTTCTTTTGCACTAAGATCTCACATCTTTCTACAAAGATTTCCGTTCTTTTGTTCATATTTGTTCTAAGATCTTACAGCTCACTGATGTTAGCAAAGAGTGTAAAAGACGCCATCTTTCTGCAACATAGAACTATGATTAGAGAACTTTGATGATATACTCATCATTGTTCTTAGACCGCTGATCAGAGCAGAATAATGAAAGGCGTTTGCAAAAGAACGCTATAATGTGTAAGATCTTAGAGCTAAGAATTCACTTTTAAGCGTTCTTTGTCAAAAGATGCAAGATCTTAGCACAAAGATGAGTAAAAGAACGGCCCTAGTGGTCGTCTTCAGCAGATAAACTCTATCTGCTGAAGTTCAACTTCTGAAGACGGCCACTATATATGTGACCGGAACATCCAGAGAACTTTTGTTTGTTTCACAGTCAAATAAAAGGATTTATCCCTACTGAACTTGTTATTTATACGTTGAAAATGAATAACTCAATTACCTGGGATGGCGTGTACGGTTTTGATTGTGGCGCGCCTTCAAACTATATCTCCCGCCATCATTTCTCGAAAAACTGGAACTAACCGCAGGTGGTGGTTGAGGCTGCGACTTAGTAAGCATCCTTGCTGGAGGTTTTGACAGCCTATCAAGCCTCGACAGAGGCTTACTCTCACTCTTTTGAATAATATTGCTAATAATGTTCTTATATCCAGTATCACTACTACTGCAGCTTGACGCAACGCTTCGAGAGTCATCATTATCTTGAGCTTCATTTTTTGACTCGATGATGTAAGAAGTCTGTCTTGCAGTTTTGACGTCATATTTGGCACTGTTTACATTATTTTTTTCTTTTCAACGGTCGAAATTCTTTCAAATGATACATCGTCAATGAATGAATCATATGTCGGTTTTGTGCGTCGAGATTCGTTCGAAAGTTGACGCTCAGTTTGACGTCGGGTCGTTCGGGCGTCAACACTAGTGCTCCTTGGAAAACTAGAATGCTGAAAAACAAGTTCACGATTTAATTTAAAAAGTGAAAGTAAATATTTCTTGAAGTAACATTAAAGTTTTAAACAATTTACAATTTTTCTTCTTTTTAGAAATACCATTGAACAGCGGGACAGCAGAAAAATTCGGCTTCATTCGTTACGTATACTGTGTTGGAATACTAGACAGGTTTCGGATACCAAAATAGCGCATGCTTTTATCTGAAATTGACCTGTTTTTTTTTTTACAAAAAGTGTGATATTCCTACATGAGAGATACTTGACCTCTCATGAAAAACTATTGTGACCAAATTCGTTCAGAAGCATAACAGAACATACAAAATATAACAGAATTCACAAATATGTCCCAGGTTCGCAGTAACTGGATAGAAAGATCTCATATTCTGGATAGAAAAAATCACATATTTTACCGATAAAAATTTTCTGCTGATTTTGCGACGAAAACCACTGGCTATTCCAGAACTTCTGTCCATTTTACGTGCTACGACCTTGCTGCAAACCCTACATAACAAAGTTTGGAGGCCTATCTAATAAGGTCTACATACTTATTAGGTCGATAACTACCAAGAAGTTTCTGAAATTGTGAGAACGCTTTCTTTTTCACTAGTATTATAGTGCTAACATCCTTAAAATAAGTCAAGGATTGTTTACAAGTAAGGGTTTTCAAACGGAACTAGATTCTAACAAAAAGGTTAACAGCTTCTAGTTAAAAGCTAGCTTCTACCACAAAGGTTTGCTATGGAGCCGTTCAATTGAGAGCCAACATGATACCGACTGCGCATACGAAAGATGACTGATGGCTCTTTCTGGATGCACATGATGCCTGTGGCGGTACAGTAGCAAGTAAGGTCTAAGAGAAGGTTCTACATAGATGTAGAAAAAAAAAAAACAGAAATAAACACTATTTTTGATAAAAGTTCAGTTATAGAAATCACAAAATTCAACAGTAGAAAAAAATTGAAGTTTTTTTTCAACTTTAGTTAAGCCCTTTTCCGGGGGACTATCTGTCTTGGCTTTATCTCCAATTAGCCATGGCTTGATGGCAACTTGATTGACATTATTTTTATAAAATCCCGAAAAAGGTTTTTGTCAGCTTTGACTCTCGCTCAGACTATCTCTCTTGGCTTTATTTCCAATTGGCCATGGCTTGATGGCAACGCGATTTAGTCAAAAATCAAAAGATTATTCAACACATTATTCCGTTCTGATCTTTTTGGGCGACCTATGGGCTCGAATGTGCCATCAAAAATTATTCCTTGTTAAATGATTCTCTAGCTACTTTCACAAAGAAAGCTCCCTCACTCTGATAAATATGGTGCACGTTTTTAAAAGACTTAAAAATTAAAGGCCAAGTTAATGACTACTTCATCAGGATAGTGCAGTAGGCGTTACGTGAAATACCGTCAGGGGTTTTTTTTTAAATAACATTTTTTTTCTGAAACAATATTTTTTTTTTTTCAAAGAAAGCTTCAAATCAAGCAAATTATTGATAATGATCCCTATAAAAGAGTATTAGATAGTAGTTTTATATGAAAGGCAAAATTCCGCTAGGAGGGAAGAAATGCAATATATTTGGTACTTAGAGAATTTAGTCCATTTAGCCCATTTAGCCTTTTATTCTTTACTTGCTTTTCCTTCTTAAGTTTTCACTACTTGACGTTTGTTTTGGAGCAAAAATCGCACCGCCAACTTAGCGACCTCTATTTATTCTAAAGTTACTTGCTAATTTTCGGTTAAAGGTTTACACCGAATGAAAATTGGGTTCCCCAAATCTTCCCAAAAATCCACGGTCGTTAATAATTACAAACCGTTAATTTTTGTTAAAGTTAATTTGCGGGAAGATTTCAGAGAGCCCAATTTTTTCTGGCGAAATTTGGGGAAATTCAAGGATCGTGGAAGCACTGAACATACTATACTGAATGTACCATCAATAAATTTACTCTATTTTACTGATATTGTAACTAATAGTAACCGTATACGATAAATTCACATCTAAATGATGATGAAATTAAATATCCAATTTCTAAAGAGGAAATACGACGCTTTTCAAAGAATTTTGGCCAAGCCCACGTCAATGGAAAATTGCTTTCGCTTTGAACAGTATAAAAGACTCTTGATAAAAGAACAAAAAAAACACTATCTCTACAACAAGAATGGAATAATTATCACTTATTTTAAATTTACAACCGCACCTGTTCGCTAGATTTGACACCTGAATGCACATGAATAGGTACCTATTACTTTTTATTCTTCTGCTTATTATTATTGCTTTGTTCATGTTCATAGGAGAAAAAAAATTGATTAAATTCAAGGCTTTATTTCTTTATTGAATATGTTCTTAATCCACAAATAATTTTTGAAAAATAAATAGATAAAATGTACCATTTAAGTCAAATTAAGTCAAACTCTTCATCAACCAAGATACGCACTTAAAGACGTTTACTTTATTTATTGTTTTTTGGCATGTTAAAAGTAGAGCTTCCGCGTCGGAGTCAGGGTCGATTCTAATATACTGTTAAAGGAGTTGTAGTCGGAGCAGTTAGAAATTCGGGCTACAGAATCGAAGTTAGGAGTATAGCTTAGTGCTCTTAAAATAAACAGTCCAACAGATGATATAATACTTCAGCTAGACATCCAGAGTTACAAACACCAATAATTAAAAGTAGCATTCAAAGTTCGTCATGTGTGCTAAATAACAATACCATAGTTTTTTCGCTTAGTTTTCCATCCATCAATCCACAGTTTTTTTTTTTCAGTCCATTCAGGCATTTCATGCAATCCATCATTTGGTTTTGCTTGGTATTGAACAATCCAGTAAAAGATTAGGTGAGAAAATTTAAAGAGAGAATTTGAACCTCAGAAGCCGGTATAAATTAGCATTTATAAGCTATAAAACATAAAACAACTGGAAATGAATACGAATTAGGAAAATCAAACCTAAAACAAATTGAAATAATGTAGATTACTTTTTAATTTATTGAAAACTAAATAGCTTGCAAATTGAATATATTGTTTAGCCAATTCATTGCATACAAAATTGGAATATATGTATTTGATGGATGAAGTGTTGAAGGAAATAAGAGGACTTTTAAATATTAAAACTAATCTAAGTGTCAGAAATTTAAGTTTAGCTTTATTATTCATTGCATAACTCAATAGACTGCAAATATCAAAATACCCAGGCACAAAAGGACCTGAGTAAGACTAATTTCCTGTCAATGAGACCAATTATTGTTACAAGTTCAATTGCTATTCTATCACTTTTTTATTTATTGATTTTCAATAAAACATCATAGTTATTTAATATTAACAATTAAACAGCCATTGTTTTTCAAGAATCATTATTAAAGAATTGACAAAAAGTCAAAACTTTAGCGTGAAGAGCAAGGTCTTGTGGAAGGTGCAACTCCTTTCATATACGTAATAATTTCTGTACGTTTTCAGTTTTGATGTCGCTCCTTACTTTCCGTTGAAAAAACTTGTTTATTTAAACACATAGTCAGTTAAGTTTAGCTTTATTATTCATTGCATAACTCAATAGACTGCAAATATCAAAAATACCCAGACACAAAAGGACCTGAGTAAGACTAATTTTCTGTTAATGAGACCAATTATTGTTACAAGTTCAATTGCTATTCTATCACTTTTTTATTTATTGATTTTCAATAAAAATATCATAAAACCAGGAATACATCTGGTATACCCTTTTAAATTAAACATAATTGTAAAACCAAAGATATCTACTCAGAACATTTGAGAAAGTTAAGACTTAATTATATGTACACTGCAGAAGTGTTTACAACCCTAACAATACAATTGCAGGAAAGGGCCAGGGAAATGTTACGTGCAGTTGTTTGCTTTGCCGTTACTACCAGAACAGTCAACAGTAGCAAATACCATCCGAGTGGCACGAGAACTCCCGTAATCCGATACTCCTCTGCCTAGCTTGTGATTTTGAAGATTTTTGAGGTGGGCGACTGGATTTCGTATCTTGTTTGTATTTAGTATATTAGTAGGTTTACTATGTCGTATTTATTGTTGGGATTTTTTTTTTTCTCCTTAGCTCTTTCCTGGCCATGAAGTCTTGCCGGGAGACTATGTTGAAGCTGATTTTTGTTTTGTGAATTTATTGTTATTAATTTGTGTTATTATATTATTGTGAAGCGGAAGACAGTTTTTTCTTAAAAGAAAAAAAAGTGGAAGAAAATTCCAGTAATTTTTTTTTTTGCAAAGGAGCATGGAATTTTACTGAAAAACCATATTTTAGGAGAGAGTGAGGGAACTTTTCGTTTCTTTTAAGATAAGATTGAAAAATAGTGAGGCTTATCTTCCAGGACCAACAATACTATCAGTATAGTATAGTCAATAGTATTACACATACAAAGATGTCCACATGCCGAGAAACCCAGCGTTTTCTGCTTCTCTGTGGCGTCCATCGGGGCTGGGGAGCAGGGGTCCCCCAGATCCCATCATAGATTTTGAAAAATACCTTTTTGGGGTATTTTCGTTGAAAAATAAATTTTTTGGGGGTATTTTTATTTAAAAAAAACTAAAAAAGACAAATATGCCCCTTAAATATTGACAAATACATTACCCCTCCCCCCTTAAGTTTTGTGAATTGACGCCAACGCTGCTGTTTACTTAGAAAATAAACTTTAAAAACAAGTCGCAGTTCCAGAAGGAAAAAGCGATAGAACTAGTAGTGCTACCCCTTCTATTTCCGCTTTGAAAATTGCCACTAATCAAAGCAACAGCTAAATACACAGAAATTCCATTAAAGCACACCATTTTACACTTAGGCCTGCCTATCTTTAAAAAATTTGCAAAGACACAGATAAGTTATAGTATCATCAGGCGGATACGGCGACCATTAAGATAAAAAGTTCCCAAATAATTCCATTATAAAGCAATTCCCATATCAATTCAAAATAATCACCTTTTCGCGGTGCATCCTTCTCACAACGAACATTAGAAAAAACTAAAATTCTAAGGCCAAGCATTAATGCATGATAACAAAGTTACATGCAAATCCACAACTTCCTTTTAAGATAGGAATCTGGAAGCTTTTTCAACTGGCACGGAAAAAATAGTTAACAACGCCTCTCATTTATAACTTCTTAATCCAACTACCTAATAAAAAACTGATATACAACTGGAAACTTTTAAATAGTTAGCAATGTTTGGTAAAATTCTAGATGATGGGCTTAGTGGTATTTTCGAAATTAGTTGAGCTAGGTATATGAGACTTAAAGGAATAGATCCAGAGTATAAATTATGCCCCTAGTATGTCTTTTGAAGCATCTAAATACATTGTTTCCCTTTCCAAAGAGCACAGATGTATGACGAACTTAGACAAACCTTATGATATAAAAGTGAAACTTTCAGAAGCGGATCTTAAGAACAAACGAGGCTAAAGGGGAGTGTTTTGACCCTCATAGTTTTTTCAAAATCCTGATTTATAAGGTTTTAAAGATTTCGTCAAAATGTGAATTGTATTTGAAAAAAATTGGCTTATAGCCTCACTCAAATCATTGGAGCTATGCTTTCAACATTTAGAGACCAATGAAGGTATTGAAACTAAAATTCCCGATTTTTTTTTTTTTTTTTTTTGATACAGAAGGACTGTATATAGGAGTTTGAACAAAAAAAGTTAGCAGAGCACAAGTCTGACCCTGAATCAATTCCTGAAAATTCTAGTTGCCTAAATCCAAGGCCGTACCCAGGGGGGGAGTACAGGGTTTGACCCCCCCCCGCAATGTTTGTCTTACACGTAGAAACGTAACAAAAATGTACATAAACAGATTTTTTTATGCGTTTTTTGCCCCCCCCCCCCCCCCCGAAAAAAATTCTTGCGTAAAAACACCCACCGAAAAAAATCCTTGCGTAAAACACCCGCCGAAAAAAATCCTGGGTACGGCCCTGCCGAAATCATTACTTCCCAAAATAACGAAAAGCTCATGTTGACGTAATTTCATGTACTTAGTGCTTTAAGGAAAAACAAATTAAAAATATAAACAGGCCTAAAACAACAACGTTTCCCGTCTAACACTATTGATTTTATACCTTATTTCCTGTCGGACTATCTCTGTCTGAACTTCTTCCTTTTGCGGGAATTACAGGAAGCCTTCGTCTCGGTTTCTCTTCCTCGAAACTATCGTTGTCTGGAGACCAGACTCGTTCGTTAGAAACTTTTCGTGCAAGGTGTGGAGAGGGTAATGGTGACGAGCTGACTGAACTCTGTCGGCTACTTTTCACTGGACTGACATCTCTAGAGGTTGTTCGTGTTCTTTCTTTGACGGATCCGCGGGGATCTAATGGTGGTTTCCCACTAACATTTGTATTCTGTAAAGCCGTTTTAGCTGCCCAATCACTCACCCAGCGAGATGTCTGAAAAAAGTTGACAGTCGCGTCATATAACACACAGAACAATAAATATAAATTTATTTCAGCTACAGAGGAGCCTATGCAAATTCCAATTTTTTTATTGTAGGGTATGGCAAGGTAGGTCCAAATACAACAGAGCATAAAACCACGCGATTCAAGGTAAGGGCAAACTAAAAGAAAATCTAATTCCAGAATTTTGAGCGGATTGAAATGAAAAGGCTTTGGAGGCTTTAAATCCTGACACAGTTTTCGCGGAAATTATTGTTTTTGAGCAAGGCAGCTTTTTTTCTTAAGAGGTCAAGAAATTTTTAAAGAAAACTTTTGCTGAAACGCCACAAAAGAGATAGACTTTGCGAATGCACTTAGTTCCTTCTTACATTCTACTTCTCTTCCCAATGACCAAGTCAATCCAAGGCGAGACACTGTTCCCAATGGCATCTTTTTTTTAAAGGCGGTTTCCTGAAACAAGCTTTTGAGGTTGTTTTTATGAAAGGTCCAAAAATTTCAAAACTAGGCTTAAGTTAAAGGATAAATACTATTACTACTACTAATAACTCGCCACAGAACCAAGCCACCTGAGGCCAACAAAGCTACGCACGCTCTTCCATCCTGATCTATTCAATGCCTCTCTCTTTACACCCTCTCAGGAAGTTACCATTTTCCTTAAATCTTTCCTCGCGACATCCTCCCACCCAAACCGAGGACGACCTGCTTTTCGTTTAGCCCTAGACGGTTGGCCGAAAAGGACAATCTTTGGCAATCTGTCATCCTCCATCCGCAGAACGTTCAGAAATGATAAGTATTAAGATAATAACTGTAAAGAAGATAGTAAAAATCATAAACACGGCCAATAAATATGACAATAAAAATTAGCCAAAATCTTAAGCCTAAAACCCAAACAAAAAATCAACACGGGAAAAAAAACATGAACAGGAAGAAACAAAATTACTATATCTAGTTATAAATCATTAACAGTCCAATCCCGGTTTAATATTTATAGAAGTAGAAAAATTATTTGATCATGTAATGAAAATCGCAATATTACAAACAAGGCTATTTTTCAAAATCAGAAGACTTCGAGCAAGTCAACGGTTAATGACTATGAAAAAAAAAACTGCTGAAAATTCCAAACAGTAATTTTTAAACCTTTGGTCATCTTTTTCTCCTCCACACGATGTACGTTTTTTTATTATCGTTTTCTTGACGGGTCATAGTACTTTTGGTTCAACTTCAGGGACATGGTTAAATACATTTTCTTAGAAAAATCTCAACAAACTCATTTTCCAGTCAAATGTTTTGCCGCCCGAATGGCCACGAGAGACCTGAACTACACATATCAATACTATTATTTCATAGTTGTGGATATCAGACTCGATCACAATAGTCTCAATAGCTTTTAGAGCAACAGTATATTCATCTTCTTTTTGCATTCTAATGACAAAAAGAGGTTGCGAACCTGATAATAATCATTAGTAAGAGGAAATCGAAGTTTTAGTACTGATAACTAGTTTGGGTATATTTAGTCCAACCAGATTCATGTAAACCTATACTGAAAGTCGACATTTATAAATATTAATTAAAAAAAAACTTTTTCCACAAAATAATTTTTTTAAAGAAAAGTAAAGAACTCATTAAACCAAAAATGAAAAAATAAATAATGTTAAAACAAATATTCCATCTCACATTACAAGTCATGAAGGAGTTAAGATAACTGACGAGAGAGGGATGGCGGAAGCATTTGCTGACCATTTTAGAAAAGTTGGACATGGTCTGGCGGATCAAATTTCTGCTAGAACACATAATCATAGAAAATATTTACCAAATAAAGTAGATAAGACTATATTTATGTACCCTATCCGGTTCTCGGAGTACCAAAAAGCCGTTACTAGTTTGAAAAATGGATTTTCGACAGGGTGTAATGGTATATCGACTTCTCTGTTTAAAGAATTAGCTGGTGTACTTTTTCAGCCGCTTTTATATATTTTTAATTCTTGTATAAAAAATGGATTTTTCCCAGTTTGTCTTAAAGTAGCTAAATTTTACCTTTGTTTTAAAAAAGGTGATAAAGATAACCCAAACAATTATAGGCCTATTACTATTTTATCACCTGTTTCTAAAGTTTTTGAAAAGATAATAAAAAGTAGATTATTTCATTTCTGGTAAAGAATACGTTTTTTTCTCCTAATCAGTTTGGTTTTTTGAGTGGTAGATCAACAGAGCAAGCAGTAGCTGCTTTTCATCATTTCTTATCAGAGGCTAGGGATGATAGTTATTTGGTGGCAACTATATTTTTTGACATAAAAAAAGCTCTTGATACAATAGATCATGCAATTCTTTTGGATAAGTTGAAAAATATAGGAATCCTTGGAATAGCTCTGGATTTAATGAGATCGTATTTATCTGAAAGAAGTTTTAAAGTCCAAGTTTGTGAAGAATCATCTCATATTTTTTCCGTTAGAAAATATAGGGTACCGCAGGGATCTGTATTGGGGCCGATACTTTTTTTGATTTATGTAAATGATCTATTAAATTGCAGTCCTTCAGGTGATGAGTTACCAATATTGTTTGCGGATGATACAGCAATTAGTTTGAAGGCGGGCAACGAGGAGGACCTACGATTGTCCCCGGAGCCTGTTACTTTGAATGTAAATTCTTGGTTTCATGCTAGCCGATTAATACCTAATTTAGAGAAGTCGGAATTTATGGTTTTTGGGAGAAGTTCGAGGTCAGTGAAGCGTGTGTCATTTCAAATTATTAATATTGGAGCTTCCTCCATAAAAAGAGTGGATGTATTTAGATATTTAGGTATTTATATTGATTCAACTCTGTCGTTTAAGGTGCATATTAGTAAACTTAAAGCAACAGTGTCCAGGAATCTCGGTTGTTGGCATAGATTAAAGTTTCTGTTTCCATACCAAATCATGAGAACTTTATATTTTTCGTTAATTGAATGTTATTTCCAGTATTGCCCGAGCGTTTGGATGTTGACTTTCCCTTCACATTTACGAGGACTCCAAATTGTTCAAAATAAATCAATAAGAATCCTGGACCATTTTTTAGCACACCCTAGGAAGACAGAGGAATTATCTGAAATTAAAACATCTTTTCTATTTCTTGATGTTCTTGATTTACAACAAATTTTTCACCTTAATTTGGGCATATGGTTTTTGAAAATCCAACATAAAGATCATTTTTTCAATAGTATGAAACTTTTGGTTGAAAATAAACATAGCCATTTATCAAGAGTTAGGATTAAGTTTCTTTTCCCGTTTGTTAAAATTGAGAGATCAAGACTAAGTTTAAGATATCAACTTCCTCAGATTGCGAATAAATATAAGTCATTTGAATTAGTAAGTGAATCACCATCACTATACATATATAAAAAGAAATTGAAAAGATGGTCCTTTCAGCCTACAGTAGCGGGGATTGACTGTATTATTGATTTATTTATAAATTGTTAAGTAAATCCCATCCCTATCTCCGTGAGTCGATAGTTAAGTTATATATTTTTTTTTTCATTTCTTCTTTAAATTTTGTATGTTCTTATCAATTTTTCTTATTCTTTTTTGAAGCTATGTTAGCAGGAAGTGTAATTTCTTTTTCCTATTATTTGATAAAGGAGACATTACGAGATTCCTCTCTTTTCCTTTGTACAAAATTTATGTATATGTTTTTGTTAAATAAAGTCAAGTTCAAGTTCAAGAAAAAATAAAATAAAATAATCTACCAAGCGTGAAACTACCACAAATCAGCATCGATAAATAAATGAAACCCATAATGAACAGAAATTAAAATAAATTACCGAGTCAAACTCAAAACGAGCAGAAATTAACATTAGTTGGGCTCAAAACCCCTATGCCTTCCCAAGGCCAGAACATAATTTGCTCTTCACTGAAAAAATATAAATGTTTTTACTTTTATAACTTTAATAAATCAAATAATATTAACATTTTGATTACTAAATATCAGTATATGTATATTAAACTTACAATGCACATTCATTTGTATTTTTTTTCAGTAAAGTGCAAAATTATATTCTGTTTTTTTAAGACTTCATAGTTTGGCCCGCTTTTTTGCATGCAAGAGAAAAATTTTCAGCAATTTTAAAAATACACCCTTTAAAAATCTGGACACAAATAGTAGTGTTTAATTTAGTTTCATACCTCCTCTAGTTGACCTGAAATAGAAAACTTGATACCATTCGCAAAAAAATATGTCTAATTTCTTTGATAGCTTGGATACACTTACGCTATTTTGATTTGGTTAAATTTTAAGAGCAGAAGTAGCCCCGAAAGTTTGAACATAATACCGTTAGTCGTTCTTGGGATACTGCTGAGATGTCTTATTGGGAATAAGCAATATCACAGTACATTTTGATTTAATCTTAAGGCAACATTTAGTTTTTAAACATAATGGGCAAATGGGAGGGTGGGCGCGGGAGGGGGATTAGTTACCCTTCAATCACTTCGATTATTAAAAAGGGCATCAGCCCTTTCTATTTCAATCGAATGAACCCTTTTCGAAGTTCCTACGACAACTTTTTCGATACGAAGTGTCCTGGTCTAAAAAAAAAAAAAAAAAAAAAAAACACATTGTACCCACATCGATCTTTACTATAAAAGTGTCAAGCCTTCCAATCCCTTTCGACTATGAAAAAGGGCACTAGGCCTTTGATTTCCAATTGAATGAGCCCTTTTTGAGTTTTACGACAACGCTTTCTATAAACACCTTATATGCCCCCAGGGCATAAATTACAACCCTTATCCTAAGGGCTGTGAGGGGGGCTGTCATCCTCAAAGACCTAATTTTCAGAATTTTCAAGTACGTTATACAACTACGTTATCAATTTCCAATCTAATGAGCCCTTTTCGAAGTTCCTACGACAACTCCTTCGATACGAAGTGCCCTGGTATGGAAGAAAAAAGAAAAAAATAATAATACATTGTTTCAACATCGTTCTTTAAGTAGGCAGCGCGATTGCGCTGCCTATGACTGTAGGCAGTAGCATAGCTAAGGAGGAGGGATATACTTGTCACCGGGTGCAAAACCTGTTGGGGTCCCGTTTAGATATATTTCATGAAAGACAGACCGCTTACTTTGTAAAAAGAGGAGAGGGGGGGGGGCTGAAAATGCATTATCCTCCAGGCCTGAAAAAACAACCTATGTCCCTGCCTGTAGAACCCTTTAAAGCTTTAAGCGACGGATCAACCCCTGGTGTTTCGTGGGGGTATGCCACCCAAATCTATTTGGAGTTTGCTGCATTACAGCTAGGTAACTTCCTAACAACTCAACAACAACCACAACTAATACAAAGAGGGCGTTGTCATCTCACCAAGTGCAGTGCATTGCAATGTGAGATTACATCGGTTCGTTGAGTGCGAAGTGAGTCCGAACGACTTGCCTTCGGGAATAACCAATACAGACACAAACAACCTTTCACGCTACACTAGCAGGGTTGCCACCCCCTTGTGATTCTCACTATCTCTAGTGATTTTTTATATGATTTTTTATTTTTATAATCACTAAATCAGCACATAAGTCACTAGATCATTGAAGAAAATCCCCCCCCCCCCACCAAAAAAAAATGCTAAAATCTAGTGATTTTCTCCGGGTGGTAACCCTGTACACTAAAGTGAAAATATAGATAAACAGCAATTTTTGAGCTGCAGGTACTTTGGCAATCAATGCCAAATAAGAGCTGTTTATGAATGAGTTATTCGTCCCGGTTTGCCGCTTCCAAAAAAGGAACGGTTTAAATGAATCGATAATTGCTATGCACCGGAAATCAAAATACAATTAATGTCAGTTCTTGCCTAATTAGTTCTTCCTTTAAAAAATATGTTTTCTCTTCACTTTATATCACTTTATAGATAATAGTAAAATATCAGGCAAAGCATAGTTAACACAAAACAAAGTAAAGATACACCCCCCTCCCCGATACTTAGTTGGGCGTGGGAGGGGGCCAGAAGCACGAGGAAAGTGTATTAACGTTAATATCCTAAAATTTGCTTGGCTAGAGGAGGGGTTCATCAGCTAATCCGAGGGAGATTTCACCCCTCCCTAGATTTTGGAAAACACTTTTATTATATTTTCATTAAAAATTGAAAAATTCTTGTCCCACCTACGTTTTCATAAACTGTTGCCCCTGCACACCAATACACACTAAGTGCGCATGAATGGCGCTTGTAAAAGGATTCCACTTGTAATCCATTTGCCAATAAAATAACGTCATTCAATCACCTTTTAGAGGAATCCATGAAAAACGAGGAAAAAAATCAATTCTAAGATAAACTGAAATGTATATTGAGTTTTACTCAAGACGAAAGGGCAAACAAGTGCATTCAGATTCGATTTCGGTTCAAAAACACCGATGCTTGAAGTTGGTGTCCTGAACCTAAAACTCTGACCCAGGGTCCTGACACTAGAATCCATGATTCTAGAGTCCTGACCAAGGCCGTGTTTATGATTTTTGTTCGGGGGGAGGAGGGGGGTTACCTTAACGAAACGCATCAGAGATTTGCTTATATACATTTTCATTACTTTTTTACGAGTCTGACAAAAAATTCGGGGGGGGGGGGGGTCAAAACCGGTAACCCCGCCCTTGGATACTGTCTTGCCCAGAGCCCTGGAAATTTTCAGCCAAAAATCCATATTTTTGGCTGATATGTAGGATCTTTTTCCAACTTCTTTATGTTAAAATCAAAGAGTTTATAAATAATACAGAGTGCCAATCACGTGATTTTTAATGCACCAATGCGCTTTTTCTTAAAAGGCGCATTCTTAAAAGGAGGTTTTCTTAAAAGGAGGTTTTCTTAAAAGGAGGTTTTCTTAAAAGGAGGTTTCAAGCCGACCATTGCAAAAAGCTTGCGTTTACCCCTGAAGTTTGAAGTAATCACCCATATTAAAATGGTGGAGTATTGTTGCATTATAAGGTGTAAAAATTCTGATGGATATCCTTGCCTCTTATTTCGAAGCTTTGATAAGAAAATAGCTTTGAAGTGTCAAGTGCCGAATGTGTCAAATTACACATAATACAATTTTATTATATTTTTTCGAGTCTCTGATGGTTTATGTTTCACTTCAGTGGAGTGCTTTACTTTGTAAATCAATATTGTATGTTTACTAAGTTTATCTACTATTAACTAACATCGTCACTCCGAATCCATCTTAAGCTAAAACTATACGTGTGAACCTTCCTAAAAGGCTAGCTGTAGCGAGTTTCTCCTGTGCAAAAGTTTCCAATCATAGACAGCGCAATCGCACTGCCTAAGTAAAGAACGATGTTGGCAAACGTATTATTTATTATTATTTTTTCTTTAGACCAGGACACTTCGTATCGAAGGAGTTGTCATAGAAACTTCGAAAAGGGCTCATTCACTTGGAAATTGGAGTGGCTTGTGCCCTTTTTAAAAGTCGAAAGTGATTCGAAGGCAACTAACACCCTTTCCACGCCCACCATTTCCCCAAATACATCCAATCAAAATTTTGAGATAACCGTTTTTTGTTCAGCGTAGTTGATTTCCAGATAAAAATTATGTTTTGGAGGAGGACACTCCTCCACAGCCCTCAGGGCAAGGGTTGTAAGTTATGCCCTGGGAGCATATAAGATTTCTTATAGAAGGTGTTGTCGTAGAAACTTCAACAAGGGCTCATTCGATTAGAAGTTGAAATGGCTAGTGCCCTTTTTAATAGTCGAAAGTGATTCGAAGGCAACTAACACCCCTTCCACGCGGACCATTTATCCAAACACATCCAATCAAAATTTTGAGATAGCCATTTTGTTCAAATTAGTTGAAAGGTCCACAAATTATAATAGTCGAAAGTGATTTGAGGGCAACTAACCCCCCCCCCCCTCACGCCCAACTTTTCCCCAAACACATCCAATCAAAATTTTTCGATAGCCATTTTGTTCAACGCAGTCAAAAGTTTTAGAAGTTATGTCTTTGAGGATGATTAAGTAAAAAACAAATGAATGTGCATTGTCAGTTTAATATACATATACTGATATTTAGTAATCAAAATGTTAGGCTAATATTATTTGATTTATTAAAGTTATAAAAGTAAAAACATTTATATTTTTTCAGTAAAGCACAAATTATGTTCTGGCCTTGGGAAGGCATAGGGGTTTTGAGCCCTACTCATGTTAATTTCTGCTTGTTTTGAGTTTAACTCGGTTATTTATTGTAATTTCTGTTCGTTTTGGGTTTCATTTATTTATCGATGCTGGTTTGTGCTAGTTCCACGCTTGGTAGATTATTTGATTTAATTTTTTGCTCATTTTTGGTTTAATGGAGTTCTTTACTTTTCTTTGAAAAACTTATTTTGGGGAAATTTTTTTTTAATTAATGTTACACAACGAGCGTTGGCCCTCTATTATATTTTATATCTTTGTGGTTAAATCCCTTTGATCTCCCTTTCCCATTTTTGGAAGTAACCGAGCTATTCAAAAGCCAAAACAATTCACTGAACTGAAAATTTATTTTGAGATGTAGAGTAAAAGTATTTGATTGACCTTGAAGGGCTAGACAAAAATTCCCCAAAATATGAATTAAATACACTAAAGTGACAAGAAACATTTTGGATATTGTATAATTTTTTTTTTCGATCAGTTCTATCAACTTCATACATGCATAAACACTGAGGGGTTTACGGTTCATGCTTCTTCCCACCGATGTCTCAAGATTTTTACAATTTTAAATGTGGTTTTTCACATTTTTATCCTCGTGTATGGGTGCATCGAAGGCTACCCTCCTCCCCCCAACCATTCCTACGTAGGCTCATCTCCAACCTAAAATTTACTTTCAAAACATACCCAATATTCATAAAGCATCGTAACCATTTTTCTGCCTGATGATTGATACATCATAATCGAAGCCAAAAATATAATTATTTTCTTTCTCAATTTTTTTTTCCATTATATACTTTATTCACTTGATTGATTCGGCAACGGCAATTGAAGCAGTTAATTATTTAGAGGCTAACATCAGGGGTTCGGGCTATATAATAATTTTTTCTCTCCAAATTATTGGGAGACAACTGCCCCCCCCCCCCCAACGACCCCCCTGGCTATCATTAAGGATAAACAAAAAGATAGCAACTTACTTTGAGTCCATCTTCACAATCAGGACTGCAATCTGAACTATCCGTTCCTTTCACATTGAATACACGATCAATATCTTTTCTTGATTTCTCCACCTCCGGACTGTCTACATCAATTGTATACGTTCCAGACTCACTAACTTTATCCTCACTTACATCACCAGCATTATAGTCATTTTCAACTTCACTCGATGAAATGTCAGGTGGTTCGATAATCGGCTGCTTATTTTGACTTTTCCTATTCACTGTCTTTTTCTCCTCAGGTGCCTTTTCTATTATTTGGTCTTTCCTTTGTGGTGCCTTTCTAGTGATTTGAGGGATGGAGTAATTTTGCGAATTGTTTTTTTGGGTCGGAGGAGATGGTGATCGTTCTTTTAAATTGAGGAGACGCTCTCTTGTTGGTGGAGACGATGAGGCTTTTCCTTTCTGATTAGCAAGATTAATATCTAGAAAGAATAATATTTCCAACAGATTAGTTAGTTAGTTTTTATGAAGTTTTAAGGGTGATTCTGCCAATTTTCCTGCCTTATAAAAGATCGATTCTGACCCTTGAGACCCATTCACGATGAGATTTTACAAATACCGAAAATAGAAAATTCTAAGCAGTGGCACCAATGCACAGAAGCTAGGGATGGGGAGAGGCAAAAATATATTTTTCAAAATCTAGAGGAAATTTTGTTGTTCCTTTCATTTTTTTCTCAATGGAAGAAACAGAAAGAGCAATTTTTCAACGAAAAAAACGAAGAGCATCATTTTCAAATTTAGGGGGTGGTAGAATATTCGACGGAGGGACAACACCATCCTCCCTCCAGTGACCCTACTCATTCCGAAGTCCGGTATGAGCTGATGTTAGTTATCAGAATTTACCGTTCGTGATGGGCAATTTAAACACTGAAATCAACTAGTCCCGTAATTATCCCACGTATTTGTCTTTATGTCAGGTTTCATACAGTCCTTGTTTCTTCTGTCGAGCGAATGTTTTTGAGCTCTGACGAGCTCCAGATTTTGCTTGTACTCTCTCTCCGTCTGTGCAAGGTTTGGGCATTAACCAATCAGAAAAATTTTATGAAAAATTCTGATTGGCTTGGCCTTAACGAAGTTATCGATTAAACTTCAGTTTTGACTCGATCCGGTTCTGGAAGCTAGCTAAATCTCTATTGTGAACATTTTTGGTTTCAACTGACTTCCAAGATCAGCGCTAAACAAATCTCGGTATTAGTAAATATGTCATTGTGAATGGGCCTTTAGCAGAAACCTGCTAAAGACGGGTTTTCGCAATCTGTAAAATCTACAGAGCTCGAAAACCATCTCACAAATTGATAAAAAATTTGAATAAGATTAACTTTCAATTATTCATCAAGCTCAGCTTTTTTCGCACAAAAACATGCATTGAATACCAGAGCCAACTTTGCATTGAGCACCAGAACCAACTTGAAATCACAGATAAAATAGAGCGCCCTAGAACAGAGGTGCTCAGCTACATTCTTAATTTCTCCTATCATTTGATTTGCGACGTTCATACATTTGCTACTTTCTTAAAAATACATCAGAGGCAGCGCACTAGTGCTGCCCTAGTAATAAATATATATATTATATATATATATATATATATATATATATATATATATATATATATATATATATATATATATATATATATATATATATATATATATATATATATATATATATATATATATATATATATATATATATATATATATATATATATATATATATATATATAATAGATATATATATATATATATATATATATATATATATATATATATATATATATATATATATATATATATATATATATATATATATATATAGAATAATAACAAAATAACATTAATTAATTAATTACCAAAAGTCCACAGACCACGCATAAGGGCATTCGCATAAACCTATAATTTTACACATAGACAATAACATTAAAATTCATAGTATATTACTACAAAATTCTGCATTCCTTTTAATTCTGCGTTAGAACGATTTTCAAGTTTTAAATATTTTACAAGCTGTGAATAGAGTTTATTCGAATATTCCTTAGAGAAACCTGACGCCATCTGTCTCTGGCCCAAAGTACTATACTGGTGTTGTTAGTGTTTCATCGAATAATTGCACGCATAGGCATATCAAATGATTTTATTTATCCAAGAGTTTAAATGCTTCATCTGAAGATCCCAAAAAAGGAAGGTCTGTGACAGTACATCTCTAGAATTTTAAACACGGCCTGTGTCACAAGGGGAGAAAAGACTGAAAACACGACCTTCCACAACCCTAAAACACACCAAGTGCTGAACTTCCGGCCAATTACTCTTTCAAATTCCCAAATATGACGGAAAATGATTTCAAACCCAGTTTTTTGAGCCAGGACGATTCGGAAAGGTAAAATTTAGCCCTAGCTGTCTACTCATGCCTAGTCTTGTACGATACAAAACGTGAATAATACACTATTTTGATTTGGGACAGGTGAATGCCCTTTCAGTATAAATATGCCCTTTCAGTATAAATTTCAGCAATTTTTAGGATTTACATTTAAGATTAGTCGACTGCATTTAAAATGTCGAACTTGGGTGGCGACATTATCCTTATTTGGGTTTAGGTATTGAAGTGGATCAACTCCAATAAAATAGCATTTGAAATATAGGTTCCCCGAGTTAGTAACTAATCTCTTGGGTAGCTCGGTATCAAACTTCTTGCTTTCAGTTACGGTCATGTGAGACACGCAATAAATTTCTAGACCAATTTGTTATGACCAGATAATTTTTAGTAAAAACTGAGCTCAATAAACAATGATGAGGTATGACAAGAGATCGGTACTTCGAAAATGAGAAGAAGAGATTTTCTTCCTTTTAGCACATGGCTCCACCATTTATCAAAAAATGTATATTTACGCATATTATAAAAAAACCTTTGGTTTACTGATTTTTATTGAAAATTAAATAAAATTACGAGAAATTCGAATAAAAAAATTATAAAAATGTAAATTGTGTAGGAAATTGTCCTTGTTTTTTGTCCAAATAGTACAGATAATAGAAGAGAAGAGTGTCGCTTAGATTTCATGTACACACACTGGAGAGGAATAAGTAATTATTCATTTAAAAGGCACCACATTTTCACTTTAAAAATATAGCCACCGATCTATTCTGCTTTTGTCAGACTTTGCTTACTTTAAGGAAAACTTCACAAAGTTTTTGCTTGTTCCCGAGCGCCACTCAGTTATTTATATAAGTTTACAGAAAAATTCTATAAACTGTATGAATAACTTTGTGCACTTTATTACCCAAATTACAATTTATTTCTTAACGACAAAATTAACCTAAGGTGAAAGGGTAGTTACGTATTATACCGACCACACTCAAGCAGCGAAATTAGGTTACCCATAATGAAATATACCAAATATGATGAAAATATAATACTTTAGTATCAAAAATTATGAAAACTACAACAGAGAATTATGGAAAGCAGGCCGCCCAGAGCGTATTATATTAAATATCTAACCTAACCAACTCTATATATTAAATACTCAACTAAAACATACTTGCATAGTAGTTTATCTCACTCAAGCTAAGCTGATTATCGCCTAGTGCAGACAGAGAAATCGATTTTGCAACAGATGAAGAACAAAGTGTGGTCGGTATAATACGTAAGTAGGCTACCGGTGGAAGAAATCAAATATAAAATTGGCATTGTTGGGATGCACTAATTCTAATACGAGATTCATAAGATCTTTTGGTACTCTTCTATTAAACGGACTCTTTTATCTACGGCAATGCATACCAGTCACGAAATAGACTGAGACGCGTGATGAAAACAGGTTTATATTGCCTTCTGGGATATAAACAAAGGCAAGAACTGTATTTAAATTGTTTTTTATTTGGGGTTTTAGGGGGGGGGGGAAGGTACCTAAATTAGGTTAGGTTACTTATTTAATATATGGTATGCTTTGCCCCCCCCCTAATATGCAAATATATAGCCAAATTTACTTCTAAACTATTATATATTCATCCTATTTTATTTTATTTCATTAGCATTAACCAAACTAGCACTATATAAAAGAGTCCGTTTAATAGAAGAGTACCGACCTTTTTCCAAAAATGGGAATTGCAATTCTTAAATATTTGACACCATGTCAGCCAGACATAGCTACACGCAATTTGTTCTTCTTCAGGCAATAAGGTGTTCTTTCTTTTTGTTTCAAGACAGTGGATAGTTAGTTCATCTTTTTCTTTAAGTTAACACAAACGAAACATCAATCGAAAAACGGGAAACAAAGACCCAAACATTAATTATACTTTATGAATGAAACATGTATGCAAATTGGAGGAAATCATTGCAATTAAAGAGCAAAGTAAATGTATTAGTCTAAGGTGGTCTATTACTTCAATGCAGAACAATAAACGTGATTTGAATCTAAATTACCGTCTACTGAATCCGCTACAATATATATATTCGAAAATACAATCTTGAAATTTTCCCCTGAAAACAGTACCCTAGAGCTAAAAATCCTACGAGTATTTTCTTTCTAACTAAAAGAAAACAAATTTGGAAAAAATCTCACAACCAGCCTTGGATGGGGAAGGGGGTAAGAAGAGTGATGTGAGTTACGTAAAACTTAAAATTGTGCTTTAGTACGAGTAAATTTTGCATCACCCCTCCTCAACAGGTAAACTCGATTGGGAAGATCACAGAACCTGTATTACTTACCATAAATTCTAAATATGTTAGCAAAGATTATTGTTCCCGATTTCGTTCCAGGGAGGTAAGGCTCGTTATTATGAGCACCTCCAGGAAGCTCCCAGGGGGTGGCAATTACTTCTAGGAGCTTTGTTTTTAGGAAGATTAAAATGTGAGTATTTCTAATTTTTCTAGTTTTAAACATTTTCTTAACTTTCTTCTTGTTTCCAGGGGGGGAGGCTATTCCTTCCATGGTAATATAAGAAAGGGTGTGTTTTTTATTATTATTCAGATTCCTAAAAATGAAACTTTTTCGGAATTTTACTTGAGAAAGACTGACTGTCAATATGCAGTGCACTGCGCAAACAAGCATTAAACGTGGGGAAAAAGAGACAGAGGGAAAACAGAATTATGTTCGGTAACGATATCTAAAAAAAGAAGTTTCCATCAAAACGTAAGGCTTGAGTCTATAATTTGTTCGTATGTGGGAGGAAGATCTAACATATTTTCAGAAATTTCCCGAAAAATCAGATTGTTTTATGTATTTAAGAAAAAGAGCCAAATTCTACTTTCAGGACAATTTTGAATACCTTGTATCAAAAATTTGCATGGGGGAAGGGGAAATGTTCGACGACAGAACCGCCCCCCTTTAAAGCTTCGACCCAGATAATATCAAAAATCTTGGAAAATGTGATTCGAAGCATTTTCGACAATTTTGTAGGGAGGATTCTTCGGGAGTGGGAGCGCACAAAAAAAAACAAAAAAAAAAACGAACAACTGAAACCAAAACTTAGGAACAAACGCAATTTTGTTTAATTGAAAACGGGGGGGGGGGCAAAAGCCTTCCTACCTGCACTTCTGGCTCAGGAATAAGTAAAGAACCTGGAAAAACAAATGATTTTGATTGGATTCACATGCACTACTTTCCTGTTAATCAGAAAAATATATTCCGAAACGATACTAGAACTAAAAGGTAATGATTTAGAGCTTTTTGTTGCCAGGCAACAGACCGGCTTTCCAAAACTTTATGATGCTAACTCCAATTCTTACTATAGCTGTCCCGCACTAACTTAACCTTCTCTCTTCTTTCTGAGGGCTAGAGCTAGAAGGAGCATAACATGTCGTTAAACTGCATAATATGCAGTTTTATCCAAAAAATCTATGGTACCTGTTGATAAAATCGTTCTTAAAATAATATATCTTGAACTTAGAAAATTTGATGTTTAATCCCTGATAAACTGATCCCTCATCTGACTCACAGAGTATATAAAACTCTCAGAGTGGTTAAAATCAGCACTAAAATTCAGCATTGTTATGAATTCTTATTATCATAAGAACTAGATGAAATAATCTTTTTATTTGCTATAATATGTATAAATTCATCAGAACATAAGATTATGAAAGTCTGTCCATTCTCTAAGATAATTTACCTCGTCTTTTCAACATAGGGCTCCTACTTTGGATTGTCATGTTGTTTTCTTCTTCTGTTTCACTGGTCAAATAGCCCCCGTCCTGATTTGATGAAAGTAACTTATTGCGAAGATTATTGCTACGAGAGGCCGATCTCCCAGTCTGCTTACCGGTAGTCTGCGGTGTCGAGCTTCGTGGAGGTGTGACGGAGTCCTAAAAATTTAGAAATACATTACATCTTTTTCATACTATTAACCTCAGTTTGACATCATATCTAAGGTTTGTTTATTCTTAGTATAAACTAAAAAAGATTTTATCCAGTATTGGAATATTCAGTTACAATGAGAGCAGGAGGTCGTGGATCCGATCCTACCATGGAATTTCATGATTTGTCCCCAAATATTCCTCTAATTTCGTTTAAATTGCTTCAATTTATTACAGACGAATCAACTACTCCTTCCCAAATAAAAAGTCCGCGTACCTGGTCAAAATTTTTCTTCATTTCTATTTTTTAGTCAATATTCAATGCCTTTTGGGTCTTGTATTTTTTTAATGTTGCGTTTATCCCACTTTTGATTTGGATATACTAAGTAATGGAGACAGTTTCACAAAAGGGGTGCTACCATTTCGAACAACCGTCACAAGCACTAAACGTCATTTCGTCGACAAGGAAAATCCGTCGGAACCACTAACCGTCAGAACGTCGACAGTCATAACATCGACACATCTGTTCATCGACAGTCACAATCGCTACCCGTCCGAACGTCGACAGTCAACATCGACACGTCGTAACATCTAAAATTTTTTAGATGTTATGACGTATCGATGTTGACTGTCGACGTTCTGACGGTTAGTGGTTCTGACAGATTTTCGTTATGAAAAAAATTTATAAGTTTATATAATAGTGATAAGTATATAATAGTTTAGAAACAAATTTCGGCTATATATTTGCACATCAGGGGGGTGGGGGTAAAGCACAGCATATATTAAATACGTAACCTAACCTAGGTACCTTTCCCCCCCTAAACCCAAAAAACTAAAGTTTTAAAATTTTAGATGTTATGAGGTGTCGATGTTATGACTGTCGACGTTCTGACGGTTAGTGGTTCTGACGGATTTTCGTTATAATTTTTTTTAGATGTTATGACGTGTCGATGTTCTGACTGTCGACGTTCTGACGGGTAGCGATTGTGACTGTCGATGAACACATGTGTCGATGTTATGACTGTCGACGTTCTGACGGTTAGTGGTTCCGACGGATTTTCCTTGTCGACGAAATGACGGATTTTGTCGATGTCCTGACGTTAGTGCTCCTGACAGTTAGATGTTATGACGCCTTCCCTTAACAAAATAGTAAAGATCAGGCAGGTCAATGTAGTTGTATGATAAGGTCCACAGACGGGATTGTTGCTCAAATACATCTAACCCCATGATTCTGAACGAGGGGCACCGGCCCTGCCGATGGAGCATGGCAATATTTTGGTGGGTCATGGGCAGAACGTGGACCCTCAAGCTGATTATACTTTAGAGCCTTAATTAAAAAAAAAATATTTTCGTGCGAATGACGTCAGATTCAAATGTATTTAAAGAGCAAAAAAGAATCATGATAGTATTGCAATGATATTATACATTGTATAAAAGATGTTGCATTTTGGTTGGGTCAGGTTAAATTAGGTTATAAATCTCAGAAATGGGTCAAAAACCGAACCTAATCTGTCACCATCAAACCTTGCATAAAACTGAAAAAGTTGACTGGTGAAGCTGACTAAATCCAAGGAGAAAAAAAGTAATTTCGGACGGTGAATGTCGACATTCCCGATTTTAGTCTTTCATAGTAACAGATACAGATTAGCTAAAGCAATCTTTCTCACTTTCCGACTCATTTGCAAAAAAAAAAGCACAAGATAAATTATTCTGTTTTAGGCATGTTATTGAGTGAGGGCGGAAAAAAACAAAGAGGAGACGGCGTGATGCAACAAAGCGGCTCTTACTTAAGCTACAAAAGGGAAATGTCACTATTCATACATCAAAACGTGCGGACAAAATTCAAAGCTATTACATCACAAAAACAAACTAAAAATCTGAAGAATTTCATCACAGGATGCCTCTGATAAAAACAAAATTCTTCAACTTCTTGCCATGATCAACGTTTGGAGGAACAAAAACTCTAACTTCCATAGGAAATAATAGATCGTTAAAATCAATAACATTCACAAATTAATCGTTTGCCCATAAAAAAGGGAGAAGACTGAAACCGTTCCAACACTCAGGCGACATCGTAGTTTTGATCGAAGTCTAGGATTTAACCATAGAAACTATTTGTGGACTGTCACTACCGCAAATTTTTTTTTTCTAGAGCGCGTACGACGTTTTGCCTTTACGGCCAATAAGGCATTTTCAATGCAATGAAAAAAAAAGAGAAAGAAAAGCTCAAAAAATAAAATAAGGATGAGCACCTAAAAGGAAAAATGACAAATATTAAAAAAACAACGAAGGAACATTAAAATAACTAATTGTAAGTTACCTCGTTCCCACAGTCTAAATAATGTCTCGTCACGAATTTCTACTGCACTAGTGTCAAACCAAAGACTAACTAAAATCTGCCGTGAATTTTTTCAAACAATAAAAGTCTCAGGTACGCCCCCCCCCCCGTTGTTTACAGCCAAAATTGACCCAAAAGAATTTGTATAACAGGGCTAATCAGTTTCATTGCTGATCTGATTTTTTCTTTCAAATATTACCATATACTGAGTCACTGTGTCGAGGCCCATTATCTTTATTATAAAATCTGGAAGGAAAATTCTATTTTATTTTGCTTTCGAAGTCCGTTCAGGCTCGCATGAAGGAAAGGGTCTACAGCTTTAAGCACCACAAACCATCATATTTTTCACGATTTTCCAATAAAAACTTAAGAGTTTTCACCTTTTTTACTATTTTCAGAGGCCTAGCCGCAAAAAAAATCAGATGATTTATGCAATTTCTTCTAAACTTTCTATATATTTGCTTTGTATGTTGTCTTGATGACTCTCCTCCAAGAATGTACCTGTTCTTGAAAGCTGCTTACCAATTCTTGAAAGATTTCAGTAAAAACAAATGGTACTTTAGTAGTAGCCGGGCAACACGCGATAAGTGAAGTTTGGTTAATGCTAATGAAATAAAACAAAGTGTGATAAAAAAAACAACAGTTTGGGAACAAATTTCGGCTATATATTTACACACATCAGGGGGGTGGAGGTAAAGCATAGCATATATTAAATACGTAACCTAACCTAATCTAGGTACATTTTTTGCCCCTTCAACCCCAATCCCAAATCTTTATTTTAACATCCATTATTCTACAGACACCTTTGTTCAATCACTATGGCTGGAGACTGACCGGTTATTATCCTATCGGATCATGCGGTTCTTCTCGCTTGTTGCTCGGCTACTACTAAAGTACAAAAAAAAAAAAAAAAAAAAAAAAAAAAAAAAAAAAAAAAAAAAAAAAAAAAAAAAAAAAAAAAAAAACTTTAAGAGTTGAAACTTCACTATTATGACTTTTAAACTAAATTGTACATTCAAATCCTAGCTATTCCTGAAGAATTTTACGGGTAATTATGTATTATAGCGATCCCACTCAAGAAGTGAAGTTAGGTTAATCCAAATGAAATATACCGAAATGTGATGAGAATATAATACTTTATTAACCCAATTATGGAAACCACGACAACGAATTATGAAAAGCAGGCCCCCCAGAAGGCATTATAGGGGGTATATGAAAATATACGGTACTCTTCTTTTAAACGGACTCTTTATATATAGTGCTAGTTTGGTTAATGCTAATGAAATAAAATAAAATAGGATGAATAAATAATAGTTTAGAAACAAATTTGGGCTATATATTTGCACATTAGGGTTGGGGGGGGGGGGCAAAGCATACCATATATTAAATACGTAACCTTGCCTAACCTAGGTACCTTTTTCTCCCCCTAAACCCCAAAAAACAACAATTTAAATACAGTTCTTGCCTTTGTTTATATCCCAGAAGGCATTGTAAACCTGTTTTCATCACGCATCTCAGTCTATTCCGTGACTGGTATGCATTGCCGTAGATAAAAGAGTCCGTTTGATAGAAGAGTACCAAATATACCTACAACACAGTTTTCAACTGAGGTTAATCTAATTGTCTCCGAATACAGACAGCTAAACCGATTTTTCTCAGATCTACCCAGGTCAAGAACTTGAGTGGGGTCGCTATAATACATAAGTACCACGAGAAAGGAAACTGAAACCAACACAGGAGGTCCCCATAAGAAAAAAATGTGTAAGTGAATTAAGACTGGTTTGGCATAGTGGTTGAGCACTAGGGACAGTAGCTCTGGCCTACAGAGTGACATTTTCCCAAGCTCAAAAGCTTCACTGCAATTCCAGACCACAGTAGACAGAATATACCAGTAAGCTTATCGCAGGTCATTTCTGGTCTTCGTGAACAAAAAGCTCCTCCCACTTATTTCTGCATTAGCTTGTTTCTGCATTAGCTTTATTTCCGTTTGTTTCAATGCACTTTGATGGAAACAGTCGGAAACAGACTAACCTGCATTCCCGCTAATCTGACTTCGCCTATGTTTATATCTGCAAAAACGTTCTCCGGAGCACTCGCACCCCGGTCCGGGTTTTTATAATGGGTGAGATAGAGAATGATCATACTGGATAATATATGAACTGTGTTCCAGACAGACAAAAACAATTTATCATGACTAAAACTTAATTTCATCACGTCTGCTACTCTTTTAGACACATAATTTATCAAGCGTTATCCAACTAAAATTCATCAAACCTTCAGTAAATTGTACCATAAATCAAAATTGCTTCAGTGCACTATTCTCAAAATTGATCTTAATAAAAAAAAACAACCTAACTATTAAAATAAAAGACAAACAACTACAATAACAAAATATAGTGATTATTATAGAATAGTTGACACCTACTATTGCTCGCTTGAAAACCTTCCTGAAAAGATTGTCCTCCCTTGCATAAAAATCAACCATTTTTAAAGAGGAAAACAAAACGAACAGTGAAATTCCTTCTATTACAACTGCCAATACGTATTCAACTGACAACATCAAATTCTGGCGCGGAGTCTGCTCAATCTTAGCAAATACTGGTTTCAAGTTTTTTTTTTTTTTTTTTTATCAGCTTTAGTAAACAATCCAGTAAAATTTTTGAACTTGCCAAAGGCCTAAATAAATGTAGGCGTGGTTTTATCAAAGAAATCTCGCAGAACTAATGTGATCGTTAGCATAATAAAACAAAAGTAGTGTGTGACTGTTACAATGACATATAGGCGTTCCAATAAAATAGTAGTTGGGTTCCCATATCCATTTCATCTCTTTAAAGTATTAAATAAGGAGTTACGTATTATAATTCGTAGGCGTACGTCCCATTGCACCCCTGACCGTGCCTCCAAGACTGTCTATGGTTTGGCGATGTTGCCTCTCGTATAGACCCCATTCTTAAAATAATATTCTAAAACAAGCTAATCCCCCCTCCTAAGGTTCATAAACAAATTCAAGGGTCCTTTGTTTTTCTTCGGCATTTCCGTATCATTTATTGAGCTACTTCTGAAGCATACCCGACCTGTATGGCATCCTAGCCTTTCAATTGAGCTCTGATTGAAATGAAATAAAAAAAACAGGTTTTTGAACTGAAAGTAAGGAGCAACATTAAAAATTAAAACGAACAGAAATTATTATGTGTATGAAGAGGATTGCCCCTCCTCAACATATCGCTCTTTATGCTAAAGTTTTTTTAGTACTCTTAAAAAAGCTTCCTTTTGTTCTAATTAAACGACCCTTGTGTTTCAAGAGTCGTTCTTAAAGAATTGGGACAAGATTCAAACTTTAGCGTAAAGAGCGAGGTGTTGAGGAGGGAGAAATCACCTTCAAAACACGTATTAATTTCTGTTCATTCTAAGTTTTAATGTTGCTCCTTACTTTCAGTTGGAAAAACTTTTTTTTTAATTTAATTTCTGATCGTTTCTAAGTAATACCAGAAAATTTGGCCCCGTCTCCACTGAGAAATCCCCCTCCCCACGGAAATATCCTTTAGACAATTCAATCCCTGTGAAAATTTACCCTGACAATTACCCTTAACAACTCCACGCGTTAAATTGAGACGGAAAAGAGAAAGCAAGACATTTAAAAAAGAATTTTGTGGGAAACACTGGGGGCAAATTCCCCTCAAGATCTAATTTCCCCAGATAAGTTCACTCCCTGGAATATTCCCTCCCCATAGAAAATCCCCCCATGAACCCCCCCAGCAAAACATTCGCCCCTTCCCACCCAAAAATGCACATATAATTCACAATAATAAATAATATGAGTAAAAAAGGGCAAATTTTATGACTAAAAACCTTTCCCTTGGGGCTAGGGCGGGGGGGGGGGGGGGGGGGGGGGGGGGGGGGGGGGTCATGTTATATACAAAGGTATAGTTATTGGGTCTTTCAACTATGAGGAGCAAAATGGCTAAATGGCTATCAAAATTTGATCGGACGACTTTGGGAAAAAAGGGGCAGGGGAGGGGGCCAGTTTGCCTTCCCATCTTTTTGGTCACTTAAAAATGACACTATAACTTTTAATTTCCGTTCGAATGAGCCCTCTCGCATTATTCTAGGACCACTGGGTCGATACGATCACCCCTAAAAAAAAAAAAAAAAAAAAAAAAAAAAAAACATCAAAAAGCACTTGAAACCACTATAGTAGGGTTTTCTGATACGCTGAAACAGATGGTGTGATTTTCATTAAGATTTTAATAGTTTTAGGGGGTTTTCCCCCCCATTTTTCGAAAATCAGGCGAATTTTTTCAGGCTCGTACACTGTAAAAAACAATTGTTTGAGATTCAACAAAAATTGTTTGTAATGTTTATCAACAGCAAAATTGGAATTTCAACAGCTTAAATTGAATATTACAGATCATTTTGAATTTCATTATCATTATTGAATATCCAATCTGTTGAGAATTCTTGAGAAACAAAAATGTTGGATTCCCATCCCCGAACTGAATTTTCATGCACAACATGTTGAACTTTAGGATCCTTATTGGATTTCCATCTTGTTTGTTGGATTTCCTGTACATTAGACTTTTCCACTCATCATAAAGTTTAGAGGAATCGTCGGTTTCCAGCGAAACCCAAGTAATCATACTACAGAAATAATCCTGTAATCCCGTAAAGTATGATATAACATTTAATAAGTCCGACCTTGTATTTATCTAGAAAGGACCAAAAAAAAATTATTTCTCTTTTATTAATACACTGTAACTATTCCATAAGCCATTAGTGAAAAAAAAAAATCATATGATATTCTTCTGTTGCTCCAAAATATTAATTATAAGCTAACAATGTCGTACACAAATTTATGCATGTACATAAGAACATTTGTACATAAATTCACTTTAAATGACACCATGGTCAAATTCAATATAATATTCTAGAAAGTTTCATCTGCTGTTGAAGTCCAAACCATTTTGATTAATATAACCTATTTGCGTCGAAAATTACATTTTTTTTCTACTGAAAAGTGCATAAATCCTAATAGTTTCAATTATTTGTTGGAATTCAATAAGCAAGTCACAATTTCAGCTGAAAAATTGGATTTTTATTTTGACTTGTTTGAAACCAATAAGCAAGTCACAATTCCAACAGAAAAATTGGATTTTTTTTACTTGTTTGAATTCGAGCAAAACATTTTGTTGGAAATCAATTTTTGTTTTTACAGTGTAGCCTTTAAAGGGTAAGACTAAACTTAATAAAACTTATGTATTTAAAATCAGCATAATAATTCAGTTCTTTTGATATATCTATTGGTATCAAAACTCCGTTTTTAGAGTTTCAGTTACTATTCTCGGGTCGCTCCTTACTTACAGTTCGTTACCACGAACTGCTTGACTATTTCACCTGTCATATATGAACAAAGTAAAATGAATCACTCCTACCTGCTTTAAAAAGCTAGAGCAATCACTTTAAGTCCAGAAAAAACTGATCTTGGCGCAAATTTTACGCAGTATTTTTGATTGAACTGCGGAAATAAGATTATAATGGGTACTTAGATATTATCCCGACCACACTCAAGAAATGAAGTTAATCATAGTGAAATATACCAAAATATGATGGAAATATAGTGCTTTAATAACAAAATTATGGAAACTAAAACAGAGAATTATGGAAAGCAGACCGCCCAGAACGCATTACATTAAAAGCCTAACCAAAATCAACTCTATACATAAAATTAATAAAAAAAAATATTTCCCATAAAATAAGATTTTCAAAAAAAGTAAAGAACTCCATTAAACCAAAAATGAACAAAAATAGAATCAAATAATCTACCAAGCACACAACTACCATAAATCAGTATATCAACAAATAAATGAAACCCAAAAACAAACAGAAATTAAAATAAATAACAGATTCAAACTCAAAACGAGCAGAAATTAATATGAATAAGGTTCTAAGCCCCTTTGCTTTCTAAAAGCCAGAATATAATTTGTACTTTACTGAAAAAAATTCAAATGAATTTACTGAAAAAAAATGTACACTGTCAGTTTAATATACATATGCTGATATTTATTCCTTAAAATCTTAATTAATTTTTAATTTCTTGAAGTTATAAAAATGAAAACATTTAAAAGAATTTTTTCAGTAAATTAAACATTATATTCTGGCTTTTAGAAAGCATAGGGGTTTAGAAACCTACTAGCGACTATTGAGCTCTCTTCTAAAAGCTATCCCCCAGCTCGAAAGTCCTGCCTTTGTCTAAGATTTTGAGACGCCACCTTGTTCAGGTAGATTTTGGTGGATTCTCAGATGTGGCTGATGAGCTTCGAAAGCCTTTGCTGAATAAAATGTATTGTAGGTTTATAAGTCTTGGTCAAATCACACACCCGTCGCAATTGCCACATATCTTGACCCGCGTTTCAATAAAAATGTATATTTCACCTGACGATCTTCTACAAGTTGAGAGCAAAATTGCAAACAAGATAGATTTGGCCTTGCTGGCTGCTGAATCTCAATCAGATGATACAAGTACCGTCGCAGTCCCTGCGATGCAATCATATCAGAATCAAGCCAATTTGTGGGGTTCACATGATGAAGTCCTTATAGTCAATACAGGACATGCTTCGACAGCAGCCGAATATATCATGGCTCTGCACTTCCAATAGGGAGCCAATAATTTCAATGTGCTATGGGGCCCCAAAAACACCTGTACGAAGTTGCAGCGAAATTCATGTCTGTGCCCGCTACCAGTGTCCCTTCTGAAAGTGTTTTCCAAGGCTGGTTTAGATAATTATGAACGGCGGAAACGACGCTCAGGGAAAAACATTGACATGCTGCTGTTTTGAATGATAGCCAGTAGTTTATTTTTCTCTTTTCCTGAGCCCGAATAATTCCAAATCTGGGTTTTTATTATATTCATTTATCTAATCGAAGTTTATTTTATTGTTTGATTTTATATTATTTGAATTTTGAAAAAAATATATACAAAATACCCTTTATTTACCATTTGCGTTACTGAACTTCGGCAAATTGATGAGATAAAAAAAAAACTGATTCGAAATATCGATATCGATATATCGAATATCGAAAGCAAAAATATCGATATATCAATTAATCAAAATATCGGCCAACACTACTTAAAACCCTTGCCCTGAGTGTTCTGAGGGGGTTATCATCCTCAAAGACCTAATTTCCAGAACTTTCAACTACGTTGAGAAAAAATAAATATCTCAAAATTTTGATTGCAGTTTTAGAGAAATGGTGAAAGAGAGAACTGTTTTTCCATTCACAGCAGCTTGTTCATAATTACACCTGAACTTCTGATCTTTGGGTTTATTGTGTTGAAAGTTTCCACTCCGCAATAGATACAATCAACGTTTAATTATAATTTTCTGCCGAATAATACCGACACTATAATAAAACTGATGGTGAGAGAAATCACCCAATCAAGAGCAGTTTTCTATCAATGCCCAAGGCAGTTATTGACTATTTAAAACAATGATAATAAACCACACGTTTCCAATTGTTTCATGAAGTAGATTCCTACCCTACTTTCCGTTTTCGTTTTAACTATGAGAAAATCTTCTGCAATAAAACCTATCGACACTCAAATATAATGCCACCTAAACCTAAAGCGCATGTCCAAAGAACCGAACGACGTTTGCAAGGAATATTTAATGGTCACATCTACCACGTAATACATTTCTTCCTTCTTTTTGACAAGAGTCTTTTGTGAATAAAAAAAAATTATCTGTAGGGTTGGATAAGGAAGGGCTTATTGTTCAGCTGCTTATAGAGATACATTCGGGAGACGCCTTTTGCACTTACGAATTGACCATATACAAGACCATACCCATGTCCGTTTTAACAAGACACTTCTAAGAGTTCAACGACCGTAGGAGCCTCACTTTCAAGAAAAAACTCGCCGGGTTTTAACATAAACATGTCTTATAAGCACCGCCTGACACAGTTACGCTTCTTGAAAAACTTAATGATCCAGTTCAAGTTCGCCCCCCCCCAAAAAAAAAAAAATATAGAGACACCCCTTGAGAGAACAGGCAATGAGCCCTGATACATGTCCAGATTTTAAAATATAGATGAAATTATACAAGTCAAATCAACGTAACAGGCTACGTGACCAATACATTGCTAATTAGTTCGAACAGAATTGCTACCAAAGTGTAATAAAAAGGAAAAGATAAAAATCCAACCATAAACGTCATAAGGATGATGTCATAAATTCTCTCAGAGGAAGGTAATCTGTCACGATACTAGTCACGACCCTCTGCTGATAACATTATTTTGCAAAAAATTACTTTTTCAAGATTTGTACAAACATGACTATCTAGTAATGCTGCTTTTTAACTCTTTAGTCTTGGACTACTTGAATATACTTAAGCATAAAATCGTTTACAAACTTTTGTGAAGAAAATGGACTCAATTGGGTGTCCTCGAATCAAATAACTTGTGAAGTTTCTATCATATGGTTAACACTGAGTCGTGGTAGCATAAATTTCTGTTATTCGTTGCATCAACTGTATATATCAATCATTGCTGGCAATTTTTTTAATTACTTCATGCGATCTTAAACTTTTAAGTCTTATAAAAGCAATCAGAAATATAGGATTTTTATAGCACTTTTCGGTAATTGATTACCATCATTGTAGTGATGTCCGCTGAGCTGAGTAGAGTATGGTAGATTGTTACTGTATTTCCGCACAGTTAACATTATCGAGTAATACGGAAATCAGAAACCAGAAAAGGAGGACACAGGAGCCACCGCAAAAAAAACTCCACAGATACTCATTGACAATTTCTAATGACTCCAATTTAGTATTCAACTGTTCCTGGCAAGTTTCTATCAAATTCTTATCCTGGAATCTACCAACGTCTTAGCTTCCCAAAAGGTAGTCACCCTTCCTAAATTTCAGTTTTAGATTAACCCTAGACACTACTAGATGGTGATCTTAAGTTTTAGTATCAATGAAAATACTTCTATATATCCTAGTGTCTTGTATCGATCCAGCCAGTCTTCGGTTTACAAAAACATAACCAATAAGGTTAGGTATCTTACCATCGTGTGAATACCATCTTAACATATGGACAATTTTATGACTAAATTTGGTAACCACTTTTGAATCTTTTTCTAGATTCACTGGCTTTGTACATTTTCTGACAAACGCACCGTTTTTACGATTTTCGGACTGACAATTATAAAGTTGGATGTGCTTATCAAAAAGAATGACTCCAGTTTTTGTGTATCGTCTGTTAATTTTTCAATCGAGTCCCTATTGATTTTTTCTTTCGCATTGCATGAATTGACTTCACTGGAAATGAAGTTTCTTCTTCTTTTTGTTACTTTATTTTTTGTTCTTCCCTTTTTGGTAGGAAAGGGTGGATATAGCTCCGTTTTTGGTAGATAGGCATGGGTATGTATGGTGAACATAGAAAACCAGTTGTATTTCCATCTTCAACTTTAGAATCTTCATCATTCAGGAATAAATCCTTTGAAAAAATTGACGTTTCTAATGTCACTTTTTTATAACTAATTTTTTTTTCGTATGGGTTTGAAATGGCTTCATAGCTAAAACTGACTCATACTGACCTTTCTTCTTCTCATTTGGATTAATATGGAGACACTTTCGCATAATAAATATATTTTACCATTTTCGTCTAGGCACAAGTGTCAGAGTATTGGTAAGGACGATTGGTATAGAGAAAGCCTTATAGATAAACTATGTCTGTAGAATGGAGCGGTGTGTAGGGTGTGTGTGGAGTGGTGTGTAGCTCCTTTGTATATTTATTGGAAATAATGAACAAAAGGAAATTTTCCTCCGCCCCTCCAGTCTTCAACCATAGTTAAAATTAAATCCTTCTTTTTTTCTTCCGTTTTCTTCTCCACTGCTAGCGGGGCACTGAAACAACATAGAAAGCTGTATAAGGGCTTACTTAAAAGGAAGTCGCCATATCTAATACCTTTGTAATAAAAAAAATATTTAAAACATAATACAGTTTTTACATGAAACTACACCTTCATATACAAGATGATATAACTCGTATATCTTTGGACAAGATATGATATAACACACGTATATCTTAAAAATTGCTTTTCCCGGGTATGATGTAATATTTGAGTGATTCAGCTGCTTGATTCCCTTTGGTTTATTCTTTATTTGAATTAAATAAATAAAAAAAAGGAGTAACATTATAACTTAAAATGAACAGAAATTACTCCGTATGCGAGGGGGGCTGTCCCTTCCTCAAGTCTCGTCAATCAGAGGTATTTTCAAAGAGCTTTAAGATTTTAGCGCAAAGAGCGTGGGCTGAGGGAAGAGGAAGCCCCCCTTAACAACAGAATAATATCAATTCGTTTGTTTTCAGTTTTGATATTGCTCCTTACTTCCAGTTGTTTAAACTTGTATTTTTTTTTAATTTAATATATACTTAGAAACCAGTGTATAATAGTCACGTTTATGTACTACACGTATAGAATAAATTTCATAAGGGAAGCTTCAATAGCATTAGGCAGGTCATTGACAAACATTTTCAAAATGTTTTGCCCGTTTCTCTTTTTCGCCCGTATATATATATATATATATATATATATACTATATATATATATATATATATATATATATATATATATATATATATATATATATATATATATATATATATATATATATATATATATATATATATATATAATATATATATATATATATATATATATATATATATATATATATATATATATATATATATATATATATATATATATATATATAGTATATATATATATATATATATATATATATATATATATATATATATATATATATATATATATATATATATATATATATATATATATATATAAACGGGCAAAACATTTTGAAAATTTTTGTCAATGACCTGCCTAATGCTATTGAAGCTTCCCTTATGAAATTTATTCTATACGTGTAGTACATATAAATGTGACTATTATACACTGGTTTCTAAGTATATATTAAATTTTAAATATATTAAAATTATATATTATATATTATATATATATATATATATATATATATATATATATATATATATATATATATATATATATATATATATATATATATATATATATATATATATATATATATATATATATATATATATATATATATATATATATATATATATATATATATATATATATATATATATATATATATATATATATATATATATATATACACCCCCTTAAAATTTAAGTTTGCCAGATAATTTTCTTCTCAAAACAAAGGGGCTGATACAAATAAAATGCTGGAAATTTATTATTGTGCTTGATTATTGCCAGATATGCTTGATTTTTGTGTATTTTATGGTTTCTCATGAATTCCAACTCTTTAATTCAAAAATAGGCAAATTCTGTAGATATTACACACACGAAAAAAACCGTCGGCTTTTCTTTGCAGGACCAAGCAAAAATGAATTACCTTGTCATCGCCGCCCAGGATACCCAGGGCACGTTACCAGAATAAAGTATTTAACTAAAACGTCATTTATGACGTCATTCATCATCTTGTATACGAAAATGCAGTCTTTTTTCCAAAAAAAAGTTTAATTTTAAATACTATGTAGTGTTAAATACAAAAGCGCTTAGATGTAGCAATTTTCCTTTAAAATATGCCCTTAAACAGCTCTCTATGATGTTTCAATGTTCCACTAGCAGCGGAGGCCAAAAACGGAAAAAAAGATGCTTCCCATGCAGAAAAAAAGCTATTTTCCCTGTTATTCAAACCAAGGGACTTTAAGTTTCCTGTATAGGGTTTACGGCCAATTTGAACGGCGTTTTTTTTTTCGGTCCAACACATTTTTTAGGAGTTTCAGGCTTTTTTTTTTTTTTTTTTTTTTTTTTTTTTTTTTTTTTTTTTTATTATTGCTATGGGCCGTGTTTGTCTTTTACTGGATTGCAGCTACCGCTGCAACCACGATAACTAGTCGCGGCGACCGCATACGCTTAGCACCACTTCCCCCTCCTTACTTCTATTTTCAAAAAATCGCTCTTTCTCCAGATATGCCTGCATGATAACTAAACAACTAAAGCTCCATAACTGGAAGGAAATTGTTGTTGATAGATAAGATATAAAAAAAAAGAAGATAATCCCATCTGTATTCGTAATTTTTTTTTTTATATTTTTTTGAATCTTCGATGACCTAACTCTTAAGAGAACTGAAAAGACTAGAATTTTTATGAATTTCGAGAATTATTTTGAGAATAGCAAAGGCTCTGAAGAAAATGGTGCTAAACGTGAAGGTAGAACACTCCAAGTAAACTAAAACTGCAACACCAATTTTATTACAAATACAAATTAATCACCAAATAAAACTTTCATTAGGTATAGTGCGGGTAAAATAATTTCATGATGTGGGTAAAAAAATAAATAAATTGGTCACTGCTCCCAGCTTCAGTTCTCAAAGCTATCTTCAGAAGCATTTGTGAAAGATTAAAATCTCAGCTTGTTTTTCCCAACACGTTATGAAATCCAACACATGACCAATGAAGTGTACAAAAAGGTTATTCACAATTCTTTTTATTTTTGTCTACTTTTTTCCTATTTCCCGTGGGTGTTTTTCTGAAAGTTCGAACTTTAATTGCAGATGTAATTACATGTTATCATAAAACCAAATAGTTACATAAAACTAAAATGCATATTTACATAAACGTATATATTTTTATAGAAAAGAGAGGGCGAGAGAGAGGAGCAAAGAGAAAAGGATGGAGGAAGAGAAAGAGGGGAAGAAAAAATGTTTAAAGAAGCTAGGTCCAAAGAGGGAGTAAATTTGCATTTTTCAAAAGCAGAGAACACTAACCTTTGATGAATGACTCTGAGCTCTTTTATGTCTAGGGACGAAGCGACTCAACGGGTCTCCAATACCCAGTCCAGATTTACTATCAGAGCCAAAATCAACCGTAAAAGCTAATGGAGGTACAGATTTTGAGCTCTCTTCCAGAAAAGTCTGCTCTTCCTCGGCTTCTGCTTCAATTTCCTTTTCAGCAAGGTCTGGCGAATTTCCTGACGTTACTTTTTCATCATCTGTAACTGGAACTTCGTCATAAGCTCCAGAGCTTTCTTGGCCTAAAATACCACCTCAAATAAATACTTATTTGCGCAATTAACAATTAAGTGATCTGGCAGACTGGACTCACACTTAACCCTAGTTCTACTACCCAGTACATTCCATGTTGGCGTGGAGCGTCGGACAAAGTCTTCTTTTATGTATCCGACTGTTTATATATTCCCTCTTTGACATTTTTAACATGTCGATGAAAATCGCATAGCATGCAATATAACTAAAACAAAAAAAAAAAAAAAAAGGAAAGAAAGACAGCAAAGCTAAACTGGACTTTTGATAAATATGAACATGCAACAGACTGGATCCAGTGGGGTCAATTTACTAAAAATCCGGAAGGGGAGGGGGGATATATCTTTCATCTAAGGTGGGGGAGGGGGCACGTTCGTTTTTTTTTTTCTTTTTTCTATGGAAAATATCATAAACGACATTATGTTAATATAAAAAAGGCATTATTCAATGAAAGCGGTTTTAGGAGTTTACCCCCCGGAAAATACCCCCCCCCGTGGAAATTAAGGCTTTCTAAATTTAAGAATTTTATTTGAATTTTATTTTTTTATTTCCCTAGGGGAAAAGAATTTTGGTACTTGTGCATTATGCGCCACTCACTCAAGTTTACGCTGTGTAAAATTCGAGAAACACACCAGTTTTTTCGTTACTTTAGAAATAAATTTGGGCTATAGATTTGCATATTAGGGGGGGGGGGGTGAAGTATAGCGGGTCTGCATGAAAAATGTTTGTTTGGTACAATTATTCTGCATAGAGAAGTGTATTTTAAAGCCAAATATACGGCCATGAACATAGTAAAATAACAGTAAAATAACATAAATGAAAGGCACAAATAACATAAACTTTGATCAGCGATCGTCATAAAACACTTAAATGAAACACTACATTAACCTAATAATCAGGGGCGGATCCATGATTTTTTTTAAGGGGGGGGGGGGGCGCAAAATAGATTGGTCCGAGAAACTTGCGTTAGGAGCAAGTTTAGTTAACGAAAACTTGAGTTAATTAAGTAAATTACACTACTTTAGACTACGCTAGGGGGGGGGGGGGGGGAACGCCGGCCACCAATGAAAGTATCCCAAAAAAAGTTACTTTCCAAAAATACAGTAGGAGGGGGGTATTCAAGGGGGCAAACACTCCCCTTGTCCCCACTATTGACGCTCCTGATTGGATCACTAATAAATTAAAAAGAATACCTGAAAATTAAAAAAATTTGATAACTTTATGTCCTCAAAAAGACGAGTAAAGTAAAAGCCTACTACTATTTAATTATCTAAAAAAGTATTAAACTTACAGATAGTTTCTCGAACTCAGGAATAAACTTTTATTCAACCAAATTGACATCACAGTCGTTTTGTTAGTGTCAAACACAATTATTCACACATTAGAGGAGCATGGCTCCTCTATTCTTAACATTAAACATTAGATGTTTACGCCTTAGCTGTTGACGATTTGATAGATTTAATCGTTCCGTAAAGATGTGAAACGATTTGGGGAGTACGCGGTAGGAAAGAGAAGATGTAATATTTCTCAGACACAGCCTAACAGGAAATATCTCGCGGTAGTGGGAGTAATAATAACCATTTGTCTCTTTTAAAACCCTTATTTATTCCAAGCTTTAACTTAAATGAAGACTAAAAAAACTGCTGTTTTTCTTGTCAGCGAATTGGAGATGGGTACCAGAACCTAGAGGTGTACTTTGGCATAGTGGCTGTTCTAGGGGGGAGGGGGCAGAGGCGCACTTGGCCCCAGGCGCAGAAATTTTAGAGGCACAGAATTCCAAATAAATATTGGAACGGTTATAATCATTTTGTAATTTTTGAAATTTCTTTTTTATTCAAATAAAGAAGATGGCGCAGTTGACAGTAAGTATAAGCAAATTGGATCCGAAATTTTCATTTTTCCCAAATCTTCATCACCATTCTTTGAAAATAAAAGTAATTAGACCGAATTTAAGTAATTTTAATATTTTGTGATTTTTGTGATCAAATTTTGTTAATAAATGAATTTTTTGTTTAATTTGGCCTAAAAACTTTTGGGAGACAAAGGAGGAGGGGGGGGGGCTAATCAAGATTTTGCCCCGAGGGCAAGAGAGGCCAGAACCGCCACTGTCTTGGCCAGAGAAATACTCAGAATTTGGCTATGACATTTGTAATCACAATAAAAAAAAAAAAAAAACGTTTATGAGCAACATAGAATCCATGGATACAAAACACCTATCTCTTTCAATCTTCGCTTATGCAAAATACCACAAGACATCAATTTTTCTCAGAAATGTCGCTATTATAATAAAAGTTGTAATTACTTGCAACGGTGTTAGTCTTTAATTGTTACTTGGCCACATACCAAGTAATTAGTTTCATTCATTTCAATCTTGTTTTTTACTCAAAATGATTTGCAAGGATGCGTCTATAAAACTGCTCAATCATGCAAACATAATCAACAATTAAATAAGAATTTAATGACTGTACCCTAGGTTACTGACTTTTTCTTTTGGCAGGCATCTTAAATCAAGTACGTCGTTTTTGATAATTTGAACCATAGGTTTTTTATGGTTGAAGAGATTTTAAAATTAAAAAAATATTGTGGCGCAGTATTTAGCAAATCTGACGATATTTGGAAAAACTCAAGCGGAATTATTTCTTTAAACACCGTGTTGGTCAAGAACCAGTGATGTCACCATAATTGATATTTGAGTTCTTTTTTTCCCTCAAGCCACGGAAAACATGCTATCCAAAAATAAATGTTTTTATTTAAATTTATATAATGGCTTCCTGAGATTCTAGATTGACAACGAGAGAAGACAGCTTTTTGATGGGTCAAACGGTTGAGTTATTCCTTTTTTAAACGAGTTAAAAAGTGAGAATCACCAGGCTTGTAGTCAGGAGCGTAGCTTCAGCCTTTTTATCGGGGGAGGGGGGGGGGGGCAAGAAGGGTCCACGCCCAGAGAGTAAAGAGGCAAGGGCTATATAATAATTTTTTCTCTCCAAATTATGGGTGGCATTGCCCCCCTCCACGACGCCACTGCTTGTAGTACTACAGCCTGGGTTCGCGTTTGAGGTTAGCTTGTCCGAATGATAGCACAGGCTTTAATATGCTTTATGTGACACCAAGATACGATATATTCGATGTGAGCTTTATCCTCTGCTAATTAGAAAAAAATTCTTATGAAAGTAAGGAGCGAAGGTGAAACTTAAAATGAATGAAAATTATTTCTTCACATTTATTCAACATATATGTGCAATATTGGTACAATTATACTGACTCGCAATATTTCCCTAAATTTTTAGAATTTTGAAAAACTAGCGCTTTACTGAAAACTGAACTTACTTGAAGTTTGGAAAATTAAAACTGTATTCTAAATTTACTGATTTCGTGGCCGATGAAAGACTATTGAGATGTTGGGACCCTTATTAATCAGTCTTTTAGTTTCTGCATAGTTCATATTTTCTGCTCCTAATTGTGTTGCCTTGCGTCAATATTGTGTTTTCAGGAAAGCGCTAGTTTCCAGAATTTTACAAATTTAGCTATTGCAGTTTTTCTGCTGCATCATTGTGAAAATTTGGAGCTTCTCAGAAGAAAGTATACTTTCGTTATTTTTGCTTCTTGGGCCTCAACATTTTACGAGATTTAAAATCATTTGAAAAAAAGTGCATAAAAAAAACGATGAAAGCAAAAGAGTCAATATTTGATAATTGGAAGCTAGAACTTCAGGCCGTAGTTCACGAGCCAGAGAATGAAGTCCAACAAGATATAAAGCTTTCTAATGTTTGCGCTATCGAATCAATTCAAATTTTTACCCTAACGGAGTCTATGGGTGTGTTGGATCAGAAACAAGAAGGAGATGAATGCGAACGCTCAAGGTGAAAGCACTTTCGAGGGGTATCAGGCTCTTTTAGCAATTTTTTCATGAGAAGTTTTATTTTTCAAAACGCATTTCAAACTATCGGTTATTATGGAATGTGGTTTGCTCTTTACTAGGTTGCTAAACGCGCTGACAGGGGTAGCACTAAAAAGGAGGGATTATAAACCTCTGGTTATTGATGTTGGACCATGTAGATTTGTGGGTACCCCTTTTCATGCTTTCCAGCATTTCTGCTGAGAATATTGTACCAAAAAATGCTTTTTCTGGTGGACTATGTGACTTTATGAGGGAGTGATTGAGACAAACTTACAAAGAGCAAACAGATATGATCAAGACCTTTAGAATCAGTCATTAAACGTCTCTCGATAATGCTACAGTAGATTGCTACTTCTGCTAGTCAGTCCACAATTCATAAAATTTACTAGGGGGTGGGAGGGAGAGTATACAAGAAGGAGGATTGTAAAACTCAAGTTAGAGGTTTTCGACCATGAAGATTGCGGCAGTGCTTTCTTTCATACTTACTAACATTGCCACTCCGGATATGGCACCAATAAGTGCCATTTTTGGTGCCATATGGCACTTTATGATGGTGCTTATCAATAAAAATTTATAAGAGTCACGCAAATCTTATAACTATATTTTAAGTTAAACCTAAAACACCTCTCTATGACGTTTGCAGTAGCCTGCTAGTTCCGTTAGTCAGTAGACGAGTTATGAAAAATATTAAGTGGATAGGGAGGGGGATATATAGAAGAGAGGGGACTGAAACCCTAAGGAGAGGGGGCACTCGACCATAGAGATCATAACAGTACCCTTTTCATTCCTCCCAGCCTTTTCGTTCCGAAAGTGGCACCCAGAGTGCACTTGTTGGTGCCAAGTTGGACTTTTTGAAAGCGTTATCAAGTTTATAAAAAGCGATTAGATATAAAAATTACTTTCAAATGAACCCCAAAACAGCTCTCAATGATGTTCTAGTATCCCGCCGCCCAACCCTCCCATCCGAGAAATGGCAGTCAGATTGCATTTTCAGGGTGGCATATGGTACTTTATGATGTCATTATCAAGTCAAATCAATAAAAAGCGATTAGGTATAAAAATTAGGTTTTAAATGAGCCCTTACACACCTTCCTACGATATTCCGGTGCCCCGCCCAGCCTTTCCACTCCAGAAATGACACCCAAAGTGCTCTTTTAGGATTCCATATATATATATATATATATATATATATATATATATATATATATATATATATATATATATATATATATATATCTATATATATATATATATATATATATATATGGGACTTTATGATATATATATATATATATATATATATATATATATATATATATATATATATATATATATATATATATATATATATATATATATATATATATATATATATATATATATATATATATATACATATATATATATATATATATATATATATATATATATATATATATATATATATATATATATATATATATATATATATATATATATATATATATATATATATATATATATATATATATATATATAAACTCTTGCTTTTAAACGAACTCTTCATTTCTTTATGATGTTCCAGTGCCCCGCTAGCAACGAAGAAAACAAAGGAAAAAAAAGAGGACATATAAGTGCTACTCATGCAATAAAGTGACTTTCCTTATAGTTCAAGGTGGAGGACTGTAAATTTCCTACACAGGGTTTTGGCAATGGTTATTCCAATGGTACACTTCTCGTTTTTGGTCTTACCCTATTTTCGATGGGTTTTGGGATCTTTTTCCAAATTTGTTTTAGAAAAAGACAAAAAAAAAAAAAAAAAAAAAACAGGGAAACTTTGGTTTTAAAATAACATTTTACTATTAAGACTAGTCGATATAAAACTAACATTCCTAAATCAGTTAAAAATGGTGATTTATTCTCACTACATTTTTTAAGCGCATTTTAAACTTCTGGTTACTGTGGGCAGTGATTCTAAGTTAACAAAAGATACCTGATGCAAGTAATTCTCTATACAGTTAGCGCGTTTCCGATCCTCACAAGAAATTATACGCTATGTTTTCTTTTCTCTTGTATATCTGTCATCCATCAGCCACTTCGGCTAGTTAGAAAAAAAATTGTCACATCACCCAGGTCGTGTTTGATGAAATGGAACAGAACTAAAATTTCCTATTGTTGCACCTAAAGTTACACTCGGTGCAACTATTGCCTGAAGTTCATATTTATAGAAGCACATCTCTAAAGTATACGAAGAGAAAATAGACACACCAAAGCAAATCTTTTCTTATTGAGAGAATAGCGTTTACTTCTTTCACTTATTCCGAGGAGACGCCCTTTTTTCTGCCACCTAGTGCACATCTCAGAGCTCCAAGCGTGCCACCGAGCCCCACCATGCGTAGCATATACCCCGCACAACGCCTGACGATTTCGCCAATCTTGGCACACGACACCTGGTGTGCGTGATTTCTGAAATTCAGCACAACCATCAATTTACTAAACACACCAATACAATAGTGTGAGTGCATAAAGGCTTGCATAACTAGCCTATAGTAGATTAAAAAGATGGGTTCTCTTTCTTTATCAGCTCCTCATCTTTTCTTTTTGTTTATACACATACCCCCTCCCCCTCCGAAGTGTCCAGATTTGAACGATCCTCCCACATTTCCCATCATGTGTCGTATAACTTATAGACCGTTTTGGGGTGCTGACGATATTGCCTCCCCAACATGTTTCTGCGTAAGCGCCTACACAGTGCGGCATATGACCCCCAGTTCTTTTAGTCTGTCTACACAAAAAAGAAGAAGAAAAAACAATTCATTTACCCCCGTTTGGTTAGTGGTCAGTGCAGAGTGCTGGTGTGTTGTGAAGTCAGGATCAAAGGACGGAGCGTAGAGCAGGATGCAGGTACAAATGCAGAGTCGGTGACACCTAGGCGTGTGAACTTACTTCAGACCCACTAAGAATTGAATATTCAAATGGTTTCAAATCAGTTTGACCCGGGAGAATGATTTATCACTTGTCATATGGGTAAGTAAAAAAGGTATATTCAATTACACTATTCTTCAATATGTAACGACTCGAAAAATTTCGCATACAAAACATCCACTTTGAAAAACTGAATCCACAAACAACTGAATAGTTATTAACATAAAACTTTGAATATACACCCAGATTTTCGGCTTGAATAAATAAACATATACTAGTTACTACTTTCACGTTGAATCTAACAAAGAGACTGTTTAAAAAAAGGATCTGTCTTGGAACACCTGCTTTAAAACTCACCTGCACTTAATGAGTCTTGTAGCATAACTGCTTAACAGGTCCAGTCAGAAGTAATTATTTTTACTGCTACAAGCTCAAGTGTATATCAAGATTTCGCTAAGTGAAATAACAGTGGTTTCATACTGAAATAGCATCTTTTCTTGCAAAAAAACATGAAATTCCTTTTTTTTCAATTTGCCATGAAAAAATCACAAGTCTCCCACCTAAGGATCAGACCTTCAACCATCTTTACAGACAGTCTTAAGTGTTCGTGCGTCGAACTTTTAAAAAAGGGAAAGGATAGGGTTCTAGAAAGGGTCCTTCAAAAATTGAGTTTAGTAAGACGTTTATAAATTATGTACTTTAGAACAAAAATCCAGATTTTGGCACATTTTCATGCGTTTTTTCGCAATTGCTCTGAAGGGGGGGGGATCTTACGACCAGCCTCAAAGGCAAATTGTCCTATTACCTCTTGATAAATGCTATTTTGCATCAGCTCTTTGATCTTTTTTGCCCTTGAGCACCCTCGTAGCTCCCGATAGCATCGGATCAGCTCTCCAAGTAGTATGTAACACACATGACCCCAGGATTAGGGCTTCAAATTATACAATTTGCCAGCCTTCACAGACATATTTGAGTAGACGGGGAGGACAGGCTGCACCCTGACACTGACTCCTACAGTAAATTTGAAAATGTAAGATTGGAGGTACGTGTTGGATCCGTCGTCCTTTAAACGAGTGCAAAGGGTCGAAGCTGCGGAACGAGTCGGTGCGAAAATTTACCAAGTCTAAGATACTATTTCTGATACATATAATGCACTATGTTCAGATTGATTTAGGACAGCCATGCTGTAATTTCGACCAAAGGATACCAAAAACAGAGCATTCACACTTTTAGCTAGACGATTTGGAGACAAGAGCAAAGTAAAGTTGAACAAATAAGGTTGGAGATGGGGTGTTTGTACTATGACCACAGGGGTCTGTACACGGGAAGTAGAGCACAGCAGGCCAAAAGAGCTCGGAGACAGAGCATACGCGCAATGGGCAAGGCAAAGAAAAATAAACAAAAAACACGGGCAACACATGGCCCTTAACTAGGTTAACCCTATTGCATTGACTATGATTATTTAATGTTTCCACTTACAAGTAAAACTCATATTTTGAACGTGACAATCTGAAAAAAAAAAATATCAAAATGTTTAAGAAAAACGTGCCCAAGGACAAGCCACGTCATGACATTCAGAATGAATGAAAATTCTGACTATTATCTGATGCCCATATTTAGATATAATAAAAAACAACTCGTCAAGTCTTGATGACCAAGACAAATATCCTTAAGTGTTCGTATGAATCACTTTGTTAGTCTTTTAAACTGACTTAATTATAGCTCAATTATAAACAACCAGTGATAAATTGTACTATATTATCTCACAAGATAATTTCCATGAAAAACTAGAAAGACAATCGTTTTTTCTTGACTGAAAAGATATCATTGGAAAGAAACTAGTGCATATAACGATTTTCAGTTGCAGAACCCTTAATCAAAACCACGCTGTAAAAAAAAAAAACAACATAAATCCCTTTTTTCACTGCAATTATATAAATACGCTACAAGAATTTGGTTACCATGCTGAAACCCAGCACAAATAGATGAGAGAATCAAGGACCTACATTACTTTACTACATATACAGGGGCGTCGTTAGGAGGAGGGGGCAAGGGGGCACTTGTCCCCCTCCAATAATTCGGAAAAAATATTATATAACACTTTCCCCTTACTCTCCGGATATATATATATATATATATATATATATATATATACATATATACATATATATATATATATATATATATATATATATATATATATATATATATATATATATATATATATATATATATATATATATATATATATATATATATATATATATATATATATATATATATATATAGATATATATATATATATATATATATATATATATATATATATATATATATATATATATATATATATATATATATATATATATATATATATATATATATATATATATATATATATATATATATATATATATATATATATATATATATATATATATATATATATATGCAACCCTTCTTGGTAATTGGTAATAACGTGCGATCTTATACATTCTAAAAACGGAAATTTTATAACAATAAGTAATCAACAAATTTCTTTTTAATACTGATTAAGAATACGTACAATTCCTTAAATTTAAAGATATTACTCAAAAGTTAGTAGCATAAGAAATTTGAACAATTTACGAAAGGGAGGGAGGAAGATACAGCCCCAAAAGGGAGTGAACACAACCCTGCTTAATTCCTGATTTGATACAAAACCAGCTTAATTCCTACCTTAACCGCAGCAGTGTTATTCTCGTACATAGCACTAATGACTTCAATGTATTTGTGTGGTATACCATACGAGGATAAGACCTTCGCTAAAGCTTTTCTATCAGCTGAATCAAACGCTTGCCCATAATATATATATAACTGAGGACTAAAGGTGTTTTAAGACTCAGGCACTTCTCAATTATGAATCTATGAGTGAAAATTTGGTCGACACATCCCCTACCTTCCTAAAACCACAATGTTCTTCTCTTAAAACTAAAACTTTGTCTACATCATCTCTAAGTCTAAAAAGTATTATCATACTAAGTAATTTGATACCTACAGAAAACAGGCTAATGCCTCTATAATTACCACACTCGCTCTTATCACCTTTCTTATACAGGGGTTTAATTAGGGTTTTCCTAAGATCGCTAGGTACTACCCCTTTTTCAAAAATCATGTTACCTTCCTCAACTAATTTCAAGATAGACACAACTCCTCATTTAGAATTTTACCTTAAACAAAATATTTCAAATAGAAATAAAAGAGCCATTATTCCATATATGAGAATGATTTCTGCCTCTTGAAGTTGGCTTGGTCCAACAAGTATCTGTAGCCAAACGGCACCACAGCACTCAGTGGCGACGATTCTATAAACGTAGGGGGGGCATGATTTGGTCGACTTTCAACAATGAAAATGCAAAAAAAAAGTTTGCTTTCCAAAATCTAGTCCCCCCCCCTCCGTTAGCGTCACTGTCGGTACTAATTGCAATAATATCTAGGCTCCATCTAAAAGCTAGCTGACTGTTGGTTTGTATTATTTTTTTTTTTGTATTTTTGTCTCATCAAAGGTTGATTCATAATACTAAATTATATAACCTGAGAGTAATCCAACAAAATCAGCAAATTTAGGAAGCAGAATAGGGTTACATCCAGGTACCAGGAGGGGGGGGGGGCAGATAAACTGGAAGCGACTCAGAAAATCCAATAAATATAAATTTTCTGAATGTAATAAAGTAGGAATTTCGTTATTATTGTCGTTTGTTTAGAATCAAACAGTTCGTGATAACGAACCGTAAGCAATGGAGCGATGCGGCTCAATAGTAACCGAAACTGTAAAAAAAAAACAGAGCCTTGATAATAGATATATCAAAAGAATCTAATTTTGATGCTTATTCAAAATATATAAATTCATGAAGTTTAATGTTACCCGTCAAAAGTTACGAGCCTGAGAAAATTAACCTAACTTTTAAAAAAAGGGGAAAACACCCCTAAGGGATCAACTGATCCTAACGAAAATCACATCATGAGATTCAAAATATCAGAGAACCATAGTGTACAGGTTTCAAGCTCCTACATACAACAATGTGGAATTTTGAATTTTTTGCCAGAAGCAAGATCACGGATGCGTGTCTTCTTTTTTTTTTAAGGGTGATCGTATCGAACCAGTGATCCTAGAAGATCGGGAGGGGTCTCATTTTATCGAAAATCAAAACTTCTAGTGCCTTTTTAAGTGACCAACTAGAGGGTCCTGACGTTTGATGACCTTTAAGAATCTGTGTGTTATAAAAGTGAAACCTTAGAAAATAGATCTTCTGCTTAAATGAAGTATAACACACAATATTGTTTTCAGCTTCACAACTTTGCTCAATCCCAATTTATAAGGTTTTAAAGATATGCAAATACATTTCCAAAATTTTGAAAATAACATTGATGTGGCTTAAAATTCTACTCAAATAACAGGAATCACATTTTCAGAACTAAAGCCAGAGAAAAATAAATTGATAACTGAAGACTAAAGTAAAACGTTGTTTGGTCAAAATTTCAATATAGGTATGGTCATGCCAACATACCTTTCATAGGTATGTCAACAAGTACCTGTCATGTAGGCAGACTTCAGGACCCTCTAGAGGGACAAGGAGTTGAGGTAGGTACTTCAAAATACCTTCCCGGGGCATACTTTAGCCTGCAGAACCATCCCTAAAAGTTTCATTTTCCTAACCCAACCCCTTTCCAAGATAACCCAAGGTAGCTAGAGTAGAATTTTAACCCATTGCTTAAATATGCTATTGGCTATTGGGAACCATAAGATATTTTCGGGGGGGGGGGGATTGTTTTACAAGGCGATAAGCGCGCGAAAAGTCCCCCCGAAAAGTGAAGTTTCGTTAACGCTAATAAAATAAAACAAGATGGGATGAAAATATAATAGTTCAGAAATAAATTTGGGCTATATATTTGCACATTACGGGGGGGGGGGGGAGTGGGGGTAAAGCATAGCATATATTAAATACGTAACATAATCTAACCTAATCAACCCAACTTAGGTACCTTTTCTAGTCCCTCTAAACCCCAAAAAACTAAATATTAAATCTATAGTTCCCAGAGTGAGAAACCCTCTGCAATGCCTATCTTTATACAGCGTCTCGTAGAAGTGTTGGGCATTATCCTATCTGATTTTCAATACTATTGTCGCGCGCTTACCGCTTTGTAAAACAGTACTGGGGGATTTTCTGGTGAGAGTGGTTAAGTGGGAGGATATTTCCATGGAGGAGTTTTCGTGGGGGAAGGGAATTTTCCATGGGAGGGGAACTGGATTTCCCAGCATTAATTAAAAAAAAAACATCAGAAATTAAATAAAAAAAACAAGATTTTTCAACTGAAAGTAAGGAGCAACATTAAAACTTAAAACGAACTGAAAGTATTACGTATTCCCCCTCCTCAGTAGCTCGTTCTTTACGTCACTTCTAATAAGTCAAATTTGGTTAATGCTAATGAAATAAAATGAAATAGGATGAATATATAATAGTTTAGAAACAAATTTGGGGTATATATTTGCACATTAAGGGGAAGGGGTGGGGGGGGTAAAGCAAAGCATATATTAAATACGTAACCTAACCTAACCTAGGGACCCCCCCCCCCCAAAAAAAAAAAAAAAACAGTTTAAATATCGTAAACGCAATGACAACTACTTCTTTACATTCCATTTCTGAATAGCGGTCTCTTGAAAATAACCAGTCTGGCGGGTTTCGTCTCTCATTAGTATATAAAAGCGACCATATAACGCACCAGTACCAACTTTAGCGCAAAGAGTGAGGTACTGAGGAGGGGGCAACCCCTCATATACGTAATAATTTCTGTTCGTTTTCAGTTTTAATGTTGTTCTTTACTTTCAGTTGAAAAAACTTTTTTTTTTTAATTTAATCTTATGATATAAACTTTATTGTCACTCATCTCCCCGACGCACGTGCCTGATTGGGAAAGACCGGATATTTTTACCAAGAGACTATTTTACTTACGAAATATTGATCGTATTCCGTCCAAAAATCTTCTTCTCATTTGAAAGGGCTCTGTTATTCTTCTTAAGATTCAGATATAGCACAATCAACAGCCAAAAACTAAGTAAAACCAAACCCATGTACTTGTAATAAGCAGAACATTATCAGCGGCTGGTGCCAATTTCAGAAATAATTTCAGTCAAAATGCCTTTCACGACTACCCGACAATATACTTCATCAGAGTCGAGGGTCGTATTTAACTAAAGTTTTTTTTTGTGATAAAGAAAGAAACGAACCTATTGATTGTGGGTAGAAAGTGAAACTTCTTTTTTGACCAATGATCAATAATTATTTTACTTACGGACAGTAAGCAATTAAAGCATTTCCTATTTGATATGGTTTCACTAAACAATTATAGGCAGTAAATACTGAAGTCAGTAGCCGTAATGTCAAATATTAATTGTAGTGGTTACCAAAAACCCTTGACAAGAAACATAAAAAGTTCACGTCATCGAATTCGAATCTACGACTTTGAAAAATAACATTTTTTTTGCACGATTCTAGGGGAAGGGGGGGTGCATTTGGTAACTTTGTCTACCCCCCAGGCAGGGAGGCACGACCACAAGATTTGGATGCAAAAGCAAATAAAGGAACATAAGTCAAGGTAAGACACAGTGGTGACAGGTCTGAACTAAACATCTGGGTGCTTGTATGATATAGTGCCGACCTAATATTCTTCATCTAAGTTGAACCTGTTTCTCTGACTAATCCTAATGAAATATACCCAAGTATGATAAAATATAATACTTTAGAAACAAATCTGGCCTATATATTTGCACATTAGGGGGGGGTGTGTGTGTAAAGTATAGCGGGTCTGTATGCCTAATGTGTTAGGTACAATTATTCTGCATATTATGAAGTAAGAATTGTTTTCTAACTTCACACTGTCCTAACACTTTACCCCACCCCTTAATGTTCAAATATACAGCCCAAATTATATATTTCCCATCTATTCTGTCACTTCTCTTTGTCTTGTCTCATGCTCAGCTGGAAGAAAATAACGAAAAAAGCTGTTCTAAAATGCGTCAATGGATGAACAACTTGAGTGATCGGTGCTATATCAATTTTAAAAAACGAATTTTACCATCCAAATGTTGTCAAAATGGAGAATACTCGTTGGTGGTAACCACACAGCTTCCCACCGTGCAATGGTACCCCCACAGCTTCTGACCCACACAATTGCCCCACCTTACAAATTTGAATTTACAAGCAGAACTCCATTAAATTTACTGGTTAAAAAAAAAAACAGGAGTTGGTCTAAGGCTGCTGAGAAAAGGCTGCTTGGCTTTGAAAACGACTGTTCACGAGGAATATGGCGGTTAGTTCGGTTGGTATTATAGCTTAGACCAGTGATACCGATGGGGGAGGGGGAGGTCAATTTGTCCCCTATATCAAATGTTTCGTATCTTCATTTAAAAAAAAGATGCAATAGAAAAACAATCCTTGTCATAGTACATTTTCGTCAATTAGTGCCACTGACTAAGACGCCACTGACTAATCACGGCAACCACAAAGCAATTAAAATAACGAATGAGATCTAGCTTAGAAGATGGCGATACTAAGGTCATATGACTTGCATGGAACAAGGACGGACCCTCTCCCAAAGTCAGGCATTAGACTTCTTTTGGGCCTATGGAAGAGCGATAGACAGCAGTACACACTTGGCCCTTCCCTTGAAAATGAAGCGACAGTCCTGTGATCTCCCTAGATGAGTTATGAACTTTGGCCCCAGATGATTCGACTAGATGTCTACTATTGCTGTCTCACACACCTCCAGGCGTTTGAGGAACTATGCCTAAGATTCTAATAAACTAGAAAGAACTCCAATGGTTTATTGCCTTAGTATTACTTAATTACATAGTATTAAACCCTTTGTCCGAAGGGCAAGGGTTCGAATCCTGGTGTAGCCAATTATTTGGTTTGGGGTAAGGGTCAGTTGTGTGACTCTGTAAGCGCAGCCAGAGTCGACCCAGCTCTAAATGGGTGCCTGGAGAAATCTGGGAGGGTTAACAGTAAGGGTGTTCTGTGCGAAAGCATATGATGGCTGGCCCCCATCCGCCCATTGCACTACCTGACTGAAGGGTCTTGAGACGGAGATCAGCACCGCCAGTTTGGACTTTAAGCGTCAAGTGCCGCATCCTTACCTATCTTACCTTATTACTTAATTGAAAAAATTGCATAGCTTTCAGCTAGAATTAAGTTTATCTAACATTTTCGAAACTGCCAAAACATACAACACGAAAGGGAAAATATCAAGAACACGCCCTTGACAAGATTCATTATCACAAGTAGCTAAAAACTTAAGAAAAAGCCTCACATGCAAATAAAAATGACATTGCACGATTCTGGAACGAAATTAATAAAAAAAAACAAGTTTTTTAAAAAGTAAGGAGCGACAATAACTTATTATTTATATGAAATTGGACTGTCCCCTCCTCAACGCCTCGCTTTACGCTAAAAGTTTTTTATTGTTTTTTAAAAAATACTGAGACAGAGTCAAACTTTAGCGTAAAGAGCGAGGCGTTGAGGAGGGGACAGCCCCTTTCATATACGGAATATTTCTGTTCGTTTTAAGTTTTATTGTCGCTCCTTACTTTCAGTTTTAAAAAACTTGTTTTTTTATTTAATTTTTGAACGTTTTTGAATAAATGCAATCTTGGACCGTACATGAATAACTCCCCAAAACAAAATTTTTATTTAATTTACTTTTATTTATTAAATGGCTTTTTCGAAATCGTTTAATTATAAGGTTTTTCATAGTAATTACGTAAAACTACGAATTAACTTACGTACGAACTTCTATATTCATATATTTTTAATTTGTTTAAGGGGGTTCGCCCCCTAGTCAATACCTTGCTCTTTAAGCGAAAGTTCCCTCAAAGACCGTTAATCCCAAAACGTTTAATTCCCTCTTATGGAAAGTACTAAAAAATGCTTAAAAAATTGACTACGGGGTGAACCCAATCATATATGCAATATTTTCTGTTCGTTTTGAATTATGGAATAGTTGCCAAAAAACATGATCTTGCTTTTTGCTGGGAAGTCCGGCGTTTCATAAAGTTTCAGACCCACTTCCTCGGGAAAACCTTAACCCCCGAATACTCTAAAGGAAAAAGTCTTTGAGTACTCCAAATAACCAATACATGTTAAAAGAGTTCACTTTCACGGGAATCCTAAAAGACAACTTATTTATTTTTCGGGGGATAAACATACTTATTATACTTTTTAATTTCAGAGATCTCAAAACACAGCTTTGGGAGCGTAATTTACTATGGTTTAGGGGAACTTTTAATTTCCATTGATCCCAAGACAACATGTTCTCACCCCTGGGCAACTCAAAAGCTTAAGTTCAAAAAAGTTATTTTTTAGTTCTCGTCCTAGGCTGAATATGGTGGTGTGATTTTCATTAAGGTTCTATCTTTAGGGGGATGTAAATAAGCCAAATTTTAAACGCCTACTGATGATACTTTGTGCACTTATATATGAAAACAGATTCTTGAGATCATGTATCAAAAACCGTTTTCTAACGGTATTGAGCCGGGTTTTTAAGTTTATGATTCTATTAGCTTGTTTCTTTACTAATAAGAATTTAGAAATTCATTTTTATTCAAGGATACTTAATTATTCATCAGTGGAACAAAGGTTGTGCATTTAAACGCGTCAACCCAAAATCAATCCAATCTTTTATCCCTTATTTCTATGACTCAAATCTTACCTTAGTTTCTGCCCTAGAGCAAGATTTACTATGTTTATATTGGATCCCGATCAAAAGCTTAAGTTAGATTTTTATCTATCTACTACAAATGAAATAACATCATATTTGTGCACTAATAAAACAGTCTCTACATGTAAAAAAGTGTCTTATGATTCTAAATCAGATTTCCCTGGACATTGTGCGTCATCATCTCAAACTATATGTCTGCCCAAGCAAAGACATATGTATGGATGATAGATTTTCCAAAATTAGCCATGTCTTGATGCCCTACTGATGATTTCCCTCTCAATCACTCAAACTATATGTCTTGGCTTTTCCAAAATTAGCCATGTCTTGAATACTTGATTTTCAATTCAAAATCAACGGCATACAAAAAGCACACAACTTTAATGGTAACATTATTAACTCGTTTTTATTTAATCATGTATTTGTATGTCAAGTATTTCTGTTGCAGCAGTTAAGACTGTACACTTTTAAAAAAAGAAATAATGGAATTGAAATTAATTGAAAAGAACAAAATAAAAGCTTTTTAGATAATCAATTTAATTAGTGAATTTTAGAACTCAAAACATCCGTAAACTAAAGTGTATAAATCGTTAGTTGGCTGTTGGGAGGCTATGTATTTACTTTTGACTCCTAAATCAATATTCTTGTTGTTTATACTTGGCTTTTGTGATTTCAATAAAGCGCTAGTTTTCTGTAATATTACAAATATCGGGAAATATCACCAGTTGATTTATTTGCATTAGTTTTATTGATATATGTTAGATAGGCTGTGAAGGAATAATTTGTGTTCGTTTTAAGTTTCAACTTCGCTCTTCACTCCCCTCGGAAAAACTTCGTTTTTTTTTAAAATTAATCAGAGGTAAGCGGTACTTGATCCTCACAAACCTGTACTAGCGCAGAGAACTCCCTTTTCCACGTCAGATTGCTCCTCTAGGGATCTTTTCTTGCACCATGGCTGGCGCTTCACATGTTCCGGAGTGTTTTAACTATGATTTAAAAACAGAATGAGATGTATCATGGAGAACCTGCCCACAATGTAAATAGCATATGCATTTTCATTGTAGAAATGAGTTAGTTATTATAACCTTAGATACTCTTGCATATGTCCTTCAATTCCGGCATTTTCCCAGTATTACTGTGTCCATGAGTTCCGGAACACCCACAAGACAGACTTCTGTCTAACACGCTCTTCCTAAAATACTCCTGGTGGAACCCTCAGACACTTCTTAAAGCTGAAGGATATCCCCTTTCTTCACTGTGTGTATACATTCATTTTTTAGACCCATTTGCACCTAAGTTCTGGGGTGCAATTGGCTATGCCCCTAGATAGGTCGATAGCTTTTGGTCCCATGGTATTTGAATATCAGCCTACAGATTTCCATTTCTGCACTATAAAGGATGTGTCTGATCTACCAAGCTCTTTTTAACAGGCACTGTCTTGTGAGGATTCGAAGCAGGTTACTAGCTTAAGGAGGTCACGTTGTTGAGAGCATATGACATCTAAATAGGCATTGACCAGTTGTTTAGTTTGACTGTCTTACATCACAGTAAACAGAATATACAGTATCGACAAAGGCTATACTCTCCGTAAAAAAAAAAAATGTGAAACAAATTTAAAACACACTAGATTCATGCTCCGCCTTCATGCACGCGCAATGAAAATTGTTTCTGATCTACACATCACGATGAGCTTATGGATACTGAACTAAGGTTATGACGTATATTGCTAGGGACGATACGCGCGGTATCAAATGTGTATCATGTTTGGAAAAAGAAGAAGACACTACAATCTACAGTGGTATTACGTAATCTGCAGCAGTAAGAAGAGGGAGGAAAACTTATTGAGGCGTAGATTGAAAGGAAAAAGCCCGGGGTTTCGGAACCAGTAGCATTAGCAAGGATCTCATAGTATATTTAGGAAATGACAGATTTAAAGGAGCTTTCGCCGTAGAGCCTTTAGGATCTTCCTGCGTCTGCTGTCTCTCTGGCGGATGGATATACCACTTGTCTGGTCATATTGGAGAGTGCAGTTTAAAATTTTTTTAGTACACTTCTACCCAAGCGCAGAAGAGGGTGTTTAACCCATCCACCCCCTTCTCATTTTGGCGAAGGATATCCTACCATTCCCAATGTATGCCAAGGTCCACCTTTCGGATCCTCCAGCGTCTGTTGTAAGGGATGGGTTTGCCGCTTGTTTGGCCATACTTAGAATGTTGGTTAAACAATGAGGAAGTTCTTCTTTAGTTCACTTCAAACCAGGCGTAGAGGTGAGATGGTACACTACCATTTGTGTAAGCAATTTTGTTCTAGATTAGTTTAAAAGAACAGGACAAATAAATCAAATATATATGAGGAGAGTATGAACACAAAAGCATGGTTCCTGATCTGGGTTGGCATAAAATACAACATTTCACAACAGAGGGCCAAAAACCTATAGAGGTTAGATAGCGGCCGGACACCACCAAAAAACGAATGAGGGACTGACTCTTACTTTCTACCAGGTTTGGTTGGATTCCAATATCTACTACAAGTAGATCTACTGATGACAAGAACTGAACTTGGTTAAGATGTTGATATTGAAATAAAAATAATTTAATTCTTCATCCTCCCCCAATCCCCACAGAGGTAGGGAATGCACAATTAAGACACTAGTTCTTACTTCCAACCAACTCTCATTTTCTATAGATCCTGCCCCCCTCCCCCAGATGATTTTGGTCAACTATACAACCCCCTGCCCAACTAGTCATACACGACAACTACTAGGACAACTACGTTTGCTTCTCACCAATTCTGGTTGAAAACCAACACCTCCTTCAGGGGATATATTGCTAAAATAATTTCAGCGACCTCCTCCCCCGAAGAGACCGGATTTAAACACGGACCTACGAGATGTGTAACTAAACTATTATTTTTGACGTTTCACCAGCTATTTCTGAGACCCAACAATGTCTCTTGGCAAAGTCCACATTAGAAACACTTTAGACCCGATTGGGGTTGCTAGAACCACCCATAGGCTTCAGAAGGTCTTACCAGGTATTCGGTTTGTACAGCAATAGAAAATAAAATAATTATGTATATATATATATATGTATATATATATATATATATATATATATATATATATATATATATATATATATATATATATATATATAGTATATATATATATATATATATATATATATATATATATATATATATATATATATATATATATATATATATATATATATATATATATATATATATATATATATATATATATATATATATATATATATATATATATATATATATTTTCTATAAATTTTAAAATAGTAAAGTTAAAAATAGTATTTAATATAAAACGGACTATTAAATACGTACCTTGATATTCATTTGATTCTTCACATGGGCTGCCTGCGTTTTCATAGAAACCATTTGAATCTCTTCGCGGATTAGATGACCAAACGACATCTGGAGTTTCGAGACAACAACAATCGTCACAAAGATTGTCAACTACTAGTTCAGATGGCATTCGTAGCTCTTCTCGCGGAATGAAACTTCGCGATTGGTTACATGTACATTTCGGCTGTAAAAAATACTTATTGTTTTAGAAGAAATATTGACATCTCCCACTTTCAGTTGAAATATTTAGCAGACTAGGAAAAAATAATATCAGATATAATTTTTTTTCCTGCTGAAGCCAGAACCGTGGTTGAATATGGCTAGGTTTTTGTTTAATTTGACCCAACTTGTAATATCCATTCTTAAAAAATCTAAAATCTGAGTTTTTAAATTTTTACTTTCAGCCAAAGTAAAACTAATCAAATTAGACATAAATTAAAGACTTTTAGTGATAAAAAAAGAAAAAGAAGTAAAACAAATACAGAAATCAAACTACCTGCCCAACACATACAAATTAACATCTATTTTTTAATAACATACACCATCTTTTAATTAGCAATTTCATTATATCTCAAGAAACAAAAACTCACCCTGGAACCCAATTCAGTAGGGACCAAAGCAAGGGATAAGAACCGAAATTCCAATGATAGGGCAAATATATAAGCGGTATGTATTCAAGTACGTATTTACAGCAACTTTTCTATTTTTAAGAAAGGGGCCCCCGTCCCCCAAATACTCTCCACTGGTGAGCACGCTGGTGCTCCATAACCACGATTATTAGCAAAGTCGATGAAATTCTGCTTTTAATCTAATCAAAATGACTGGAAAATAACGGAGAATCCAATCTGATGTAAGTAATTGCTGAGGGTTGGAAGACTATCAGACATAAATAACTAATAATATCAAATTATATATCTTGATATTTAACTGGCCTGTTTGTCAAAACCACAAGATAATAATGAGAAATAACTTCTACATGACTTTCAAAATAATAGATGAAGCAGACTAATTAACAAACAGTCAAGAAAATTAAAGTTTCTCGTATTAGAGCTAAACAGATTAACAGTAATGACTTTACAATTAGTTAATACAGGCATAATTATATCATAAAAAAACTCAACCGTTGCTGCATTAGCGCCGCCTGAGGTCAACTCATTGGTGAACGTACATTCCCAATCCCAACCTATTCAAAAAAACCTTAGGAACCAAGACATAAGTGTCCATAAGGGGGGGGGGGCAAGGTTTGATAATAATCAAACTGGAAAGCAATTAGCCTTTAGGAGTGCTTTACGTAACATGAAACTGTGAAATACCATTTAGACTTGTGTTTTTATTCAGTTACCCTTTCACCGTTACTGAGAAAGGGTCGTCCATTTTTAGTTTTGTGTTTTTATATTTAAGGTTTGTTTTTTTATATTTTTATCAGTTTTATTCTGCACTGAGGACGGTCAAGCGGAGGACTTGACCGAAAATATTTGCATAATTTTTCAATTTTTTCACTGGCTGTTAATTGTCCTCGTTTTCTTCCTTTCTTCGCAATTTTATGTTTTATCATGATTAGCCAGTGCTCAGAAATTATTTAATCCCTTGTACATTTTGTTCTAGAATTGTCGCTTTGTCGAACATGTAACGGAAACAAATTTTATGAGAATTATCGCATTTAGAACAACAGGAGAGATTGCTCGTAAAATGAAAATCTAAAATGAGAAAAAAAGCGCGTATAGGTTTTAGTGTTTGTTTCACAGTTGCACCTAGTAATCTGAACTATGACGAAATTATTATAGTAGATATGTTGTTGTTGTTTTGAGGTAACAGAAACGCCAAAAGGCTTCGGTGACTTGTGTGTCCTTTGAATGTGTCAACATAGCATAGTGTTGGGGCCTCTACCTAGTGTGCAAAAGGTGTAGGATTTGGGTCCTACTGCCATGGTTTTATCATGACAAATTTCCACTATTAATAAGTAAGTATTTTTGAAGACGACACTGCCTTTCCATGACGCACAAATAACAGCTCACAAGAAAGGGTAGTTTCTGGATTTTATTGTCAACTGTATCAGCAGTGCCTTCTCATACTACACGTTTTCCACCAAAAACGTAATCGTCGGCAGTTCAGCAAAATATAATGATAACAAAATTATAATGAGGTTGCTGCTGAGAAATACCATATAAAAATACGAAAAAATGGCTTCAAATTAATTAAACTAGAGGTTAGGGTGAAGGATCTAAAATGGTCTGGTATATCTATATACGTATATAATTTGGATGCCAATATACATATATTAACTGTAAGAATACAGAAGTTAACTCGTAACTAAATTATATGACTCAGCGTGTTGTTTTTAAAATAACGTAACCTAGATATTAAAATTAAAAATTGTCGATAAAATCGGACATTCTACACAATAGGCCGGCCTGTATGCATATTTGTCTGGCAGCATTCATGCTGTCGAGAAAAATAATGCATTAACTTTGTTGCTAGAATTGGGATTTTACGAAAACACTACTCAAGCCATCTTCTTGGTTCATGGGCGCCCATAGACTGAATTTTAGGGGTGGGGCTTACCTTTCTAATCAGCACTTCCAGTGCTGTATAATTGAAATCTCAAGACAAGATATCATAGGCAGCGCTAGCGCTGCCTAAGTAAAGAGCGATGTGGGCACAATATATTGTTCTTTTTAGACCAGGGCAATTCTTATAGAAAAAAAAATGTCATAGGAACTTCAAAAGAGGTCATGAAAGGGAACCAGCTCCCCCTCCCCCACGTCAATCACTTCCCCACACACATCCAATCAAAATTTTGGGATAGCCATTTCGTTCAGTTTAGTTTTAAGGTCCGGAAATTATGACTTTGAGAATGACAACCCCCCCCCCCCCCCCACAACCCTCAGGAGAAGGGTTGTGCGTTAAGCCATGTGGGGATATAGTTTTTTTTTTTAAAGAAAGAGTGATCGTATAGACCTCACAGGGGGCTCATTTGATTGGTAATCAGAAGTTCTACTGACCTTTTTAACAGTCAAAAGTGATTGGAGGTCATGCAGCCCCTCCCCACACACCAATCATTTCCCCAAACACATTCAATCATAATTTTTGAGATATACACTTTTGGTCAGTGTAGTTAAAAGGTCCAGAAATTATGTCTTTGAGGATACCCCCCACCATATAGCCCTCAGGTCAAGGATTGTAAGTTATGCCCGGGGTCATATAAGGTTTTTATAGAAATAGTGGTCATATAAACAAACAGGGCTCATTGGATTGGTAATCAGAAGAATACTATGCAGAACTTTTTCAACAACGGCAAAGATAAAACCAGCCCCATTTTGGGTAGTGGTGTTCATAGAATTCCTTGTTCTTGTGGCTGTTTTTATGTTGGTAGAACCCAACAGCAATTGGGGAGAGGTTATCTTAACATAGGTCCTCAGTCGACAAGGTCATGAGGTTACGCCACAGACCTGAGGTTTTTGATTCCGCCTTGGCGCAACATGTGTATGAGAGTCCACACCATTCCATTTTGTTTGACGAAACCTCCATTATTGTCCCCGTTAAAGGTCTCACGCAAGTTTTCAGGGAGGCAGTTGAAATAAAAAAGCACATTCACCAAAAGGTAGCTCTCAATAGAGACACTGGAGAAACTTTTCCCAGTGTCTCTTGGAGAAAGTCCCATTTATGATGATATTATTAATTCTGATCGTTTTTTACATACATCCACAAAATTATATTGTGCAATCAAATAGAATCTTCGATAATAATCAAACTGGAAAGCGATTAGCCTTTAAGAGTACTTTACGTAAAATGAAATTGTGAAATGCCATTTAGACTTGTGTTTTTTTATTCAGTTACCCTTTCAGCGTTACTGAGAAAGGGTCGTCCATTTTTAGTTTTGTGTTTTTATGTCAAGGTTTGGCTTTTTATATTTTTATCAGTTTTATTCTGCACTGAGGACGGTCAAGCGGAGGACTTGACCGAAATATTTGCATACTTTTTTTTCACTGGCTGTTAATTGTCCTCGTCTTCTTCCTTTCTTCGCAATTTTATGTTGTACAAGGGATTATACTTGATTCAGGAGTATGACGACATTGTTTGAAAGTAGAGTTGGAGAAATATAAAACCAAACAACGTGTAAAGAGTAACGACTATGAAATATCACAACAAAAACATAATTTGCACTTAACCGTAAAAAAATATAAATGTTTTTAGTTTTATAGCTTCAATAGATCAAATAATATTAACATTTTGATTACTAAATATCAGTTTATTTATATTAAACTGACAATGCACATTCATTTGTATTTTTTTCAGTAAAGTGCATTGTGTTCTGGCCTTGGGAAGGCATAGGGGTTTTGAGCCCTACTCATGTTAATTTCTGCTCGTTTTGAGTTTGACTCGGTTATTTATTGTAATTTCTGTTCGTTTTGCGTTTTATTTATTTATCAATGCTGATTTGTGGTAGTTTCACGCTTGGTAGATTGTCTGATTTTATTCTTGCTCATTTTTGGTTTAATGGAGCTCTTTACTTTTCTTTGAAAAACTTATTTTGTGGAAACATTTTTTTAAATTAATTTCTGTTCGTTTTATATCGACATAGTCATTTCAGGTAAAAAGAAAATAATTCTTTAAATCTTTTCGTTTTTTAAGACTTTATAGCTTGGCCTGCTATTTGTATGCTGGAGAAAAATTTTCAGCAATTTTTAACAACATACACCCTTTTAAAAATCTGGACACAATAGTAGTGTTTAATTTAGTTTCATACCTCCTCTAGTTGACCAGAAATAGAAAACTTGATACCATTCGCAAAAAAAATCTGTTTACTTTCTTTGATAGCTTGGATATACTTACACTATTTTGATTTGGTTAAATTTTAAGAGCAGAGGTAGCCTCAAAAGTTTGAACATAATACCCTCAGTCGTTCTTGGGATACTACTGAGATGCTTTATTGGAAATTAGTATTAAGACAGTGCATTTTGATTTAAACTTAAGGCAACATTTAGTTTTTAAACATAATGGGCAAATGGGAGGGTGGGTGTGGGAGGGGGGTTAGTTTGCCCTCCAATCACGTTCGACTATTAAAAAATAGCACTAGCCACTCCAATTTCCAATCGAATGAGCCCTTTTCGAAGTTTCTACGACGACTCCTTCGATACGAAGTGCTCGGGTATGGAGAACCAAAAAAAAAAAAAAAAAAAAAAACACATTGTGCCCACATCGTTATCTCAAAATTTTAATTCAATGTGTTTGGGAAAATGGTGGGCGTGAGAGGGGCGTTAGTCGATATCCAATCACTTTCAACTATTAAAAAAGGCACTAGCTCTTTCAATTTCAAATTGAATGAGCCCTTTTGAAGTTTCTACAACAACGCTTTCAATAAAAACTTTATATGCCCCCAGGGCGTAACTTACAACCCTTGCCCTGAGGGCTGCTGTGGGGGAGGGGTTGTCATCCTTAAAGACCTAATTTCCAAAACTTTCAACTACGTTGAATAAAATGGCTATCTAAAAATTTTGATTGGATGTGTTTGGGGATAAGGTGGGCGTGAGAGGGGGGTTAGTTGCCCTCAAATCACTCTCGACTATTAAAAAGGGTACTAGTCCTTTTGAATTTCAAATCGAATGAGCCCTTTTTCAAATTTCTACGACAAAGATTTCAATAAAACCTTATATGCCCCCAGGGCATAACTTATAACCCTTGCCCTGAGGGTTGTGGGGGAGTGTCCTCCTCAAAAATATGTTTTCTATCTGGAAATCAACTACCCTGAACAAGATGGCTATCTCAAAATTTTCATTGGATGTGTTTGGGGAATGATGGGTGTGGGGGGGCTAGTTGCCCTCCAATCCCTTTCGAGTATTAAAAAGAGCACTACCCCTTTGAATTTCCAGTCGAATGAGCTTTTATTGAAGTTTCTACGACAACATCTTCTTTAAAAACCTTATATACTCCCAGGGCATAACTTAAACCCTTGCCCTGAGGGATGCAGGGGAGTGTCCTCCTCAAAAACATATTTTCTATCTGGAAATCAACTACGCTGAACAAAATGGCTATCTCAAAGTTTGTATTGGATGTGTTTGGGGGAATGAAGGGCATAGGGGGGGAGGGGCTAGTTGCCCTCCAATCACTTTCGACTACTAAAAAGGGTACTAGCCCTTTGAATTTCCAATCAAATGAGCCTGTTTTGAAGTTTCTACGACAACGCCTTCTATAAAAACCTTATATGCCCCCAGGGCATAACTTAAAACCCTTGCCCTGAGGGTTGTGGGGGAGTGTCCTCCTCAAAAACATATTTTCTATCTGGAAATCAACTACGCTGAACAAAATGGCAATCTCAAAATTTTGATTGGATGTGTTTGGGGGAATGATGGGCGTGGGGGGGGGGGCTAGTTGCCCTCCAATCACTTTCGACTGTTAAAAAGGGCACTAGCCACTCCAATTTCCAATCGAATGAGCCCTTTTCGAAGTTTCTAAGACGACTCCTTCGATACGAAGTGCCAGGGTATGGAGAACCAAAAAAAAAAAAAAAAAAAAACACTTTGTGCCAATCGTTCTTTACTTAGGCAGCACTAGCGCGCTTCCTATTATAAAACAGGTATTAATGTTTGTCTTTTTTTTCTAATTTGATTTATTCCAATTAGGTTTTCTTTGTTTACGAATACATACTGGTTGTTTGAATTAATTATTTAACCTTAAAGTGGCACTGTCGTTACTGCTGTGATGTGACAAATATGTCAACTGTTTGTTCGTAAAATATATTTATTTGCTAAAAAAAAAGAAACCAACCGGGTCATGGCAAACAGAACATATATACAAAAAAAGTACAACTATTCCAAAAAAAAATTCTCGATTCGCCATACCCACACGAATGAATCTGCAACAATTTTATATACCAATAAAAGTTTTCATTTCCAAAACCCCAATAAACCCCCCTCATAACTTATTATTACCCCAAATATTTCCTTCCTCAAACCTCAAAACTCTGCAAAAAAAACAACAAAAAAACGAATAAATCTTCATCATTTTCTCTACACATCTGACAAAACAATGAACATCTTTAACCCTTACCCTCCCCAAATATTGTCCTCAATTGCCAAGCAGTAAAATATTCCCTCTTAATGAAATTATCCTCTTAATCTCCAATATCCCCAAACCCACTTTCAAATATAATTCCTCCTCCAATACTCCTTTAACCTTCTTGTGCCATTTCAGTGACGAAGAGCCATCTTTTTTCATTTTTTGCCACTTCTGTATTTCTTGACTATCTAATCTATTTTTTACCAACCTAGCTACTAATCCTACTTCCTTATTCCTAACCTTTCCTTCATTCCCACCATTCACTCAATTTGCAACCGTCCAATTTGATTTAATTCGCCTGCCTTGATTGTTCTAAACTCGAACACTCATCCTGACTCTTAATGATGTGACGATAATGAATCATGCGCAATTTTCTTTCGATTATCCACTTTTCCGATTGTCCACTTTTGTCATTTTGTTACCAACTGAGGTCCTGGTTATCCTCACAATAGTTTACTCCAGACTGAGCCCTGGAGCAGATAAATAAACCAGTGTCATATTACGGTCTGAACTTTCCCTCTTTGTCAAGTTGTACCTCGTTTATACAGATTGATAATACAACAGCTGTTGTGTGGGTCGAAATGCCTCCATCCTCCTCGCTGTTGTTATAGCTGTCAGTCACCCCAATCATGTGAAGATGAACTGAACCGACCCTCCCCATTGTTTTCGCTGCACTGGTGCTGATTTGTCGACGAAAGATGCAATTTCCTTGGCTAAGCCTATGTGGGCACTGTGCAACAAAAGTGACGTGGCGTTCAGTTTGAAGTGCTGTATTATAAAAGCTTGTGTCCACCCATCTTCTGAACGTATTCTTAACACTAAAAGAAAAACGAAGTCTGAATACCAACACACACTAGTAAAGTGTAGAATACAAGGGTAAAAGAATCTCGTGGTGAATTCTGGTAAGCTCACCCAGGTTTCTTCAACTAATCTGATTTCCGATGTTTCGTGGCTTGATGGTAATTCGAAAATCCTCAGTTAGTGAATGAAGCTGTGTATCCTCGGTTTTCGAGGCTGCTTGTTTGAGTGATCCCGGCAACCGTGCAGCAAAAGGGTGCAATTCTGGTTAATTCATTATCTGTGATAAAAAAAATACTAAAAGAGTAAAGTACAAGTTTAGTGATCTGCATGGTACTAGTGTTAGTCGTTCGAAAATCTATTCTCCTGAGTCAATGTGCTATCTGCAACTGCGTTTTCAGGTGTACTTTAGTGGCCTACTAGTACACGATACTTTTTATACACTACTACCCCTACCGCTTCAGAGCGGGGGTAAGATCCATTAAATAGTCTTAAGGAAAAAATTATCTGTTGCTTCTACTTTTTTGTATTTATGAAAGATCCATTCAAATATGAATCATACCACCCTACCAGGGTGGTTTGTGATCTTGCCAAGTTATTCGATACAACTCTCTTTTATTCAAGAAACCAGGTATTTGCTACTGTTTTGCAAGAAACAGACCAACTTAAAACTGGAGTCTATTTTATGCTTTTGATTTATCTAAAGCTTTCTAGAGTTTCTCACTCCCAATCCTGGTGTTCTCTAGCGGCACAGGCTGTTAATAGATCTGCGTTACATGCTTTGAGTTTTTGGTACCAAGATTCATTTGTTTGCCTGAAGATGGGAGCAGGAGTTTTTGATAAGATTCATGTTTGACTGGGAGTTCGCCAAGAGGATGTACTCTGTCAGTTCTTTTTTAAAGCTTGACTGTTTAATGTGCTTAACCAGACCCCAGTTTCATGTTAATCAAGTCTTTCACATGTATCTAATCTCGCGTATGCTTATGATCTTTGCATGATAGTCAAAATTTACTTTACAGAAGTCGGTACATCTCACCTCATACCTTTGCTAGAAAACTGGTTTAACTGGTCTCAACACCGAAAAATACGAGAACTTAAGGTCCATTCACAATGAGGTTTTATTAATATCGATGTTTACCTAGCGCCAATTTAAGCCAGTGAAATTTTTTTGTCTTTCAGCCAGTTTAAAAATTCACTGAAAAATCTGATTGGTTCATATTAGCGCTAACTAAACCTCGGTATTAGCATTTAATTCCAAATCCCAGGTGACCCTTGTCGATTAAGATTTATTTCCTGTAAAAAGTATTGATTACTCTCTCCGGTGGCTTAGTATCAACATTTGTAGATCGCGATCTTCATTTCCATTCCCATTACTAATTGATATTAAAGATAAGATGAAACTAATGGACGTTAAAATCGTCCAAACCACATACAATAGAAAAGCACTAGCTAAAATGTGTTCCAGCTTTTGTGATCACGCAGTTCTGTTTGCGGCCGGTGTTTACGTTCTGATTGGGTCTTGTGATATCAGACACAATAACATTATGCATTTCAGAAATTACAAATTTTGTCGTACCTGCCTCGCAGACATTATGGACATTACAGGAATTTTGGTGCTTCCAACATTAAAGTCGCTTTGCCAGGCACAGCATTAAGCTTAAAGAAGATATTCATCCTTCTCTGGATGCTAACCACCCACTTATCCGGGTAGTTACACCTGCACTTTCTTTTTCGGTCTTTCTGGGTAATTTTTTAGCTATTATATACAGGGTTTGTCCGGAAAGTAATGGGACTGATTTTCTTCCGCCGCGACTGTACTTCACAGCGTATGGGCGCCGACTGGATTCGGTAGAGGACGTTACTAGCTAACGAACGAGCGGCTCTTCAGTTGTCTCCGAGCCCCAGGAGAGTTAGGACAGACATTTTTGCGTGACGTATTTCTGTGATTGGTGCAAGCCGAAAATGCAGCGTTCGTTAGAGCAGAGGTACACGATTATATTATGCGTGAAACTCAGTAAATCTGCGACAGAGACGTTTGATATGATCAAGCAGGCTTACCCAGATGTTGCTTCAGCAGGAAGGGGTGTGTTTTGGTGGCACCAAGCATTTTTGAAGGCCGGGAAGAGGTCGCCGATGAAGACCGTGCTGGAACACCTAAGACAAACACTGACAATGTGACTCGTGTGTGCAAAGTTTTGAACTCAGACCGTTGACTATGTATTCGTTTAATTGCCCAAATGTTAATTTACAGAAATCTGTCGTTCATGACATTGTGATGGAGCATTTTAACATGCACAAGGTGTGCGCGAAGATGGTCCCAAAAGTGCTCACTGACGACCAGAAATTGCGGCGAGTGAAAGTATGCCAATAAAATTGGAACATGTTTGAAAGTGACCCCTAATTTTGGAATAGCGTAATCACAGGTGACGAGTCCTGGATCTTTGAGTACGAGCCCGAGACAAAAAGGCAATCTTCCGAGTGGCACACGTCGGCACCTCCTCACCCAAAAAAGGCAAGAATGAGCAAATCCAAAGCGAAAACAATGCTCATTGTCTTTTTTGACATCAAAAGCAGCGTCCACCACGAATTTGTTCATCTTGGACAAACCGTCAACGTCAAGTTTTATGTGAAAGTGCTCAAGAGACTCAAACAAAGGGTCAGTCGGGTTCAACAAGACATCGCAGCCATCTGGAAGTTGCACCACGACAGCGCCCCAGCTCACACCGCCTTTCTCGTGAACAGCTACCTGACCAAGCCCGGCATCCCAACGCTTCCGCAGCCACCCTACAGCCCAGATATGCACCCCACAAAATTTGTTGGTTTCCTCGCCTTCTTTTTTTATTAAAAAAAGTCATGTATCGAGTTGAAAATAAATTATTATGTATTATATACATTTTTATGGGGGTGGGGTATATACAAACTCCCAATATAGCTTTTTTTGTTAATAGTATGGTAAAATACATGAAAGTCTTATATTGAATCTAAAAGTGTGAACGTCTTTAAACACTAACCCTTTCCACAGCTCTCCTAAAAAAAACTCAGACCCTAACATAGAGCTTTTTATGGATAATATTTTTTTATAAAATAAAACAGTATTTACCTTCTTTTTTTCAATTAGTTCTTTTTTTATGCAGTTTCTCCAAACTGCTAAACAGTATGCATTTCTCTACTCTACAGGTCATTTCACGCGGGTGATTGATGCTTGGTAAACCAAGACATCAATTTGCAAATCCATCTGGTGCCGGAATTCCTAATAATGGTACTCCACTATAAATGGAACCGTTTAGCTAAAGTAGTAGCGTGGTCATTGCTAGATAAAATCTTTAAAAGGCATCAAAAACTATTAAAGCAGTTTTAGGCGTTTCCAAGCTTTAAATAGCCCAGCATAATGCAGTCCAGCCCTTTAAGCCGTTAAATGAAAGGATGTACCGATAGTAATGATAGTAAAACAGGTACGAAAATACAGTGAGTGGTTGGTCGATTGAGGCCCGAAATCACCCCCCCCCCCCTCCCGAAAAAAACATTGTGATTCTAATAATATTTCAGTCAGTTTAATATTATTTGCACTCTGATTAAACAAAAAAATCCTCAGACGAGAGTAAAATCTAAATTCTTGGAGAAGACAGTAAATTGAAAACTCGTCCAAACCATGACAGTGGCTCCTCCATAAAAATTGTTAGCCCCTTCCCTGTCACGCTTTTATTAAACAAAAAAAGTTTAACAAATTTTAGTCTCGTTTCATAATCTTAACTCGAATACAATTTTTCAGAAAAAAATTGTTTTTGTTTTCCTAGCAAAATGTAACCCTGGTAAAAATGACTTTTTCAACGTTTTCAGCAAACTCATAGAAAAGAGCAAGTAATATAACTTTTTATTCTTGCTTCTACTTTGTCAGAGCCAGAAATTCGTCGGTAAACAAAAATGTTCTAATACCGACTTAGTAGTTACTCCAACGTCGATTAAACAAGAACATCGAGTTCCAACTAAAGAAAAAAACAATCTGGCTCTAAGTAAAAATGAAAAAGAGGCCAAATCGGATCAGCCTATTGTTGGGTAGGAATGTGTTCAGAGTTTTCGTAGGCCACATGAACAACGTTAACACATAAACCGAAGAAATCTTTCATGAAAACTTTATTTATAACATTATCGTCATTTTAAGAACATTAACATATAGTGTCAACGTTGTGCACTAACCCACAACAATCTCATAAATACGAAGGAAAAAATCACAAAACAAAGTACTTCTGTATATCATACAAAATTAGGGAAAATTCACAATAAGTGTATGAATCAGTGATAGTATATATTTGTCGATAATTAACAATACATTTGTACTTGTACTTGTTGCACGTTCAAGCCGTATCCAGGCTCATCGTGGCGCCCAGCAGACGACGACAAGTTTCTTTCCAGAGATTCCGCTCGATGGTGGCAGGCTCCATAATTTCAAGCCAGGGACGATCCCAGCGTCGCCCAAATTTTCGGAAATCCCAAATAGGCTCTAGGTCAGACTTGACTGTCGCAAGCCATTTTTTCTTCTGTCCTCCTGCTTTCTTCTTCCATATTGAAGAAGAAATTTATTGAACAATACATTTATTGAAATATTGCGTCAAATCACTGGTGCAAATGAACAGCACAGCTTCTAACTCTAAGTGTGCATCAGTGAGTATTCAGTAGTAACAGGTCTTTTCAATTATTGATTATATTCAGAGCAAAAGAGCCGCAGCAGCACATTCTCCGAGGGTCTCATTGAAAGTCTTTGTGGGTGGCATGTATCCCACGGAAACTAGTGTGCCCATCCCTAGATCAAACCTCACTAATATATATATAACAGCGCGTTTTCCATACTACAAGACATTAAGAAGCTCTATAATCTCCAAAACACATTTTTTCTATAGATGATTAGCACATAAAAGTCAAAACCAGAAATGCAACTCCTTTTGACTTTTATTTGTTGTTGGTTTTGTAGGCATTTGGCCTCTGAATAGCTCGAACAATTTGCTATTATTCACTTTCCGAAAGAAAAAAAAAAACACGCTAAAGCTGTCAAACATTTGTCAGTCAAATATGGAAAAAGAATATAATTACCAAGGCACTAACGTAAGGTACACGAAGGTCAGCACAAATGGCAATTGACGCATCATGAAAGCACGAGTTAAGTCATCTTTTGATTTTAAGCCAGGGTTCGTTACTACTAACAAATCATACTTGACACTCCTTTAAACTTATTGTTTGTGTTCCCACTCAGATCATTTTCTTTTTTTGTCTAGGACGACTTTTTTTTCTAAAATTATAAGAACATTACAATTGATGAAGAATTGAAAAAAGGACACATCGGATCTATCTCAAAACCCCAGTGAAGTTAATATTCGTAGTCTTAAGTTTATGAACCAATTGGATTTTTTTTAGTAAACGATATCTACCATCATCTCCTTTCCTCGCCTCACCTACCTACAGATTGAAGTTATCATAAGTTTACAGTAAAATTATTATATTTAAGTTCTTTTTAGGGTTCAGTGCTTAGTAGGTATCCCATAGCCACCCCCTGAGAGTAAAAAAACCGCCTAATAGATAGAGCACAATAACTCCAAGTCGGGAACACACTGGTTACGATATTATTCTACCATAAATCACACCAATAGACAGGTCGAGGCGTTACTTACTTCCGCCACGCGCGTTACAGTTCCAACACGCGTGAAAAATTCAACCGCGCTTGGCACACTTTTGCTATCACGCACCACTTGGTGCACATGATTTCTGAAAGTCGGACCACGACCCCTCGAGTCCAGTTTGAATTCTCTTCTTGTAGGTCCCGTCAGTTTTTGTTTTGCTTTATTTTTCAAATTTATAAATATAAAAAAAAAAAAATGTTTATTATATGCCTATAACTTGTTTTCAGTAAAGCGCAAAAGACGCAAAAGGCTTTAGAACTTTTACGGTTAAGAGAGGGGGCAATACCCAAACTCTTGCTTATAGCAATTTTTTTTCGTTTAAGTCTGATTTGAATCTTCAATTTAATTCTTACTCTTTATAACATTTATTTATATTTGTCACTATGCTTTGCTCGTATTTTTCTTCGTCAAAACGAAAAGAGATAATATTCCGTTGTAGCGGGAAAAAAGTTATCCTGCTTAGAGACAGGACAAATTTCATCTGTCAATTCTGTTGCTCTAGAAACACTGAAAGGCTCATTGTTGTGACTGTTGGGCCAAGAAAAAGAATAAAATAGAAATGTTTCAAAGGCTTTTGAATTTGACCACTTTTGAAAAGTCATAACTCTAGGTAGGAAATGGGTCTCCTTTTGTTTTCTGTTCTATTTATCTAGTTCAAGTTACGGAGCAGGTCATTATGGAGTCTTGATGCAAAGATCATTTGATTCAGAATTTCTGTATTCATCCAACTGACTCTTTCTTAGAAATTAGAAATATCTAAAGTCTAATTTAACTGGGAGTATGCTAATTTCGAGAAATGCATATCTCTACAGAAAAATTAAAATAAAACAATTCCATGCTTCAGGAGGTGTATAATCACCATGTAGCTATTACAGAATCGGCCTTACAAAGACGTACGGCATAGAGTCAAACCAAATAAAGGTGGATAAAATGCAACTAATTGCAAGCTTATGAACCCTCTATTTTCTTCTTTTTTTGAGTCTTAAGTTTACGGCTCTACTTTTCTGTGAAAATTTCTTTTTCGGAAAGTTTTTTTTTTAATTAATTCCTTAAAAAGCGAAAATTACTTTTTTTCATTTCTAATAAAGAAAAACAAAACCAACAGACAGTGAAAGATTAGCAATAGTTCCAATGTTTGATCAAAAACTATTACGACGGCCCTAGCAAACGGCATGTGGGCCATACATCATAGAACTACTTTAAAAACCAAACAAAGTCACTTTCTAAGGTTAAGCTTAACAGATAAAATCATTACGGGACAAGGAACTTCCCCTTGAAGCCATAATGGGAAATGTGTTTTCTAAAATGAAAAAAAGAATTACCTCAACAGAGTCCTCGTGGTAATTTACGTCATTATACCCGTATGAACTACGGTGCCAATAGTGATTATTTGGTTCCATTTTCTTGGCATTCAAAGATTCCTATAATTGTAAAAGGCGAGTTTTTAACAGTTATTAATTATAGTTTCACTTTCCTGAACTATTATCCAAGTTCTTACTGAATAAAAATAAGCCAGAGAAGACACGCCCTTTTCTTGATAAATAAAAGAGAAAGAACTCTTTCCAAAATAATTTAACAAAAAGCAGTCATCCGTTTTTTATTTTGCACACGCTAGACCAGCTAGTTACACTGAAATAACCAGAAATTTATGAATTCTTTGTTGTTTTGGCATTGTGGTCATTGTTTAGAATAAATAGCCTGGAATTCGGAATTCTGTTGACGGAAAGAAAACAAACTTTGCGATTGGAGTGATTTTCATTCGAAACAGTTTGAAAAATTGAAAAAAATGGCAGTTAAATCCACACAGGACACCATTTAAAGCGGGGGGGGGGGGTTAAACACAGAACATTCCCCTGGTCAATTTTTTGAGTCTGTCATTACTTGTTTGCAATTTCTGCAAAAACCTTGATAACGTTTTCACTACTATTACCGACACAATTTGTCAAAATGGTACAATTTAAAAAAAAGCTACAACTTATAACGTACAAGTATCGCCATGTTCTTCAGTAAATAGGTTGCAGCAATTCAAAAGATGTTGCTCTGGTTGTTCATTCTGGAAATTTCAAGTTGTTCTGCGGTTAATAATTCCCAGTTTTCTCAACATTGATACAGGAAAGTCAATTTTGCCAACACTGGCCATTTCTCAAAGATTTTTTGCAAGTGAGAAAAAGGAGACAAATTATGACAAAATTTGACAAGTCTTGACAAGTCTATGGCTGTAATTATATGTACGTTACCTAAATCGACTTTTTTTTCTCTTTTTTTTGCTAAACGACACAGGTGGCCCACTCGACGAAATAAGTGCAATTTCAGAGAACAAACAGCAAATCGTCATGGACTGTAAGTGTGAATGACATTAACGTAAAGCGAAAAGTAAAACAGAGTGCATCACAAAAAAAAAAAAAATATCAAATATTGACCCTTATGCTTACGATTTAATGTTTGAACTGTATTACACTTCCGTTTGGACTTTCAGCTTTTTGCCCTTTACTATACCAACAACTTCAAGTCTTTAAGGTTCCAAAAGCCAGTAGGATGTTGTGTCCAGCCTTATTTCTCATTAGCGGAGGCACCTCGGCTGTTCTCATTAGCGGAGGCACCTCGGCTTTACTGAAAACCAATTTTATTACAAATACTTTCTTTTTGTATTTAATACTGAAAATAAACATTAAAATTATAGTAAAATTTTAACTGATGAGCTTTTATCAATTATTATTATTATACATCAAATATTCACTTTAATTTATTAGTTCTTTCTAAAGCTGTTCAAGACGAATATAGTTTCACTACAAACAAAAGTTCGGATACTGCCCCATTCCTTAACTGTAAATAAAAACCAAAAGCCTACTGCGTCATTGGCGCTTAACTGAAAACGAATTATATTACAAATATTTTCTTTTCTAGTTCTTACAGCATTGAAAATAAAAATAAAATTACAGTTAAATAAATTCTTGAACTGATGGATCTTTGAACAATTAATATCATTATACATCAAATATTCAATTTGATTTTGTTCATACTTTCCAAAACTGTTCAAGACGCATATAGTTTTACGTAAAGCGCCAATGACGCAGCAGGTTTTAGACTTTTACAGTGAGAGAAGGAGGCGATACTCAAACTCTTGTTTGTAGTGTTCTTTGTTCGTTTCAAGCTTGATTTGCATTTTCAATTTAAGTTTTACTCGTTTTAAGATTTATTTATTCATTTACATTAATACCTATTGTATGTTTGTTTGCATTGATTGTTTTTTTTTAATTTCTGTTCGTTTTAAGTTTCATTTATACTTCCATAGCAAAATATTTTTTTTTTTCGTTTTAAGCTTGATTTTCATATTCAATCTAAGCATTATTCGCTTTAAGATCTATTCATTCATTTATATTATTACTTGTAGTATGTTATTTGCATTGATTGTTTATTTAATTTCTGTCCGTTTTGGGTTTCATTTATTCTTTAATAGTAATTTCTGGTCGTTTTGAGTTTGAATTTTTAAAAGGTATTTGTATCTGCTAAAGGTAAATTTAAAATGGCCTTTACTTTTCTTTGAAAAAAATTATTTTTTGGAAAGTTTTTTTTTTAATTAATTTTTGTTCGTTTTTGATTGCAAAAAGTTTCAAGTTTTTAGAATTCCTTATTTCAAAATTAAACTTAAAAAAAAAATCAAATGTTCATCAAAGTGTCAAAACTGGTATCAAAGTAACAATATCAAAGTGAAAAAAAGGGTTTGTGTCAACCTTGGAGTTTTTATTATCTGATGTTTGAACTATTTGTAACAAAATGGCTATCTTAAAATTTTTATCGGATGGGTTTGGGGAAAAAAAAGGGCGTGGGGGGGGGGTTAATTGTTCTTCGGTCTCTTTTGACTCTTTAAAAGTGAACTAGAACTTTCTATTTTCAATCAAATGTGCCCTCTCAGAAGTTTATAAGAGCATCCCTTCTATAAGAACCATATTAACCGCAGAATATAATTTACAACACCTGTCCCTGGACCCCAGGGGTTTTGTCGACCCCGGAGTTTTATATCTGATGTTTGAACTATTTTTAACAAAATGGTCACCTCAAATTTTTATCGGATGGGTTTATCCATCCGATAAACCCAAAGGCGTAGAGGGCGGGAGGGGCTAGTTGCCCTCCGATCTTTTTCACTCTGAGAAAATGAACTAGAACTTTTGATTTTCCATTCAAATAAGCCCTTTCTGAAGTTTATACGAGTATCCCTTTCATAAGAACCATATACGGCCCCAGAACACAGCTTACAATGCTTGCCCCGGGCCCTGGGGAGTTGTGTCGACAATCCGAGTTTTGTTATCTGAATTTTCATCAGATGGGTTTGGAAAAAGAAGGCGTGGGGGAGGAGGCTAGTTGCCCTCGGATCTCTGTTGACTATTAAAAAGTGAGCTCGAACTTTCAATTTCCAATCAAATGAGCCCTCTCTGCAGTTTATACGAGCATCCCTTTCATAGAACCATATATGGCCCTGGGCATAACTTACAATGTCTGCCCCCGGACCCTGGGGGGTTGTGTCGACATCTGAGTTTTGTTATCTGACCTTTCAACTGATTTTAAAAAAAAATGACTATCTCAAAATTTGTATCCGATGGGTTTTGGGGAAAAAGGCGTGGAGGGGGGGGGGAGCTAGAGGCCCTGCAATCTCTTTTGACTCGTAAAAATTGAACTAGAACTTTCAATTTCCATTCAAATCAGCCCTCTCTGAAGTTTACACGAGCATCTCTTCCATAAGAACCGTAAATTCCCCCAGGGCATAACATGCAACGCCTGTCCCCGGGCCTTAGGTGCTTTTGTCGACACCGGAGTTTTTTTTTTATCAGACCTTTGAACTATTTTTAACAAAATGGGTATCTCAAAATTTTTATCGGATGCATGTGAGGGAAAAGGGGCGTGGGGGGATAGTTGCCCTCTCATCTCTTTTGATTCTTAAAAACTAAACTAAACCTTTCAATTTTCAATCAAATGAGCCCTCTCTGAAGCTTATACGAGCATCCATTCCAAACAACGTCAACCCCGGGCCCTGAAGGATTGTGTCGACCCTAGAGTTTTTGTTTTATGATCTTTGAACCATTTTGAAAAAAATGACTCTCTCAAATGGCTTCTTATCGGATGGGTTTGAGGAAAATAGGGCGTGGAGAGGGGGGGAAGGGCTAGTTGCCCTCCGATCTCTTTTGACTCTTAAAAAGTTAACGCAAACTTTCAATTTCCAATCATATGAGCCCCCTCCGAAGTTTATACGAGCATCCTTTCCATAAGAATTATATATGCCCCCAGAGCATTACCTACAACGCCTGCCTCCGGGCCCTGGGGGATTGTGTCGACCCCGGAGTTTTCATTATATGATCTTTGAACTATTTAAAAAAAATGGCTAACTCAAAGTTCTTATCAGATGGGTTTTAGGAAAAAAACGGCATGGAAGGGGGGGGGGCTAGTTGCCCTCCAATGTCTTTTGACTCTTTAAAAGTGAACTAGAACTTTCAATTTCCAATCAAATGAGCCCTCTCCGAAGTTATACAAGCATACACTCCATAAGAACCATATATGCCCCAGAGCAATATCTTACAACGCCTGGACCAGGCCCTGGGGGTTTGCGTCGACAAGTTTTTTTTTTATCTGACCTTTGAATTATTTTCAACGAAATGGCCATACGTAAAGGAGTTCTTGTTATATGATCTTTGAACTATTTTTAACAAATGGCTACCTCAAATTTTTTTCAGATGTATTTGGTGAAAAAGGGCTTGGGGGAGCTATTTGCCATCCGATCACTTCTGACTCTTAAAAAAGGGCACTAAAACTCTCAATTTCCAACCAAATGAGCCCCCTTTAAAGTTTATACGATGACCCTTTCTATATGAAGTGCCTCTGGGAAAAAAAAAATAAATTGGAGCGTGGGGGGGGGAGGCTAGCTACCCTCCGATCACTTTTGACTCTTAAAAAGTGAATTAGAGCTTTCATTTTCCAATCAAATGAGCCCTCTCTGAAGTTCATACGAGCACCGCTTTCATAAGAACCATATACTTCCACAGGACAACACTAGCAACGCCTACCCCGGGCCCGGGGGGGGGGGCTGTGTTGACACCGGAGTTTTTGTTATCTAATTTTTGATTTTTTTTTTTAAAAACTGGCCACCTCAAAATTTGTAGCGGATGGGTTTGGGATAAAAGGGTGCGGCGGGGGCTAGCTGCCTTAAATCTCTTGACTCTCAAAAAGTGAACTAGAACTTTCAATTTCAAATCAAATAAGCCCTCTATGAAGTTTATACGAGCACCCCTTTCATAAGAACCATACATGCCTTTAGGGCATGACTTAGAACGCCTTTCCCCGGGCCTTGGGGGTTTGTATTGACACCGGAGTTTTTCTTATCCGATCTTTGAGCTATTTTTAACAAAATGTCTATCTCAAAATTTTCATCAGATGGGTTTGGAAAAAAGGCGTGGGGGAGGGGGCTAGTTGCCCTCAGATCTCTGTTGACTATTAAAAAGTGAGCTCAAACTTTCAATTTCCAATCAAATGAGCCCTCTCTGCAGTTTATACGAGCATCCTTTTCATAAGAACCATATATGGCCAGGGCATAAACTTACAACGCCTGCCCCCTGGCCCTGGGGGGTTGTGTCGACACCTGAGTTTTTGTTATCTGGCCTTTGAACAATTTTTAACTTAATGCTGTCTCAAAATTTTTATCGGATGTAATTGGGGAAAAAAGGGGCGTGGGGGGGACTAGTTGCCCTTCAATCTCTTTTGACTCTCAAAAACTGAACTAGAACTTTCAGTATCCAATCAAATGAGCCCTCTCTGAAGTTTTTTACGAGCATCCCTTCCATAAGAGTCATATATTCCCCAGGGCATAACTTACAACGCCTGCCCTCGGGCCCTGCGGGGCTGTGTCGACCCCGGAGTTTTCGTTTATATGGTCTTTGGACTACTTTTTAAAAAATCGCTATCTCAAAGTTCTTATCGGGTGGGTTTGAGGGAAAAAATAACGTGGAGGGGAGGGCTAGGTGCCCTTCAATCTCTTTTGACTCTTAAAAGTAAACTAGAACTTTCAATATCCAATCAAATGAGCCCTCTCTGAAGTTTTTAACGAGCATCCCTTCCATAAGAGCCATATATGCCCCCAGGACATAACTTACAACGCCTGCCCCCGAGCCCTGGGGGGTTGTGTCGACACCGGAGTTTTGTTATATGATCTTTGAATTATCTTTAACAAAATGGCTACCTCAATATTTTTATCGGATAAATTTGGGAAAAAAGGGCGTAGGGAGGGGGCTGGTTACCCTCCGGTATCTTTTGACGCTTAAAAAGTGAACTAGAACTTTCAATTTCCAATCAAATGAGCCCCCTCTGAATTTTATACGAGCATTCCTTCCATAAGAACCATATATGCCCCAGGGCATAACTTATAACCTTTGCGCTGAAGACTGTGGGGGGAGTGTCCTGCTCGAAGATATAATTTCCAAAACCTTCAACAACGTTGAACAAAATTGCTATTTAAAAATTTTGATTGAATGTTTTTGGGGAAATGGTGGGCGTTGAAGGGGTGTTAGTTGCCCTCCAATCATTTTCGACTATTAAAAAGGGCACTAGCCATTCAAATTTCCAATCGAATGAGCCCTTTTTGAAGTTTCTACGACGACACTTTCTATAAAAACCTTATATGCCCCCAGGGCATAACCAACAACCCTTGCCCTGAGGGCTGTGGGGGGAGGGGTTGTCATCCCCAAAGACATGTTTCCAGAATTTACAACTATGTTGAACCAAAAGGCTATATAAAAATTTTGATTGGATGTGTTTGGGGAAAAGGTGGGCGTGAGAGGAGGTCAGTTGTCCTCCAATCACTTTCGACTATTAAAAAGGGCACTAGCCCTTTAAATTTCCAATCGAATGAGTTATTTTTGAAGTTTTTCTACGACAAAGCCTTCTATAAGAACCTTATATCCCCAGGGCATAACTTACAAACCCCTGCCCTGAGGGCTGTGGGGGGAGTGTCCTCCTCAAAAAACATAATTTCTATCTGGAAATCAACTATGTAGAACAAAACGGCTATCTCAAAATCTTGATTGGATGTGTTTGGAGAAATGGTGGGCGTGGAAGGGGTGTTAGTTGCCTTCCAATCACTTTTGACCCTTAAAAGGGCACTAGAACATTCGATTTCCAATCAAATGAGCCCCCTTTGAAGTTTATGCGACGACCCCTTCCATATGAAGTACCTCTGGGAAAAAAAGAATAATAATAATAATAAACGTTGGAGCCGCATGGCCTATGTTATAGGCAACGCTATAGCGTTGCATCTGATTCTTTTTCAAGTAATGTCCAACGGAAAAATTAATAAATTTAACTTTATTTTTCGAATAGTATCAAATTTGAAATATAATGTTATACAATCTGTGGTAATACTTTGACTTATCCTGTATCTTTACTTAAACAGCGCTATTGCGCTGCCTATGATTTTTTTTTTCGGCTTTATGTGGCCCACTGATATCAATGCTATTTATAAATATAAATTGGCGTTAGATACAGGTTCATTTAGATTTTGAAATTGAAAATAAAAAAAACAAGTTTTTTTTAAACTGAAAGTAAGGAGCGACATTAAAACTTAAACGAACAGAAATTATTCTGTATATGAAAGAGACTGTCCCCTCCTCAACGCCTCGCTCTTTACGCTAAAGTTTTTTATTGTTTTAAAAATAAAGTTGTGAGACAGAGTCAAACTTTTTAGCGTAAAGAGCGAGGCATTGAGGAGGGGACAGTCTCTTTCATATACAGAATAATTTCTGTTCGTTTTAAGTTTTAATGTCGCTCCTTACTTTCAGTTTAAAAACTTGTTTTTTTTATTTAATATTTGAACGTTTTTGAATAAATGCAGGTTTTGATCTTGGCTCACCGTACATGAATAATTAAAACAAAATTTTCATGTTAATTTACTTTATTTAGTTAAATGGCTTTCTCGAAACTTGTTTATTTTATTTACGAACGTTTTTATTAGTAATAAATATACGTAACTTACGAATTAACTTACGTATACGACTTCTATATTCATATATTTTTAATACGTTTTTATTAGGGGGTTCGCCCCCTAGTCAATACCTTGCTCTTTAAGCAAAAGTTTCAAATTTGTTCCAATTCTTTAGAAATGACCGCTTATTCACAAAGGCCGTTAATTAGAATAAATAGCTCTTATGAAAGTACTAAAAATCTTTGCTTAAAGAGCGAGGCATTGACTACGGGGTGAACCCAATTATATATTTATATTTTCTGTTCGTTTAAAGTTTCGATGTTGCTGCTGTTGCAGTTGAAATACATGTTTTTTTATTAAATTTATGATCTTTTTTTAAATATGCTGGGAAGTTCCGGCGTCCCCTTCATAGCAATGTCCCTTCCCCCATGAAACTTCCTTCATGGAAAGATCCTCCCACATAACCCCTGACCCAGCCCACCCCCCCCCACTACCAGGAAAAATCTCCTCTGAAAACGTCTGTATACTTCCAAATATACTATATGTTAACATTGGGTAAAGTTCATAACTTTCAGCCCTCCCCCCGGGACTTACTACTTATAATATTTTCGAACATGCTGAACAAAATGGCTATCTCAAAATTTTGATCCAGGTGACTTTGGGAAAAAAATGAGCGAGGGAGGGGGCCTATTGCCCTCCATTTTTTTTGGTCACTTAAAAAGGGCACTAGAACTTTCAATTTCCATTCCAATGAGCCCTCCCACGATATTCTAGGAAAACTGGTTCGATACGATCACCCCTGGGAAAAAAACAACAAAAAAACAAACAAATAAACATATGATCTTTCTTCTGGCAAAAAATGCAAAATTCCACATTTTTGTAGATGGGAGCTTGAAACCTCTACAGTAGGGTTCTCTGATACGCGGAATATGATGGTGTGATTTTCATTAAGGTTCTATATATTTTTTCGAAAATCAGCCAAATTTTTCTCAGGCGCCTAAACTTTTGATGGGTAGGATTACTTGATTAAACTTATATATTTGAAATCAGCATTAAATGTGATTCTTTTTGATGTATCTATTTGTATCAAAATACCGTTTTCTAGAAGTTTCGGTTACCATTGAGCCGGGTCGCTCCTTACTTACAGTTCGTTACCACGAACTATATTTGATAGTCAACAGATTGTTGCGACAGCTTAAAAAGAATCGTAAGTTTTCAGAATTTTGTTTTCTTTTGCTATTGATATATATATAAATATATATATATATATTATATATATATATATATATATATATATATATATATATATATATATATATATATATATAATATTATATATATATATATATCTAATATAATACAATATATATATATAGATATAACGCTACTATCTGACTATATACAATGGAACGCCTGATAAACTAAACCCCAAACCCCCCCCCCCAAAAACAATCTTCTTTCTGAAAAAAGTCAACAGTTGTTTGCGAACAGCTGAATCGTAAGTTTTTTTAACCCCCCCCCCCCAAAAAAAAAAAAAACCTCTTATTGAGACAAGATTTAGCTATAGACTAGGTGAATGGAGATTCACCAAGGCTGGTGAATTGAAGATTAAAACGGAAGTAACTCCAGAAATAGGATTCATAAAACAAATTGTACATTATTGCCTATAGGGGGAGGGGTAGGGGGCCATCATTTTTAAATCATAATAACTAATTTTTTTTATTGAAATCAGGGATGCCAAAAGATAATTATTTATTTCATTGAAAGCGAAGACGGAAGCAAATTATATCAAATTCCCTGGAAAACCATAGAAATATTTTTCTATGGTCCCCCGGGCCCCCCGATTGGGACTTGTTCATTGTCTTGGGTATTTTTCGATTTCTCATAGGCTACTGGCCTAATTTGGCTTTTGTGTGTGCTTCCTTTTAATTAGATTAATTTAAAAAACATTTTTCCGCAAAATAAGTTTTTTCAAAGAAAAGTAAAGAACTCCATTAAACACAAAATGAGCAAAAATAAAATCAAACAATCTACCAAGCGTGAAACTACCACAAATCAGCATTGATAAATAAATGAAACCCAAAACGAACAGAAACTACAATAATAACCGAGTCAAACTCAAAACGAGCAGAAATTAACATAAGTTGGGCGCAAAACGGCTATGCCTTCCCAAGGCTAGAACAAAATTTTCACTTTACTGAAAAAAATACAAATGAATGTGCATTGTCAGTTTCAAAACATTTACTGATATTTTAGTAATCAAATGTTAAAATTATTTGATTTATTAAAGTTATAAAAGTGGGAGGATGGGAGTGGAAGGGGATTAGTTGCCCTCAGATCACTCTTGACTATTAAAAAGGGCATCAGTCCTTTGTATTTTCAATCGAATGAGCCCTTATCGAAGTTCATTCCGATCGAATGAGCCCTTTTCGAAGTTTCTACGAAAACGCCTTGTATAAAAAACCTTATATGCCCCCAGGGCATAACTTAAAACCCTTGCCCTGAGGGTTGTGGGGGAGTGTCCTCCTCAAAAAAGTATTTTCTTTCGGGAAATCAACTACACTGAACAAAATGGCTATCTCAAAATTTTGGTAGGATGTGTTTGGGGGAATGATGGGCGTGGGGGGGGGGCTAGTTGTCCTCCAATCACTTTCAACTATTAAAAGGGTACTAGCCCTTTGAATTTCCAATCGAATGAGCCCTTTTGAAGTTTCTATGACAACGCTTTCAATAAAAACTTTTCATAAATTTTAACCCTTGCACTGAGAACTCTGAGGGGGCTATCATCCCAAAAGAAAAAATTTTTCCAAAACTTTCAACTACATTGAACAAAATGGATATCTCAAAATTTTAATTCGATGTGTTAGTAGGGACCTATCAGGAGGTCCCACGAGAGAATACCGTGCTGCCATCTACAATTTAGTCTAACTCTGACCCCACTCCATATATGGGCATAGACTCCCTAGGGTAAATGGATTTCCGAGAAATTGATTGCGTAACCTAACCTAACCTCATGAGCTCGTGACAGTGAACCATATATGGGCATAGACTCCCTAGGGGAAATGGATTTCTGAGAAATTGATTGCGTAACCTAACCTAACCTCATGAGTTCCCGAGATTACACCCATATATGGGCATAGACTCCCCTAGGGGAAATGGATTTTCCGAGAAATTGATTGCGTAACCTAACCTAACCTTATGAGTTTCCCATGACTACACCCAATATGGGCATAGACTCCCTAGGGGAAATGGATTTCCGAGAAATTGATTGCGTAACCTAACCTAGCCTCATGAGCTCGTGACGGGGCACCATATTTGGGCATAGCCTCCCTAGGGGAAATGAATTTCCGAGAAATTGATTGCGTAACCTAACCTAACCTCATGAGCTCGTGACGGGGCACCATTTATGGGCATAGAATCCCTAGGGGAAATGGATTTCCGAGAACTTGATTTACATAATCGGTGGGGAGAATGTTTTGATCCAGGAATGGGAAACAGGAAGTATGGATGATGTCAAGGTCGATTGATTTGTTGTGTTGTTGTTGTTTGGCCAAGTGTAATGACACGAGGGGTGATTTACATAATCAGTGTGGAATGTATTGATCTAGGGGAAGTGAATTTCCGAGAACTTGATTTACATAATCGGTGGGGAGAATGTTTTGATCCAGGAATGGAAACAGGAAGTACATGCCTCATTCTAAGCCAATCAGAGAGTCGGTTACATCTCCTTCTAAGCCAATCAGAGAGTCGCTTACATATGGTTTCCCATTACATCGCAATTCGCCCTTGAGATTTCGTATATTGCGTTGTGATTAAACATTCAGAAAGTTCCAAGACATAATGGATAAAACAACGAATATTATTGATGAGCTAGAAGCCTTGGCTACAGCGATTCACAATGTGAGTTCTGTTTAGCACATTTTTCATTTTTTATTTTGAAATAAATTATTTTCCTTGGTCACCCTCCAGTATATTCAGGGTATACCCCCCCACACACAATACAAACTCCACTATATATTGTTTATACTGGTTAGAAAGCTTAAAATATGTTCTTTTTTTACCATGTAAACCCCAATCCTTCTTTCTCCATCCTCCCTCCTCCGCCTCCCCTTGTTTTATGAATTTAATTCTTCCATTGGAAATAGCTCTGTTTTTGAACTCTCCCTTTGACAGGCAACTTCCGTTAACTCTTAGGTATTAAGCCGCCCCGCTAACTTGGCATAAACATATTTTCCGCAATGATTTAATTAGCTGTCACCCCTTTTAAAACACATCCGCTTTTCTCAATCCATTACGTTAACGATTTAACCAAAGGGTTTCACAGATCAAAAAGGATTTTTTTCCCCCGTCAAATTAAAACACTTTCAAACAAAAAGAGATTGTAATAATTAAGCTAGGCTACGCAACCTGTATGGTGGAGTGAAACGAGTTATTCTCCAAATTAATGCTAACAAATATTTTTAGGACATTAAGTAAAAAGGGGGGGAAGGGGGCAATACCTCGCTTCTAAACACCATCATTGTAAAGCGAAAACTTCGCATGAAAAGTAAAGGGCCGGGATTTCTAAGAAAAAAGAATACATAGCTTTATTATGTATAAATAGAATACCATTTACGTCTAAGATCATAAATTTAGGCCTGGTTATAATATGGAAAATTTGTCTTCAATTTTGAGTAGTCAGTGTTTATGTGGGGGGGGGGGGGGGGGGGTTTAGGGCTTGTAATGCCTCGCTTCTAACACCTTCATTGTAAAGCGAAAAGTAAGGGGATGGATTTATTGTGCAGACATGTACACCCTTTGACAAGAAAACTAATGTGGCTATACCGACAGGCAACACTAAGTTTAGTGTTTAGTTAGCTTTTAATTATATCATATTTATGGCTGGCTATTTTGAGATCTAGATTTTAAATCATTGTATTTGATTTGATGCAGCTTTTGGCCCTAAAGAATAATGATAGTTTTTTTTAAATTTATTTTCTAAATGACAAAAATAGGATCTCTACGCTTTTCGGGTTTATTTCTCACAAGTTGTATATTTAATTTTTTCAACAACATGGTAAAAATAGGAGCATTTCTCGTAAATTTTACCTTGTGCTTTGCTGAAAAGGGGGGGGGACTTCATTGTGATAAAATGCTTTCTAGACAAAATTATGGTTATGGAGAAGAGGACTCCAGGGGAGGAGGGAGTGTCTTTAAGGGAAGGAGGAGCAGTTTTTGGTCAACATTCAACATTCATTAAGTTTTTTTCTAAGAAAGTTGCGCTGTATTTGTTATATTTTAGATAATTTTTTTTTTTTTTTTGCATAAAAAAGCATATAGTTTTAAAGTGTAGATTTAATTTTTTACCCAACCAAATTTTTTTTGAAGTAAATTTTTTTGATTTATTCCAACAAAAGTGAAGTGTAGTTTTGCTTACAGTTTCAGAAAAAACATTTACATACAACATTTCTTAATGCTAACAATTTAAGCCCTTTTATTAATAATGGTTGGAGTGAGTGACACAGAACATATTGCTCTGATTTAATTTTCAACTTTACAAAAGATATAATAAATGTTTGATAACAAATTTTCTGTCAGAAGTGAGTTTTGCTTAACACTAGCAAACATTCACACATTTTTTTTTCTGAAATTTCTCTAGAAATTCCTCACTCGAACTAGCAAGTTTTCTACCAAAGATACCAAATTTTTTCTTAGAAGTAACATTTTTTGATTGTGATAACAACTTTTTCTGTCAGAAGTAGCAAGTTTTGCTTAACACCCAAACATTCTCATCAAAGTAACAACATTTTACCTTAATACTAACATACTTTTACTGAACACACACAAATTTCTAGATTAGAAATTATTTTTTTCTCAGTGATTAGCTTAGTTTTTCTGTTAGTTAACTAGCAATTTTCTACCGTAGGATACCGAAAACCTAACTTAACCTAACCTAATTAGCACAATACAAAAAATTTTACTTCTACGACAAATTTTTGGTAGTAGCAAGTTTTGCTTAACACTAACTTGCTATTCAAAGTAACAGAACATTGTTACCTTAATACTAACATATTATTTCTGAAAGAGACAATTTGTGTGTGTCTTCAGTAAAAGTATGTTAGTATTAAGGTAAAATGGATGTACTTGGTGTTAAAGTTTGTTAGTGTTAAGCAAAACTTGCTACTTCTGACAGAAAAGTTGTTATCACAATAAAAAAACCTACTCTAAAAAAAATTTGTATCTTTGGTAGAAAATCTAGTTCGAACAGAAAAAGTGTTATCACTGACGAAAAATAACTTCTAGAGAAATTTGTGTGTGTTTCAGTAAAGTATGTTAGTATTAAGGTAAAATGTCGTTACTTTGATGAGAATGTTTGTTAGTGCTTAAGCAAAACTTGCTACTTCTGACAGAAAAGTTGTGTTATCACAATAAAAAAAATGTTACTTCTAAGAAAAAATTTGGTATCTTTAGTAGAAACTTGCTAGTTCGAACAGAAAAAGTGTTATCACTGACGAAAAATATTATTTCTAAGAGAAATTTGTTTGTGTTCAGTAAAAAGTATGTTAGTATTAAGGTAAAATGTCGTTACTTTGATGAGAAGGTTTGTTAGTGTTAAGCAAAACTTGCTACTTCTGACAAAAAGAGTTTTATCACAATAAAAAAATGTTACTTCTAAGAAAAAATTTGGTATCTTTGGTAGAAAACTTGCTAGTTCGAACAGAAAAAAAAAAGTGTTATCACTGACGAAAAATATTATTTCTAAGAGAAATTTGTGTGTTCAGTAAAAGTATGTTAGTATTAAGGTAAAATGTCGTTACTTTTGATGAATGAGAATGTTTGTTAGTGTTAAGCAAAACTTGCTACTTCTGACAGAAAAGTTTGTTATCACAATCAAAAAAAAATGTTACTTCTACGAAAAAAATTTGGTATCTTTGGTAGAAAACTTGCTAGTTCGAACAGAAAAAGTGTTATCACTGACGAAAAATATTATTTCTAAGAGAACTTTGTGTGTGTTCAGTAAAAGTATGTTAGTATTAAGGTAAAATGTCGTTACTTTGATGAGAAGGTTTGTTAGTGTTTAAGCAAAACTTGCTACTTCTGACAGAAAAGTTGTTATCACAATCAAAAATGTTACTTCTACGAAAAAAGTTGGTATCTTTGGTAGAAAACTTGCTAGTTTCGAACAGAAAAAGTGTTATCAACTGACGAAAAAATATTATTTCTAAGAGAAATTTGTGTGTGTTCAGTATGGTTAGTAAGGTAAAATGTCGTTACTTTGAAGAGAAGGTTTGTTAGTGTTAAGCAAAACCTTGCTACTTCTGACAGAAAAGTTGTTATCACAATCAAAAAAACGTTACTTCTAAGAAAAAATTTGGTATCTTTGGTAGAAAACTTGCTAGTTCGAACAGAAAAAAGTATTATCACTGACGAAAAATATTATTTCTAAGAGAAATTTGTGTGTTCAGTAAAGGTATGTTAGTATTAAGGTAAAAATGATGTTACTTTAATGAGAATGTTTGTTAGTGTTAAGCAAAACTTGCTAGTTCGAACAGAAAAGTTGTTATCACAATAAAAAAAAAAAAAAAACGTTACTTCTAAGAAAAAATTTGGTATCTTTGGTAGAAAACTTGCTAGTTCGAACAAAAAAAAAGTGTTATCACTGACGAAAAATATTATTTCTAGAGAGAACTTTGTGTGTGTTTTCAGTAAAAGTATGTTAGTATTAAGATAAAATGTCGTTGCTTTGATGAGAAGGTTTGTTAGTGTTAAGCAAAACTTGCTACTTCTGACACAAAAGTTGTTATCACAAATCAAAAAATGTTACTTCTACGAAAAAATTTGGTATCTTTGGTAGAAAAACTTGCTAGTTCGAACAGAAAAAAAGTGTTATCACTGACGAAAAATATTATTTCTAAGAGAACTTTGTGTGTGTTCAGTAAAAGTATGTTTAGTATTAAGGTAAAATGTCGTTACTTTGATGAGAAGGTTTATTAGTGTTAAGCAAAACTTGCTCTTTCTGACAGAAAAGTTGTTATCACAATCAAAAAAATGTTACTTCTAAGACAAAATTTGGTAGCTTTGGTAGAAAACTTGCTGGTTCGAACAGAAAAAGTGTTATCACTGACGAAAAATATTATTTCTAAGAGAAATTTGTGTGTGTTCAGTAAAAGTATGTTAGTATTAAGGTAAATGATGTTACTTTGGTGTAAAAGTTTGTTAGTGTTTAAGCAAAACTTGCTACTTCTGACAGAAAAGTTGTTACCACAATCAAAATGTTTACTTCTTCTAAGAAAAAATATGGTATCTTTGGTAGAAAACTTGCTAGTTTCGAACAGAAAAAGTGTTATCACTGACGAAAAATATTATTTCTAAGAGAAATTTGCGTGTGTTCAGTAAAAGTATGTTAGTATTAAGGTAAAATGTCGTTACTTTTGATGAGAAGTGTTTGTTAGTGTTAAGCAAAAACTTGCTACTTCTGACAGAAAAGTTGTTATCACAATCAAAATGTTACTTCTAGAAGAAAAAAATTTGGTATCTTTGGTAGAAAACTTGCTAGTTCAAAACAGAAAAGTGTTATCACCGACGAAAAATATTATTTCTAAAGAGAACTTTGTGTGTGTTCAGTAAAAGTATGTTAGAATTAAGGAGTTGCTACTTTATCATAATAAAAAAAATTTACTTCTAAGAAAAAATTCGGTATCTTTAGTAGAAAACTTGCTAGTTCAACAGAAAAAAGTGTTATCACTGACGAAAAATATTATTTCTAAGAGAAATTTGTGTGTGTGTTCATAAAGTATGTTAGTATTAAGGTAAAATGTCGTTACTTTGATGAGAAGGTTTCTTAGCGTTAAGCAAAACTTGCTACTTCTGACAGAAAAGTTGTTATCACAATCAAAAAAATGTTACTTCTAAGAAAAAATTTGGTATCTTTGTAGAAAACTTGCTAGTTCAACAGAAAAAGTGTTATCACCTGACGAAAAATATTATTTCTAAGAGAACTTTGTGTGTGTTCAGTAAAAGTATGTTAGTATTAAGGTAAAATGTCGTTACTTTGATGAGAAGGTTTGTTAGTGTTAAGCAAAACTTGCTACTTCTGACAGAAAAGTTGTTATCACAATCAAAAAATGTTACTTCTACGAAAAAAGTTGGTATCTTTGGTAGAAAACTTGCTAGTTCGAACAGAAAAAGTGTTTATCACTTGACGAAAAAATATTATTTCTAAGAGAAATTTGTGTGTGGTTCAGTAAGGTAAAATGTCGTTACTTTGAAGAGAAGGTTTGTTAGTGTTAAGCAAAACCTGCTACTTCTGACAGAAAAGTTGTTATCACAATCAAAAAACGTTACTTCTAAGAAAAAATTTTGGTATCTTTGGTAGAAAACTTTCTAGTTCAAACAGAAAAAGTATTATCACTGACGAAAAATATTATTTCTAAGAGAATTTGTGTGTTCAGTAAAGGTATGTTTAGTATTAAGGTAAAATGATGTTACTTTGATGAGAATGTTTGTTAGTGTTAAGCAAAACTTGCAAGTTCGAACAGAAAAGTTGTTATCATCAATAAAAAAAACGTGTTACTTCTAAGAAAAAACTTGGTATCTTTGGTAGAAAAACTTGCTAGTTCGAACAAAAAAAAAGTGTTATCACTGACGAAAAATATTTATTTCTAAGAGAAACTTTTGTGTGTGTTCAGTAAAAGTATGTGTTAGTATTAAGATAAAATGTCGTTGCTTTGATGAGAAGGTTTGTTAGTGTTAAGCAAAACTTGCTACTTCTGACAGAAAAGTTGTAATCACAATCAAAAAATGTTACTTCTACGAAAAAATTTGGTATCTTTGGTAGAAAACTTGCTAGTTCGAACAGAAAAGTGTTATCACTGACGAAAAATTTATTTCTAAGAGAACTTTGTGTGTGTTCAGTAAAAGTATGTTAGTATTAAGGTAAAATGTCGTTACTTTGATGAGAAAGTTTATTAGTGTTAAGCAAAAACTTGCTACTTCTGACAGAAAAGTTGTTATCACAATCAAAAAAATGTTACTTCTACGACAAAATTTGGTATCTTTGGTAGAAAACTTGCTGGTTCGAACAGAAAAAGTGTTTATCACTGACGAAAAATATTATTTCTAAGAGAAATTTGTGTGTGTTCAGTAAAAGTATGTTAGTATTAAGGTTAAAATGTTACTTTGGTGTAAAAGTTTGTTAGTGTTAAGCAAAACTTGCTACTTCTGACAGAAAAGTTGTTATCACAATCATAAAATGTTACTTCTAAGAAAAAATTTGGTATCTTTGGTAGAAAACTTGCTAGTTCGAACAGAAAAAGTGTTATCACTGACGAAAAATATTATTTCTAAGAGAAATTTGCGTGTGTGTTTCAGTAAAAGTATGTTAGTATTAAGGTAAAATGTCGTTACTTTGATGAGAATGTTTGTTAGTGTTAAGCAAAACTTGCTACTTCTGACAGAAAAGTTGTTATCACAATAAAAAAATGTTTACTTCTACGAAAAAATTTGGTATCTTTGGTAGAAAACTTGCTAGTTCGAACAGAAAAAGTGTTATCACTGACGAAAAATATTATTTCTAAAGAGAACTTTGTGTGTGTTCAGTAAAAGTATGTTAGTATTAAGATAAAATGTCGTTACTTTGATGAGAAGGTTTGTTAGTGTTAAGCAAAACTTGCTACTTCTGACAGAAAAGTTTTTATCACAATCAAAAATGTTACTTCTAAAGAAAAAAATTTGGTATCTTTGGTAGAAAAACTTGCTAGTTCGAACAGAAAAAGTGTTATCACTGACGAAAAATATTATTTCTAAGAGAAATTTACGTGTGTGTTCAGTAAAAGTATGTTAGTATTAAGGTAAAATGTCGTTACTTTGATGAGAATGTTTGTTAGAGTTAAGCAAAACTTGCTACTTCTGACAGAAAAAGTTGTTATCACAATCAAAAAATGTTACTTCTACGAACAAATTTGGTATCTTTGGTAGAAAACTTGCTAGTTCGAACAGAAAAAGTGTATTTTATCACCGACGAAAAATATTATTTCTAAGAGAAACTTTGTGTGTGTTCAGTAAAAGTATGTTAGAATTAAGGAGTTGTTATCATAAATAAAAAAAATTTACTTCTAAGAAAAAATTCGGTATCTTTAGTAGAAAACTTGCTAGTTCCAACAGAAAAAGTGTTATCACTGACGAAAAATATTATTTCTAAGAGAAATTTGTGTGTGTTCAATAAAAGTATGTTAGTATTAAGGTAAAATGTCGTTACTTTTGATGAGAAGGTTTCTTAGCGTTAAGCAAAACTTGCTACTTCTGACAGAAAAGTTGTTATCACAATCAAAAATGTTACTTCTAAGAAAAAATTTGGTATCTTTGGTAGAAAACTTGCTAGTTCAAACAGAAAAAGTGTTATATCACCGACGAAAAATATTATTTCTAGAGAACTTTGTGTGTGTTCAGTAAAAGTATGTTAGAATTAAGGAGTTTGTTATCATAATAAAAAATTTACTTCTAAGAAAAAATTCGGTATCTTTGGTAGAAAACTTGCTAGTTCGAACAGAAAAAGTGTTATCACTGACGAAAAATATTATTTCTAAGAGAAATTTGTGTGTGTTCAAAAGTATGTTAGTATGTTAGTATTAAGGTAAAATGTCATTACTTTGATGAGAAGGTTTGTTAGTGTTAAGCAAAACTTGCTACTTTCTGACAGAAAAGTTGTTATCACAATAAAAAAAATGTTACTTCTAAGAAAAAATTCGGTATCTTTGGTAGAAAACTTGCTAGTTCGAACAGAAAAAGTGTTTATCACTGACGAAAAATATTATTTCTAAGAGAAAATGTGTGTGTGTTCAGTAAAAAGTATGTTAGTATTAAGGTAAAATGTCGTTACTTTTTGATGAGAATGTTTTGTTAGTGTTAAGCAAAACTTGCTATTTCTGACAGAAAAGTTGTTATCACAATAAAAAAAATGTTACTTCTAAGAAAAAATTCGGTATCTTTGGTAGAAAACTTGCTAGTTCGAACAGAAAGTGTTATCACTGACGAAAAATATTATTTCTAAGAGAAAATTTGTGTGTGTTCAGTTAAAGTATGTTAGTATTAAGGTAAAATGTCGTTACTTTGATGAGAAGGTTTGTTAGTGTTAAGCAAAACTTGCTACTTCTGACAGAAAAGTTGTTATCACAATCAAAAAATGTTACTTCTACGAACAAATTTGGTATCTTTGGTAGAAAACTTGCTAGTTCGAACAGAAAAGTGTTATCACTGACGAAAAATATTATTTCTAAGAGAACTTTGTGTGTGTTCAGTAAAAGTATGTTAGTATTAAGGTAAATGTCGTTACTTTGATGAGAAGGGTTTGTTAGTGTTAAGCAAAACTTGCTACTTCTGACAGAAAAGTTGTTATCACAATCAAAAATGTTACTTTCTAACGAAAAAATTTGGTATCTCTTTGGTAGAAAACTTGCTAGTTCGAACAGAAAAAGTGTTATCACTGACTGACGAAAAAATATTATTTCTAAGTGAAATTTGTGTGTGTTCAGTAAAAGTATGTTAGTATTAAGGTAAAATGTCATTACTTTTGAAGAGAAAGTTTGTTAGTGTTAAGCAAAAAACTTGCTACTTCTGACAGAAAAGTTGTTATCACAATCAAAAAAAAACGTTACTTCTAAGAAAAAATTGGTATCTTTGGTAGAAAACTTGCTAGTTCAAAAAAAAAAGTGTTATCACTGACGAAAAATATTATTTCTAAGAGAAATTTTGTGTGTTCAGTAAAGGTATGTTAGTATTAAGGTAAAATGATGTTACTGTGATGAGACTGTTTGTTAGTGTTAAGCAAAACTTGCTACTTCTGACAGAAAAGTTGTTATCACAATCAAAAAAAAAAATGTTACTTCTACGAAAAAATTTGGTATCTATGGTAGAAAAACTTGCTAGTTCGAACAGAAAAAGTGTGTTATCACTGACGAAAAAATATTATTTCTAAAAGAGAACTTTGTGTGTGTTCAGTAAAAGTATGTTTAGTTTTAAGGTAAAATGTCGTTACTTTGATGAGAAGGTTTATTAGTGTTAAGCAAAACTTGCTACTTCTGACAGAAAAGTTGTTATCATAATAAAAAAAATCTTACTTCTAACGACAAAATTTGGTATCTTTGGTAGAAAACTTGCTAGTTCGAACAGAAAAAGTGTTATCACTGACGAAAAATATTATTTCTAAGAGAAATTTGTGCGTGTTCAGTAAAAGTATGTTAGTATTAAGGTAAAATGATGTTACTTTGGTGTAAAAGTTTGTTAGTGTTAAGCAAAACTTGCTACTTCTGACAGAAAAGTTGTTATCACAATAAAAAAAATGTTATTTCTAAGAAAAAATTTGGTATCTTTGTAGAAAACTTGCTAGTTCGAACAAAAAAAGTGTTATCACTGACGAAAAATATTATTTCTAACAGAAATTTGCGTGTGTTCAGTAAAAGTATGTTAGTATTAAGGTAAAATGTCGTTACTTTGATGAGAATGTTTGTTAGTGTTAAGCAAAACTTGCTACTTCTGACAGAAAAGTTGTTATCACAATAAAAAAAAAAATGTTACTTCTACGAAAAAATTTGGTATCTTTGGTAGAAAACTTGCTAGTTCGAACAGAAAAACTGTTATCACTGACGAAAATATTATTTCTAAGAGAACTTTGTGTGTGTTCAGTAAAAGTATGTTAGTATTAAGATAAAATGTCGTTACTTTGATGAGAAGGTTTTGTTAGTGTTAAGCAAAACTTGCTACTTCTGACAGAAAAGTTGTTATCACAATCAAAAATGTTACTTCTAAGAAGAAAAATTTGGTATCTTTGGTAGAAAACTTGCTAGTTCGAACAGAAAAAGTGTTATCACTGACGAAAAATATTATTTCTAAGAGAAATTTACGTGTGTTCAGTAAAAGTATGTTAGTATTAAGGTAAAATGTCGTTACTTTGATGAGAATGTTTTGTTAGTGTTAAGCAAAACTTGCTACTACTTCTGACAGAAAAGTTGTTATCACAATCAAAAATGTTACTTCTAAGAAAAAATTTGGTATCTTTGGTAGAAAAACTTGCTAGTTCGAACAGAAAAAGTGTTATCACCCGACGAAAAAATATTATTTCTAAGAGAACTTTGTGTGTGTTCAGTAAAAGTATGTTAGAATTAAGGAGTTTTTATCATAATAAAAAAATTTACTTCTAAGAAAAAATTCGGTATCTTGGTAGAAAACTTGCTAGTTCGAACCGAAAAAGTGTTATCACTGACGAAAAATGTTATTTCTAAGAGAAATTTGTGTGTGTTCAATAAAAGTATGTTAGTATTAAGGTAAAATGTCGTTACTTTGATGAGAAAAGGTTTGTTAGTGTTAAGCAAAACTTGCTACTTCTGACAGAAAAGTTGTTATCACAATAAAAAAATGTTACTTCTAAGAAAAAAATTCGTATCTTTGGTAGAAAACTTGCTAATTCGAACAGTAAAAGTGTTATCACTGACGAAAAATATTATTTCTAAGATAAATGTGTGTGTGTTCAGTAAAAGTATGTTAGTATTAAGGTAAAATGTCGTTACTTTGATGAGAAGGGTTTGTTAGTCTTAAGCAAAACTTGCTACTTCTGACAGAAAAGTTGTTATCACAATCAAAAAATGTTACTTCTAAGAACAAATTCGGTATCTTTGGTAGAAAACTTGCTAGTTCGAACAGAAAAAGTGTTATCACTGACGAAAAAAATATTATTTCTAAGAGAACTTTGTGTGTGTTTCAGTAAAAGTATGTTAGTATTAAGGTAAAATGTCGTTACTTTGATGAGAAGGTTTGTTAGTGTTAAGCAAACTTGCTACTTCTGACAGAAAAGTTGTTATCACAATCAAAAAATGTTACTTCTACGAAAAAATTTGGTATCTTTGGTAGAAAACTTGCTAGTTCGAACAGAAAAAGTGTTATCACTGACTAAAAAATATTATTTCTAAGAGAAATTTGTGTGTGTGTTCAGAAAAGTATGTTAGTATTAAGGTAAAATGTCGTTACTTTGAAGAGAAGGTTTTTTAGTGTTAAGCAAAACTTGCTACTTCTGACAGAAAAGTTGTTATCACAATCAAAAAACGTTACTTCTAGGAAAAAATTTGGTATCTTTGGTAGAAAAACTTGCTAGTTCAAACAGAAAAAGTGTTATCACTGACGAAAAATATTATTTCTAAGAGAAATTTGTGTGTTCAGTAAAGGTATGTTAGTATTAAGGTAAAATTGATGTGTTACTTTGATGAGAATGTTTGTTAGTGTTAAGCAAAACTTGCTAGTTTTCGAACAGAAAAGTTGTTATCACAATAAAAAAAACGTTACTTCTAAGAAAAAACTTGGTATCTTTGGTAGAAAAACTTGCTATTCGAACAGAAAAAAGTGTTATCACTGACGAAAAATATTATTTCTAAGAGAACTTTTGTGTGTGTTTAGTAAAAGTATGTTAGTATTAAGGTAAAATGTCGTTACTTTGATGAGAATGTTTGTTAGTGTTAAGCAAAACTTGCTACTTCTGACAGAAAAAGTTGTTATCACAATAAAAAAAAAAATGTTACTTTCTACGAAAAAATTTGGTATCTTTGGTAGAAAACTTGCTAGTTCGAACAGAAAAAAGTGTTATCACTGACGAAAAATATTATTTTTAAGAGATATTTTGTGTGTGTTCAGTAAAAGTATGTTAGTATTAAAGTAAAATGATGTTACTTTGATGAGAAGGTTTGTTAGTGTTAAGCAAAACTTGCTACTTTCTGACAGAAAGTTGTTATCACAATAAAAAAATGTTACTTCTAAGAAAAATTTGGTATCTTTGGTAGAAAACTTGCTAGTTCGAACAGAAAAAGTGTTATCACTGACAAAAAATATTATTTCTAAGAGAAATTTGCGTGTGTTCAGTAAAAGTATGATAGTATTAAGGTAAAATGTCGTTAATTTGATGAGAATGTTTGTTAGTGTTAAGCAAAACTTTCTACTTCTGACAGAAAAGTTGTTATCACAATCAAAAAATGTTACTTCTATCACTGACGAAAAATAATATTTCTAAGAGAACTTTGTGTGTGTTCAGTAAAAGTATGTTAGAATTAAGGAGTTGTTATCACAATAAAAAAATGTTACTTCTAAGAGAAAATTCGGTATCTTTGGTAGAAAACTTGCTAGTTGGAACAGAAAAAGTGTTATCACTGACGAAAAAATATTATTTCTAAGAAGAAATTTGTGTGTGTTCAGTAAAAGTATGCTAGTATTAAGGTAAAATGTCGTTACTTTGATGAGAATGTTTGTTAGTGTTAAGCAAAACTTGTTAGTTCGAACAGAAAAGTTTGTTATCACAATCAAAAATGTTACTTCTAAGAAAAAATTTGGTATCTTTGGTAGAAAACTTGTTAGTTCGAACAGAAAAAGTGTGATCACTGACGAAAAATATTATTTGTAAGAGAAATTTGCGTGTGTTCAGTAAAAGTATGATAGTATTAAGGTAAAATGTCGTTAATTTGATGAGAATTTTTGTTAGTGTTAAGCAAAACTTTCTACTTCTGACAGAAAAGTTGTTATCACAATCAAAAAATGTTACTTCTATCACTGACGAAAAATAATATTTCTAAGAGAACTTTGTGTGTGTTCAGTAAAGTATGTTTGTTAGCAAAATTAAGGAGTTGTTATCACAATAAAAAAATGTTACTTCTAAGAGAAAATTCGGTATCTTTGGTAGAAAACTTGCTAGTTGGAACAGAAAAAGTGTTATCACTGACGAAAATATTATTTCTAAGAGAAATTTGTGTGTGTTCAGTAAAAGTATGCTAGTATTAAGGTAAAATGTCGTTACTTTGATGAGAATGTTTGTTAGTGTTAAGCAAAACTTGTTAGTTCGAACAGAAAAGTTGTTATCACAATCAAAAATGTTACTTCTAAGAAAAAATTTGGTATCTTTGGTAGAAAACTTGTTAGTTTCGAACAGAAAAAGTGTTATCACTGTGACGAAAAAATATTATTTGTAAGAGAAATTTTGCGTGTGTTCAGTAAAAGTATGTTAGTATTAAGGTAAAATGTCGTTACTTTGATGAGAATGTTTGTTAGTGTTAAGCAAAACTTGCTACTTCTGACAGAAAAGTTGTTATCACAATAAAAAAATGTTACTTCTACGAAAAAATTTGGTATCTTTGGTAGAAAACTTGCTAGTTCGAACAGAAAAAGTGTCATCACTGACGAAAAATATTATTTTTAAGAGAAATTTGTGTGTGTTTCAGTAAAAGTATGTTAGTATTAAGGTAAAATAATGTTACTTTGATGAGAAGGTTTGTTAGTGTTAAGCAAAACTTGCTACTTCTGACAGAAAAGTTGTTATCACAATCAAAAAATGTTACTTCTAAGAAAAAATTTGGTATCTTTGGTAGAGAACTTGCTAGTTCGAACAGAAAAAGTGTTATCACTGACGAAAAATATTATTTCTAAGTGAAATTTGCGTGTGTTCAGTAAAAGTATGTTAGTATTGAGGTAAAATGGTCGTTACTTTTTTGATGAGAATGTTTGTTATTTAAGCAAAACTTGTTACTTCTGACAGAAAAGTTGTTATCACAATCAAAAAAAAATGTTGCTTCTACGAAAAAATTTGGTATCTTTGGTAGAAAAACTTGCTAGTTCGAACAGAAAAGTGTTTATCACTGACGAAAAATATTATTTCTAAGTGAAATTTGTGCGTGTTCAGTAAAAGTATGTTAGTATTAAGGTAAAAATGTCGTTACTTTGATGAGAAGGTTTGTTTAGTGTTAAGCAAAACTTGCTACTTCTGACAGAAAAGTTGTTTATAACAATCAAAAAATGTTACTTCTAAGAAAAAATTTGGTATCTTTGGTAGAAAACTTGCTAGTTCCAACAGAAAAAGTGTTATCACTGACGAAAAATATTGTTTCTAAGAGAACTTTGTGTGTGTTCAGTAAAAGTATGTTAGAATTAAGGAGTTGTTATCACAATACAAAAATGTTACTTCTAAGAGAAAATTCGGTATCTTTGGTAGAAAACTTGCTAGTTCGAACAGAAAAAGTGTTATCACTGGACCGGGACGAAAAATATTATTTCTAAGAGAAATTTTTGTGTGTTGAGTAAAAGTATGTTAGAATTAAGGAGTTGTTTATCACAATAAAAATGTTACTTCTAAGAGAAAATTCGGTATCTTTGGTAGAAAACTTGCTAGTTCGAACAGAAAAGGTGTTATCACTGACGAAAAATATTACTTCTAAGAGAAATTTGTGTGTGTTCAGTAAAGTATGTTAGTATTAAGGTAAAATGTCGTTACTTTGATGAGAATGTTTGTTAGTGTTAAGCAAAACTTGCTAGTTCGAACAGAAAAAAGTTGTTATCACAATCAAAAAATGTTACTTCTAAGAAAAAATTTGGTATCATTGGTAGAAAACTTTGCTAGTTCGAACAGAAAAAGTGTTATCACTGACGAAAAATATTATTTCTAAGAGAAATTTGTGTGTGTTCAGTAAAACATTTAATAAAAAAGCCTTTTGAAAGTATTGCTTGGTGATGGGATATTCAAAAAGCCATAAAGTAAAGTTTGTGGGTGAAAAGGATGAGTACTTCAAGTTATAAAATTGGTTTAGGAGGGACATTACGTAAAGAACTTGTTCTGAAATAATATAAAAAAGCCTTTTGAAAAGTACTGCTTGGCGTTGGGGTATTCAAAAAGTCGTAAGGTAAAGTTGTGGTGAGAAGGATGAGTACATCAACTTGTAAAGTGAATTTAGGAGGGAATATTAAGAAAAGAACTTGTTCCGAAAAGATATAATAACGCCTTTTGAAATATGGGGGGCCCTTCTATGTCACAAGTGCACATAAAAAGTATTAAAAAATGGGTTGGGGGCCCTTTGGGGGTGCCGGGGGGCTTTGGGGGCTCGGGGCCCTTTGGGGGGCATTGGGGGACCGGGGGCCTTTTGGGGGCCCGTCACCATACAGGTTGCGTAGGCCTAGCTTAATTATTACAATCTCTTTTTTTGTTTGAAAGTGTTTTAATTTGACGGGGGAAAAACAATCCTTTTTTATCTGTGAACCCTTTGGTTAAATCGTTAACGTAATGGATTGAGAAAAGCGGATGTGTTTTAAAGAAGAAGTGACAGCTAATTAAATCATTGCGGAAAATATGTTTATGCCAAGTTAGCGGGCGGCTTAATACCTAAGAGTTAACGGAAGTTGCCTGTCAAAGGGAGAGTTCAAAAACAGAGCTATTTCCAATGGAAGAATTAAAGTCATAAACAGGGGAGGGGGAGGGAGGATGGAGAAAGAAGGATTGGGGTTTACATGGTAAAAAAGAACATATTTTAAGCTTTCCAACGAGTATAAACAATATATAGTGGAGTTTTGTATTGTGTGGGGGGGGGGGTATACCCTGAATATACTGGAGGGTGACCAAGGAAAATAATTTTATTTGAAAATAAAAAATGAAAATGTACTAAACAGAACTCACATTGTAAATTGCTGTAGCCAAGGCTTCTAGCTCATCAATAATATTCGTTGTTTTATCCATTATGTCTTGGAACTTTCTGAATGTTTAATCACAACGCAATACACGAAATCTCAAGGGCGAATTGCGATGTAATGGGAAACCATATGTAAGCGACTCTCTGATTGGCTTAGAAGGAGATGTAACCGACTCTCTGATTGGCTTAGAATGAGGCATGGTACTTCCTGTTTCCCATTCCTGGATCAAAACATTCTCCCCACCGATTATGTAAATCAAGTCCTCGGAAATTCACTTCCCCTAGATCAATACATTCCACACTGATTATGTAATCACCCCTCGTGTCATTACACTTGGCCAAACAACAACAACAACAAATCAATCGACCTTGACATCATCCATACTTCCTATTTCCCATTCCTGGATCAAAACATTCTCCCCACCGGTTATGTAAATCAAGTTCTCGGAAATCCATTTCCCCTAGGGATTCTATGCCCATATATGGTGCCCCGTCACGAGCTCATGAGGTTAGGTTAGGTTACGCAATCAATTTCTCGGAAATCCATTTCCCCTAGGGAGTCTATGCCCATATATGGGTGTAGTCGTGGAACTCATGAGGTTAGGTTAGGTTACGCAATCAATTTCTCGGAAATCCATTTCCCCTAGGGAGTCTATGCCCATATATGGTGTACTGTCACGAGCTCATGAGGTTAGGTTAGGTTACGCAATCAATTTCTCGGAAATCCATTTCCCCTAGGGAGTCTATGCCCATATATGGAGTGGGGTCAGGGTTAGACTAAATTGTAGATGGCAGCACGGTGTTCTCGTGGGACCTCCTGATAGGTCCCTACTTGTGTTTGGGAAAATGGTGGGCGTGAGAGGGCGTTAGGCGCTATCCAATCACTTTTCAACTATTAAAAAAGGCACTAGCCCTTTCAAATTTCCAATTGAATGAGCCCTTTTGAAGTTTCTACGACAAAGCTTTCAATAAAAAACTTTATATACCCCCCAGGACATAACTTACAACCCTTGCCCTGAGGGCTGTGGGGGGAGGGGTTGTCATCCTTAAAGACCTAATAGCTGACAACATGTATTCATGCTCGCGCTGCGTCAAGTCATCCACAGCCTTTCGGATAGTGGAATTGTGTATCTCACTTTCCACCTACTTCGGTGTTCTGTTATATCCCCAGAACGATGTAGCATGTCAAGGCTGCTCAGGCTAAAACTTTCAACTACGCTGAATAAAGTGTTTATCTAAAATTTTGATTGGAATGTGTGTTTGGGATGTGTTTGATTGGATGTGTAGTTGCCCTCAATTCACTTTCGACTATTAAAAGGGTACTAGTCCTTTGAATTTCAAATCGAATGAGCCCTTTTTTTCAAGTTTCTACGACAAAGATTTCAATAAAACCTATATGCCCCCAGGGCATAACTTATAATCCTTGCCCTGAGGGTTGTGGGGGAGTGTCCTCCTCAAAAAATATGTTTTCTATATGAAAATCAACTACCCTGAACAAAATTGCTATCTCAAAATTTTTATTGGATGTGTTTGGGGAATGACGGGTGTGGGGGGGGGGCTAGTTGCCCTCCAATCACTTTCGACTATTAAAAAGGGCACTAGCCCTTTGAATTTCCAGTCGAATGAGCTTTTATTGAAGTTTCTACGACAACGCCTTCTTTAAAAACCTTATATACCCCCAGGGGGGCATAACTTAAAACCCTTGCCCTGAGGGATATGGGGGAGTGTCCTCCTCAAAAACATATCTTCTATCTGGAAATCAACTATGCTGAACAAAATGGCTATTTCAAAATTTTTATTGGATGTGTTTGGGGGAATGAAGGGCGTGGGGGGGGGGGGCTATTTGCCCTCCAATCACTTTCGACTATTAAAAAGGGTACTAGCCCTTTGAATTTCCAATCGAATGAGCCTGTTTTGAAGTTTCTACGACAACGCCTTCTATAAAAACCTTATATCCCCAGGGCATAACTTAAAACCCTTGCCCTTATGATTGTGGAGGGGTGTTCTCCTCAAAAACATATTTTCTATCTGGAAATCAAGTACGCTGAACAAAATGGCTATCTCAAAATTTTGATTGGATGTGTTTGGAGGAATGATGGGCGTGGGGGGGATTAGTTGCCCTCCAATCACTTTCGACTATTAAAAAAGGGTACTAGCCCTTTGAATTTCCAATCGAATGAGCCTGTTTTAAAGTTTCTATGACAACACCTTCTATAAAAATCTTATATGCCCCCAGGCCAAACTTAAAACGCAAACCCCTTGCCCTGAGGGTTGTGAGGGAGTGTCCTCCTCAAAAACATATTTTCTATCTGGAAATCAACTACGCTGAACAAAATGGCTATCACAAATTTTGATTGGGTTTATTTGGGAAATGATGGGGGTGGGGGGGGGGCTAGATGCCCTTCAATCACTTTCGACTATTAAAAAGGGTACTAGCCCTTTAAATTTCCAATCGAATAAGCCTATTTTGAAGTTTCTACGGCAACACCTTCTATAAAAACCTTCTATAAAAACTTGCCCTCCAATCACTTTCGACTATTAAAAAGGGCACTAGCCACTCCAATTTCCAATCGAATGAGCCCTTTTCGAAGTTTCTACGACAACTCCTTCGATACGAAGTGCCCGGGTATAAAGAACCAAAAACAACACATTGTGCCCACATCGTTTTTTACTTAGGCAGCGCTAGCGCGCTGCCTATGATTCCTTGATTTTATTGAATGCCACGGCGAATCTATGACTCAGTTTTTCCAGTAGTTTTGAGGTATAACTGAATAATCTCGACATTTCTGTCGAGATACCTCGAATTTCTTTTTATTGAAAGCAGGGATGCCGAAAATGTAATTATTTTTGAAATTTAAAGCAGAGACGGTATCCTATCAAAGTGGTATTTAGAAGGGGGGGGGGGTAGGGAATTGTCATATCTAAATAATAATACCTCAATTTTTTTTATTGGGAGCAGGGATGCCAAAAAGTTAGTTTTTTTTTTTAATTTAAAGCAGAGCTGGTATCCTATCAAGGCAGTATCCAAAGGTGGTGCGGATAGGGGGTTTCATTTTTAAACGAAAATACTTAGATTTTTTTTTTATTGAAGGCAGGTACACCGAAAAAATTTATTTGTTTTCTTAATTAAAGCAAAAAGGGTATCCTATCAAGGCGGTATCCAGAGGGGCTTTTTTATGCAATTGGAAGTTCTTCTAATATGAGAAATTTACAAGCTATTTACAAGTGAGAATTATAATTTTTATCGAAGAATTTTTTTGCCATCGTAATTGAAGTGTTCCACCATCATGTATTTTTCAATTTGATAAATTTACTCCTTTTAGATGCAGTTTATAATTTAACTGATAATAGGTATTTATGAGTTTCTAATTTGAAATAAATCTCCAAAAAGAATAATTAATAATATCCAAAAGAGCAGCCAAAAACAATCCAAAAAGCAGCAGTTCAGCATTATCCTACATGATATATATTCTATAAGGAAGCCAAAAAAACTTCAAAATACATTTTTAGTTTTTTTTTATTGCTATTAAAAAACCAGTTTTTTAATACAAGGAAGACTTTTAAGGTATCCAAAAGAGCAAAAAAAAAAAACAGTCAACATCAAAGTCGTCCATTTCAACTGTTTTAAAAATGACAAAAAAGATAGGCAAAGAGCATTATGAAGTGTTCCGCCATCATGTATTTTTCAATTTGATAAATTTACTCCTTTTAGATGCAGTTTATAATTTATCTGATATTAGGTATTTATGAGTTTCTAATTTGAAATTAATCCCCAAAAGAAAAAAGTAATAATGGCAGCAAAAAACAATCCGAAAAAGCAGCAGTTCAGCATTATCCAACATGATAAATATTCTATAACTACTACTACTACTACTAACAACTGCCGCAGCACCAAGCCGCCTGAGGCCAACACAGCTACGCACGCTCCTCCTCCACCCCAATCTATTCAAAGCCTCCCTTTTTTACACCCGCCCACGAAGTTCCCATTTCCTTTAAATCTTTCTTTATGACGTCCTCCCACCCCAGACGGGGACGACCTGCTTTCCGTTTAGCCCTAGATGGTTGGCCGAAAAGAACAATCTTCGGCAATCTGTCATCCTTCATCCGCACAACGTGCCCTAGCCACCTCAACCTTTCTTTCATTATAGCCCTAGAGAGCGGTATTGAACCACATTTTTCGTATACAAGGAAGGCTTTTTAGGTATCCAAAAGAGCAAAAAAAAACAAGTCAACATCAAAGTCGTCCATTTCAACTGTTTTAAAGGTGACAAAACAGATAGGCAAAGAGCATTATGAAAAAACTAAGCTTCTAAGTTCAAGCTAAGTTCCAACTTCTATTCAAGGTTTTTACCCAGATAATTGACGAATTATGTGATACAGTATTTGAAGTTTTGTATGCAATGATGCTCGATGAAAAAAAAAACTACTAATTTTAATAATTATTTATGTAAGAATACATAACTAATAGATACTTCAACTATTATGCAAGGGTCCTGAAACGCCATAGCCATTTCGTTTTTCTACCAGATTTCTACTTGTCTTGATGAATAACACAGAAGACCAGCGTCCAGCTAGGCCAGTGAATGGGCCTAGACTCATGAATAGGCCCGAATCTGTTGTAAATTCAAGCTGTGATTTGAGAAAGACTGATGAAAACATTACTATTTGCGGTCACACTGATCACACCGGCGGCGCGCCACCAACATCTCACCGGCGGCAGCGTGGAAAAATCATCGGCGGTGCAACGGCGGCGGGCCACTGCTGCTATTTTGGCCAGCCGCCACCGGCCTTCCCTTATCGGCGCGGCGCCGGGGTCAAGCTGAGTTGCACTTACACACCAGTGAGTATAATTTTCTGATACATGAAAAAATTAAGTTTGGTTAAAGAAAGTATTAAAATAAGCGTCAGAAACATATTTCTGCCATAAGAAGGGAGTATCATCCAACAGTACCCTTATTTAGGCTTAGCGTAAATGAAGAGAGATGACAGATTGATTCCTACCCCTCCACTCCGCCCTCAGGACACCCCTTTCTGTATTATTATGAAGGCTTATAGAGTGGCAATTTTGGCATGGAAATGCGCCCTTTTAGGCATCTGACAATTCTCACACCTACAAAATGGTCCATCGCCCCTCCTCCCTAATAGCAGACGCGCAATTATGCATCACTGAACATAATTTTGTGGAAAATCAAGTGAATTAACTTTGTTAAATCAAGCATTAAGATAAATGTCCATATTAACCATTTATCTTGTATGGACTACGTAGCTTTTGAGGAACAAATGCTCTTTCGTGGGACATTACTTCCTCTGCAACTGGGAAGCTCAATGTGCTGTTTTTGATACTTTTAAATCGATTGGCTATCTCAGAATTTTTAATCGATAGCAACTTGGTTGTCATTGGAGCAAAATCTCGGTTTGGTGCTACAGAATGGCAGAAAATGCCCCTTTCGCGTAGCACAATCTTCTTGGTCTAAAAACGGCACTAGAACTTTTGATTTCCGATCAAGGAGCGCTCTCTCGACCTTCTAGGATCATAAGTCCGATACAATCACTCCTTAAGATAGAAAACAAAACAAAATAAACAAAGAAAGAAATAAACGTGCATCCAGAAGAACTTTCTTCTGGGATACAAAATACAAAATTCCAAACTTTTATATATAGGAGCTTAAAACCACTACAATAGGGTTCTCTGATATGCTGAATCTAATAGTCTGATTTCCACCAAAATCACTTGCCTTTTTGGTGGTGTTTCCCCCTTTTTTTTCAAAAACAAGACATATTTTATCAGGCTCGTAGCTTTTTATGAGTAACATCAAGCTTAATTAATTTTATACATTTGTAATCAGTAAAAAAAAAAAAAACAATTTTTGTGTATTAATCGTTATCCAAATTCATTTTTAGAGTTTTTGGTCACTATTGGCCTGAATCACTCCTTACCTAGAATTCGTTGCTTCGAACTGTTTGATAGTTACCTATATGTCATACCTAAAGAAGTATCAACAAGTAAGTGATGTTGCCAGAATATTGATGAAAGTGGAAACAAATACGGTACTGATAACATAGCCGAAAACCGTTTTGTAAATTCTTTCAAGGTTACATTAGTAATAAAAATAAGTTATCCTTTAAAGTTTGCATCATTGGTTGAGTCTTACAGTGAGAATGATGGTGAGCCCAAATTGATCCATCGAAGCTTGCAACTGCATGGACAGATACAGGGACGGGGAGATACCTAAGGCTACATCCCTCCAAAATCCTAAATTCTCCCGAATTCCCGTTGAACTGATTTAAAAATAATATGATTACCCCCCTCCCCTCCGAAAAACTTCTGCGTACGTGTCTGATATAATAACTTTGATTTTTGTAATAAGACTAAGCTACAGAAGAATAAAATATTCGGGGCCACTTCAATAAAGTGACCCCGAATAATAAAAGAAAATAAATTTCGACCTCAGGTTTGGGGAAATATTAGCCACAACAAGCAGGAGAAGCCCATAAAAGCGTACTCTTTCAGCATGACTTGTGCAATAGTAAAATAGTTTTTCCTTATGAAAATCCAATCTTACAAAATTCTATACTTTCTGTAACGACCAAGTCAAACATGGCGACTTCGACGAAAAGATAATTACCTTAAGACTTTTTACCTAAAGCTAAAGAATGATTCACATCAAACCTCAAGGCAAAATCATCTCTCGTAATTCAATTTTATTTTAATGAAGCAACGCTGAGCTTCATTAGAAAAACAATGGAGATGAATATTCATATGCCCAAGGGCAAATTCATCCATTGTTTTTGTTATCTATAAAGTAATAAAAAGAATTAAACACACACAATGAGGATTCGGTATCAAAGTGGATCACTTCTGTTTTTTCTATTGACAAGAAGGCAACGAACTTAATACTTTTCAGTTCACTCACTAAGTTCCAATTAAGTTTTAACTAAAGAACTTAGTTCTAATTCGTGTGATCATTAGGATTTTTCAAAGCAATAGTGAATTGATTTTAAATGACTTCATTTTTGTGCATTGCTCTCAGGTTTAACCGAAAATGTATTATACTTTCCAGCCATAGCATTTGATCGCAAAACTGAAAAAACTATTCTTACACAATTACAATCGGATTTATTTCAAAAATCAGTTTTGAAATATAGCATTGTCATCCTCAATTAAAGTTTAATAATAGTTTAAAATAATGCTTTTATTAGTTTCACACATTTGAAAAATTTCAGCTCCTAACCAAAACCACTGTCATATTTGAATTCAGCTCATTAAACACATATAAAATCAGCACCAAAAGCCGCGGCACAAAAACCACTATTGCCCAGTGGAATCTGAGAAACTCAGAGTGAATAAGCAACAAATACGTACTTGTATACTTAGGTTTCCTGTGTCTTTTGAGATTTTTTCTTTGGCGCTATTCTGCAAAAACAAGAACAAGACAATTAATAAATAAGCAAATAGAAATAACTGAAATTCTGCATCAAATGGACAGTAAAACTTGGATACATAGGTTTATTTTTTTTTTTTTTTTCAAAATATCAATTAAAGGACAATAAATAATTCAACTTGCCCGGATGGAGAGACAAGCTCGAAATGGAAGACAAATTCGATTCCCTACGTCAAATTTAGAGAGCAATTTAATAAAAAAGCATTTTTTTTCAACTGAAAGTAAGGAGCAACATTATAACTTAAAATGAACAGAAATTATTGCGCATATAAGGGGGGTTGCCCCCCCTCCTCAATACCTCGCTCTTCACGCTAAAGTTTTTTAGTACTTTTGAAAAAGCTTCTTATTGTTTTAATTAACCGACGATTGTTTTTCAGGAGTCATTCTTGGAGAACTGGGACAAAAAGTCAAACTTTAACGTAAAGAGCAAGCTATTGAGGAGGAGGCAATCCCCCTCATATATGTAATAATTTCTGTTCGTTTTAAGTTTTAATGTTGATCCTTACTTTTAGTTGAAAAAACTTGTTTTTTTTATTTAACTTCTGATCTTTTTATAAATAATGCCGGTAAATCCAGCTCCTCCTCCATGGAAAGATCCTCTAAGCAATTCAATCCCGGTGAAAATTACCCCGGTCAATTACCATTAACATCTCTACGCATAAAATACAGTCGGCAAAGAGGAGGTAAGATAAATAAAGCAATTTAGTACAGGAAGTCTGGCAAATTCTCCCAGTGCAAAATTTCCCCTGTAAAGTTTACCCCCCCGGAAATGTCCCTCTCCATGAAAAATTCATCCTCCCCCTCCCACCCGAAATTATTAGTTTAAACATGGACTGTATTAGCCGTGAGACGGTGCTCTGCTTTAGTAGACAATTCCTTGATAGAAGACAGCAGCTTATGAGAGTATCTTTCGCAGGCGTATTGACAAGTCTCAAAAATACAGAACGTAAAGAAAGTTGATAATTCTCAACGAATATGATTAAGAACCTTCAATCAAAGATATCATTAACTTAAGAAGAAAAGGGACTCTATCATACGCGTAAATCCATCTTGGTAGGATTGTGGTATGTTTTACAAATAAAGCAATTTTTCTAAGCAGCATCAACAGTAAAACAGCGACCCATTACAGTCATCAGAAATCAAGTCCATGCCGAGTCAAGTTATAAAGGGTATAAATCAAAGTAGCACTGATCTCATTGTTGTTCTAACTAAAATTTGCTTTTTGTCTAAAAAGAAACGCTGCCCAGAGATAGCTAATACGTATTCGAATACGAATACAAGTTCGTATTTCTACCAGTGAGGCTCGCAGCTTCTGGTATATAAGGGACCCTTCAAAGCGAAATAAGACAAACCGTAGTAAAATATGGGGAAATTTGTGCATAAACTTGGGATTTTTTAAGTTGGGTCCGGGGTAAGAGACTACGCACTGGCGTTCATTCTGGACAATAGCTTTCATCATAGAATTGAAAGAGAATTAAAAGGTACGACGCTTCAGATTCGTTATTGTTTTTGGACAAACTGAGAGAAAAAACGTCGCTTGTACTTGTGCCTGCTTACACAGAAACACGAAATACTAATCATTCGAAATTGGCATACTTTTCTTAGCTATGAAAGAATAATGTTGTGAAATATTGTGGTGAAATATTTTCCCGTTTTTTTTTTTTTTTTTCACATTCTTCTTGGCGTAGCAAGGCAAAATTAGCAACAAATTTGATTATCTTTTTTTTCTCCTAAAAAGATCAGAAAACGGTCCCATGCTCTGTCAGTCATAATGGTCCATTTATAGTGAAACAAAAAATTCTCTCCAATTCATTGCATTTTAAAATAATGACACTGCTACCAATTTATACATTACGAATTGTACTCAAGTACAGTAAAATTATATGTTTTAACATCACCACTTAAAAAAAGATTCACATTCTGTCACTAGTAAATATGGCCAAGACTACATAATATATATGAAAATCTTGTTTTTTCGGTCAAGATTTTTCAAAGTCAATAGCAGACGATAGCTGAGGTAGCCAATGACCAAAAATGGATGAAGCAAATGCTGGTAGAGAATGGGCGTGCACCTAAAACACATATTATTCCTTTACAGGATAAATGTAATATCTTGTTTATGTGTTCGTAATTACTACTAGGGTTGTATCTAACTACTTCCAACGATTCTGACGTCTAACCCGGCTTTTTAGTTATTTAGCAGTTAAGCACGTGTGGTCCTTTACTGATCCAATTTTCAATAAACGAGTGCAGCATAGACAATGTTGGTGAGTTAATAAAGAAAATAAAGCAACTAGAACTGGGAGAGAATCCATGAGTGAAGCTGAAATAAAAAAAATGTTACAGACTACAATAAGCCAGGCAACAACTGCTTCGGTTCCATTGGATTAGCTCAAAACTTCACACAAAAAAAAAGAATCCAATGTGTTATTTTTTGTATATAAAAAAAAATATAACGACAAAGCATTATTTTTTGCAAAGCTCTATTTTTTTAATGTTGGTCGCAGCGATTATAATTCAGCCTTTTTTGTACCAAACGCCACAAATATGGCAAAGTATGTAAAACCATCTGCAAAATGTTAGTTACAATATAAACAAAGGTGGGTACTTCCGTTTTATAGCAACCACACTCAAGAAGTGAAGTTAGGTCAATCATAATGAAATATATCAAAATATGGTGAAATATAATACTTTAGTAACAAAACTTTAGAAATTACAATAGAGAATTATGGAAAGCAGGCCACCCAGAACACATTACATTAAATACCTAACCACCTCTATATATTAAATATTTAATTAAAATATACCTCCATAGTGCTTTATCGCGCTCAGACTAAGCTGATTATCTCCTAGTGGACACAGAAAACCTATTTCATTACAGATCAAGAACACAATGGGCTCGCTATAACACCTAAGTACCTAAAGGTTGTCCAAAAATAAGAATGTAACAAACTTTGACCGCGATTAACAGGGGCATAATTTGCTATGGGGCAGGGGACAACTACCCCAGAACACCCACCACCCCCGAACCCCAATTTTGCCCCCCAGACCCCAGTTTGCCCCTCCCATCAGCCAAAATTTAGTTTTCTTCAAAAATCTTGTCAACCTAAGATAAGCCTGCATAATTCAAGCATCCACAGAAATGGGTCAGCTTTCTTTAATTTATCTTTGTGGTACTATATGGCTCATTTTTTCATTTTTCACTGTCATTCTTGCTTGATTTAGGAAATTCGCTCCAATTTTTGCCCCCTCCCCCAGGATTTTGACATAATTACGCCACTCGTAATTAATCTATACTTCTTAGTTACGCGCCGTTTTTAAATGCTTTTCCTCGGGCCTTTCTTGCTTCTATCGTTCAGAAAACCAATCAATATTCACTCCAATACAAAAAATGCCACTACCACTACAAATATATTTTCCCCGGAGAACATGAAAACCTTTTTTTTGAGCACTTCCATAATAGCCAAAATACTCGCACTATTCTGTAATATATCATGTACTATCTCAGAGAACAGTTTTCCGAAAGGCCGATAAGTGAGCTGAAACAAAATGATCCCTCATAAGTTTAAACTGTTAATCAATTCTATAGCATATTAAATAAAAAAAAAAAAACAAGTTTTTTTTTTACTGAAAGTGAGGAGCGACATAAAAACCTAAAACGAACAGAAATTATTCCGTATATGAAAGGGGCTTTCCCCTCCTCAACGCCCCGCTCTTTACGCTAAAGTTTTTTTTTTAAGTAGAGTTGTGAGAAAAGTCAAACTTTAGCGTAAAGAGCAGGGCCTTGAGGAGGGGACAGTCCCTTTCATATACGGAATAATTTCTGTTCGTTTTAGGTTGTAATGTCGCTCCTCACTTTCAGTAAAAAAAAAAAAAAAAAAAAACTTAGTTTTTTTATATTTAATTTCAGAACGTTTTTTAAATAAATGCAGGATTTGAATTTGGCTCACCGTACATGAATAATTAAAACAAAATTGACATATCAGTTTAACTTTTTTTAACTAACAATAACCTTATAATAACCTAGGTTTGATTTTGTTCCATTTATTTAGGAATGACTTTTGAATCACAAAGGCTGTTTAACTAGAATAATAACCTCTTTTAAAAGTTAAAAAAAAAACTTTAGCGTAAGAGCGACCTACTGAGGAGAGGCAAAACCCCCCTCCTTATATACGTAATATTTTCTGTTCGTTTTAAGTTTTAATGTTGCTCCTTACTTTCGGTTGAAAAAACTCGTTTTTTTTATTCAGTTTCTGATTGTTTTTTAAATAATGCTGGGAGATCCAGCGTCCCCTTCATGGAAAATCTCTTCCCCCATGGAAAGATCCTCCCATGTAATCCATTCCCTCCGAACCCCCCCCCCCCCAATAGAAAAAATCCCCCCTGAAAACGTCTGTATACTTCCCGATAACCAATACTATATGTAGACAATGGGCTAAGTTCATAACTTGCAGCCCTTCCCCCGGGGACTGTGGGGGATTAAATCGTCCTCAAAGACATAGTTATTAGAATTTTTGACTATGCTGAACAAAATGGCTATCTCAAAATTTTGATCCGGTGACTTTGAGAAATAATGAGCGTGGGGGGGGGCCGAGTTGCCATCCAATTTTTTGGGTCACTTAAAAAATGCACTAGGACTTTCAATTTCCGTTCGAATGAGCCCTCTCGCGACATTCTAGGACCACTGGGTCGATACGATTAGCCCAGAAAAAAAAAAAAAAATAAACACGCATTCGTGATCTTTCTTCTGGCAAAAATAAAAAATTCCACATTTTTGCAGATAGGAGCTTGAAACCTCTACGGTAGGGTTATCTGATATACTGAAACTGATGGTGCGATTTTAAATAAGATTCTACAACCTTTTAGGGGGTGTTCCCTTTTTTTTTTTCAAAAATAATGCATATTTTCTCAGGCTCGTAACTTTTGATGGGTAAATGGTTGTGTAAGTTTTCCCTTAACCAATTTAAAGAATCAGATTTCATTTTTATTGTCCATGGTACTTTAAGATTTACTTCAATGTTCCCTACTCAAATCGAATTTTCCTGCTCCATATGCTACGTAATTGATAATGTCTTCGTGACTTGATGAAACTTATATATTAAAATTAGCATAAAAATACAATTCTTCTGATGTATCTATTGGTATCAAATTCCGTTTTTTAGAGTTTCGGTTACTATTGAGCCGGGTCGCTCCTTACTTACAGCTCGTTACCAGGAACTGTTTGACAAACCACATTTCCAAAACAAATACTCACTTGCTACTGGCTACTGCAGCTTGGTATGAATGTTAAGAAATTTTGAATTGCATAGTATATCGAATTGCACAATAAATTAGTTTCTTCATATTCTGCAGTGTAAATTCTTTCATTAACAGTGCAAAAAAAAATTATCAGATCGTCCTCAATGATCATGTTAATGGTTAAATCTTGTGGCAAATTGAGGCAATTAACAGTGCCGATGGCACCAAAGGCAGGCTTTAAACTCGCTGTAAATACTACATATTTGGAATTTACAAGCAAGAAGAAGTAGCTTTGTTTTAATTAAATAAAATCGAATGAAATTAAAAATATATATATATATATATATATATATATATATATTATATATATATATATATATATATATATATATATATATATATATATATATATATATATATATATATATACATATATATATATATATATATATATACATATACATATATATATATATATATATATATATATATATATATATATATATATATATATATACATATATATATACATATATATATATATATATATATACATCTATATATATATATATATATATATATATATATCTATATATATATATATATATATATATATATATATATATATATATATATATATATATAATATATATATATATATATATATATATATATATATATATATATATATACGCATCCGTTATCAAATTTGTCGAAAAAAATCGCATTTTTTACACATATGAGCTTGAAACCTCTGTAATAGGGTTTTTAACCTGCTGAAAATGATACTGCAATTTTTAAAAGTATTTCAATCTTTTAGAGGGTGGTTCCTTTTTTCTTTTAAATTACACAAATTTAGTCCGGCTCGTAGGTTTTTATGGGTAATCTGAAAATAAAAGAATTTCATGTATTCGGGATCATCAAAAAATAACATTCTTTTGATGCATTTACTGTTGTCAAAATTTCATTTTTTTAGGGTTTAAGCTACCATAGACACATATTGTTCTTTACTTACAGTTCGTTTTCACGAACTATTTGATTCTTTTGTACCGAAATTTAAATTTTGTCCAAGGACTTTAATACTTATATCTGATTCAAACATTAGATTGTACCAGTGTTCTTTTACAATGTCTTGCGCTTTTATCATTTTAATTTTTGGCATTTAGTCTAGCATAGAAAGCATCGCTACCATAATAAAGGCGAATTCCTCGGATAAACATAAAAAGTTTTTTGGCCATTATTAAAATTGCCATTATCTATAATATATTACACAAAATAAGGTGTCCAAAAATGTTTGCAAGCAAGTACAAATAAAATCAGTCCCCCTAAAATTTGTGAGTGTTTGCCTGTAGGCCTATCATTAAAACTCCTAGAAGTTCCTAGTCCCCGTTCCTAGAAGTGGATTTGCAAATTCACGTCATTGGTCTTGTTTTTCTGTATGCAGCTGGAACCGCTATGTTATCAGCTTTTATAATTAGTCCTGACCTCAAAGGGTTGGGAACCAAGTACTAAACAAATGCCACGATCTTAAACCAAGTCTTTAGACTCCTCATGTTAGAACAAGCCCAGAGCCGGAAATACAAGAAATATAACATTCCCAAGGTAAACTGTCAAGATTATAGCGCAAAGCAGCAAAATTTTGTAAAGTCACAATTATGACAAAACAAATCAACTTCCGCGTGAAGAGCTTGCACATTATTTATCGCAGTTGTGTTTGCTCCATCACGTACAGAGGATGAATTCTACGAGCTTTTGATACTGGTATTTTCAGAAAAATCAATGGTTCTCACATTAGCGGTCCTCATTCAACACGTTCCCGGGAGTGTATTTCTCGTCAGTAGCTACATGAGTAAAATTACCTTCTGCTTGTATTGGGTCTAGCCCAGAGACTGTTCATCGAAATTATAGAGGAAGACTCTTTTCTCAATCACTACCTACCTTACATAGCCTGCTTAAACCTCTAATAGGGATGTATTTAAGGGGCATAACCAAATACACTGTGATTGAAGGACCCAAGAAACTATTATCAAGGGCACTTGGACCAATACCAACACAATGGGATATACCGGTTTTCATGACTTTTACCCTCTGACCTATCTCATGAACTACCCGGCATACATGATGGTCCTATTTATAGCCCTCGTATCAGGGGCGGATCCAGGAAATGGTTTGGGAAATGGGCCCTGTTTATTTTTTTTTTCTGTTTCTTCAGAAAAACAGAACAGTGCCCATGCTTAGTTACAATATAAATAAAGGTCGGTACTTACGTTTTTAGAGCGACTACACTCAAGACGTGAAGTTAGGTTTATCAAAATGATTAACCTTTACGCTAAAGCCCTGCTCTTTACGCTAAAGTCTTTTTGCTTTAAAAAGTAGAGTTGTGAGAAAAGTCAAACTTTAGCGTAAAGAGCAGGGCGTTGAGGAGGGGACAGCCCCTTTCATATACGGAATAATTTCTGTTCGTTTTAGGTTCGTTGGGAAATGGGACACGTGCCCGTCCCAAGAAAGTTGCCCGTTCCTAGAATGTTGAAAGTTCCACTAATTACAGGTGTTGTGTTAGTACATTCCCCAAAACATTAATTCTGTATCTGCTTCTGCATACTTCTAATTCTACCCCGTAACCGTGGTGTCTTATGCAAGCAAAATCCATTAATGAGACGTCAATGAAAAAAGACCACAAATGCGAAAGATTTTGGTTTTTCGTTCCAACTGCAGCAAAGCAGACGTGTAATTATTTATCCACCCAAATTCTTTTTTTTCAAACGAATACGGTAGCAGTGATGCCAGGTGCCTGACTTTAGATTGCGCACCAAGGGAAGCGAAAATGCGCCATCGGCGCATTTTTGCTATATAAGTTTGGGTGGAGTTCGAAATTCAGGGTAAATTAGATCTTGCAGGGATGAGTGCAAGAAAAGAAGAAATCAGAGACAATATTACCAGATAGCGTGAATTTTGCTTTTCAGAATACTAGTACTCAAAATTGGTAGGATTCAGTCTTCATTGACAGATTTCGGCACCATATTCCGAAATATGAAACAGTGAAGCATTTTTGACTGATTACATGCGCCTTTTGTTGTCGAAATTTTCTGTTCTCAGTCTCTGGCTTGACAAGAAAGATATTTTGCTTTGTTCTCTGGTGTCAGAGAATTAATAAAAAAAGGGAACTAAAAAAGATCTAACAAAAAAAAAAATACTTGCCAATATCTAAGGTGGTATTTTACATTACTTTCTGGCTAATAGCTGAATTATTCCCTATTAACATAGAAATTGTGATCAAAGAACTAAAAAAAAGAAATAGGTACTCAGTATACTGGTCTTCCAATATAGATAAGTTATACAAAAACGTGGAAGTTAAAGGCGCATTTGATAAAGATAACTAATAGATAGGATTTTCTAATGTAGAACTAAAGAGAAGCATGATCCTTGAAGGTCACATCTCTCGAAAATGTCATTTAGGTAAGTGACATCAAAGTTTACTTCTTCATACAATGTTTTTTATGACATTCCAATTCTAAGCTGCAAAAAGATATAAATTCTCAAACTTAGTTATGAGAACAAAATGTTTCGTAGCTTTCAAAATATAAATTAGAACGACAAGAACGGCCAAGTCAAAGATAAGAAATTAGAACGGCCGTTATTAATGCAACTATCTATAAAATTGCAGGCTAAAGACAATGTTCAGAGATTTTGTCATGAAACAGAAGCCAAAGACACACATATGAGACAAAATTTTATTTGGCAAGGTCCTTCAACAGTTCCGATTGTTATTTTATTTGTGTTTTCCTTTTAATGAACTTCGAATTAGTTTTGTACATTTTTTAATCATATATTGTATTTATCTTCGACTAGTATTCCAGATCATTTTCAAAGTTAAACAGCAAACCCTCCTTCTATATCGCCCAAAATTTCCTCAAGAGTTTCATCTTCATTTTCATTGTCATTGAATGGTTTTTTTGATGTCATACGTGTCAATGGTAAATCTATTCAGCCCAGCGGGTGTAAAATCAAAGTCCCTGCAGCACTTTCCCTGGCAATTTAGCCTAAGTCGGATGGTCACAGTAGAGTTAAGCGTTTTAGGGTACATCCTGTTTCGAATTTTGTACTTGACAAGATTCATAACAGAAAACACTCTCTCGACGAAAGGGTTGCTGAAGGGTAAGCTTAAGACAGAAAGAGCTGCTTGAGCTATGTCGATCAAAGGTCAGCTTTTCCCACTCTATTCTGTGTTTTTTGTTTTTTTTTTTTTTTTTTTTTATCAAACTTTGACCACTTCCCCATTTGTTTTTTTACGCTAAGGATAATGCACGCTTTAATAATTTAAAAATGTAGGTCGTCATGGAGCCTGGAATGCGATATGAGAATCCCTACGGGGTTCTGAAAATTCATCCTGTCTTTATTGACAGATTCCTGAATCTGTCAGTATAAGTTGTCAGTAAACACTAGACTTTAAAATTTTGAGTTTTTTCATTGTTATTGTGAAGGCAAAATGCACCCACTTTGCGCCGCATTTTTTTAACATGCGCGCGAAATCGGCGCAATGCGCCAATTTGAAAAATTCAAATGCGCAATCAACTCAAAAAAGCGCAAATGCGCGCCACCAGGCAACTATGTACGGTAGCTGGCTTAAGACTGGAATGACGAGAATTCGATTTCATCAAATTATAGATTAGGCATTATTTTGGTTTTGCTGCTATTTGAATGTTTACACTATAGGGATTATACACTTAAGAGGGTCATCAACAAAGTAAAGAATACTTTTGATGGAAAACAAATGCATATGTAGATGGCAAAGCTTAAATGCTGCCAAGCCCATGAATTAGCGACTATTACGATTAAAAAGGTAGTAATTTACTAAACGTAAATTTACAGGAAAGTTAAAAAAAAGAACAAAATCTGCTTGACTCTCAATAGCTACCAGTTTTCTGAACAAAGAAGGTTTCGTATGCCTTTAATGCAGAGCCAAGCGTTGAAAGCATTTTTCATTTTTTAAAGCCGGTTAAGAAGGTATAAAGCGGTTAATCTCCTTTCCTTCCTCTATCAAAAAACATCATTAACCTTTAAACATCATGATACACATCAGATATTAGAAAAACACAGTAGCCCAGCTGATACAGCGAACCTCATTTAAGGGGGGGGGTGACACATGAATTTCAATTCACAACAAATGTCAGAAAAATATTTTCGGATTGTCACACCATACTAACTGATTTATTTCAACTTGTTCTCGTCATCGTAAGGCAGACCTCTTACAATTGTTTCAGCTTAGAAAATGGATGAAAATATTTCCGTTGAAACAGTTCATATAAGGCAGATTCAACAGGTTAAACGACTCGGTGATAATTTGAGTAAAATAGTAGTAAAAACTTTGGCATCGCGTAATCATCACCTCATATCCATGACCCAATGAGCGTATACGAACTGTCTTCTGACAATGGGGCTATTATATTCCTAAAAACTCTTAATCGAGACTATTCATTAGGGCTAATTGCAAAGGCATGCTTACTCCGTGAAAGACTAGGGACTTTGCTGCAGTCTCTTTAAAACATGAACACAGGAAGGATTCTCCTGTCTTCACACATTGATTATTTGTAGCAAAGTTTCATTCAGTTAGGCTAGGCCAAAGCCGTACCCAGGATTGTTTTTCGGAGGGGTTTTTTACTCAAAAAATTTCGGGGGGGGGAGGTAACAAAAAAAAAAAAAACCCTTAAAAACATACAAAAGTTGTTTATATCCATTTGTGTTACGTTTTTACGAGTCAGACAAACATTTCGGGGGGGGGGGGAGTCAAACCCCCTACCCCCCCCCCCCCCTTCTGGGTACGGCCTTGTGCTAGGCCCAAAAAATTTTCCAATCAAGAAAAACAATAATGTCCGGAAGACCCAACATTTCATTGGGGTCTTTTTTTTATTAAATGAAATTTAGATTGACATAAACTTTTAATAAAAATTTTATGTTTTAATATAATAATATTAATAATATAAGTATTTAATGATTTTTTTAATTCGGGTGGGGGTCTTATATTAGATGAAAGATGAATTAAATAAAACACAGACTGGTATAAAAATAATTGCAAATATCCTAGCATTTCAGGACAGTGGACCTGAAGGCCCCCCTCTTTTCCGTTCTTTCGTACCAGTGCGAGTAAATTGGGGAAGGAGGTGGGTGGGTTTTCGGTCCCCTAGGTTTTGAAAAAAATACCCTTTTTAGTATTACCATTGAAAATTTGAACACAAAACAACAAAATTGCCACCCTAGATTTGAGAAATAACTTGACACTCCTATATTTTCCTGATTTAAACGCCAGTGTTTCTTATACACCTCGCTTGAGTGTCAATTAATGACAAAATTGTCAATTAATGAGAAAAATCATGAACAAAGAGGAATTTCTTTTTGGACAGCGTGACCTCTAAGTATGGTAAAGTCATTTAAGAAGGCAAGCAATACTGATTTTCGGAATTCAAATAATTTTTCTGCATGAGTAATTTTCGTTTGACATAATTAAGAATTTCAGTGAAAGTTTAGCCGTTCCAAAGAGAAGTGGTACAATTATCAATAAAATAAAACATGGTCAATAATTCCACATAATAGGGTATTACATTAAATAGCACAGAAGAACTTTAACAGCGCAAGATAATAGCTGCTATTTCGACAAGGTCAATTTGCGAATGATCTGAAATCCCTACTGATTTTTTTGTCTTCTGTTTGCTTAAGCCCTCCTGTCAGAACTAAAAACAAAACATTTAAAAGAATTGTTTTATCTTTACTAACGCATAACAAATTGCGCATTTTTTATGCTTAAAATTTAACTGAGTGGGGTTTTTCCACAGGTGCAGTCAAACGCCTCTTCAAAAATACATCTACTGTTTATCCTAACGTGACTTTCTTTATGTGTTCTGATTTTGCTAATCATACACCTTCATTACAATTTCGGACAAAATGCTTTAAGAAAGACTGTTCAAATACAAGGGCCGTTGAATTTTAATGATAAGAATTAAAGAACTAAGACTTTAGCGTAAAGACCGAGGGTTGTGGAAGGGGTAGCCCCTCTGATATACGGCATAATTTCTGTACTTTTCAAGTTTTAATGTTGCTTCTTAGTTTCAGTTGAAAAAAACTTGTTGTTTTTTTTTTCAAATCATAGGCAGCGTAATAGCGCTGCCTAAGCAAAGAGCGATGTGGGGCACGATATCTTTTTTTTTTTTAGACAAGGGCGCTTCGTATAGAAGGAGTTATCATGAAAAACTTCGAAAGGGGCTCATTCGATTGGAAATTGAAGGATAGTGCCCTTTTTAATAGTCGAAAGTGATTGGAGGGCAGATACCCCCCCCCACCACGTCCATAATTTCGACAAATACATCCAATCAAAATTTTGAGACAGCCAATTTGTTCAGCGCAAGTTGAAAGGACCAGTAATTATGTCTTTAAAGATTAGCCCCCCCCCCCAGATCCCTCAGGGCAATGGTGGTAAGTTATGCCCCGGGTGCATATAAGGTTTTTATGGAAAGGGGGTTGCGTAAACCTCAGAGGGGGCTCATTGGATTGGAAGTTGAAAGGTCTAGTGCCCTTTTTAATAGTCAAAAATTGATTGGAGGGCAAACTCCCTCATTCGAACGAAAATGATAAGTTCGATAGTCTTTTTAAAGCGACCAAACATTGCGCCACTGGAAAGCAATATTTCTGCTATTTTTTGGCACAAAACTACGATTTTTTCCCATGGATGACCAAGTTGCTATCGATTAAAAACTGAGATATCCAATACAATCAAGAGTATCAAAAAACAAAATATTGAGCTTCCCAGTTGCGAAGGAAGTAACGACGCAAGGTTGCGCATTACTTTCTGAAAAGTCACGGAGTTCATACAAGAGGAATGGTTAATATTGGCAGTAATCTTATTGCTTTATTTAACTAAGCTAATTCACTTCATTTTTCATGAAATTCCCTTAGGTAATATGTAATTTTGTATGAGCTCCAAGAAGGACGGGTGGTTCATTTGTAGGCGGGGGGGGGTGCAAGATGCCTAAAAGCACATTCCAAACCCCAAATTGTCTAACTCTGCATGAACCTTCAGATAACTATAGCCCTCTATAGGAAGGTGTAAGCCCAAATAATAAGAGTTGCCCCTGGGTGGGGGTTTTAACAAATATTTTAACTAAAATTGATCTGCTTTACATTTCACAAATTATATACAAAGTTGTGGGCATGAGCTATTATGAAGGATGGGCTGGGGCGTTTTTAGGCAGGGAAAGGGCGTTTGCCTCAGAGTGTATTTTAACGTCGAAATAGGTTCAAACTCTCATGGGGCCTTCAAATAAGCATAAAATGAATTCATGGGTAGGGGTGGTTTAAAAACTTGATCTAACCTAATTCTACGGAATATTTGGTACTATTCCCCTTACCCCACGAGAAGTAAAGTTTGGTAAATGCTAATGAAAGTTCGTAAAACAAAATAGGATAAAAGTTGCTAGTTTAGAAAAATTTGGAATACTTATATTTATGGGGGCATCAAAGGCGTCATATTAAATCTGACATAACCTAACCTAGGTCCACTTTTCCCCCCTAAACCCCCTCGAGTTTAAATCATATGTCCCAGGGCCAGAAACCCCTGAATACTTCTTTGTTACAGATAATAGATCTTTGCTTTTCCCGAGGGATGTCTCGTGTGTGTTACAGATAATAGAAAAGTATCGAATATTTTGGTCTAAGCATTTTTTATTGGTGCTGAGGGAGGGGGTATTATAACGTTCCTCCTACTGTATTGCGAAGATACCCGGTATTTCATACGAGACAATGTATAAACAAAGGGTTGCTCACTCCGGGAACTATGTTTAAACTTTAGTTTTTTGGGGTTTAGGAGGAATAAAAGGTACATAGGTTGGGTTAGGTTACGTATTTATATGCTATACTTTACCTCCACCCCCGCCCCTAATGTGCAAATATATAGCCCAAATTTGTTTCTGAACTATTATATTTTTATCCTATTTTGTTTTATTTCATTAGCATTAACGAAACTTCACTTCTCGCGTACTTACCGGATTCTAAACAAGACCAATCTTTTTTATGTGGCATAACACATTACATTAACGTTCTTACCGGCACAGAGGTGGAAAATGGGAGGTGGATGGAAAAATATGAGCCTCGCAAGAAACTTTCATGGGAGGGGGGGCAGGTGTGGCAAGTACTGCCAGGGGCTTAGTTTTCAGCAATTTAAAGCCCCTTAAAGGTACTTCAGTCGGAGGGAAAAACCTTCTGATGTTACGTCGAGTGGACGATACCCAACACGTTTTTTTGTGAACAGGGTTCGATGAATTTTTGAAAACTTTCTATAAAAATAAATTATTGCTTCCTTATTTGGAATAAGAAATTCAGTCAATTTTAAATTTGCGTAGTTTTGACTTGAGGTTTGACTGCATTTTATTCAAATTAAATAACAAGAAAAAAATGCGCCCCTTAGAGGTACCGAACTTCAGACGGGAAAAAGCTTCTAATGGTACACCTAGTGGACGCGTTTTCGACCGCAAGGGATCAAGTGGTATCATGTACTGTAGTTGTCGGTACCAGACCAAGTTCACGGGAAGTAATTACTCGCATTTCTTAGTCCTACCCTGCTATCTCTGTGTATTTCCATCGAACGGCAACCCTTCTACAATTAATACTGAATTTGTGCTTCCAATTTTTTTTTTTACCCCTTTATCTTATCCTGCTATGAAAACTCAACCCCCAAATCGTGAAAACAGACTTAAAGAAATAAAAACACAAAATTCAATGTTATAGGATATTCTACACCATATAATAATCTCCGTATATTTTGGAATATAGCCTAGGTAGCCTAAAATATTCCAAAACGCCTTCTTTTTTCATTATTTTTTATGTCATGCTTTCCCTTCGGCTACTCAATTTTGCATGTGGGGAGAATTTTCAGGAGAAGAATTGTCCACGGGGGGGGGGGGGGGGGGGCTGGAGAGTTTTTCAAGGGAGATTTCTCGGGAGTGATACGCTAGCTCTAGCGGAACAAGTTCCCCGCAACCAAGGTCTGTATGAGCTTTTCGTTAACCTACAATAAGTCACACGGAACTACTTTAATTCCCGTTTCTTTTAAAAACATATTTTGTCCCTAATCTCCTATTATTTTACAACAGGCAATTTTGCATGTGTGGGCTCACCTCTTTAATTATCAGGCAATCGGGAGGTTTTCCGTTAATTTCACGAGTTTTTTTTCAACGACTTTCCTAACCCTTCCAGTAACAACTGCTCTCCATCGAGAGAAGTCAACACTAACACTTTTATGTATTGCCTTGTTCTGTGTCTCAAATAATTTATTGGCAATTGTCGAAACAGTTGATTCACGCTTAGTAATATTATTCAATTTCTCCGTTAAAGGTACTATATCTGGCTTGGATGCGTTCATTTCTTTACACCTCTGTTCACAATTTTTATTTTACTCTACCAGATTTGAGACTGTTCATGTTTAAGACACAAATTATTACTACTCAGGCGATCTAGTCTTACACCTCTCATTAAAAATTCTCGCGGGACTTGATACGGACGGAACTACCCAACATGTCCGCCGATCAACATTCCAATAAAAAAAAAAAACATATTTAGAATAGAAGTTCTTAATAGTCGTTGTAGAAGAAGCTATAAGTTGTAGATTAGGGTTATAGTTTCGAAAAAAATGACGTCAACCACAGGTACACCATATACAATTTATAATTTATGCAAATGGAAGCTAAAACACATGCTCATCTAAGCTCTATTTCTAAACCACTCAGTAAATCCTGATTGCGTGGCGTCAAAGTGGAGCTTTCACGAGTTTTCCTAACCAAAACTGCGACCGCTAACAGCGCTGCAGGGTGAACTTGACGACTAGCACCCCTCGAGGTAATTATAGCCTAGTGAAAGACACAACATTTACAATGGATTCTGACGAATGGATAATTCGGTCCTTACGTATTATAGCGACCATACTGTTGTTCTTGATCTGTTGTAAAACCGGTTTCTCTGTGTGCAATCGAAGATAATTAGCTCAGGCTGAGTGAGATAAACTACTATGCAGGTATATTTTAATTAAATATTTCATATATAGAGTTGGTTAGGTTAGGTATTTAATAAATGTGTTCTGGGCGGCCAGCTTTCCATACTTCTCAGTTGTAATTTCCATGATTTTGTTACTAAAGCATTATGTTTTCATCATATTTTGGTATATTTCATTAGGATTAACCTAATTTCACTTCTCGGGTGTGGTTTACTATAATTTGTAAGTACCGACAATTCGTCTGGGTTTGGTTTGTTTTTTGTGGGCTGGAAAACCTGCTTCTAGCTTAGTTATCTATTATGGGTTGCCTCCCCGTAGTAGTATTATATTTGTAGGCATGAATCAATACTGGCAGGATCAATACAAGATACTAGGGTATATAGGCGTGCTGTTATTGATGTTAAAAGTAAAGATCACCATCTAGTAGTGTCAAGGGTTAATTTAAAGCTGAAATATCGGAAGGGTAACTACCTCCCGGGAAGTTATGATGTTGGTAGACTCCAGGATGAGAATTTGAGAGAAACTTTCCAGGAACAGTTGAATACTAAACTTCAGAGTTAAAAATTTGATAATGTGGAAGATGGTTGGAATAATTTTAAAAAATAATTTGTGAAGTTGCTGAAGGTGTATTAGGGAACAAAGCTAGAACTGCAGCTAAGAATATTAGTGAAAAAGCTTTATTTTTAATAGAAAGGAGAAAGGACTTGTACAAGAATTATCTGAGTGATAGATCGTATGAAAACAAAAGAAATATAAAGAAAGTGGAGAAAGCATTAAAATATGAACTAAGGAGGTGTGAAGTGGAGGCCATGGATAAAATTCCCGAGGATCTGGAAGATGCAGCTAGACGGCATAATAGTAAAATATTGTACTGGCAAGTTAACAAATTGAGAGGGAGTAGTCAATCCGGACATTGGCCCAGTTAAAGATAGGAATGGGGTCGCAATTAGCGTTAAGGAAAAAACTAAAGAGAGATGGGCCGAACCTTTTGAGAATCTGCTTAACCGAGATAGAGTTGCAGGGAAAGATATAGAGGAAAATGAAAAAGTTTGTGATACCTAGGATGTGAAGGAAGATTTGAGGAGGAATTAGCAACAGTACTAAAGGATTAAAGAATAATAAGGCTCCAGGTGCTGATAGGGTGGTAAATGAGTTTCTTAAATATGGTGGCTCTGGGTTAGAAATAAGTTACTGAAGATTATGAATATGATTTTTGAAAAAGGGGAAGTACCTAACGATTTTAGAAAACCTTAATTAAGCCACTTTATAAGAAGGTGATAAAAGTGAGTGTGGTAATTATCGAGGCATTAGTCTGGTCTCTGTAGGTAGTAATTACTTAGTAATATGATACTTTTTAGACTGAGAGATGCCGTAGACAAAGTTTTAAGAAAAGAGCAGTGCGGTTTTAGAAAAGATAGAGGATGTGTCGACCAAATTTTCACTCTTAGGCTAATGATTGAGAAGTGCCTGAGTGTTCAAACACCTTTGGTCCTCAGTTTTATAGATTATGAGCAAGCGTTCGATTGAGTAAAGAGCTTTAGCAAAGGTTTTATCCTTGTATGGTATATCAGACAAATACATTAAAGTGATTAGTGCTATGTACGAGAATAACACTGCTGCGGTTAAGGTAGGAAATGAGGTTAGCAGCTGGTTTTGTATTAAATCAGGATTTAAGCAGGGTTGTGTTCTATCCCCCTTTATATGGATTATTTTGATGGACTTTGTTTTAAGGAGCACAGGAAAGGCAATGGGAGACCATGGAATCAAATGGGGAGGAAAAAGTCTCCTGGACTTGGATTATGCTGATGATTTAAGCATCCTAGATGAAAGTGTGAGCAAAATGAATGAAGTTTTAGAGGTTTTGCGAGTTCAGGGTGCTAGAATTGGTTTGAAAATTAATGTTAGGAAGACTAAGTCACTAAGGCTAGGAATAAGCGAAGATGAAAAGGTGATGTTGGGTAACGAAAAGATTGATCAGGTGGACAGCTTCACTTACCTTGGTAGTATTATTAGTAAAGATGGTGGGGACAGTGAAGATGTTAAATATAGAATATGCCAGGCTCAGGTTAGATATTTTATTATTTTTTTTTTCACAGTTAAAAAAAAGTCTGGAAGAATAGGAAGATAAGTCTGCAAACCAAGATTAGAATATTAGAAGCTACAGTGATGACAGTGGTCAAATATGGCTCTGAAGCATGGACGCTCTGAAAAGCGGATGAAGATTTGCTAGATGTTTTCCAGAGAAATTGCTTAAGGATTGTTCTGGATACCCGGCTGACTGACCGTATTTCAAACAATAGTTGATTATTTTTTTTTTTCCGCTATACGAAAAATGTGGTTCAATACCGCTCTCTAGGGCTATAATGAAAGAAAGGTTGAGGTGGCTAGGGCACGTTGTGCGGATGAAGGATGACAGATTGCCGAAGATTGTTCTTTTCAGCCAACCATCTAGGGCTAAATGGAAAGCAGGTCGTCCCCGTCTGGGGTGGGAGGACGTCATAAAGAAAGATTTAAAGGAAATGGGAACTTTGTGGCGGGTGTAAAAAGGGAGGCTTTGAATAGATTGGGGTGGAGGAGGAGCGTGCGTAGCTGTGTTGGCCTCCGGCGGCTTGGTGCTGCGGTGAGTTGTTAGTAGTAGTAGTAAAAGGTTTGAGATTGTCAGTGCAGGATTTGACTCTTGTTGACAGAAGAACATCAACAAGTGAGGAAAACCATGTTGTTACAAGATGGGCCCAGGATTGCACAAAGCCCCCATTCAAATGAAGCTCTGTAGACTGTACTGTTGATTACTTGGATGCACAGTGTTTTTTTATTTACTTTAAAATCCTAATAAGTACTTCCTAAAGGTTCAAGAACAATTCAGCATGCCCAGAAACTTTCGACTTAATGCACGCAGCCGTTCCTGAGATTTTGATGATGCGCCCTTTTTATAATCAACATGCACATAGTTTCGTTCTGTTTTTGTTTATCCCCTAACATTCTCTAAAAGTTGTCACAACCAAATGTATTACCAGCTGCAAGCAATCGCAGCTCAGTCTCAAGTTGTCGCAGTCGGAAGTAATCACTGCTGCAGTCACAACCAGTCGCATTTACAGCCACAGTAGTAGTAGTGGCTCTGAAGGTATTTCAAGCTAATACAATTTTGAACAAGAGAGCTATGCGAAAATTTTGGTCAGATGTCTTGGGACATTTCAGCTAAATAGGGCATGGGAGGGAGGCTGGTTGCCCTCCCATCTTTTCAACATTACGCTCATTATGCCTTGAAAGTTTGAACTTGATACCTTCTACCTTTCTCAAGATATTGCAAATACGCCTTTTTGTAAAACTGGATACACATAGTGTCTTTTGATTTAGTTAAGTATGCCCCTCACATTCCTCAAAGTGTCGCGTTAATACACATAATCTTTTCGAACACAATCAGAATCAAACATTCCCCCTTTTCTTAACAAGTCTGGCAATTACAAAATGGTAAATTGTGTAATTTACAATCCTTGCCCTGGGGCCTTTGGGGGGAGGGGGCATTAGACCAGTAGGCATAGTTACTAGACCTTTTACCTTTTTGAACAAATCACTTTTTCAAAATTTTGATATATGTTATAGGGAGAAGGCATCTAAAAATTGTAAAGAGGGGAGAGGGGGAGGGGCTTGTTGTCCTCCGATCACTTTTCAACATAACCCTCAACATAATACCCTTAGTCGTTCCTTAGATATTGATTAAATAAAAAAAACAAGTTTTTTTTACTGAAAGTAAGGAGCGACATTAAAACTTAAAACGAACAGAAATTATTCCGTATATGAAAGGGGCTGTCCCCTCCTCAACGCCTCGCTCTTGACGCTAAAGCTTTTATTGTTTAAAAAAAAATAGAGTTGTGAGAAAGTCAAACTTTAGCGTAAAGAGCAAGGCGTTGAGGAGGGGACAGCCCCTTTCATATACGGAATAATTTCTGTTCGTTTTTTAAGTTTTAATGTCGCTCCTTACTTTCAGTTAAAAAAAAACTTGTTTTTTTTTATTTAATTTTTGAACGTTTTTGAATAAATGCAGGTTTTTGATCTTGGCTCACAGTACATGAATAATTAAAACAAAATTTTCATATTAATTTACTTTTATTTGTTAAATGGCTTTCTCGAAACTTGTTTCATTTTATTTACGAACGTTTTTATTAGTAATAAATATACGTAACTTACGAATTAACTTACGTAAAGAACTTCTATATTTATAATACGTATATTAGGGGGTTCGCCCTCTAGTCAATACCTTGCTCTTTAAGCGAAAGTTCGAATTTTGTTCCAATTCTTTAAAAATGACCGCTTAATCACAAAGGCCCGTTAATTAGAATAAATAGCTCTTATGAAAGTACTAAAAAATCTCCGGCTTAAGAGTGAGGTATTGACTAGGGGGTGAACCCAATCATATATGTATATTTTCTGTTCGTTTAAAGTTTTGATGTTGCTGCTGTTGCAGTTGAAAAACTTGTTTTTTTATATTTAATTTCTGATCTTTTTTTAAATAATGCTGGGAAGTCCGGCGTCCCCTTCATAGCAATGTCCCTTCCCCCATGAAAACTACCTTCATGAAAGATCCTCCTACATAACCCCCAACCCCAGGCACGTACGCAGGAACTTATTTCGGGGGGGGGGCCAAATCCTTCAAACCCATTATTCTGTGAGAAAAATCAGAAAACTATGGGAAAATAAAAAAAATCGTGAGATTTCGGGGGGGGGGGGGGCTGGGCCCGGAGTCCTCCCCCTGCGTACGTCCCTGCCCTACCCCCCCCCCCCACTACCAGGAAAAATCTCCCTGAAAACGTCTGTACAGTATACTTCCCAATAACCAATACTATATGTTAACATTGGGTAAAGTTCAGAACTTTCAGCCCTCCTCCCGGGGACTTTGGGGGATTAAGTCATCCTAAAAGACATACTTATAATATTTTCGAACATGCTGAACAAAAATGGCTATCTCAAAATTTTGATCAGTGACTTTGGGAAAACAATGAGCGTGGGAGGGGGCCTAGTTGCCCTCCATTTTTTTTTGGTCACTTAAAAAGGCACTAGAACTTTTAATTTCCATTCCAATGAGCCCTCCCACGATATTCTAGGACCACTGGGTCGATACGATCACCCCTGGAAAAAAAAATAAAAATAAACACGCACCAATGATCATTCTTCTGGCAAAAAATGCAAAATTCCACATTTTTGTAGATAGGAGCTTGAAACCTCTACAGTAGGGTTCTCTGATACGTGGAATATAATGGTGTGATTTGCATTAACATTCTATAACTTTTAGGGGTCTTTCCCCCTTTTTCAAAAATCAGCCAAATTTTTTCAGGCGCGTAACTTTTGATGGGTATGATTAAACTTGATGAAACTTATATATTTGAAATCAGCATTAGATCCGATTCTTTTGATGTATCTATTTGTATCAAAATACCGTTTCCAGAGTTTTCGGTTACCATTGTTTTTCGGGGGGGGGGCCCAATCCTTCAAACCCATTATTCTGTAAGAAAAATCAGAAAATTAAGGGAAAATGAAAAAATCGTGAGATTTCGGGGGGGGGTGGGAGGGGGGGGGGGGAGGGCTGGGCCTGGAGGCCCCCTGCGTACGTCCCTTCCTACCCCCCCACTACCAGGAAAAATCTCCCCTGAAAACGTCTGTACTGTATACTTCCCAATAGCCAATACTATATGTTAACATTGGGTAAAGTTCATAACTTTCAGCCCTCCTCCTGGGGGCTTCGAGGATTAAGTCATCCTAAAAGACATAGTTATAATATTTTCGACCATGCTGAACAAAATGGCTATCTCAAAATTTTGATCGGGTGACTTTGGGAAAAAATGAGCGTGGGAGGGGCCTAGTTGCCCTCCATTTTTTTTGGTCACTTAAAAAGGGCACTAGAACTTTTAATTTCCGTTCCAATGAGCCCTCCCATGATATTCTAGGACCACTGGGTCGATACGATCACCCCTGGAAAAAAAAAACAAACACAATAAACACGCATCCGTGATCTTTCTTCTGGCAAAAAATGGAAATTCCACATTTTTGTAGATAGGAGCTTGAAACCTCTACAGTAGGGTTCTCTGATACGCTGAATATGATGGTGTGATTTTCATTAAGGTTCTAGAACTTTTAGGGGATCTATCCCCCTTTTTTTCGAAAATCGGCCAAATTTTCTCAGGCGCGTAACTTTTGATAGGTAAAATTAAACTTGATGAAAACTTATATATTTGAAATCAGAATTAAAATCTGATTCTTTTGATGTATCTATTGGTATCAAAATTCCGTTTTTTAGAGTTTCGGTTACCATTGAGCCGGGTCGCTCGTTACTTACAGTTCGTTACCACGAAAACTGTTTTGATAAAACACCCTTTTGACAACCGGCATGCACATAATAAGCTTTGATTGTGTTAGGCATTCCTCTCCAAAGCTGTGGAGGGTCATGTCATTCCCATAGGCATAATCATTTGACTTTAGACCATTTTAAACAATATAGCTATTTCAAAGATTGGTTTGATAATTTTTGTAGAGGGCACGGGAAGGGGATGATTTCCCTCAAGATTTCCTGAAAGTCACAACTTAATACCCTCAGCCATTCTTAAGATAGTGCAAATCCACTTTTTGATATAATGTATGTACGTAGTGCCTTTTGATTTACTGTAAGATACCCCTCAACATTCATACACCCAGAATCAAAACTTACCCATTTTCCTAATGATAAATCCTACGTGTAAACAATTTATAAATTGTGTAATTTACAACCCTTGCCTCAGGGCTGAGGGGGACATGGCATCCCCGAGGGCAATTTCTCTTAAAAATCCACTCAACATACCCGGAAGCTTCAACCTAATATCCTCAGCCGTTCCTTAGATATTGCTGATATACCCTTTTCCCAACCAGCAAGGACAAAGTGTGTTCTGATTGTGTTTGGCATCCCTCTCACATTTCCTTGAAGTTTCACCGTAATACTCTTAAGTTTTTTTTAGAGATTCAGGATCAAACATGCTTTGTTTCTTGATAAAGGCCTTATATGCTAACAATGGGCAACTTGCATAACTTACAGTCACTGAATAAGGACCTGTGGGGGGGGGGTGTTCAACCCTGGAGGCATAGTTATGTAACCTTAGGACTATTTTGAATAGAATGGGTATCTCGAAAATTTGATCGGATACATTGGGAAAAAAAGGGCGAGGGGAGGTTAGTTACGCTCCGATCCCTTTTGATTCTTAAAAGGACACTAGAACCTTAGGTTTTCCAACCGAATGAGCCACCTCTAAAGTTTATACGACCATCTATTCCATAAAAACCTTATGTGTTAACAACGGGGCAACTTGCATAGTTTACAACCCTTGTCCCATGGCTGTGGGGTTCTTTCAATCATATGAGGTGCATCTGCGAAAAAAATGATAAATAATAAAAACAGTGAGGCCTTATGGCTCTTTCCTAAAATGGCTATCTCAAAATTTTTATCGGATGCAATTGGGGAAAAGATTGCGTAGAGGGGGGGAATGTTGCCCTCCAATCACCTTTGACTCTTCAAAAGAACACTAGAACTTCCAATTTCCAATCGAATGAGCCCCCTTCGAAGTTTTACGACCATCCCTTCCATATGAAGTACCTCTGGAAAAAAAGAAAATAAATACTAAAACATTGAAGCCTTATGGTTCTGCCTATACTATAGTATAGAGTTGCCTATAGTATAGGATTTTAGCCTGAACTCTTGAACTATGGAGCCGAAGTCTGGGCGAGCCCCTTCACCAGGCTCTTACTCAGATATGGAAACTGAAAATATTCCCTTGATTCGAAGAAAGGGGTTACTGTCAAGCTCTTTAAGAAAGGCAGAACAAATGACTGCAATAACTGGCGAGGCATCACTTTACAGTCTGTAGGGAGTAAAATTTTCTTCAAAGTACTACTGAACCGCATTCAGTCGACGTAATACTAAGAGGTGAGCATTATGGGTTTCGGCCAGGGAGAACGTGTGCTGATTTGGTATTCAGTTTGAGAGTACTCATAAAAGAATCAAATGAATGGCGGATTGAGATTATTGTTGCCTTCTTTGACTTTTTGAAGACGTTTGACTCAGTCCACAGAGACTCACCATGGAGAATACTGCGGTATTAAGAATTCCACGCCAAGATTGTCACACTATACGAGAACTAGTTCTGTACTGTGCGGACTGATAATGGGGACCTTAACGAATGGCTCAGTGTGAAGTCGGGTGTCCGCCAAGGATATATTCTGTCCCTGGTGCTGTTTGCTGTACTCATTGACTATATACTTCGAATATGTAGCTTCACAGGTGGAATCCAGCTGAACCCCAACCGTATATTCTGTGATGGTGATTTTGCCGATGATATAACCCTCCTATCTCATTTAAGAGAGGAGCTGCAGAAGAACATTGCTGTGCTCTCCAGTACGCCCAAGCAAGCTGATCTGTCAATCAGTAGACAGAAAACAAATGTCATGTGAAACAACCTCAATATCCTACCACCCCACTGCTTAAAGTTGGATCCAATGTACCAGAGGAGGTTGAAGAGTTCAAGTACCTTAGTGGTGTCATTAAATGTGACGGAAGCCATGAGCAGGAAATAACCACACGCATTGCATGCGCAGGAAGCGCTTTCAATAAACTAAGAAATGTGTGGAGGAATGCAGCATACTCCCTGAAGCTCAAGCTCCAGCTCTTCAACAGTAGCGTCCTCTCCGCACTAATGTACGGATGCGAATCTTGGGCGTTAACAAAGCAGCTGGAAAAGCGAATCCAGGGTTTTGAGAACATCTGTCTTTGGTGCCTCCTCGGTCTCCAGTGGACTGCTAAGATCACTAACGCCTTTATACATGAAAAGACAAAGCAGCTACTTGTGATCGATAGAATTACGACTAACCGATGGCGTTATTGGGGTCACATGGTGCGGATGGGTGAGGGCCGCTCACCCCATGATGTGTGCTGTCGGGTTCCTCCTGGCATCAGAAGACGCGGGCTACAGAAGGCAACACAATACAAATGCCTTGAGAAGGATACTGCACTGTTGAGATCGCCGCTTGAAGAGCTTTGGTCAAAAGCACGAGAGAGGTCGTCGTGGAGAGGCACCGTTGTCGTTTTATGCGCCAGTCGGCGTGGAAGACCTAAGTCTAAGGAAGTAATAGAACTACCTATACTAAAGGCACATACTATAGGCTTACCCTTCCATCAAATTTGATTCTTAAAGAAGTGCATTAGAACTTTCAATTTCCATTCAAAATGGGCCCTCTCCAAAGTTTATACAATCACCCCTTCCATAAAAACCTTATATGTTAACAATGGGCAGTCACCATAACTTGTAACCCTTGCCCCGGGGGCTGGAGGGGAGGGGTTGTCAACACCAGAGGATAGTTGTTTCGCCTTTGGACTATTTTGAACAAAGTGGCTCTCTCTAAATTCTGATTGGGTCTATTTGGAAGAAAAAAATGCAAGGGGGATGGGGCCGGCTGGTTGCCCTTCAATAAATTTTGAATCTTAAAAAAAGGAACTAGAACTTTCAATTTCCATCAAGTGAGCATCCTCCAAAGTTTATACGACTACCCCTTCCACAAAAACCCTATATGCCCTGGGGCATTACATACAACCCCTGCCCCTGGGCTCTGGGGGATTGTTTCCACCCCAGAGATATTGTTATATGATCTTTGGACTTCCATAAGGAGTGCCCTTGGAAAAAAATAAATAAGTAATAATAAAATTGAAGTCTTATGGCTCTTTACTATAGGCATCACTATAGCGTTGCCTCTGGTACAAGATAAATGCATTAGTCATTAGTGCTATGTACGAGAATTAAACTAAAAAAAACAAGTTTTTCCAACAGAAGTAAGGAGCAACATTAAACTTAAACCGAACAGAAATTATTACGTATACAAGGGGTTCGCCCCTCCTCAATATCTCGCTCTTTACACCAAAGTCTTTAAGCACATTTAAAAAGCTTCTTATTCTAACTAAACAGCCCTTGTGTTTCAGGAGTCGCTCCTAAAAGAATAGGGACAAAGGACAACCTAGCTGCCTGACTTTTGTTGTTGTTCCCTTTGAGTTTATGTACCTTTTACACTTTTTTGTTTTTATTAATTTGTTTGAAAAAATGCAAGTTTGAGAGTGTTTGCTTGCAGGAGTCATGTTTGATTTTATGCCTCCACAAAAAGAAAAGGTGATGCACATGTCCCTATGCTTTGATTAGGGGAAAATATTGCTTATTAAATTATTAAATGCTAGGCACCAGCACGGCATCACATGGGTGCAACCACAGGAGAAGCTAGAGATTTTACTCTTTTTCAGGAAATACAAAAATGTTGCATTACTTAACAAGTCTACGCGCTTTCTTGTAGCCTAAAGGAAATATAATAAAAATGATATTTTCAGATCTTTACCCCACAGAAAAAGCTCCACTTTCATGATAAGAAAAAGGAAAAAAATGTAAATTATAAAGCCCACAGATATACTAACAGAGAGTTACTACAGTTAGTAACAGAGATGCTAACCCTAACTTCTCAAAAGTGCAGCATTTTATGACAAACTTTAGTTTACACTCGAAGGCTTAAAACATTTTAGGAAATCATTTCAAACCTTTGCTCCAATGAAAAAAATATTCTAGGCGTTTGGTAAGGTTCCAGCAAGAGGATGAAGGGCCACAAGTGCTAGAGCCATTGCCTTGCTCTAGACTATACAAAGGTTTGCTGATTTTGTAGGTTAATATCATTTTTATATTCATTTCTCATCGAAAACTATTTCAAATGGCAATGTGAAGGAAAATCAGGTAACATATGCATATACCTTATGGGTATATCCAGGCATTAGAGTAGGGGGTCGGAATGCCATTGTTAGAATAGCAAATAATTATCTTGAAAGAGTGCTGTTTAGGTTGTGTTCCAGAACTAACTTACCACAATGTAGGCTTATTACTATAAGTGTACAATTAACAATGATGTTTACTCCTTTTATATACTTTAAGCATTTTAGGGGCTAATGTTGTTGTTACCTACCAGTTTATGGTGGTACAATACCAATATTAATGATCATTATTAATGTCTAGGTTCTGAAACATACCCATAGTATTCAGTTCAAAAAACAAATGTTGCACCAAAATTATACTGGCCCCACATTATTTAGATGTAAGGTAATTTACAAGCTAAACATCCAAAACATTGTTTTTTTTTAGATTTAAATAAAGAATTCATTGACTTAAAGAATGCTAATGCAACAAAATATAAACTGTTGTGAATTATATGTTTCCCAACCCAAATAAATGAATTCTATATTGCCTAATTTCATTTTTACTACCCCTTTGAGATGAGTTAATAATAGCATATTTGTAATAATAATTTATTTATACCCTCTGGACACACAATGTACACTAGAGAAGCAAATAGAAAAATAGCACAAAGCCCAGGAGGGTGGCAGGCGTTTACCCCCCCCCCCCCTTCCCCCGCGGAAAATACCTCCCCGGAAAATACCCCCGGTAAATACTCCCCCCCTCCGTGGAAAATAAGGCTTCTCAAATTTGAGAATTTTTTTTATTTTAGTTTTTTTTTTTTTTTTTATTTCCGTAGGGGAAGGCATTTTGGTACTTGTAACTTTTATCACTTCAATAAGCCAAAAATCACTAAGATTTATATCAGCATATGTATGTTAAAACTGACAATGCACATCTGTTTGTGTTTTTTCAGTAAAGTCCAAGTTATGTTCTGGCCTTGAGAAGGCATAGGGGTTGTGAGCCCTACTCATGTAAATTTCTGCTCGTTTTGAGTTTAACTAAGCTATCTATTGTAATTTCTGTGAGTTTTGGGCTTCATTTATTTGTTAATGGCGATTTGTGGTAGTTTTACACTTGGAAGATAAGAAAAACAAACTCGTAGAATTTGACAACGCTTTCGTCCGTAAAAACTTAAACAATTTAGAATTTGTTGGTTACCAAAGCCTACTATCCTTTCAAAGGATAGCCAAACCTTCTTAAATTTTTTGGTGCCATGTGTTTTAGCTTAATTTTGATGAAAGTTTTCCTATATTTTTTTTTTTTCTTCTTTTTTTTTTTTTAATTTGGCAACCGCTACTGCAAAAATTGCAGAAGTTCATATGGAAGTCTTTTCGACCCAAATGGATTTTTTTTTTTTTTAAGTTTAAGATACTTCTGGTGTGTAAATTCCTCTTCTTCCCGTTCCTTAGTACTTTTCAATAAACTAAAAAAAAAAAAAAAAAAAAAAAAAAAAAAAAAAAAAAAAAAAACCAAATTAGAAACCTTATTTTCCCACAGGGGGGGGGGGGTATTTTCCGCGCGGGGGGGGACATTTTCCAGGGGAAGGGATTTTCCGCGTTGGGTATTTTCTGGGAGATTAACACACACAAACACCCCCCATTCACTATATTCATTTATGTTATTTTACTGTGTTCATGGCCGTATATTTGGCTTTAAAATACACTTATTTATATATCTATCTAATATGGAGAATAATTGCAACAAACAAATTTTGCATGTAGACCCGCTATACTTTACGCCCCCCCCCCCCTAATGTGCAAACCTATGGCCTAAATTTATTCCTAAAGTAACGAAGAAACTAACAAAAACCGGTGTGTTCTCGAATTTTACATCGCGTAAACTTGAGTGAGTGACACATAATACACAAGTACCAAAATTCCTTTCCCCAGCGGAAATTAAAAACTAAAACTAAAATAAAATTCTCAAATTTGGAAAGCCTTATTTTCTGCGGGGGTTATTTTCCCGGGGGGGGGGGGGGGGTATACGCCTAGAACCACCCAGGAGATACACAAAAAAGGACAAGAACTACTAAAGGACAACAAATAGCATTCTTACTAAGAAAAAACACGAAATAAACAAAAATAATTTCACCCACACTATAAACATACAAGCTACTTTAGCTTGGCCTAATATCACTCAGAGGAAAGTAAACTATTTTATCAGACTGCTTACAGAATCTAATTGGTAGCTCATCCATCTTACTACTAATTTTGAAAACACCATAGTACCAAGAAATGTAACTGTTTCTTGTCCATATAGGAAACCAAAGGAATTATTTACAAAATCAAAAAAAAATGGTTTCGCTGCAATTGGTTGCAGAGAAAAACCACCAAATTACTGCAAGAAAAAAAATATACATGGGGTTACATTAGAAAGAGATTGTTCAGCCAGAAAAAAATCCCACCAAAACAAACAAAACCCTCAAGAAGTAACAATTGATCAGACTCCAGTGTAATGCTGTGTTGTTTACTAGGCTACAATTTCCTCATAGGCCATCACTCCTCAAGATCAACCTAAAGCACCTTTATCTTAATTACCTTAATTTGCACTTTGGAGCAAAATAAGGCCCAATGTTGAGCCTGTTTGGCTCTGATGTTGAGATGGCAGCTATTAAATCACTTTACACAAAATATAAAAAGAGGGTTGTGACAGTGTTATACAGCCCAGTGACACATACCTTTTGACTAGGAGATAACTAAGAAAGATACAATTTAAGCCACACAGTGACCACAGTCACTTTTTGGTAACAGTGACCCTAGATAGGTATAATTAAGGAGACCATTCTTTTGTGGTTTAGAGTAGACAACATTACAACATCAATTTCTAATAGAGTATGCAAGTTGGTTGGGTATGACAAGCAGCATCAGCATACAAACTCACTTCATTTGCAAATATACATACATATTACTCACTACTTATGAAACATAAGTTTCATAAGCAGTGATTAGCAGCTCCAATTGTATCTTGGAGGTTTTAGCTTCCCATTCTTTGTCAAGTCACCTTTATAAACTTTGGCTGATGTCAAAGACATGGTCTCTTCACCTAAACAGCTCCAATCATTGATCACCCTTTGGCTAAAAGAAAATCTTGCCTGATTCTGCTGTTAACTCTGGGCTTATGAAGCTACTTAGAGTCAGCGGCGTCATTCCGATAGATAAAAGTTGAAATAGGGATAAAATCCTTTTAATAGACAGTGTCTCACAAACAGTGATGGAAATTCACAAAAAAATACCAGCTCATAATTGGCTCAGATATTTACACTGCCGTTCCATGACGAAAAAACAGTTCAGTAGGGATAAACTTCAATAGCACAGTGTTTCACAAACAGTGAAGAATTCACAAAAAAATACCAGGATATTTTTTGGTCACACATACAGTACATCAGTAGTAAAACTTCATACTACTGAAGGTTTTACTTCAGTAGAACTTTCAGTACTACATCAGTCTGAAGTACTACTGAGTTGATGACGGTCACTAAATGTGTGACCAAAATATCTGGTATTTTTTTGTGAATTTCTATCACTGTTTGTGAAACACTGTCTATTAAAAGGATTTTATCCCTATTTGAACTATTATTTGTCGTCATGGAACGGCAGTGTGGTCTCCGAAATTATCTGCAGCGTCATTTCATTATGAGCTAAGTGGGGGGGGGGGGGGGGCTAAGCACCTCTGTGAGCCCTAAAGTGACTGGCTCACAGTTGTTGAAGGTCATATTTCTTCACAATGGTTAGCACAGGCCTCTCCCAAAATTGACTAATAATAGTAAGAAGCAATTTGAGAGTATTTAATGAACACAGAGAGAACTTAAGTTGGAAAGTAATTTACAGTTTTTATTGCAACACTAGGAATGAACAGGGTCTCATTTTTTCCAAAAATACAAACCATAGTATCGAAATCCAACAATTTCCCAATAGCCTTTTCAATAAATATCAACATCAGATCAATGAGCCTTTTGTCGCCCAATGTTTGATCTTAAATGGGTTTTAATCAGGCTGTTGTGATAGACAGACTAATGAAGATTTACATCATTTCCTAAGCTTTGGAATGCGATACTGACATTGCCTTCAGACAATTACAAAGCTAAAAGAAATATTTTGGCTTATTGGCTAAAGAGTCTACATATCTTCTCACAAGATCAATTTGCAAAACCAACAGAGCTGTGTCAATGTAAGCTTCTTTATAATGTGCTGCTACACTAGCTAGTCGGTTAGTATTGATAAAGCACGGTGAATCACATCTAATGAAGAGACTGACTCTAACAGTGGAAGAGCATTCATGCTGAAGCGGCTTTCAAACTTGGAGCAAAATTTGTGTGTCTTAATCAAAACCATCGTCAGTTTTACATGTCTATAATTTTATCTCACGTACCTGCAATAACACCAGTAGCTCTAGAGAAAACTAGGTCTACCTCCTGCAGCTGCTCAGACAGAGTTCATGGCACAATTTTTTTTTTCTGCTAGGAGGGATATAAATATAAATTCAAAAGTCTGAAGTTTGTTGCGAGTCTGTGGACCTGAGCTGCCAATTCCCCGTCACTAGATATTCTGGTAATTAATAAAATGGCCAAAATACAGTTATACCTATTCAGTACTTTGTTCACCAAGTACTTTGTTAAAATGGCCAAAATACAGTTATATCAATTCAGTACTTTGTTCACCAATCTATTCCAGCATGCCCATCTTATATTAGATGATTTTTCCAGCTGAGGAATAGTTATGCCAGTGGCTTTCTGAGCATTAACAAACAGTTGGTAGTGTGTATTGCTACTCGCGATATAACACTACAGCTCTTGAAGAATGGAGAAGAAAGATGTCATTCATGTCAAGTTTTGAATAGAATCACCCAACACAAGGTTGGGTCTATGAACTTGACAGTTAATGTAAATTGCATGCATTATCTTTCTTTCTATCTTTCATTATTTTTCTTATCTTTTCTGAAATCTAAAAAAAAATAACTGGTCTGAAATTCACAAATTGATTTTTCCAAAATTCAAGAGGCTAAATTTTAAAGCAATTCGAGAAACAAAATTCATTAAATAACCATTTTGAATTAAATCAAATTTTAAATTTTATGTGTTGGCTGGAGGCAAAGAAGAAAAGGCACAAGGAACTTGCAAAATCCCATATGGTCTGGCGTCTATTAACAATAATAAATATATGTCTACTGGGAATGCAAAGTCTATTGTTGTACAAAATGGTGTTTTATTTACAAAGTTCAGAAATAGAGAAGACCTGAGTCACACACGACTTAGAAAAGAGTCAGGACAGATTCAAAAACAGACTCAATGAAAAATAGAGTATATAACACATATATATAGAATCCAGTAACCAATGTATAATTTTATTATGGATCCTGGTTAATTACTTTATTATATTGAAAGTTGGTCACCGTGGCTGTAACAACAAGGCAATAAAAATGTGTCGCAATGTATGAAATAGGAATAATAAATAAATATGTTTGGGAATGAAGCTCACAATATATTGTTATGAATTATATCTCTATTAGAAACGGATTTGTTTTAACTGAGAACACTTTTTTTACACAATTTTTTTCACACTTCAAATTTAAATCAATACAAATTGTGACAACTGATTTGGGGTCCCTCCTAAAATCAGGGTGGGGCTATCGCCCCAGTCAGCCCCCCCCCCTCAATGATTCTGCTGCTTAGAGTGACATTGTATTTGTCTTTCTTTAGGTAACTGAGTAAACAGCTTGTTTTGGGTTGGCTACCACATCTATGGTGTCAGTATCATCAGAGGCACCAATTAGGGGGGGGGGGGGGACATGCCCCCTAGACTTTGAAAATGACCTTCTTATTTATATTTCACAGCTATTTTCTATTTTAGTTATGTGCTAAATTAAACCAGCAAGACTGGCTAACTGGTCGTTTTTATTTGTCACCCCTGTGCTTTGTTTTTCAAAGCTATTAAATAGCACTGTTACTTTCTGATGACCTTCTTTTGAAATGTCCCGTCTGTCCCACTCTTGTACACCCTAATTCTACCAATAGGAGACAATCTTGTTTTGAAATGCCTAAGAGCACATCTACGCTATTTTATTACCCAGTCCTTGACCGGAAATGTGATTTCTGAGTAGGGTTCATTCAAAACTAAGCTTCAGCTGGTCAGTATTTCTTTATTGTTCTTGTGAGCGATTCGTAATCAAACTATGAGTAAAACGTGACAACAAACTTTAGATTTTCTTGGAGTGAAAATGCAGAAGAAAAAAAGAAGAAACTGGCAATAGTGTCAGCACTCAAAGTATTGGGTTAGTGGAGATAAGTTCCCACACCTGTGACAGTCTTTCAGAAACAAGCAGAACAATAAATGGTTCAGGTCAAGATAAAAGTTTGGTCTGCATCCCTGAACCCCTTGCAGGTTCCAGTAGCAGTCAAGAACGTATCTCAGATGTATCTACAATGCATCACGACAAACCAGATCAACCTATTCTTGAGAGATATCCAGCTTCCACTTCTGATGGAAGGAAATTCAGGGCACATTACTATAAAACTTATGAATGGACTTATACGATTTTAGGAGAACCTTAATTAAGCCCCTTTATAAGAAAGGTGATAAGAGCGGGGTGTGGTAATTATCAAGGCATTAGTCTGGTATCTGTAGGTAGGAAATTACTTAGTTTAAAGAGAAGAACAGTGCGGTTTTAGAAAAGGTAGAGGATGTGTTGACCAAATTTTCACTCTTAGGTTAATAATTGAGAAGTACCTGAGTTGTCAAACACCTTTGGTCCTCAGTTTTATAAATTATGAGCAAGCTTTCGATTCTGTTGATAGAGGAGCTTTAGTAAAGTTTATCCTTGTATTGATTACCAGATAAATACATTACAGTGATTAGTGCTATGTACAAGAATAACACTGCTGTGGTTAAGGTAGGAAATGAGGTTAGCAGCTGGTTTTCTATTAAATCAGTTAAGCACGGTTGTGTTCTATTCCCCTTTATATGGATTATTTTGATGGACTTTGTCTTAAAGAGCACAGGAAGGCAATAAGAGACCACAGAATCAAATGGGGAGGAAAAAGTTTCCTGGACTTAGATTATGCTGATGATTTAAGCATCCTAGAAGGAAGTGTGAGCAAAATGAATGAACTTTTAGAGGTTTTGTGAGTTCAGGGTGCTAGAATAGGTTTGAAAATTAATGCTAAGAAGACTAAGTCACTAAGGCTTGAATAAGTGAAGATGAAAAGGTGATGTTGGGTAACGAAAAGATTGATCAGGTGGGCAGCTTCACTTACCTTGGTAGTATTATTAGTAGAGATGGTGGAGCAGTGAAGATGTTTACAGTAGAATAGCCAAGGCTCAGGGTGTTTTTTCACAGTTAAAAAATGTTTAGAAGAATAGGAAGATAAGCCTGCAAACCAAAGATTAGAATATTAGAAGCTACAGTGATGACAGTGGTCAAATATGGCTCTGAAAAGCAGATGAAGATTTGCTAGATGTTTTCCAGAGAAATTGCTTATGGATTGTTCTGGGTACCCGCCTGACTGACTGTATTTCAAACAATAGGCTGCACAAAGAATATGGTTCAATGTCACTCTCTAGGGCTATAATGAATGAAAACTGTCTAGGCTAAATGGAAAGCAGGTTGTCCTCATCTGGGGTGGTAGGACGTCACAAAGAAAGATTTAAAGGAAATTGGAACTTCCTGAGAGGGTGTAAAAAGAGAGGCTTTGAATAGATGTGATGGAGAAGGAGCATGTGTAGCTGTGTTGGCCTTAGGCGGCTTGGTGCTGTGTTGAGTTTTTAGTAGTAGTAGTAGTATTACCCAATGTTATGATGACGCATCTGTTATGAGTGGAGAATTTAACAGAGTTCAAGCAAAGTTTAGGGAGAAGGTGCCTCATGCAGTTTATGTGCACTGTCATGCCCACAGTTTAAACCTGGCTTTGACTGACTGCCTAAAAAACATCAGTGAATGTTTGAAATTTTTCTCTGTGGTGCAAAGACTTTATGCATTTATATCATGCAGCAATACTTGACCCAAGCTATTTGTGGAATCTCAGTGTAATAGTGGGCAAAAAGTATTGGAGCTTGAGAGGACCATCCAGACTTGCTGGTTTTATGCAGTCCACTCTATTTCAAAGGTGAAGGTGCAATTTGATTGTAATTGTTACTGTGCTTGCTGCAGTCTCTGATAGATCCAACAGAGATGCAGTGTTGAATATGTTAAAAGTAGAATAGCCAAGGCCCAGGGTGTTTTCACAGTTGAAAAACGTTCACTACCTCAAGAGTTGCCATCTTTCAGAGTTTAGTTATAGATGGCAGCATGACTAAATTTTAAGCTAGGTTACTTTGAGTTAACTGCTTTCAATTTTGGTGTTAAGCAAAAGGATTACGGACAAAAATAACTCTGCCCCTTTTGTCTCAACTTTCACATAATAGAAAAAGTATTAATTATTGTAAATTGTTTATCAGAGCAACTTCAATCCAAAAGTTTGTAGATTTATACAACTGTAGATTTATAACAACTTAAGCAAAAAACATATCCAAATTCTTGGCTTTACACAATATCCAGGAATCAAAATATCCACACTCTAAACCAGTGCTCAAATCAAGAGAATTCAAGCCATTTCCATTCATCTCAAAGACTTTCTTTCAAACTCAAGCTCTGATTTTCTTGAACTTTCAAAAGTGGAAAGGGTCATGTTTCATTATCAAGGGATTCTCAATGTTTATGATTATGCTATAGAATCCTGGCTTTCTCTTGCAAAGCTGCATCAGTCAAAAAGTGATATTCAGAAAATGAGTCTTCTTTGAGCTATTGAAATCTTATCCAACCTCCCAGTTGCCTATTCTGCAGTGCTAAAACTGATGAAGCTAGTTGCTACTTTGCCTGTGACTACTGCCAACAATGAACAATTCTTGTCAGCATTATGGTGTGTGAAGGACTATCTGCAATCAGCAATGGGAAACAATGGACTCAGTGATCTCATGATAATAGCCATTGGAAAAGAGGAGGTAAAGAAACTGGATTTGGATAGATTAGTCAACAATTTTGCCAAGCAGCAAAGTCACTGCTACCTCTTGTTTTAGGTATGTTTGCTCAATGTCTTTTTTTTTTGGTTTCTTCATTTAAAAAAAAATCCTTGCCCCCCCCCCCCACATTTTCATGAATTGTTGCCATTGAGTAGCATGTCACTGGGCATGCACTGGAAGGTCAAAGATGGTAGTTCTATGGTGGATAACCTTTCACTATATGGTTTCTTGCCAACTTCAAAGATGCATTTGACAGCCCTTTTTTGTATACCTTCACTAGGCTGTATATTACTTTTGTAAAAAGAACCAGCAAGGCAATGGTTCATTCATGCTTCTGATTGAGAAAACTTATGAAAGATCCACCCTGATGCCACCATGAGGCAATACAGGCAGGGTTTCCTTTCAGGGGAAACTAATGGTACTACACTTTTTGCTTTATAGTGCTTGCTTCAGAAGCTTTTCCATTCCTTTCCTTCCTTCTGGTTACTGCACTGGAGAGTTATGGCTGCTCTGAAGGAAACGTGTAATATATATAGAAGGGGTTCCATTAGCTTCCTTATTTTATGCTCTTTTCATAAATCACAGTTGGTTATCTAACAACACACAGCACCCCCTCCCCATCCCACTCCTCTTTAGATATAGCCTAGGAATATATAAAACATTAAAGAGAACACAAAAATACTTACTTTATAAATATTCTTTCCTTCCAATGTTATCCACTTTCTGAATTATTTCATATTTGGTAAATATTACAATGAATCACAGAGAATAATCATAGGTTCTTTATGCAAAGAACCTATGACATATCATTAGATGCAATTAACAGAGAAATATAACATTACAACTGCATTAGAGCAATGCTAGGAAAGTGACCATAATATTTGAAAAGAGCACAAAATAAAGAATCTAATATTACTAGCCTACTTTTAAATTGTCAGTACATTTCCTTCAGAAGAGCCCTAACTCTTTATCCTTACCAACTCTCATAGCAGGACATTGATCTTTGGGTATAAGCCTAGAAATGGGGCTATTGAGAAGAAAACACTACTTGACACCACCTGCAATGTGCAAATATATAGCCAGAATTATATGTTTACCATATGTTTTTCTAGGTAAAGGTCTAGAGTAGGGGCTATTGAGAAGGAAACATGTTAAGAGAACAATACTTACTTTATAATATACAGAATAATAGTAGCTAACATATTTTGAATACAGCTCCACAACACTTTATTCCACACCCCTCCCCCCAATTTGCAAATGTATAGCCCAAATCACATATCTGTCATGCATTCTGCCAACAGATCTCTCTTGTTTCAACTTGTGGACTTGTAAATTGAATCAAGTGTGATGAAGCAAGAACCAGAAAAACAAGAGTGATGGGTGTTGGAATCCATGAGAAATATATAATTTGAGCTATATATTTATGCAGGGGAGATTGGAGGTAAAGTATTGTGGAAATACCTTCAAAATGTATTAACTACAATTTTTCTGCATATTAAAAAGTAAGAATTGTTTTCTTAACATGTTTCCTTCTCAATAGCCTCTACTCTAGACCTTAGACCATTATGAATTTTCCATTATTTGGAAAAAGTATTAAATCAATTTGAAGAAGAGCAAGACATAGAGAAAATTCAGGACATATATGCAATATATGTCTTTTTTTGTATGAGCAGGCAAAAATAAATTATTAGCCTATTATTATTATTATTATTATATATTTGCAAATTAGGGAGGGTGGGGGTAAAGTTCATTTCTGATGCAATAGAATTTTGCATTTGAATTCAGGATGAAAATCTGATTATAAAGATATACAGATTTTTTAGCTATCTAATTAGTGAGTTAATTGGAAAATTTACCATATATTTGCACATTGGGGTGGGGGGGGGTTGTAAAGTATAGTAAAAATTCCTTCAAATTGTATTAAACAATTATTCTGCATATTATGAAGTAAGAATTATTTTTTTAACATGTTTCCTTCTCGATAACCCTAACCAGGGCTGGATTTAGGGGAGGGGCCAAAAAGGGGAAAGCACCCTGGGAAGCCCACCCAGGGGCAACAAAAAAACTATAATTGTACTGTTTATGGGCCAAAATTGTAATATTTACACTATTAATGTGCAGCACAGGACAACAAAGCCTATGTTTGCCCCCCCCCCCTCCCCTAAGAAAAAAAAAAACTAAATCCAGCTCTGGCCTAAATTCTAGGTTTGGTAAATATGGGGCACATTATATTACTAACCTACATATAAGGTGAACATAGCACTGGATGCCTTTTTATATATGCTCTTTCTGAATATAATTATTGCTTTAGTTTTGGAAATTCAATTTTAAGTCCTTTAATGACCCACAAAGATGATACCTTTTTCCCTTATTTTAGATACCCCTTACATACCCTTGTTAGCATCAGTCTTGTTTAAGCTGGTTGACCTATAAAGTGAACTGACTGTTACAAAATTTAGAACCAGAAAACACATGAAAAGTTTGAATTTGGGCTATATCTTTTCACATGAAGGGAGGGGGTAAAGTAGCTATTGATTATATTTGGAAAGTACATACAAAAGGGGCATCAAGTGCTGTTGTAGGTAAAATTGAAAAATACTTTGAGCATACTTTTTGTTTTTAACTATCTATAGGGAAAGGGTCTACTTTAGCTACTTAAGAAAATGAAACTTTCAGGGATGGGTCTACAGGCTAAAGTATGTCCTGGGAAGATATTTTGAAGTACCCACCTCCACTCCTTCTCCCTCTAGAGGGTCCTGACCTTTGATGACCTTTAAAAATATGTGAGTTTTAGAAGTGAAACCTTGCAAAATAGATATTCTCCTTCAATGAAGTACAACAAAATTGTTTTCAGCTTCACAACTTTGCTCAATCCCAATTTATAAGGTTTTAAAGATATGCATATACATTTCCTAAATTTTGAAAATAAACTATTTATATGTCTTAGAATTCTGCTCAAATAACTGAAATTGCATTTTTCAGAGCTAAAGCCAGAGAAAAAGAAACTGATAACTGAAAATTAAGGTACAATGTTGTTTTGTCAAAATTTCAATGGGGTATAGACCTGTCATGTAGGCAAATTTCATGACCTCTAGAGGGAGAAGGAGTGGAGGTAGGTACTTCAAAATACCTTCCCGGGACATACTATAGCCTGTAGACCCATCCCTGAAAGTCTCATTGTCCTAACCTAACCCCTTCCCAAGATAGCCAAAAGTAGCTAAAGTAGAATTTTACCCATTGTATATTATTTTATCCTTGTCTAGGCCTAGTTTCTTGAGCTTACCTCTCCAAAGGCTAGGCATAGGCCTAGCCTACTAATCAAAATAAGATCCTATAACCTATGTATGTGTATGGACTAGTATAAAGATAAAATTTGAACTTACTAGTACTGTAAGAAAATAATGGTGTAGTTAAGAGACTTTAGAAACCATAAAGATGAGATAAAAAGTTTCATAAGGGATAAGTAGGCCTAGCCTAAATAAGTTCCAGAAAATTAGTTAGATAGAAAAAATTTAGAACAGTGTTTTCGGCGACAACGGACAGGACATTTGAATTTTTCTCACGTTTATATGCTTTAAAATTTCAGGCGGCATAGACACCCCGGATAAATTTCAAGACAAAGGGAACCTTAATTGAGACAAAAAAAAATGAGGACACAAATCTGGTTGTACTGATTCGTGAAGTTTTATTTTCTACATTTTCTTTTTTTAAGACAGACAAACAGAATTCTTTTCAATAAAATTGTTTAAACATGTATTTATTTAAACAAGCAAATTCTCATTTCAAAATATAACAGTTAAACATTCTTTTAATTAAATAATGGACACACTCATATCCAAGAGTGTCTACAGGACTTCTTCAGTCCTATATAAGACCAAAAACTAAGGAGAAGTTTAATACTTACAAAAAATACTGCCCCACCCTAGCCACACAAAGTCCAAAAGTTTTAATGTAAAACGGTACAAAACTGCTGATGACTGAAAACTTTGACGGAATTTTTAAAACTTTGTCCAAAGTATAAACTATAATACAACATTTGAATTCTTAAGCAGAAAAAACTAAAAAAAAATTACGAATGTTTCTAATATTGACCAATAATAAAAACTGTGTTAATTGAAAGTGAACAAAAGTTAGTAAAACAAAACTTTTCCACACAGAAAGCATTTCAATGAAAAGTAAAGAGCCACATTAGAGCTAGTGTTGGGTCAAGTACTCCAAAAAAGTACTTAAGTATAAGTACCAAGTACTCAACCAAAATTATTACTAAGCATCAGTACTAGGTACTCGAAGTAAATTGTACTTAAGTACTTAGTACTTAAGTATGTAATTAAGTATAGAAGTATATGGCTTGAAGGCTTTTTTTTTTGCATGGTAAAAAATATGGTTAGATCATCACGAGAGAAACTGACATTAGTTGTTCCATTATTTCCAGTGGAGAAGTGAAAAGGAACTCCATTCTAGTACTACCAGGGCTGTATCCAGGGGGGATCTGGACCAATGAAAACCGGTCATTTTTTGACAGATTAACAGATCCGTCAACAGATGACTGGTGTTCATTGGTCCAGATTCCAAAATCTGGTGCCAGAAATCTGTCAAAGAAATCTGTGAAGATTGAACTTAAACCATGAAAACTTCCCCTAAATAGTTGTCATAGCACTATGATCAAAAGCAAGTTTAATATCCCACTATTTCGAAAAATATGTCTGAAAAAAACCTTTATTTTAGTGAGGAGTCATGACATCTTTGTTTACATTTAGTAGCAAAAGCTTCTCAAACTTAGCATGTTCTAAGTGGTTTCTTTTTGCAGTCAATACATCTCCTGCAGCAGAAAATAGGCGTTCAACAGGTGCAGATGGTAGAAGAGGGGTATTAAATTTCTTAAACAGTTTTCTAACTTTAGGATAGTCTTTTAGAAAATCGAGGGTCCTCCTCTTGTCTTGAAGAAATTTGAAGAATTCAGCTTTGAGACTAGTATCTATATTTACTTCTTGATCACTGACAGTATCATCATCTTCCACATAAACGAATACAAATCATTAATTTCATTGGTACCAGACTTCTCAGCCCTTTCAGCCAGCTCATCACTGGAGACAAACATTTTTTTTCCCTTGCAAGGGTGGAATCAACAAACATAATTTGAAACTCAGGTGAGAACAAGTATCTATGACTAGTTCACTGAAGGCTTTCTCTTCCAATTCCATTGAGAAAACATGTGAGAAGCGTTCACGCAAACCACCTAAAATGGCCTCTACTAATGGCAAAGCATGCTTGAGAATACGGATATTTTGAAGCCATTTTAATTTAATCTCCGAAATATAAAGTATCCTACTGGCAAAGCAGCACCAAGATGCGATTTTTTCGCCTTGCATAAAATCTAAAGACTTGGCACAATGGATCTGTAATAAGCACATACTCCTTAAGCAGATTCCTCTCCACTGGCTTCAACTTGCTTTACTTTATCATGGAGAGAGTTCTACTGTGTAGCATTTGGTACGACTGGGCACCTTCCAGTAATTTCCAAAAACTTGTTGGCACCTTGTGTGCTATGATTTGTCGCATTCCATATGGTTTGGCATTTGGACATGTCGAATTGATAAAATCTTCTTGAAGATTGCAATTAGTTGAAAATACTTGGACTAATATAATTAGCTATCTGCTTTGTCCCTGGTGTGATTGAGCTCCAAAGCCATGCTACCATTCACCTCTTTCTGAATTCTGTCTAACTTCCCCTCTGAAGTTTTAATGTAGGCTAGTTGTGCATAATTACTGGACAGTTAAGGCTGTTGAAAGATCATGGTAATTAGATAATAATTCCCAAACAAAAGTTTATTTTCAGAAGCCTGATGTGCCCTATAATTCAGAAGACTAAAATTATTTGTTTTCTTTCAATATACGGATTTTCTTTACCTTAAGATGCTTGTGAAAGTTAGTAATGACCTTAAGAGATCCTTTGATAGTCTTGCTTGGACAATTCCCGTTTCTTCATAAAAGGCGACGCCATAGCGCTGCCTATAGTAAAGGCCATATGGCTCCAATATTTTATTATTATTTTTTTAAGAGGCACTTCATATGGAAGGGATCGTCGCATAAGCTTCAGAGGAGGGCTCTTTGGATTGTAAATCGGAAGTACTAGTGCCCTTTTTAATAGTCAAAAGTGAATGGAGGGTAACTAGCCCCCCAAGCTCTTTTTTTCCCAAATTCATCTGATATAAATTGTGAAGTAGCCATTTCCTTAAAACAGTTTCGAAGATCATATAACTAAAAATTCCGGTGTCAACACCCCCCCCCCCCTCCAGGGTCAAGGGGCAGGCGTTGTAAGTTATGTCCTGGTGGATGTATATGGTTCTTATGAAGGGGATGCTTGTATAAACTTCAGAGATGGCTCATTTTATCCGAATTTGAAAGTTCTAGTTCACTTTTTAAGAGTCAAAAGAGATCCGAGGGCAATGCGTTTTCTCCACATCCCTTTTTCCCCAAATCCATCCAATAACAATTTTTGAGATAGCCATTTTGTTAAAAATAGTTTAAATTTCAGATAAAAAAACTCAGGTGTCAATGCACCCCCCCCCCCCAGGCCCCAGGGGTAGGTGATATAAGTTACACTCTGGGGGCGTATATGGTTCTTACGGAAGGGATGCTCGTATAAACTTTGGAGAGGACTCATTTGATTGGAAATGGAAAGTTTAAGTTTACTTTTTAAGAGTCAAAAGAGACACGAGGGCAACAAGCCAACCCTCTTTTGCTCTTTTTTCCCCAAACCCATCCGATACAAATTTTGAGATAGCGATTTTTTTTAAATAGTTAAAACATCAGATAACACAATTTTCAGGTTTGTCACAACCCCGCAGAGCCGCGGGCAAGTGTTTTAAATTATTCCCCCAGAGGTGTAAAAGGTTTTTATGAAAGGGGTGGTCGTATAAACTTCGCAGGTGGCTCATTTGAGTGGAAATTGATTGGAACTTACCTTTTTATGAGTCAAAAGTTAACGGGGGTATCTACCCCCCTCCCCCCTGACACAAACACCCTCTTTTCCCCAAATTTACGACATGAAAATTTTGAGATAGTCAGTTTGTTTGAAATAGTCCAACGATAAGATAATAAAAACTTCTTTGTCACCATAAAACCCACCCCCCCACCCCCAAAGAACCACGGGGAGGGTTTTAAATTATGGTGACTATCCCCCTCCCTCCCAACCTTATTTTCCCCAAATGCCTCCAATAAAATTTTTCATATAGCCATTTTGTTCAAGATAGACGAAACATAATATAACAGAAACACCGGGTATAAAACAGCCCCCCCCAGAACCCGGGGGTAAGTGTTGTAAAATTTACCCTGTGGCATATAAGGTTTTGATGGAAGGGATGGTCGTATAAACTTCGGAAGGGGCTTATTCGATTGTAAATAAGAATTTCTAGTGCCTTATTGTTAATTTGATACTTTGTTTACTTTGATAGCTTGTTAACTTTGATCCTTTCTTTAATTTGATACTTTGGTACTTTTATATTGTTACTGTGATACTAGTTTTGATAATGTGATGAAAGTACGATGTGAAAAAGAAACAAAAAAAAATCTTATTTTCAAATAAGGAGTTTTTTAAAAACTTGAAACTTTTTGCAATCAAAAAACGAACAAAAATTAATTAAAAAAACTTTTAAATCAAAATACACTAATTATGAATTTCACAAACAGCAGTGTAAACTAATTGGTTAAAAATCCACTGGTTAAAAAAAATAAAAAAATTAGTTAGAATTCTATTGGTTAAAGCATTTTTTGGGCTGTTTTCTTTCGGATCCTAAGCTAACATAGTGCAAGTTCTTCTTAATTTTTTCGAATTTACTTCTGCTCATTGCTTTTCGACCATGGGAATACTAACATCATCTGATGTGGATCAGTATAATCTTTCACTTGGCAGCTTATGGTATCCTGATAGAAACATGATGGCCACAAAAGAGTCCAAGTCATTGAAATCTATTGTAAATGAAGGGTCATTTTGCTGTTTTGCATACCACCTTGTTTCATGAATTATGTGTGCTCGGATATCTCCGTCATAAAATTCACAAAAAATTTCAATTTCAGATTTTCCCTAGGAGTTCCACCTGCTCGTTGTCTAGTTTTGGGATATGCTCATGATCAATAAGTCCTGCCTTTTGATTTTCCTTCCATTTAGGAGCAGAGACATGTGCTTTCGCAGTCGTTTTATTAGCAGGCTTTCTTTCCCTTTTCCTTGTCATCACGCTAAAGGAACGTCTTCCTCTGAACTAGAAAGACTAGCTCCATCTTCCTTAGTGTTTCAACCTCCTACTTGGACTTCCAAAGTACCAGCGACATCGGATGGCAAACCCTCCAGGTTTTGAAGATGGTCCTCACCCCCTTGCTCCTCGTCGCTCACAGGGTCTGGGTTGGGCGGAATCACATCAACGTCAATACTTTCACCGCCACTCTCCGCATCAGAAAGTTGATCTAAGACAGCAAGGGCTTCTTTTACAGAGAGACAGGTAGTATTCTTCATCTAAAAAGAAACGTGTCTTCAATATCGTACCATGGGCAAGTCCCTAAGCATCAGTTAATAAGTTGCTGGACTGTACTTTAACTCTTATAACCAGCATCCGGAACTTATAAATTAGAAAATATAAATGCTCCAAAACCGAACAGTAGTGCAGGTAGACAGGCTCTGACCAATGTTCGCATTTGGGAACAAAACGAAGTAGCGCTAACTAGTGCTATCAAAACTATTTCTTTTCTGTCGTTGTGCTCCATAGAAATCAAAAATTAGGTCAGAGCTGCCTAAAAAACAAAAGTCCTTTACCATCCTTTCTCTTTTTGATGACTAAAACACATCCCTTACCAGCCTTACTAAAACTGAAAAAAAATTGGCCTTTTTTGACAAAACACAAAAAATACTTACAATATCTGAGATGAGAAAAATTGTGTTAACACTTTTGCCATCGGGAAAGACTATGGTGAGCAAAAATTCACTCTTCTACTGACTATACAACCAGAAGAAAAAAAAAAATCTAGACTTGTCTGTTTCTAAATGGGAACATTGGTCGTTAATGGGTTAAAGATTTTACCAAGAATTCTTGACCCAAAGATCCCACTTCCTGCGTTTTAGAGAAAACCACACCTATTTAGTAGATTCCGCTCAACTTTTTACCAGCATTTTTTTTTCGGAAAATCACAAATCTATTTTGCGTTGGAATTCTCTAAAGCATATGATAAAACGTATGTAAGGATTGAGTGGATAGCCAGCTGTCGAAAATACACTGCAAATATTTAGCTAGACATAGGCCACTTAAGTTTTTATTTTCAAACAGTTCGTGGTAACAAACTGTAAGTAAGGAGCGACCCGGCTCAATAGTAACCGAAACTCTAAAAAACAGAATTTTGATACCAGTTGATACATCAAAAGAATTGGATTTGTATGCTGATTTCAAATATATAAATTTCATCAAGTTTAGTCTTACTCATCAAAAGTTACGCCGGAAAAAATTGCCATATTTTCGAAAAAAATGGGAAAACACCCCCCAAAAGTGATAGAATCTTAATGAAAATCAACCAACAGATTCACCGTACTAGATAACCCTACAGTAGATGTTTTAAGTTCCTATCTGCAAAAAATGTGGAATTTTGTATTTTTTGCCAGAAGAAACATCACGGATGCGTGTTTATTTGTTTTTTTTTTCCCCAGGGGTGATCGTATCGATCCAGTAGTCCTAGAATATCGTGAGAGGGCACATTCGAACGGAAATTAAAAGTTCTAGTGCCCTTTTTAAATGACCAAAAAGAATTGGAGGGCAACTTGGCCCCTCCCACGCTCATTTTTTTCCCGAAGTCACCCAATCATAATTTTGAGATACCATTTTGTTGAGCATAGTCAACAAACAGTTAAAATATGTCTGAGCACCATATTTGCTTTCACCTAGTATTAATCTACTCCACTCATTCACAATTTACCGAAACAAATACCAAAAATTCCCAACCCTTATTTCCCCCAGTCCAATTTACATCTAATCGTTATAATTTCTATTATAAGACCCCTTATGATATTACCTTGGTATGTACATCTTTCCACAACAATGAAAAATCTAATAAATACCACACTAAATTTTTGAGGCTCCCTTATCTGACAATAAATCACCAAAAACTGAATTGGAGGGCAACTTGAACCCCCTCCCTCTGCACTTACGCTCATATTTTTTTCCCTCTCCGAAGTCACTCTCACATCCACACATCCCTATTTTGCTATCCACCTCATAGCCATTTGTTGAGCATAGTCAAAAATCTAATAAATATGTCTGAGGATGACTTAATCCCCCAAAGTTCCTGGGGGAAGGGCTGCAAGTTATGAATTTTGCCCATTGTTTACATATAGTGTTCGTTATTGGGAAGTATACAGACGTTTTCAGGAGGGATATTTTTCTGGTGACTGGGGGGGGGGGGGGTCAGAGAGGGGGTTATGTGGGAGGATCTTTCTATGGAGGATGTTTTCTTGGGGGAAGGGACATTTCTATAAAGGGGGTGGAGTATTTCCCAGCATTATTTAACAAACGATCAGACAATCATGTAAAAAAAACAAGTTTTTCAACTGAAAGTAAGGAGCAAAACGAAATTAAAACTTTAAACGAAATAAATTATTACGTATATTAGGGGGTTCGCACCCTAGTCAATACCTCGCTCTTTACACTAAAGTTTTCTTAGTACTTTCAAAAGAGCCATCTATTCTAATTAATGGCTATTGTGATTCGAACAAAATTCGAACTTTAGCGTAATTAGCGAGGTATAGACTGGGGGGTGAAACCCCCTCATATACGTAATATAAAAACAATAAAATAAACAAGCGATACGGCTAAATAGTCAAATCGAAGCTTTAAAAAACGGAATTTTGAAGTAAAAAAAAACATATATCAAAAGAACGGGCTTATAATGCTGATATAATTATAATGCGGGCTTATAATTATATTGCTCATTATAATGAAAAAAGCTTCTAGTTATTCCAATTAAATGAAGATAGTGTTTCAGAAGTCGTTCTTAAATAATTGGGAGAAAATTCGTAAGTTACATTTATTACTAATAAAAACGTTCGTAAATAAAATTAAAAGTTCTAGTGCCCTTTTTAACGAACCCAAAAAATTGGAGGGCAACTAGGCACTAGTAGTATCTATATACACAGTCCGAATTACACATACAATTACACATGAATTGCGCAAGAAAAACCCATGCTTGAGACATTAAACTCACGCGTGAATATTTTTAAGAGTTGGCACACTATAATGCATGTTATGAAACTAAAGTCGAGGTTTTTTTTAAACTTGGCAAGGTATAATGTGGTCAAGCATGTTTTGAGAGTTTGGTCGTAATAATAATTTAAGCATATAGGTTTTTTTTCTGTTTTTGTTGTCAATTGCACAATAAATGTACGTCATGAGTTCACTTTTTTAATTGTTTGATTGACGTGTTTGGGGAGATTACGTTCCTTAGCACCTTTTCAGAGCATGTACTTATGGATACCTTTCAAAGCAAGATGGTTAAACATGCTTTTACAATCGGAAATGTTTGATTAACATTTGCAAAAAATGGCTGAAAAGTGTTTTGAGGGAGATGGGTTGCATGGAGGGTTGAGTTGCACGAGGGTTCAGTTAAAGGGGGTACAGTTTACACAGGGGTTTAGTTAAATGGGGTCGAGTTGCACGAGGGTTCAGTAGCACGAGGGTTCAGTAGCACGGGGGTTCAGTAGCACGGGGGTTCAGTTGTACGGGGTTTCGTTTATACAGGGGTTCAGTTACATGGGGGGTTCAGTTTGCACGGGGGGGGGTTTAGTTAAATGGGGCTTGAGTTGCACGGGAGTTGAGTTGCGCGAGGTTCATTTTTGCACGGGGGATTCAGTTACATGCGGATTCAGTTACACGGGGTTTAGTTAAATGTGGTTGAGTTGCATAGTCTCGTTGGAAAAAAAGTGTGTTTTGGAGTTCATACTTAAACAGTTCTATTAAGAGCTATTGCTATGGAAATGGTTCAAGAGCTTTTTTGAACCAAAACTACGCTTTTCTGACTGAAGATATACATTATAATCAGAGAATTGTGTATTGATAGTATTTTCTATAGTCTCGCTGGAAAAAATTGGAGTTCATACTTAAACAGCTCTATTAAGAGCTATTGCTATGGAAATGGCTCATTTTTGAATCGAAACTACGCTTTTCTGACTGACGATACACATTTGAATCAGAAAAAGTGAAAATGTACACAACTGAAACAGAGAACTGTGTTTTGACCGTATTTTCTATAATTTCGTCTGAAAAATAGGAGTTCACACTTAAAAAGTTCTATTAAGAGCTATTTTATGGAAATGGTTCATTTTTGAACCAAAACTACGCTTTTCTGACTGAAGATATACATTATAATCAGAGAAATGTGTTTTGATAGTATTTTCTATAGTCTCATTGGAAAAAATTGGAGTTCATACTTAAACAGTTCTATTAAGAGCTATTGCTATGGAAATGGTTCATTTTTGAACCAAAAACTACGCTTTTCTGACTGAAGATATACATTATAATCAGAGAAATGTGTTTTGATAGTATTTTCTATATTTTCGTTGGAAAAAATTGGAGTTCATACTTAAACAGTTCTATTAAGAGCTATTGCTATGGAAATGGCTCATTTTTGAATCAAAAACTACGCTTTTCTGACTGAAGATACACATTTGAATCAGAAAAAGTGAAAATGTACACAGCTGAAACAGAGAAGTGTGTTTTGACCGTATTTTCTATAATTTCGTCTGAAAAATAGGAGTTCACACTTAAAAAGTTCTATTAAGAGCTATTTTTATGGAAATGGTTCATTTTTGAACCAAAACTACGCTTTTCTGACTGAAGATATACATTATAATCAGAGAAATGTGTTTTGATAGTATTTTCTATAGTCTCGTTGGAAAAAATTGGAGTTCATACTTAAACAGTTCTATTAAGAGCTATTGGCTATGGAAATGGTTCATTTTTGAACCAAAACTACGCTTTTCTGACTGAAGATATACATTATAATCAGAGAAATGTGTTTTGATAGTATTTTCTATATTTTCGTCTGAAAAATAGGAGTTCACACTTAAAAAGTTCTATTAAGAGCTATTTTTATGGAAATGGTTCATTTTTGAACCAAAACTACGCTTTTCTGACTGAAGATATACATTATAATCAGAGAAATGTGTTTGATAGTATTTTCTATAGTCTCGTTGGAAAAAATTGGAGTTCATACTTAAACAATTCTATTAAGAGCTATTGCTATGGAAATGGCTCATTTTTGAATCGAAACTATGCTTTTCTGACTGAAGATCCACATTTGAATCAAAGAAATTTGAAAATGTACACAACTGAAACAGAGAAGTGTGTTTTGACCGTATTTTCTATAATTTCGTCTGAAAAATAGGAGTTCACACTTAAAAAGTTCTATTAAGAGCTATTTTTATGGAAATGGTTCATTTTTGAACCAAAACTACGCTTTTCTGACTGAAGATATACATTATAATCAGAGAAATGTGTTTTGATCATATTTTCTTATAATTTTTTTTGGAAAAAATTGGAGTTCACACGTAAGAAGATTCATTAAGAGTTATTTTTTTTGTGGAAAATGACTCATTTTGGAACCAAAACTATGCTTTTCTGACTGAAAATACACAGTTGAATCAGGCAAGTGTATCTTGAACGTATTTTCTGTATTTTGCTGCATAAAATGGATTTCACACTTAAAAAGTTTCATTAAGAGCTATTTTATGAAATGGCTCATTTTCGATCCAAAACCACGCTTTTCTGACTGAAGATCCAAGAAATGGGTTTTTTGATCAAATTTTCTATAATTTCGACTGAAAAATAGGAGTTCACACTTAAAAAGTTCTATTAAGAGCTATGAATTGCTTTCGAAAACCCAAATGAATTAGCTGAAAATAAAGTTTTAACAAGAAATGTCTGAAAAGTATTTTTTGGGTGGTGGGGGCGATGACAGAGTGGATGTCTTAGACTAGTTATAGTGCTGTATTCTAGCATGAATTGCTTTCGAAAACCCGGATGAATTAGTTGAAAATATAGTTTTAACAAGAAATGTCTGAAAAGTATTTTTTTGGGTGGGAATCTGAGTTAATTAGGGTTTTTGACCGTAAACTCGCTTTTTTTTACAAGAAAATTATGGAAAATACAATTCTCTGGTTCAAATGTGAAACTTAAGTCCTTTTTAGGATCGAAAAAATAAACTATTTCTGTAAAATCTGAGCTAATAAGGGTTTTTGACCGTAAACTCTAGTTTTTTTTGCAAGAAAATTATGGAAAATACAATTCTCTGATTCAAATGTGAAACTTAAGTCCATTTTTGGATCGAAAAAATAAACTTTTCCGTAAAATCTGAGCTAATAAGGTTTTTTGACCGTAAACTATAGTTTTTTTGTAAGAAAATTATGGAAAATACAATTCTCTGGTTCATAGGTGAAACTTAAGTCCATTTTTGGATCGAAAAATAAAACTATTTCTGTAAAATCTGAGCTAATAAGGGTTTTTGACTGTAAGCTCTAGTTTGTTGTAAGAAAATTATGGAAAATACAATTCTCTGGTTCAAATGTGAAACTTAAGTCCTTTTTGGATTGAAAAATAAAAACTATATTCGTAAAATCTGAACTAATAATTCAATATTTTTTCATAAAAACAAACTATTTTTTTTAAAACTTCGAAATTTTCAACTTTATTTATTTTTTTTTTTTGTACGTATCTTAAAATGTCAAAGTATGCTTACGGTTCTAACAACTGTGCTCTATGATTGGTCAGAGACATGATGTGGCTTTCCCACTGGTATTCTATGACCGCTTATCGTCACTACCTAGTCTACTGCATGTATTAAATCAGTATTTTTTACGCAGTGGACGATAAACACATAAGTCATATCTTTAAAAAAAAAAGTGAAGATGGAATTTTAATAGAGTGTGTTCACATAACAAGGTTATTGTAGCATTGAATGCCGACAAGGAGAAGTATTTAAACTATGAAACAAGTACAAGTGGTAGCACTATTGGAAATGTATGCATGCATTGTCATGACAGTAAGGAATTAAATTTCTTTGGGATACCGAAAAAATTCAACTCTTATGATGGTGGTTATGCGAGATTGAGATCTCCAGAGATGATTGCACTCAAAGAGAATGCTAACATAAAAATAATTGTTGATGATAGAGGACAACTCCTTGCTACTGCTGCAGGTAACACATTACCTACGGATACATCCAATCATCAGCTTTCGGGTATTAGCATTCAACGGAAGGCTAATAAAAGAAAGGCCTACTCTGCTACTAATATCGTAAACCATATCTTGTTTACGTGCCGAAACTGTTACCTGTGTAAAAATAATGTGTTAATAGACAGTGAAATTGCCAGAAAAATAAAAATGGCATTGTCAAAAAATATCACTACGGAATATAAAGATGAAACGATGAAGAAACAAAGCACCAGCAAACATTACTGGCATTGATCAAACAGTCAATGAATCAAATAATAGCAAAGACGAAAAGCATATTGAGCCTGTTCATGAGACACCAGTAAAAATTGTGTATGATTCAAAATGGAATAATGATTATTCTACTGATTACGAACTAAGAGAAGACAATAACTACAATATCAAGAGAGAACATGGTGAACTATTTTATGGAACAGATTCAAAATGTCCAAAGTTAATCATTGATATTAATAATGTATCATAATATATTTTTGTATTAATATTCTACATAGCATTATTTCATTAAAAATATTACATTGTTATGTGTTCATTATTTTTTAGAGTAAGCTAGCATATCAAGCGTTTAGAATGTATATTAAAACATCGGAGATGTAAGAAAAGGAATTTGCGTACATCTATTGTCAGACACACTATTTCCGTAAAATCTGAGCTATTAAGGGTTTTTGACCGTAAACTCTAGTTTTTTGTAAGAAAATTATGGAAAATACAATTCTCTGGTTCAATGTGTGGAACTTAAGTCTATTTTGGATCGAAAAATAAAACTATTTCCGTAAAATCTGAGCTAATAAGGGTTTTTCGACCGTAAACTCTAGTTTCTTGTAAGAAAATTATGGAAAATACATTTTTTGTACGTATCTTAAAATGACAAAATATCATTCTTGAATTCACCTCTTGGATACACAATACAGAAATTATAAAAAAAATTGTAATTTCCAGACTTCATTTGCATGCAATAGATACCGAGAGTTCTATGACTCCTCCCCGCAATGAATTCTAAGGGTTTTATGACTCCTCCCCACGATGAATTCAGATGGTTTTAGGAGTCATCCCCCATAGCCATAACTCCATTCAACCTTGAGCGAAGGTATAAAAGTTTGATGATGTATTTCTCTTCTTAACAACTACATTAATAGCTTCCAAGATGATAGGACTGTATGACACAGAATTTATCGGTTTGAAAAAATCATCTTGTGGTGTTATATTTGAATGTGCATTTTTTATTATTGTCAATGGAACTCGAAGAAATTGACTGTTATCATTGGATGGTGAACTATAACATGTTTGAGTATGATAAAAGCTTGTGGAGTACTACATTACATCATATGAACAGACTGGGATTCTACGATAGAGTGATTACACCACTTAATAATAGTGGTCAGGAACTGAGAAATGTCCAGGAGGAAGTCAGTGAAATTTGCAGCTTTTTCGGGGTTGAAGCACTCTATGTAAAGGGTAATGTACCTACAGATAAAGTTTTAATTCAAAAGTGTGACCCTAGGATTCACTTTTCAATCTAGAAGAATTTAAGTGTCCTAAATTTGAAGGGGTTTATCATCGTCCTGAAGACGAGGTCAGGTTCTTCGCGCACTGGATACCTAAGGACATGCCTGATCGTGATAAATGCATAAGACATGGTAAAAACTATTCTATATCATGGGACCATCGTTTCTGGATGTTTAAGAGTGAACGTGTGTATAACTATGTGTCATAATATAATTTGTATTAATATTCTACATAGCATTATTTCATTAAAAATATATTATGCATTACATTGTTATGTGTTCATTATTTTTAGAGTAAGTTTAGTCATATCAAAAGTGTTAGAATGTCTATTAAAAAAATCGGAGATGTGAGAAAAGGAATTTGCATACATCTATTGTCAGACACATGGGTCATTTGACAAAATCTAGGTATACCGAGAATGAATAAATTCTTTATAAGGGTTTTTGGATATGTCATCCCCATTATGAAACTTCAATTTTTAAGTCAGGAAGTAGCCATAACTCCAACCTTGAGCGAAGGTATAAAAAGTTTCTTGAATTTCTCTTCTTACACAAATACATTAATAGCTTCCAAAATATTATAGAAAATCGGTAAAAAAAATCATCTTGTGGTGTTATATTTGAACTCTCTATTAACATTCGTTTTTTATTATTGTCAATGGAAACTCGAGACAAGTATAAGAGTGATTAAATTTCTATATCAAATCCATTGACTCGGATATCATTGGAAATAGTGACATTACACCATGTCGAAATGAATAAATAAAAGTTTGTGGAGTACTATCACATACATCAGTATAAACAGACTGGGATTTTGGCTTACGATAGAGTGATTACACCACTTAATAATAGTGGTCAGGAACTTAGAAATGTCCAGGAGGAAGTCTTTTGACAAGCTTTTTTCGGGGTTGAAGCACTCTATGTAAAGGGTAATGTACCTACAGATAACCGGTTTTTTAATTCAAAAGTAGACCCTAGGATTCCATTTTTATCTAGAAGAAAAGTGTCCTAAATTTTATCATCGAAGTTGAACACGAGGTCAGGTTCTTCGCGCACTGGATACCTAAGGACTTACCTGATCGTGATAAATGCATTAGACATGGTAAAACGAATTCTATATCATGGGACCATCGTTTCTGGATGTTTAAGAGTGAACGTGTGTATGACTATGTGTCATAATATAATTTTGTATTAATATTCTACATGCATTATTTCATTAAAAATATATTATGCATTACATTGTTATGTTTTTTATTATTTTTAGAGTAAGCTAACATATCAACAGTTTAGAATGTATAAGAAAACATCGAAGATTTCTAGGTCAAATTTGCATACATCTATTGTCAGACAAAAATGATACGTAACATTGACAAAATCTAGGTATCAGAAAATAAATTCTTTATCAACATCCGTTGTTGGATATGTAATTATGTCATTATGAAAAAATTGTAAGTAGGTAAGGGAGTAAGAGCAAACATCTTTCTCGAATTCACCTCTTGGATACACAAAGAAGACATTTCATTCAAGAAAAATATGAAAAAAAATATTTGTAAGTAATCTATGAAACTAACACTCTTTCTTGAAGTCATCCCTTGGATACACAATACAGATACTTTATTCAAGAAATTATGAAAAAAAACGCAAGTAAGTAACAAACTCCTTCTTGAATTCCCCATTTGGATCAATACAGAAATTTAATTCAAGAAAAAATTATGAAAAAAATGTAGTAAGTAACAAATGTGCATCTTTCTTGAATTCCCACATTGATATGCACAATACAGAAATTTAATTCAAGAAATTATGAAAAAAAATGTCTTAAGTAAGTAACATCTCTATGCTTTTTGGTGCATCAATTGTCGGATATGTTGAATAAAATATGCAAAGTCGACATTATTTCATTTTTTAAGGTTTAATTTAGACGAGGTTACGTGCGCGCGCACGTAAACTCGTCTAAATTAACCTTAAAAAATGAAATAAAGCTATGTCGACTTTGCATATTTTATTCAACATAAAACAATGATGCAAAAAAGCATAGATTTGTTACTTACTTACTTACATTTTTTTTGAATAATTTCTTGAATTAAATTTCAGTATTGTTTATCCAAATGGGGAATTCAAGAAAGAGTTTGTTACTTACTTGCAAAACTTTTTTCATAATTTCTTGAATAAAGTATCTGTATTGTGTATCCAAGGGATTGACTTCAAGAAAAGAGTGTGTTACTTACTTACAAATATGTGTTTTTTTTTCATATTTTCTTGAATGAAATGTCTTCTTTGTGTATCCAAGAGGTGAATTCGAGAAAAGAGTTTGTTACTTACTTACTTACTTTACCTACTTACAATTTTTTTTTCATAATGACATAATGACATATCCAACAACGGATGTTGATAAAGAATTTATTCATTCTGATACCTAGATTTTGTCAATGTTACCTCATGTGTCTGACAATAATGTATGCAAATTCCTTTTTCTCAAATCTCCGATGTTTTAATATACATTCTAAACTGTTGATATGCTAGCTAACTCTAAAAATAATGAAAACATAACAATGTAATGCATAATATATTTTTAATGAAATAATGCTATGTAGAATATTAATACAAAATTATATTATGAAACATCGTCATACACACGTTCACTCCTTAAACATCCAGAAACGATGGTCCCCATGATATAGAATAGTTTTTTACCATGTCTAATGCATTTATCACGATCAGGTAGGTCCTTAGGTATCCCAGTGCGCGAAGAACCTGACCTCGTCTTCAGGACGATGATAAACCCTTCAAATTTAGGACACTTAAATTCTTCTAGATTGAAAATTGGAAATCCTAGGGTCACATTTTTGAATTAAAACTTTATCTGTAGGTACATTACCCTTTACATAGAGTGCTTCAACCCCGAAAAAGCTGCAAATTTCATTGACTTCCTCCTGGACATGTTCTAAGTTCCTGACCACTATTGAAAAGTGGTGTAATCACTCTATCGTAGAATCCCAGTCAACTTTTATACGATGTAATGTAGTACTCCACAAGCTTTTTATATACTCATACATGTTAGTAGTTCACTATCCAATGATAACAGTCAATTTCTGAAATCGAGTTCCATTGACAATAATAAAAATGCACCATTCAAAATATAACACCACAAGATGATTTTTTCAAACCGATAAATTCTGTGTCATAGAGTCCTATCATCTTGGAAGCTGTACTTAATGTAGTTGTTAAGAAGAGAAATACATCATCAAACTTTTATACCTTCGCTCAAGGTCGAATGGAGTTATGGCTAGGGGGATGACTCCTAAAAGCAAGAAAGAATTCTTTTTGGGGAGGAGTCATAAAACCCTTAGAATTTTTGCGGGGAGGAGTCATAGAACTCTCGGTATCTCTTGCATGACAATATGAAGTATGGAAATTACATTTTTTTTATAATTTTGTATTTACCCCAATGTGTCAAATATCCATTTTTTTCTAACACTTTGATAACATTCAGACTAGCTTACTCGAAAAATAATGAACACATAACAATGTAATGCATAATATATTTTTAATGAAATAATGCTATGTAGAATATTAATACAAAATTATATTATGACACATAGTCATACACACGTTCACTCTTAAACATCCAGAAACGATGGTCCCATGATATAAAATAGTTTTTACCATGTCTTATGCATTTATCACGATCAGGCATGTCCTTAGGTATCCAGTGCGCGAAGAACCTGACCTCGTCTTCAGGACGATGATAAACCCCTTCAAATTTAGGACACTTAAATTCTTCTAGATTGAAAAGTGGAATCCTAGGGTCACACTTTTGAATTAAAACTTTATCTGTAGGTACATTACCCTTTACATAGAGTGCTTCAACCCCGAAAAAGCTGCAAATTTCACTGACTTCCTCCTGGACATTTCTCAGTTCCTGACCACTATTATTAAGTGGTGTAATCACTCTATCATAGAATCCCAGTCTGTTCATATGATGTAATGTAGTACTCCACAAGCTTTTATCATACTCAAACATGTTATAGTTCACCATCCAATGATAACAGTCAATTTCTTCGAGTTCCATTGACAATAATAAAAAAATGCACATTCAAATATAACACCACAAGATGATTTTTTCAAAACCGATAAATTCTGTGTCATACAGTCCTATCATCTTGGAAGCTATTAATTTAGTTGTTAAGAAGAGAAATACATCATCAAACTTTTATATACCTTCGCTCAAGGTTGAATGGAGTTATGGCTATGGGGGATGACTCCTAAAACCATCTGAATTCATCGTGGGGAGGAGTCATAAAACCCTTAGAATTCATTGCGGGGAGGAGTCATAGAACTCTCGGTATCTATTGCATTCAAATGAAGTCTGGAAATTACAATTTTTTTTATAATTTCTGTATTGTGTATCCAAGAGGTGAATTCAAGAATGATATTTTGTCATTTTAAGATACGTACAAAAAATGTATTTTCCATAATTTTCTTACAAGAAACTAGAGTTTACGGTCGAAAAAAAACCTTATTAGCTCCGATTTTACGGAAATAGTTTTTTTATTTTTCGATCCAAAAATAGACTTAAGTTCCACATTTGAACCAGAGAATTGTATTTTCCATAATTTTCTTACAAAAAAACTAGAGTTTACGGTCAAAAACCCTTAATAGCTCAGATTTTACGGAAATAGTGTGTCTGACAATAGATGTACGCAAATTCCTTTTCTTACATCTCCGATGTTTTAATATACATTCTAAACGCTTGATATGCTAGCTTACTCTAAAAAATAATGAACACATAACAATGTAATATTTTTAATGAAATAATGCTATGTAGAATATTAATAAAAAAATATATTATGATACATTATTATATCAATGATTAACTTTGGACATTTTGAATCTGTTCCATAAAATAGTTCACCATGTTCTCTCTTGATATTGTAGTTATTGTCTTCTCTTAGTTCGTAATCAGTAGAATAATCATTATTCCATTTTGAATCATACACAATTTTTACTGGTGTCTCATGACAGGCTCAATATGCTTTTCGTCTTTGCTATTATTTGATTCATTGACTGTTTGATCAATGCCAGTAATGTTTGCTGGTGCTTTGTTCTTCATCGTTTCATCTTTATATTCCGTAGTGATATTTTTTGACAATGCCATTTTTATTTTTCTGGCAATTTCACTGTCTATTAACACATTTTTTTTACACAGGTAACAGTTTCGGCACGTAAACAAGATATGGTTTACGATATTAGTAGCAGAGTAGGCCTTTCTTTTATTAGCCTTCCGTTGAATGCTAATACCCGAAAGCTGATGATTGGATGTATCCGTAGGTAATGTGTTACCTGCAGCAGTAGCAAGGAGTTGTCCTCTATCATCAACAATTATTTTTATGTTAGCATTCTCTTTGAGTGCAATCATCTCTGGAGATCTCAATCTCGCATAACCACCATCATAAGAGTTGAATTTTTTCGGTATCCCAAAGAAATTTAATTCCTTACTGTCATGACAATGCATGCATACATTTCCAATAGTGCTACCACTTGTACTTGTTTCATAGTTTAAATACTTCTCCTTGTCAGCATTCAATGCTACAATAACCTTGTTATGTGAACACACTCTATTAAAATGTTCCATCTTCACTTTTTTTTTAAAGATATGACTTATGTGTTTATCGTTCCACTGCGTAAAAAATACTGATTTAATACATGCAGTAGACTAGGTAGTGACGATAAGCGGTCATAGAATACCAGTGGGAAAGCCACATCGTGTCTCTGACCAATCATAGAGCACAATTGTTAGAACCGTAAGCATACTTTGACATTTTAAGATACGTACAAAAAGAAAAAAATAAATAAAGTTGAAAAATTTCGAAGTTTTAAAAAAAAAATAGTTTGTTTTTTATGAAAAAAATATTGAATTATTAGTTTCAGATTTTACGAATATAGTTTTATTTTTCAATCCAAAAAGGACTTAAGTTTCACATTTGAACCAGAGAATTGTATTTTCCATAATTTTCTTACAACAAACTAGAGCTTACAGTCAAAAACCCTTATTAGCTCAGATTTTACAGAAATAGTTTTATTTTTCGATCCAAAAATGGACTTAAGTTTCACCTATGAACCTAGAGAATTGTATTTTCCATAATTTTCTTACAAAAAACTATAGTTTACGGTCAAAAACCCTTATTAGCTCAGATTTTACGGAAATAGTTTATTTTTTTTCGATCCAAAAATGGACTTAAGTTTCACATTTGAATCAGAGAATTGTATTTTCCATAATTTTCTTGCAAAAAACTAGAGTTTACGGTCAAAAAAACCCCTATTAGCTCAGATTTTACAGAAATAGTTTATTTTTTCGATCCTAAAAAGGACTTAAGTTTCACATTTGAACCAGAGAATTGTATTTTCCATAATTTTCTTGTAAAAAACTAGAGTTTACGGTCAAAAACCCTAATTAGCTCAGATTCCCCCCCCAAAAAATACTTTTCAGACATTCTTGTTAAAACTATATTTTCAACTAATTCATCCGGGTTTTCGAAAGCAATTCATCAGAGTACAGCATTATAACTAGTCTAAGACATCCACTCTGTCATCGCCCCACACACCCAAAAAATACTTTTCAGACATTTCTTGTTAAAACTTTATTTTCAGAAAACTAATTCATTTGGGTTTTCGAAAGCAATTCATAGCTCTTAATAGAACTTTTTAAGTGTGAACTCCTATTTTTCATTCGAAAATTATAGAAAATTTGATCAAAAACCCATTTCTTGGATCTTCAGTCAGAAAAGCGTGGTTTTGGATCGAAATGAGCCATTTCATAAAAATAGCTCTTAATAGAACTTTTTAAGTGTGAAATCCATTTTATGCAGCAAAATTACAGAAAATACGATCAAGATACATTTGCCTGATTCAACAACTGTGTATTTTCAGTCAGAAAAGCATAGTTTTGGTTCCAAAATGAGTCATTTTCCACAAAAAAATAACTCTTAATGGATCTTCTTATTGTTGTGAACTCCAATTTTTTCCAACGAAAATTATAAGAAAATACTGATCAAAACACATTTCTCTGATTATAATGTATATCTTCAGTCAGAAAAGCGTAGTTTTGGTTCAAAAATGAACCATTTCCATAAAAATAGCTCTTAATAGAACTTTTTAAGTGTGAACTCCTATTTTTCAGACGAAACTAAAGAAAATACGGTCAAAACACACTTCTCTGTTTCAGTTGTGTACATTTTCACATTTTTCTGATTCAAATGTGTATCTTCAGTCAGAAAAGCATAGTTTCGATTCAAAAAATGAGCCATTTCCATAGCAATAGCTCTTAATAGAATTGTTTAAGTATGAACTCCAATTTTTTTCCAACGAGACTATAGAAAATACTATCAAAACACATTTCTCTGATTAAATGTATATCTTCAGTCAGAAAAGCGTAGTTTTGGTTCAAAAATGAACCATTTCCATAAAAATAGCTCTTAATAGAACTTTTTAAGTGTGAACTCCTATTTTTCAGACGAAAATATAGAAAAATACTATCAAAAACACATTTCTCTGATTATAATGTATATCTTCAGTCAGAAAAGCGTAGTTTTGGTTCAAAAATGAACCATTTCCATAGCAATAGCTCTTAATAGAACTTTTTAAGTATGAACTCCATTTTTTTCCAACGAAACTATAGAAAATACTATCAAAACACAACATTTCTCTGATTATAATGTATATCTTTCAGTCAGAAAAGCGTAGTTTTGGTTCAAAAATGAACCATTTCCATAAAAATAGCTCTTAATAGAACTTTTTAAGTGATGAACTCCAATTTTTTCAGACGAAATTATAGAAAATACGGTCAGAAAACGTACACTTCTCTGTTTCAGCTGTGTACATTTTCACTTTTTCTGATTCAAATGTGTATCTTCAGTCAGAAAAGCGTAGTTTTGATTCAAAAATGAGCCATTTCCATAGCAATAGCTCTTAATAGAACTGTTTAAGTATGAACTCCAATTTTTTTTCCAATGAGACTATAGAAAATACTATCAAAACACATTTCTCTGATTATAATGTATATCTTCAGTCAGAAAAGCGTAGTTTTGGTTCAAAAATGAACCATTTCCATAAAAATAGCTCTTAATAGAACTTTTTAAGTGTGAACTCCTATTTTTCAGACGAAATTATAGAAAATACGGTCAAAACACACTTCTCTGTTTCAGTTGTGTACATTTTCACTTTTTCTGATTCAAATGTGTATCTTCAGTCAGAAAAGCGTAGTTTCGATTCAAAAATGAGCCATTTCCATAGCAATAGCTCTTAATAGAACTGTTTAAGTATGAACTCCAATTTTTTCCAGCGAGACTATAGAAAATACTATCAATACACAATCTCTGATTATAATGTATATCTTCAGTCAGAAAAGCGTAGTTTTGGTTCAAAAATGAACCATTTCCATAAAAATAGCTGTTAATAGAACTTTTTAAGCGTGAACTCCTATTTTTCAGACGAAATTATAGAAAATATCGTCAAAACACACTTCTCTGTTTCAGTTGTGTACATTTTCACATTTTCTGATTCAAATGTGTATCTTCAGTCAGAAAAACATAGTTTCGATTCAAAAATGAGCCATTTCCATAGCAATAGCTCTTAATAGAACTGTTTAAGTATGAACTCCAATTTTTTCCAACGAGACTATGCAACTCAACCACATTTAACTAAACCCCGTGTAACTGAATCCGCATGTAACTGAACCCCTGTGCAACTGAACCCTCGTGCAACTCAACTCCCGTGCAACTCAAGCCCCATTTAACTAAAACCCCCGTGCAACTGAACCCCCATGTAACTGAACCCCTGTATAACCGAAACCCCGTACAACTGAACCCCCGTGCTACTGAACCCTCGTGCTACTGAACCCTCGTGCAACTCGACCCCATTTAACTAAACCCGCTGTGTAACTGTACCCCCTTTAACTGAACCCTCGTGCAACTCAACCCTCCATGCAACCCATCTCCCTCAAAACACTTTTCAGCCATTTTTGTTGCAAATTTTAAGTCTAAAACTATTTCCGATTTGTAAAAGCATGTCCAAACCATCTTGCTTGTTAAAATTTTTAAAGGATCAAATTTCCGCAAAATCCTACACTCCCATAAGTACATGCTCTGAAAAGGTGCCAAGGAACGTAATCTCCCCAAAAAAACGTCAATCAAACAATTAAAAAAGTGAAACTCATGACGTACATTCATTGTGCAATTGACAACCAAAAAACAGGAAAAAAACCTGTATGCTTAAATTATTATTACGCAAAAACAAACTCTCAAAACATGCTTGACCACATCTATACCTTGCCAAGTTTAAAAAAAAACCTCGACTTTAGTTTCATAACATGCATTATAGTGTGCCAACTTTTAAAATATTCACGCGTGAGTTTAATGTCTCAAGCATGGGTTTTTCTTGCGCAATTCATGTGTAATTGTATGTGTAATTCGGACTGTGTATATAGATACTACTGGCACTCTCTCCCCGCCCTTTTTTCTCATATTCGTACGATCAAATTTTGAAAAAGCATTTAGCCAAAAAAAAGTAAAATTAATATGCAAATTCCGTTTTAATTATTCATATACGGTTAGCTAATTTCAAAACCTGCATTAATTCAAAACCTTCAGAAAAAAAAACAAGTTTTTTTTAACAGAAAGTAAGGAGCGACATTAAAACTTAAAACGAGCAGAAATTATTCCGTATGTGAAGGGGGTTGCCTCCTCCTCAATACCTCGCTCTTTACGCTAAAGTTTAAATTTTCTCCCAATTGTTTAGAATGACTTCTGAGACACTATGTTCGTCTAATTGGAACAGTGAGAAGCTTATTTTCAAAATACTAAAAAAAATTAGCGTAAAAGAGCGAGGTGTTGAGGAGGAGGCAACCCCCTTCACATATGGAATAATTTCTGTTCGTTTTAAGTTTTAATGTCACTCCTTACTTTCTCTTAATAAAAACTTGTTTTTTTATTTAATTCCACCCAAAGTTGACAGTCTTCTCTATCTCTACAAAGTTAATCTGCTCTTGCAACTACGGCAAACTAGGTAGAAACTCGTTAGAAAACTCTGGAGAATAATAGCTGATTTTCAGAAAAAAAAACCGATTAGTCTATTGATGTCTATTGCCTATTGCAATATGTTGAGAAACTAATAATTTTTTGGATATTTTATAACTATTCGTGGGATTATGCTGATTATTTTTGAAGCAACGAAGCTTAACAGTCAACAACAAAAATGCAAATGGATTGAAATTCATCTATGTATGCTATGGTAAGGATAGTTTGAAATTTTTCAGCATATTAAGTGCATAGTTTGGATTGTGCTTTTCCACAAGTCACAGCATAAGGGAGCTAAGGGTCATTCCATATAATTTTGAAGTTAGATAAGAATGGAGACTACAACAAGAGTAAACTCAAGTTCGTCGCTAATGAAAACAGTTGATTCCTTGATCCAACTCAAGTGTCTTATTTCCTGGGGAATTTGGGAACAGCCACATCCGTAGTTTGTTTCGACTGAAGGTATAGAAAAAAGATATCTGAATAATGCGGAAAATATAAAAGACAATTGTGAAAATTCTAAATATTTCATGAGAAAGATGGAATTGAATGGAATTGAATAGATGGAATATGATCTGAGGTGTCAAGAATTGATTGGCGAGGGTCGTGGTGCCCTTCTTTAAGAAGAATGGGTTGAAAGGGATGATCTTAGTATATGGATTGAAGGTAAGGTTGAATTTTTTTTTTCAATGGAAGGGAAAAAGAATATAGTTAGTATGATTGTATAAGCCACCCAGTGCTCACCCAGATGCTTTCGTGGGGAGGAATCAGTCAGCTGATTTTGAATGTACCGTCTGGAGCTAGTCAAATTGTTATGGGTGATTTTAACTTTAACCTGCTTGACTTTTCTAGTCATAATGATGATTTTTTTTTTTAATTTATGATATCAAATGATCTATACCTGATTGTGAGTGTACCAACAAGAATTACTGGACAAAGCGCAACCCTAATTGATATTGTTTTTTCGTTCGTTCTATTGATTTGAGGCTTTGTCATGCTGATATTGTGGCTTTTCCTGGTTCTGAACCATTTTCCATTGGTGAGATGATATGAAGTCACACTTGCACAGACCAAATCAAAAGAAAATAAAGACACGGTTAATCAAAAAGAAAATCTTCAAAAAATTTGTAGAGGAAGTTAGTGTTATCGATTTGTTTTCTGAAGAAAAAATCCCCTACGAGAACACTTGATAATCTAATATCTGTTATTTTTACCCATTTATGATAGTGCATGTCACATTAAGATAATGAAAGCGAAGAAACAGGAGCCCCGTAAGCCATGGATAACAAGTGAAATACTGGAATAAAGAAAGCGAAGGATTGGGCTTTTATCAAAGTTATCTAGAAGATAAAAGCGATGATTTGTATGAATTATTAAAAAAAAAAAAAAAAAACAGCAAATTTAGTGAACAAATTCCGTCGGAAAGCAATGGCCAAATATTACGATAGTACGTTTTCAAATAGTAAAGGAAATATGAAAGAAAAATGGAAACTGACAAAGAAGTGACCGTAGGAATGCCGATATTGGAGGGGATGAAGTACAACTTGAGGGGTTTGCCCTGGAAGATAAGTCTGGAATTGTGAATAAGTTTGGTAAATTTTCTTTTCTAATATTGGTTTGTACGCGAAAACAGTGTAAAAGATAGAATAATGTCAACAGGTTTCAGGAAACTATCATTTGTGATAATAGACGTGGGAGATTAGGGAATTAGCCTTTGATTCTGTAAAAGCGATGAACTGCTTAAAATAATAAAATCTTTGGAATAAATTTCTGCGGGGTGGACAGCTTATCTCTTCGAGCGTTTAGGCAATAATTCGTTTATATTCTATCGTGTCTGCTCTTTATTATAAATTTGTCACTTGGAAAGGGCAGTTTTCCTGATCAAGTAAGATTGCAAAAGTGATACCACTTCATAAAGGTGGCCTTAAAAAGGGAACTGAGAATTGCAGACCGATTTCTATTCTTCATTGTTTTCCAAATTGTTAGACAAAGTTGTTTATCAACGTTTTTATAGTTTCTTACAGCTAAGAGTTCGATGAGTGAGACCCATTCGGGGACACTCGACGAGGAATACTTTGCAAACAGCTTGTGGAATCAGTAATATGGATAGAGGAGAACCCCCTTTGCGTGTATTTATAGATATTCGCAAAGCATTTGATATAGTTGATTTTTTTGAAACGCTATTCAGTCGGATGGAATCGTTAGATATCAGCTGGAAAAGTGATTAAAGTGTTTGAAAGCTATCTCACAGGAAGATCTCTCAAAGCAGTGTTGAGTGATGTGAGCTCAGCAGCATTTCCAGTGAGGGGTGGGATACCATAAGGGTCAGTGTTAGGTCCTGTGGAGGAGCTGGTTAGAAAACCGAATCTTGCATTGGAAAATGCTGGAGATTTTTTACTTCATTAAGTGTATTGTATGTAAATGTGCTCAAGATATTTTTTAATGATGTTCTGAATATTTGGTACACGGCTGGATGTGTCTGGCCTGGTAACTGTATGCGGTAAGCAGTTGAAATATTGATGATTGATGGAGAATGGATTTGTTTATTATTTTTATTTATGCATTTCTATTTGGGTTTATTTTTCATTTTTATTATTTCTATTTTATTTATTATTCTATATTATTTGTTACTGGTATTTGACTAAATAATTAATTTAATAGGTCAGCAGTTACATGGACTTGCGCAAACCCTCATAGGTTTTTCTTCAGTGCAAAAGTGTTGTTTATTTTATTTCATTATTTGTGAATTTTTAAGTAAAAAGTTGAAGTTGAGAAAAATTAATTAAAAAGTTGAAGTTGTTGGAACTTAAAACTTACCTTTTGAAATTAACCCTTAAACATTTTTCTATGGCGATAGAGTGCCCCACTAGGAGGGAGAGCGAGAAAGGAAAGCAAAAAAGAAGACATTCAGCCTAAAGCTGTTTTGAATTAGGAAAAGTCAAATCTGAGGGTACATTCTAAGAATACTGTAAAATTTCCCTGACCAGAATTCCCCCATAACTTGATCTAGAAAAGGAAGAGAAATTTCTCTGTTTTTGTTTCTAGGTACGATCTGTATTCTAGTCATTTGACAAAATAATTAGATGAATTACCAATTAATCTCTGAGCATTACCTTTGTTAATAGACATATTAGACAAGTAACCTAAAAGGACCATAATTATGGCCCTGTCTTGTTGAGTTTCCAAGGTAATATGTGAATTCAGCCTAAACTTCTTCTAAATCTTCTAAATAGTTTTCGACCATGGTTATTCCAGTGGTGCAATTTTTTATTCGATCAGAAACCATTTGTTAAGTTTTAGGTTATTTTTCGAAATTTCCTCAAATTTGTTTTCGCAACCAACTTTTATCATTAACATTAACCATAATAAAAGTAATCATATCCGAATCAGCTTTCAATGGCAGTTCTTCCTCACTTGTCATTTTTTTTTAACGTGTTTTAGATTTTTAATTATAAAGTAATAAGACTATAGTACATCTAAACTTACTAAAGGAATAATAATTGTATATATGTATATTTATCAGATTTTTTTCTCTCGAAAAGGCACTATCCTTTTGTCTGAACATTGGTTTTCCGGTCGACCTATGTTTTTTTCGGTGTACCGGTGTACTTACCATTTTTCGGTGTCAAAGAAGAATCTAGATTGGTCGCAACCTTGAAAAATTTGTTTAGGGCCTTAATTATGAAAAACATTTTTCATATGAATAACGTCACAGGAAGCATTCGCAAAGTATAACCTGACGCTGGGAAATGGAAGTCTTCCAAGAAATGACTTAAATAAAATCGAATTAACTAAATTCTATATATAAATTCTAGTGGAATTAACTAAATATACAAAGTCTAGTAATTTAATCGAAGAGGTAGTTAAAATAGACTAATAGGGTATCTAATCCTAGTCGTTTAACTACCTAAAAGATGCTTTAAACAAGAAATTTAACTTGAGTACAGATTTCACCCTTGTTGTTATAAAACTCTCTTGTACCAAAACTGTCCTATTCACCTAGAATGTTTACTTTAGGCTCCTGTATGACCACGGATGCTGGCACAGGATGATCCCCCTATTTTCTCAATCGCTATACCTAAGAAATAGATAATAATGTCGATCACTGCACCGCCGAACTTAATTGATATCTCGCATATGACCCGAAGAAAAAATAAACAGCCCAGCTAGAATCAAACTTTCACCCTAGTCATAAAAGTAATGATCTGTCTACCTTGATCTAATAAAATATAAAAGCACGCCTGAGTAATTGAAAAAATAGGATTATATAATGATGTTACCTGCTAATACATGAAAATGAAGGAATTAAACTATATAGAATACCCGCCCTAAGACACGGTATAAGGTGTCTGAAAGCAGTATGCCCAGCAAGCGGCTGAAACCCATTTCCTGACCGCCATTATTAAGTGGACCCACCACAAAATATCTTATTTAACGACAAAAATTAACCCTAGATTACGAAAGAAATTTTACTACCAAGTTTTGACTAGCTAGGAGATAGAAAGGAGCAAATTTTATTTAATTCTTAATTTATTACTTAATTAATATAGAGATTGCTTAGGTGTGATTTAATACCTGGGAATAAACATCAAATAGAAACTGGTCACGATAGAATTTTGAATAAAGTTAAATGGTAATACCAAAATTAAAATAAATAGTCAATGAAATTTGGTTTGACTACTTACTTAACTGTAATAGTGATTTGAACAAGAGTAAAATAAAACGTAAAGGAAATATAACTAAATATATAAATTCTAGTGGTAATTTAATCGAAGAGGTTGTTAAAACCACCTTGCAAGTCAAAAATAAACGATATAATGAAGGAACGTGTTATTCTCTTGCCGCTGAACAAAGAAGTCGGTAATATTATTTCTGAGATTGTCTTCTATCTATCAGGAGAATATAAATCGTAAAAAAGTCATGATTCTGTTAAGGATGAACTGAAAGTAGGTATTGAATTCAGGCCCGAACTTATTAATTCGATTGGAACTGCTGATTTGCTACCCATGAATTAAAATTAAAGAAAAATACAAAAATTATGCTAATAGGTCATCTAGATATTTTGGAGGGTATGTGCAATTGAACACGCCTCATTGTCACCGAGTTATTTAACAACGTAGTTCAAGCAAATATAATTACTGGGGAAATCGTTGAACAAGAAGTACACATTCCTCGATTTAAGCTCGACTCCAGCAAAGGTGTATTGAGATGTAGAATACAAAGACATCAAATTGTGCTTCGACCAGCGTTTGCGATGACCATGCATAAACCTCAAGGAAAAAATGTTCGAATTTTCTGGCATCAACCTTCGTACACTTTTCTTTAATCACGGTATGTTGTAGGTACGATTTTCCCATGTTAAACAACAAAATAGCTATGAAAGTTCTGTTACCACCTGAAAACGAACGTCAACCGTATAACGTTGTGTGGAAAGATGCATTGAAAGTTCCTGATAACTCTCTATAAGTCTTAATCGTAACACGACGACGGTTACCTTGACAACATCAATTTTCATGTCTCAGCCGGATAAAATAAAATTAAGTTACAGTTATTTTGACAAAAAAAAAAAAAAAATATATTTCTTTTCACCGAGCGAAGCTTGGTCCCCTTGCACTTCACACCAACAATAGCACTATACTTTATGAATAATACTGGTAAACTCTACTAAAATAAATATTTAAACAAACAAGTGACCTAAAAGGCTTGAATATTTTTTATATTAAAAACAGCGTTCTGACTCTAGAGAGTCTAAATAGTCATCACCTCAGATTTCATTAGATACAAATAGAGGTAATCACAACAAAAGGACATAGCATAAAACTAAATTAACTTCAGCTTCAAATTTTAATAGCATTCAACTTCTTATCCACAATATCTTTTAATCGTTCGGCTTGATCTTTACTAATCTGAAAATAAAAAACAGAAATAATTAGCACTCAATATTGAACAAATTAGACTAATTTTTTGGACTGGCGAAAAACTACTTAAAGTTGAGCAAATCTGATTGGCTGTTAACATCGCATTTTATTTATTTATTTTTTATTTTACCAGACAGGTTTTCCTAGGAAAACTAATCCCGCATATGAATACGTAGGACCGTTCATAAATATAAAAAATAAGTAAATGAATATATAAAACTGTTGCTTCCGTTAGATACAAAGAATAAAGTTGATAACGCCGGATTAAGTAAAAATCAAATAAAAATAACAATAAAAAGAAAAGAAGATAAGATAAGATTTACGAGGTCCAATGATATCGCAGAGGGTGTTGAATCAATATTTCAGTTGCTGGGTCTTTCTTGTAGGGGCAGGACACTAGCCCGTTATTCAGTCTTGCGGTAGCTGGAATCAAAACCCGTCCCCTTATTACCAAGCAGAATATCAACCAACCGACTTTTGCGGTGCCAATAAAAATAACAACAATAACACAACTTAACACTAAGATTTAAGGCAAGGTAACAACAAAAACAATAATTTTATATTTACATATTAGGATGTCATTTAGTCTAACTCATTATACTTACTAACTAGAAGATAAAAAAAAACTTTATTTTGATTTCTGAATATCTTCAATGATGTCAGTAATGATTTTTTAAAGTTTTAGCAAAATTTTGTGGAACAGGTGATTATTTCATTTTTTTTTTTCAACTAACAGTTACTATTTACCTAACAGTTACCTAACATAGATTGGCTTTAGAGCGATTCATTATTACCTCTCATGTTTATTACTTGGAACTTAAAAGCTAAAAATTTCCCCGAATGGCAGCTAACTAACTTTGAGAAGGATGGTATCGAACCTGACCTTCGTTTAATCGAACATTTTTGCCAACCAAGCTGCCCATCTCTTCAGACAACTCAAATTCCGGTAAAAAAAGCTTTTTTAAACTACCTTCTAAAATCCAAGTAAGGTCCATGAGACTTTAAGGATCTTTTAAAGTCCATGAGAGGTGATAATGAAGCACTCTGATTTAATTTTTTCGGAAAACTCTTTTTGTAAAGGAATTTTCGAAAGCATACAATCTGTATGAATGTGCCAAAAGACTAGACATTCTCGCCTTTTGTGAAAAATAGCAATGACAGGAGGAATAACCGTAAAGACAGGAATAACATTAATGGGATAACATGAATAACAGTAATGACAGGAATAACAGTAAACAAACAATAACAAAAATGATAGGCAACTTTCCCAATCCCCCCCCCCCCCAAAAAAAAAAATAATAATATGGCTGTTTAAAAACAGGAGATTTTCCCTCAAAATGGTTGCGTTTCCCAAAGCCCACTTAATATACTTCGTTGTAGCTCTTGAATCGTCATGACGGTTAAATTTGCGGAAAAGAAAAAAACTAACAAAACCTCAAAACCGTTACTTCTTGTGCAATATTGCAGCTGTATGAAAAGGATATCAAAACTTTAGGCCATATAATAAAGTTCCAGCCAAGGTGTTTCCAAGTTACGGACTTAGGCTTGAAGACGCGAAAAAAATAATTTTGATGGGAAATCTTGATATTCGAAGTACTTCTGCAAGAGGAAAAAGAAGTAAATACGTAAATACGGCAAATGTTTGATTAATAAAATTTTTTTCGACAAATTCATAGGCTGGAAATATCCATAAAAATGTAATTGAAAAATTCACAAAGGTAAACTAAACCTCAAGCTAAAGTAAAAGTGGATATCTTATTCCCTGAGCCACACCAATGGGAGAATTGGTCAATGTCCCCAATACTTAGAAATATATTTTTGGTATTTTTGCAATAGAGTCGAAAACAAAAACAAATGCTCCCCTCCTCCCAGATTTAATTGTTTTGTTTGGCTTTAGGCCTATTTTTCAAAAGTATTAAAGCATTTCAACTTCATTAGGCAAGAAACTTGAGAAAAAAAAAAAAAAAAAAAATCAGTATCTTACTTGAGAACAGAAACTATTGAATACTAAATAAAATATATCATCACAGTCCTCGGGTAGTGAGCCAATATTCAAATTCCTTATTAAATCATCCGTCGAAGCAAGTATAAAAATACAAGTAATGTACCAAAGTGATTTTCTGGCAAATAAACTTTCTGCGCCAAGAGTAACCCAATTGGAGATTTTTTCTGCTTGCCCACTTACCCTGGCATAAGAAAATACCTAAAAAGAGAAAAAACGAAAAATATTTTTTTTACTTTAATTAGTGACTTTGCGAATACCAAGAATTATCTAGTCCTCATTTGAACCAATCAGATTGAGTTTTTTAGAAATTTCGAATAAGATACCCACCAGAGTTAAATCTGGAACCCAACAATGGGACAGGCAATTATGACCATTTTCTAGATTTAGATATTAATGTTACACCTATAATACATTAGTTTTTAAAATACATAATAAAACGGATGATTTTAATTTTGAAATAGTTAGTTTCCCATTTCCTAAAAGTAATATAAATTCAAATATAACATATTCATCGTATTTTTCCCAACTATTTAGATATGCGAGAACTTGTATTAAATATATTGATTTTAAAAGTAGAAGTCAAACACTTAGCCATAAATTAATTGTAAGAGAATTTTCCACCAAAAAACTTGCTTGGCAATTTAAAAGACTTAGTTTTCAATATAATCAACTTTTAAATAAGTATAATAAAAATTATCAAGATATTTTGAACGATATTTTGAGGTAGCTTGTTGGATGTATTTTTTCTCTTCCTTTTATATTTTTTTAATTTACAGTTGGTTTCGACACAAGCAGGTGCCTAGTTATAGAGGATAGGTTGAAATTAGTTCTTAGAAGTTGGGCTTGAAAGTGAATGGGTTTTGGTTGACAGTTGTGGTTATGCAATGATGGGAAGTAAACTGGCTGAAGTGTTATTCTTTCAGAATTGGGTAGTTTTTACTTTGAATCAGTTCTAGTTGAGCGGTGGTGCAGGAAGCTTTGAAATTTTTTTGGGTGTATTTTATATTTGGGTATTGTATTGTTCGTAGCTATTCCACAGGTGACAGTACACAGGGGCGTGCCATATGGTTCTATGACAGGCGCGCTCATTTGCTTGGGTAAGGAAATTTCAGCGCCGAAACCTATATAGACAAGTGAGTTTTCCTCTGAGGAGCCCTGATATGTGGTGATTACTTGGGGAATATTAAATTTTTTAGACTTAAGGTGCTATGGCTTGGTTTTGGAACAATGATTTACGCTTATTAATGCTGAATTTGCTCTATTTTGGACTTGATTTTTGGATTATTGGGTTGGATGTACTGTTGTGTCCTAGGTGATTCGATGAATGAGTAAGGTCTAGACCTTGTTAGAGTGCTCATTTACTTCAGTTACTAAATTAGGACTTTTTTTTACCCAGTAATTACCTGTAATACACTATAATGATATTAACCCCCGGAAACTCAGCAATTCAAGATTTTATTTCACTGTAAGTTTTTTATCTTTTAACACTATAAATAAAAAGGAATTATAACATAATTTTTTTATTTCTAGGAAACTCAGCAATTCAAAATTTTTGTTTCGCTGTAATCTTTTTTATTTTCAATATCATAAATACAAACAAATATTATACTATAATTTAATTTCAGTTTCATTTGTTGGGTTTCAATTATTCTCTAATAGTAGTGTCTTGTCATTTTGAGTTTGAATTATTATACGAATTTATTTCAGCTGGTCTTAAGTTTAATATGGCTTTTTACCTTTTATTTGGAAAACTTCTTTTTCGGAAAAATGTTTTTTAAAACTAATTTTTGTTCCTTTTTGATTGCCAAAGATTATTATTGGTTAATATACTGAATATTTCTCAAGTTTTCACCTCTTCGGCTTAAAAATCAAAATATTTGACTCTAAGTTATTAGTTCAAGTTAGAATATTTTAATTTATTTCAACATTTCGTCAATGTTTCAACTAACTTCCATTACCCGTTACTGAGGTATTACAAGTAGGCCCTTTTGATAACCGGGATGAACAAACTGGATTTTGATTAACTTCGAAATTCCCTCAATATTCTCTAAAAGTTTCCACTTTATACCCTTAAATGTTCCTGAGATACTGCACTTATTGCACGGGCCATTTTGACAAGTTGCATTTACATAGTATCGTTTCATTTAGTTCAATATTTTCTGAAAGATTCAACTATATACCATTAGCCTATCCTGAGATATTGCAAATACGCTCATTTGACAATTGGGATGCACAAATTGTATTTTGCTTAAGTTCAATATCCTCCTCAACTTTCTTCGAAAGTTTTCAACTTAATATCCTTAACTATTCCTAAGATATTGCCATTTCTACAACCAGAATGCCGATAGTGTCTTTTGATTTAGTTTAACATCCGACATTTTCTAAGAGTTTCAAGTTAATAGCTGTTCCTAAGATATTGCAGCTACGCCCATTAACAACTTGATGGTCAAATCTAACTGTTCTTGAAATACTGAATATAAGCCGTTTTGACAACTTTGATGCATATAGTGCATTTTGATACAGTTTAACATCACCCTTAGCACTCCATGAAAATTTCAACTTAGTACTCATAGCCATTCATGAGATACGCCCAGGTACACCGTTTTGACAGCTTAGGTACACCTAGTGTCTTTTGATTTAGTACAACATCCTCCTCATTTTTCACTGAAATTTTCAACTAAACAGATTTGGCCATTCGTAAGAAAATGTAGATAAGCCCTTTCAGCAACTTGAATGCATTATACCATTTTGACAAGCAGGATGTAGTTAAATTCTTTAGATTTTGTTCAGTAATTATCGTTGTATTAGTAGAAATTGCAATACTAATAGTAGCAGTCAAAGTTGCAAGCAGTAGCAGTTGCAGTCAAGAGTTCTCCCTGTCGTATTCGTAGTCATAACTAGTTGTAGTATTAGGTAGTCATAGTTGCAAGTCGTCACGGTAGCAAGTTCTCAGAGTCGCAAATAGTTGCAGTCGTAAGAAGTCGGAGTTGCAAATACTCACACTCACAATTAAAAGTAGCCTTAGTAGCAGTCACAGTAACAAGTAGTTGCATTCGCTAATATTCACAGTCACAAATAGTAATAGTCGAAAATACTCAAAGTTGCAAGTAGTCAAATTATCAGATAAAAGTATTCACTGTCGCAATCACAAGTACTGGCAGTAGCCATCCCAAGTGGTCGCAGCCAAAAGTACTCACACTTCCAAGTTGTCCCAAGTAGTCAAAGTCTCAGTTGCAAATAGTCACCGTCACAAGTAGTTACAGCTCCAGTCTTAGTAGTACTAGCAACAGTGGTCATTTACGATTCAAGCTAATAACCTTAGCCACTCCTAAGATATGGCAGATATGCCCTTCTAATAACATGGATGCACATAGTGTCTTTTGACTTAGTTTAAAATCCCTTTAAAAACTCCCTGAAGTGTTTGATAAGTGAATCATAAGTGTTATAATATCAGTCGTAAGGGGGACAACAAAAACGGCAAGAGGAGAGGATTGTTGCCCTCCAATCACACTTCAACATTCCCTTTAAAATTCACTGGAAGTTTTAACTTAATACCCCTAGCGTTCGTTAGATATTGCTGTTGCACCCTTTGACAACCATTCTGCATAAATTGTGTTTGATTTTGTACAACACACCACTAAAAACTTTCTGAAAGTTTCACCTTAATACCCTATGCCTTTTTAGAGACTCAGGATAAAACATGCCCCTTTTCCCAATAGCCAGCCTTATTTATAAGCAATAGGCCACTTGCATAGCTTACAAAGTTTGCCTTGGGGCTGTGGAGGGTTACGTCATAGTTTTTGACCTTTAGACTATTTTGAACATAAATGGCCATTTCAAACTTTTGATCAGGTTTCTTTGGGGGGGGAGGGCAATAAAAGTCATGGGAGGGGAGGGGGGTGGTTGTCCTTCGACCCCTTTTCAACATCCTCCTCAACATGCTTTGAAAGTTTTATTTCTTCAAAGTTTCACTTTAATACACTAGGCTTCTTTAAAGAAGCAGGATCAAACATGCCCCTTTTATGAATAATATTGCAGATATTCTCTTTTAACATCCAGCATGCATAGTTTATTTTGATTGTGTTGGGTATCCCTCTCAACATTTCCTGATGGATTTATATTAGCGCTAAATAAGTCTCGGTATTAGTAAAATCTCATCGTAAATAGGACAGTATCAACATTTATACTTGATTGTGCTCAGTGGCGCATCCAAGGGGGGCGAGGGGGGACGGGGCAACCCCCCCCCCTCCATAACGTAGTCTAAATTAGTGTAATTTACTTAATCAACGCAAGTTTGCGTTAAATAAACTTGCTCCTAACACAAGTTTATCGGAGAAACCTATTTTGCCCCCCCCCCCCCCCCCCCCCCCAAAAAAAAAAAATTCTGGATCCGGCCCTGATTGTGCTAGTTTTGCAAATCAAAACATCTTCTTTTTTTGTTCAAATATATGTTCGTAAAAATCTTAAATTTGAAGGTAGTGTAAAATAAAAAAATATTTACCCTTTCTTCTCGAAGATTCTTTGCAATACATGATACCACAGATAACTATTTATAAATTAGATATAGATATATATATATATATATATATATATATATATATATATATATATATATATATATATATATATATATATATATATATATATATATATATATATATATATATATATATATATATATATATATATATATATATATATATATATATATATATATATATATATATTGGTATTTTTTCATTACCAACTAAAAAACAATTTTGACAGGAAAAAATGTCAAAACTGTTTGTTTAATGCTCCAACTTCTATCTGTACTGATTTATGTAATATTATGAATATATTTGCTTTTGGATCATTACATCATGTAGTTTTGTTGTGTGCGAAATATTTTTGTTAGTATTTTTCCCTACACGGTTTCAATTTTTACCTACTCACATCTTATATTTGCTATTATTATGTTGTTTTTGTTACCTCATATTTGTTGTTATATTTATGTCAGCAGCACAATATCGGAAGGGATGGTTTTAGAGTGCTTCAGATTGATTTTGCTGGTGATAGTTAACTACTGCTCTAATTAATATTACTATTTTAAAAATTATAATGTTCATTTAAAATTAGTTTAAAATAATTAAAAATTATAATAATAATACAACTATACTCTTGGCCCTGAGTCCAAAGGCTCAATTTCAAGCGAGAAATTTAATTGAATTTAAATTTTTTTATTGCTATTTTAGTGGTTCTAACCTAAACTTCACACATTTTATCAAAGTGTGGATCTCATTGAACAGCAAATTTGTCTAATATGCCCCCACTTCTGCTCACCAGTTTGGCTAGTGGCATCTCTGCACATCTAGCTAAATTCTAAATTCATTATGTTTTACCATTGATTCTCCCAATCTATATGTTTTGGCTAAATTTGGAGCGCCAGATTGTGGCCTCGAAAATACATCTACCTCATCTGGCCTCACGTTCTCTAGTGCAAGCTAGACTGTAAAATATACAACTGTCCTAGACAACCGGAAGACAATTTAGGTCCTATTTGTAGATTCATGATATTATCGTGAATTTTAATTTTAAGGTTTTAATACTAATCTTTACTACTACCTGAAAACTTTTTGTGTTTTCGAAAAATTTTGAAGATTCATCAGTTTCATAGATTATGAGCAAGCGTTTGATTATTCAGCAAAATTTCTATCCTTGTATCATATACAAGATAAATACATTAAAGTGATTAGGGCTATACACGAGCATAACGTTGCTGCGGTTAAGGTAGGACATGGAGTTAGTAGCTGATTTCATATTATGTCAGGCGTTAAGAAGGTTGGCACCCTATCCACAATTATATTGATCATTTTGATGGACTTTGTCCTAACCAGCACAGCAAAGGCAATGAGAGAACACAGAATCAATAGGGGAAGTAAAACTCCCCAAGAAGTATATGAGTTGTAAAAATCAGAGTTTTATAAGTATTTTCAGAAAAGAATGTTTTTTTTTAAGTTTACTTAAGTAACGGTTTTAACCACTGTCTTAAGTAACGGGTTTAGGATATTTTTTTCGTATTTGATTCTTTGTATTAGTACTTTAACAAGTTTTTAACTTTCAGCAATAATATTTGATTTCACATCACTTTCATTATTATTTCATTTTTATTTCCTTATATTATTTCTTTGTTTTACTTCATTATTATTTTATTTAATTATATTAGCACCTGGTCAACTACTTCAGCCATTTGTATTCTTCGGTTTTTGTCTATATAAGAAAACTCGCAGATTGCTCTGTTTAGTGCCATCTCCAAAGTAAGGACTTCACATAGCCAAGAGCCAATAAAGCTAGCAATCATCGCTGCTTCAACAGTGGTGCCGTTCTTAAACCTGTAAATAAATCTATCTTATTTAACAACACTCACCAGACTCGTACACAATAAATATTTTTGTGGAGAGGGGGGGGGGGAATAATAAAAATGCGAGGGAGAATAAAAAACGGAATGTGTTTTTTTATATATATATTAGGCCAGCTATTCCTCAATTATTATACTAATACTGTTAACTTTGTTGGTGAATATTGTATAATATTCTATAACACAATATACTATAATATACAATTTAAAATATAATATATAATATACAATATACTACATGTTTTCTTAATTATTTATTCGATTGGCTCTTCCAAGTTTTTTTTTTCTTCTTAGGCGAGACTATGCCACAGTATTTGCCACAGTCGTACTGTGACTATGCCACAGTATTACTATGCCATAGTAAGCTAATGTTTGATGCTGCAAATTCTTTTTTGTACAATGTCTATTTTCATTAATGAGGAAACATTTATAGTCTTAGGTGTTAACAGGTTCTCAAGAGGTGATTTTCATAAATTTTAATCCCTATAGTTGTGAGCACTTCACTCTCCAATCCCTATTTTTCAAGAAACCACCAAGTCCCAGACACCTCACTTTTCATGAATAATACCACCAATTTTTTTCACCAAAGTTTTCTTGAATCTTGAAGATATGCAAGATCTATTAACAATTGAATAGTTTTGTTGTGCCCACGGTTGTTTTGCATGCTCTAGCTCAAACTATACGGAACCACGTTTTTTCAGTATGTTAACATTTTGTTTTTTGCGGTAGGAACCAAAAATTACAAAAATGGTGAGAAAGGGTCAAGATACGATTAGGGGGGATACTTAATGGCAGAATGACACCAGGAAGCACTGAAAAATCACAAAAATGATACCAAATAACCGTATACAAATTCCCAGGCAGCACCGACAGTTTTGGCTTGTTTCATAAAACTGAATTTTCTTAAAACACAAAAATACTGAAGTCTTACCGATCAAACAATACTCCTATACACTCCATTGAGAGTAGATTAATTTCGTCTCTTTCATCCTGACAAGAAGAGTAATGAAATCCTGAAATTATTACACAAATAACTATAAACTTATGTTTGTAACTTTCTTTAATTAACTATTTTAACGGTTGGACAAACCACAATAATGTTTATCAGGGGGGGGGAAGGTAGCAAAAAGGCTAAACTGACTCTGTCTGAATTTATTAAGCTGTAAAAAAAACAATCAAAGCTGCATAAATATTCTGCCGAAACAGCTGATTTGCAATTCTTGAGCGTTTCTGTTGTTAGTAAGCAAGACAGACTAAAAGAACTAGCAAATCAAACGTCAAAAAGGTATTCGTTGTTTGATTTTGGACAAGCACGATTTGTTCTACTGTTCCATTTAAATCTCTGCAGCTAATTTAACTTACATATTATTAGCAATAAACCTTTCAGAAATGACCCTTATTTAAGGGTTCCCATGCCGTTTAGGAAACGTTTTAGTGACGTCAGAGTCCACTGGGAGTCCCCCGTCTTCCTTCGTGCACGCCCCTAAGTAAACTTAATGTGTAGGTTCTTTAGAATTTCATTCTGATTATTTATTTCAACGTTTTTTTTTCTTAACAACCATATTGTAAACAGAAAGAAAATATTTACAATTATCAATCGTCACAAACTTTCAAATATATTCATATTGTCATTGTATGAAAAAGGAGGTTGTAAAAGGTTTCGTTCCTATTATGGAACAGTCTTCCGGAAAGCACTAGGATGGCTGAGAGTGTGTACTCTTTTAAAAATAAAATAAAGAATTTCTTAATGAATAAGGATGGGTGAGGTGGGGGGGGGGCTGTATTCTGTCTTCTATCTTCTGTAAGTATTAGTTCGCGGTTCCCATGAGGTCTATTTATTATTTATTTATATAATTGCAATTTTTTTCAATATATATGCAGTAAGTGAGTAAAATAGTGAGTCCTGCCACAAACAAATCTGTATAGATTTTCACGTGATAGGTCTGTTTGATATGTTTTTTTTCTGAATATTGGTCTTTAATAGAAATGAATTTCTCTCTCTCTCTCTAAAAAAAATTAGTTTTTTTTTTTTTTTTTTTTTTTTTTATTTATTTTTTTTTTTTTTTGCACTATTGTACTGTTGAATTTGTCTCTATTGAGAATGATGCCTCCCTCCATTTGATTTGCAGTTTCTACAATAAGAAATAAAACTAATAAAAACTTTGAAACATCATTACTTTACTTTTATGTCAATTTATTTGAGTTTATTAATTTTACTTTAATTTTCCTTATCTACTGTAACTCCATTTTGATTTACTTTAAGTTTTAAACACTTATTTTGCTTTAATTTTTAAAGATTTATTATTTTCAAGATTTTTTTTCGGAGGGAAGTACCTTTTCTACTAGGATTTAAGACCACTGCAGCGATACAATCAACTGAAAATAAAATTGATTTCTCGACTTTCCAAAGGTGTGAAAAGAATAAAGACGCAAACTTTATTGATGGATTAATTTTTAATTTACTTTAATTCAGTTTTGAAACACATTATGTAAGCGCAACAGACGCAGTAACTGCTTGAATTTCTAAATCGTCTTAGCACTGCAATCGAGCTTGCGCAGAAGTAGTCCTCAAAATATAAAGTAATTATACAGTTAATCTCATGCTAAGGGAGGTTAAGTTTAATTCTTATCAATATTTAAATTGCCCAGAGTTTAATATTCACAGGCTAAGAACAACAATGCTAAGGAAAATAAAGAGAACTTGAGAGGAAAATAAAGAGAGAAATTGAGTGGAAGAGGGAGAATGGAAGAAAGAGGAAAGAGGAAAAAAGAAAAAGAGGAAGAGAAAATAAAGAGAAAAATTGAGAGGAAGAAGGAGAATGGAAGAAAGAGGAAGAAAGAGGAAGAGAAAATAAAGAGAGAAATTGAGAGGAAGAGGGAGAATGGAAGAAAGAGGAAAGAGGAAGAAAGAGAAAGAGGAATATAGAGAGGAATTGAGAGGAAGAGGTAGAATGGATGGGAGAGAGAGATACGAAGATAAGAAGAGAAAGATAAAGAGGGAAGGGGGAGAGAGAGAATACAAAATTCCGTAATTTTTGTGGACTCCAGGCAAAGAAAGAAGAAAATGACAAACAAAAAAAATAAAATGAGGGAACAATGATTGTATAATTGAGTTAATTCGGTAGTCCAATTATTGTCTGGCTAAAGAACACGGAAGAAAAAACATACCAGTGTAGTAAAAGATCATAAGCAAGCTGGTACCAGTCCTGAAAACTTCTGCGCTTGGACTTTTGAGGCACTTCATTGAATAGTTACCAATTAGACGGTAGCAAGTGTGAGATAGTCCTGATACGGCTAGTCTGAGAATACCCTGAAATTTAACAGTAGTCAGTACAAATTTGATAGTAGGGATATTGAGATTTTGATATTCAATACAAATGCAACTACAAATGCAACTATATCTTACTGATATGTGTTGCAGGAACAACTACAAAATCAAACAGGCCTATGGTATTTAATTAAAAAAAGAGTAAACTTCCCATACAAAGAAAAAAAGCAAAAAAAAACGCAAAAAAAAAACAAACGAGGATTTGGTGCAGAATAAATTTTTACAACCCCTAGCTCCTATAATGTATGCAATATTTAACAATACCAGATTAGAAACACTTTTATAAAAATCAAAGGAACGGAAAAAGAATCCCACCTAAGAATTAGAAAAGCTAAATTTTGGTTAAGCCAAAATTCACCGCCCAAAGAGATATTCAGAGGTGATGGAGTTCGTGTTGAATGATGCAGATCATGTCTACTGATCATGCATCTCTGGATATGAGAATTTCCCTACCTAAACAATCTGATCAGGGTGGCCTCAACCTTACAAGGCGGGTTGGAGCACACCCTAGCAATGGATCTCGAGGGACTAGCAAGCTGGCATAATTATACCCCCCCCCCCCCCATGTGGAAGAAAAAGGGGAGCAAGAGAATCTGTATTATCTACGGAGACATAACGTTTCTTTCAGTGCCTGGAAATCTAGTTGTTATGACCCTACTAGATAGATGCACGGGTATCCCCCAAAGAAAGAGGAGAGTCCAGCAGGCTGGATTTACGCCCGAGAGATCCACTGTCAAACAAATCTTTACCATACACCGATTTATAAAGAATATGAAAGAACTGGGGATAAAAGTATAGATAGCCTTTGCAAAGTTCAAGGCTGCATTCGACTCGTTGGATCACAACTTGCTCTGGCCGATATGTAGATCAATTTGGCTACCTGACAAATACTGCAATTTTGTTTGAAAAGCTTTGCAAAGAGACGAAGAGTTGCGGCTAAGTCAACGACAAATGGAGCACGAGATTCAGTAGAAATAGCGGTGAACGCCAGGAGTGTAAGGCCACCCCAGAACTTTTCAATTAGGTAATAGACTTTGTCATGACACGAACTTCAAATCACCTTTCCTTCTGTCTGCAGTTCGGAGATCGCGTTCCGACGGATACCGACTTCGCAGATGATCTTTCTCACGTTGCCGACTAAATTGACCAACTGATTAACGCCCTGGAAGTCCTACAGTAAGAGGCAGCAAAAGTGGGGCTGAAAATTAACTGGTCCAAAGCTGAGAAAATGGCAATTGAGACCAAATCCCAGTCTTACCCCCTGAGAAAATAACAGTCTACAGAGCTCTGGATGAACTTATAAGAAAATTCTGTTTCCTCAGCTCCATGCTGTCTAATTTTCGACGTAACACATTAAATTAGGTATCCTTTTCCCAGACCAAGCTACCTTTTATGACGAACAAATAAACATTAAAATGGGGATAATCTATCTATTTAGAGATTGAAAACAGGTACAAAAGTCTAGATATTTCGATCACATATACAGCGAATGTCATCAGTAGAAATACTATAGCATTAAAATTGAAATTAACATATTTATACAAAACAAAATAATTAATTTTCCGGTCATTCACGAAATAGCCAACTTCCCGGTTATTCACTAGATTTTTGTCGGAGAGAGTTCAATAACCAGGTTCATTCAAAGTCTTTACGTAAATTTGCCTAAATGTAAAAAAAATTTCCAACGAAGGTGGCAAAGTCTTCTGTGTCTTCTAAGTGCAAACGAGATGTTGAGTTTATAGTTGTATTCTTGGTTGGTCAAATTTCCCCATATATACGACGCATTTTCAATGTAACCCCTTAAATTAGGTATCCTTTTCCCAGACCACACTGCTTTCTATGACTAACAAATAAACTTTCAAATGGGGATCAAATGACCCAAAATTTAATTATTTTGTTTTTTAAAAATGCGTTAGTTTCAATTTTAATACTTTAGTATTTCTACTGATGATGATCTTCGTATATGTGATCGAAATATCTAGACTTTTGAACCTGTTTTCACTGTCTAAATAAATGGATTTATTCCCATTTGAACGTTTATTTGTGCCGTCTAATGGTAGCTCCATACATATAGGGGTACGCAGCCTCATCTATCATCGGAAGGCTCAACACTCATACATTTCTAGGCAAGAAAAGATACGAATTCGTATCTCATCCGTAAGCCCGGTCCTGTTCAGTGTAGCAGAAACATGGCCCTTTAAGTCTTCACTCTTCAACATGATGGACGTCTTTCAGACAAAACTGTATTTTCAGAGTGAGGGACTTCAGTGGTATAATTTTGTAAGCAAAGCAAGGTAGCTTGCGCTCACCTACCAAATGTCTTTCTCCGTCAAAGTAGCGCCACGCGCTCTCAAGTGGTTCGGACACGTCCTTCGCATGCCAACGATGCCCTCAGCCAGAATAGTCTACGATTTCAGCCCAAAACAACATGGCTGGTCCCATCTGATTACATTATTCAATTAAAAGTTAAACTCTTGCTAAATAATAACAAATTAAACAGCAGGTTTTATCTTCCAATTTTGTTTCACAAGTCTTAAACCTAATCGACAAGAGACAACCACTGAAATAATTCTAAATAGATACAATTTTCTAATCTTACGCTTTAACAAATTAACAGAATAGGCCATTGTTTTAAAGAAAAAAAACAAAGATATAAAAGATAAACAAAGCGTACATGAAGTATTAGCAAAAACAAATGAAGTAAATTAAAAAGCGAGTTTCTACTGTGTTTTTATTTTGTGGTTCTGTTTTGACACATATGATCAGCTGAAATTTCAACAATGTTGAGTCTACTTTTTAGACAGGATCTGAAAACCGTCAACGTATATGAAAAAGAGCTCATAGTCCTCCCCTTTTAATCCTCCCTTTCCCAAAAAGAAAACAATTACAAGAAATTATACACATTTTTGACAGTTTAATCAAGTTTAAGTTCAAATTTTATTTTTAATATTCAGAAGTAAATAAATAGAATACAACACTTTCGCGCTAGAGAGAAACCTATGAGGGTTTCAGGTCGTACGGAAGTCCACGTAGCTACTTACCTATTTAATCAAATATTTAATTAAACCTATTATAACTAAATCCAAATAAAGTAACTACAAAAAGAATATAAGTAAGACCAATGAATATAAGCAATAAAAAAAAAAAAAAAAAAATAGCTGAATTGAAGATAGCAATAGATGAATTAAAACATGAGAAATAACTCATAATAACATATTCAGTGCCTCAGTACTCATCAATAACCAATTCCTCCTCCCGCAAATTTGTCCTCCAAATCCCACCTTAATCATCTCCCTTGCAACCCTTCCCTCCCGTCCAACCCTTCCTCTCAAAACACCATACTAAATTTTGAAAGAATTCTGTCAAAACTATATCCTCAATTGTGGGATAAATTATTTCCTCCCATAATTTGATAGTTTTAATATATAAGAAAGAAATTTTTTTTACGTAGTTAAACACCCCTATCTACATAAATAAAAACGCTCAGCAAATGGTCAATCTTGCTTCCTTCAAATTTTATTTGGAAGCTAATTGCAATTTCTCTATGATCAAAAGTTTAGGAGCAATATACTTAAAAAAAAATTTTTTTTAAAAATAGCATAAAACAAACTAATGGTAATAATTAATAAATATTAATTAAATAAATTAAAAAACACTAAATATCTATTTTAAGGAATTAAGTAAAAATAAAAATAATCATAAAATTTAATAAAAAAGAAAAGAAAAAATTTGTTTATAGAAAAAAAACTTACATCAAGAAGGAGTAAACGCAACTCAGGTGGCAAATTTCCACGGACAAGACAAGTCACAGATTGATTAAGAACTGTGCCAACTAAATCATAGTTTGTTATTTTTTCTCTGTGGTACTCTGCCAAGTAAAATCCAAGTTTGAACCACAGCAAAATACCTTCTACCACACAAAGATTGCCACTCAACATGGCCCTACAAACGATTGTGTTACAATCATGAAAAGATTAAAACGAAAAAGCGATAGAAGGAGAAAAAAAAGATACATTTTAAACATTTTAAATAAAACTAATCTAGTTTTACCTTATATTACAGTTCCTTTAATAGCCCTTTAGTCCAAATCCTTGGCCCCAGCTACAGATTCAGAGCTTTCCCGGATTTAAAGATAATGATGCGGATTTATGAGAGTACAGAAATAATAAAGAAATGATTCAAGTTCTTCCCTTATTACACTTATTACGGCTAGTCACTTAGCTACATGATAATGTAGCATGGTGTATAACAGTATAATATAGTTTTAACAGCATACTATAACATAATTAGAGCCTAGTATTATACAGTAAAGTATAATTTCAGCGTAGTTGATTTACCATATGCAAAAAGTAAAAAAAGAAGAAAAGTTAAAATAAGAATAAATCATTCGAATAACTCAAAATAGGTAAAATTTTGAATCAATGCATTCAGATGAATACATATTCAGACAAATATATATTCAGAAAAAATTAAAACACATTTAGACAAATACATATTCAGCATATTCAGATAAATAATGTGAAAAGTTATAACAGAAATTGCAGCAGGTCTGGAGTAGCTTTAGCTTGAACCAAACTGCAACAAATATACAATTTAATACAAAAAAAAAAGCAACAAATAGCTGAAACGCTGCATTAGCGCTGAATAAGTGCTATGCACCCGTTTTTTTGTTAACCTTGTTAATGGTCCAAGTTTGTTGTCCTAGCAGTGCAAGCAATCACAGACTTTGATCCTTTGATTTTGTTAAGATCAGTAGTTACGCTAGTTCGACGCGTAGTTAGCAATCAAAATTCGTAGCTTTTAGACGCGTCACTTGTCAGTTTTTTTTTTAGAAAACTAAGCAGTTTTGCTTAGAAAAACGAGGCAAGCTAGAGGGAGCTTTGAATAAATACAAACTGAACAAGGTCTGCCAAAAAAGAAATACTGGAAATAGAACACATTGGAACAACCAAGAGATTTACTTACTGGACATTTTGACTACTTGTGCTAAATTTTGATATCTAGCTTGTGATTTGATGCTATTGGTGGTATACGAAGTCGCTGGGGAAAAAAGAGGAATTAGAGTTTTAAGAGCTCAGTATTTGAGATTCTTCTTTTATATATATTTCATTTCCTCGCAAAATTCTTGTTTTTAAAAGGTGCAAAATGTACATCTTTTTACAAAAGTGTATTTGTGAACGATGGATAACCAAATGATTAAGACCCTTGCTTCTGGAGATATTTTGACTATGTCACTTGGAAGTATGTATTGTGAACTTTCAATTATTCAATATGAAATTGCTATCTTGAAATTTGAATATAGGCTTTTCAGACCAACTTTTCACCATTTTAGTTTTCCGCAACTGCAAAAAACTCACTTTTGCTGGGAAGTGGTTCGATTGTGAATAGCCATGCTGAACAAGCTACACTTATGATTCGAAAAGAACTCGTAACAGCGAGAATTTTTAGTAAGTTGCTTTTGTTCTACATAAATTGGAGAATAATGTGGTGGGTATTGTTTTCAGGTACAACTAAGGCAACCTTTAAAAACACGAATCAAAAATTTGCTTATATTCATTTTTGTTATGTTATTGCAAGTCGGACAAACGTTTCGAAGGGGGTTCAAATCCCCTACCCACATGCCAAGCGCCAGGGCCCGGCTTAGAAATCGGATACATAGTTTTTTTTTATTAACTGGCATATTGATATTTCTGGCCAATAAAACGATCAAAAAACGTAGCAACTTTAAGGAAGACTTTGTATTTTTCCCATGGTGTTTATATCAAATCTATGGTGACACCAAGACATCAAGAAGAGGCTCACATTATCTGCAGTTTCAAGATAATTGACAATGAGAGTCAATATATCCAAGCCTGTCACATAATCATTCAGGGGCCCGGCTTCAAAATCGACTAGATAGTTTTTTTTTCTTCATAGAACTGGCAAATTGACATTTCAGGCCACAAGAATGATCTAAATAGTTCACAACTTTAAGAAAGAATTCGTATTTTTCCCAGGGTGACTGTATCGAACCAGTGGTGACGTCATAACATCAAGAAAAGGCTCAAATTGTCGGCGGTTAGAAGACAAGCGACAACGAGAATCCATATATAGAAGTCTGCCACGTGCCGAGGCTCGGCGGCGGAACCACCGGGCTCCCGGTACTATATACACATATTGAAATCAAGTATTTCAACGGACCGAGTCCGTTGATTTTGAATTAAAAATCAAGTATTTCTCTTCCCTGAAGGTTTATTTCATATTGGAATGGGCGAGGATATAAAAGTAAAAGTTATTTCAGTTATTAACTTAGAAGTAATGTGTTGTTAAATAATAATTTTCGATAAATACAGGAAATAAAAGAGAATATGAATTAAAAACGAGTTGAATTGAGACTCAACTCGTTCCAATTCATATTGAATTGAAAATCAAGTATTTTGCAGTAGGCATCAAGACATGGCTAACTGTAGAAAAAGCCAGTTCTTTTCGAAACGAGGTCGAGGGCGAAGGCCTCGACCGAGTCCTTGGATTTTGAATTGAAAATCAAGTATTTCTTGATTATATGAATTAATAACGAGTACTAATAAATAGGCTATAGTCCGCACAATATAAAAAAAAATTTGGTTTATTAGCTTCACGAATAAAAATTTTTGATAAAAAAAATATTCCCCCATTATTGAAAAGCGTAGTAATAACAATTATCTAGTGTGGAGAATTAAAGTAATTCCTGAGAAAGATTAAACTAAAAAAGATCTGTAAGAAATGCGTGTGTTTAGAAGTGGAAACCCTTACGTGATTAAAAAAAACCTAAAAGCAATCATCAGAGCAACCAAGTCAGATACTCATTCTTGAAGGGTAGGAAGAGGAGAATCTAGGATCCATGGTTCAAATTAAACACTTTAAAAAAGTGTTTAAAAGTGGTAAATCTAAACACTTTAAAAAAAAGGCATCAAAATGTGTTTTTGTACATTTTTTGTCTTTTCACGAGTCGGACAAACATTTTGAAGGGGGAGGGGGGGGGGTGGTCAAAACCCATAGCCCTTCCCCTCAATATGAACTTGGCTAGGAGCACAAACTGATAATAGAATAACAGAGATCCTTATGTTAGAATTCAAGAAAAAACTGTTAGAGAAAATAATTATTCTACTGAAATTAAATTGTGATTCAAACTCTTTAGTATGATACATTTTCTATAAAAAACAAGAAGTTAAGCGCTTTTCAGAAACGAGCGTTTCAAAAAAATTTGAATTTAGTGGATATTTCATTAATGTCCATTTTAACGTTTTCTGGCTAGTTCTGTTATTCCCACTAAAAAAGAAGGAAGAAAAAATTGGAAGACAATTGAGCAAGACATCAGTCTGAGCATTAGAGACTCACTTTAAAAGCAACACCTTTAATTTATTCATTATAGAAACTTACGAAACTTGATTCGGGAGGTATCGAAGGAGGTATTCACCAGCTGTCTCCACAATGCTTGGATTTGAGTTGAGAGGGCACTGTAACATATAGACGAGAGCCTGCAATCCATAAAATTGTGCTTTTGGAAATGGTGACTGTATTGCAACAACCAGCACTTTCTTGATTTCGTCCCAGTTAATCTTTTCCTAAAGGAGAAACTCTACTTTATTAAGTTGACCTTCTCTTTCTCTCAATCTTCCAGCCCGACCAGGCAGTTTCTGACTCACCTGGCATTTGAAATTCAGATGCCAGGGAACATGTTTTTTATGGTGTTATAATAAAACTCCATGGAATTGTATTGAATAAATTATAGTTAAAATATAATTGATATATACATGTTACCGTTACCGAGATAACGGTAATATATACATGTTACCATGAATGTCCAAAATCTTGCTAATGTTGACATTCATCGGTGAATGTTCGAATTTCCTTTTTCTCTGCTTGCATTCAACTAACTTCACAAGTCAGCTTTTTCAGTCTTATGCAAGCTATGATGGTAAAAGTAAAAGTTAGGGTAGGTTAGATTATGTTAGGTTACATTAGATTAGGTTAAATTCGGTTCTAAATATCAGAAATGGGTTAAAAATCTAACCTAAACTAACGTAACCCAAAGAAACATAATCTATTCTAACCTAACCTGTCATCATCAAAACTTGCATCAAATTGAAAAAGTTGATTAGCAACGCTGACTTTTTAATTTGCATCTTCGGTGAAAAATTTATCAGGGTTACCCCGTCCTCCTCTGAAAAACTCTGCAGACACATTTGGATCCTAGGTGGCCAGGTTACTTAGAATCAAAAATCAACTCCAGACTTGCTGCAATCCCCGCAATATCCAAATTCATCCAGTTTAATTCATTTTACTAATTTTACACATTATTTATCTAAATGTGTTGATCTGTCTGAATATATATTGTTATTTATCTGAATATATATGTATTTGTCAGAATTTGATTTTATTTTTCTGAATACATGCTTTGTCTGAATAGGTATTTATCTGAATACGTTGACATGAAATTTTTTTTTTTTTCAACCATAAGCTCACCAGATTTACAGCGGGAATGATCAAGCAGATCATTATGTTTCATCATTCGCAGTATGTTCCCAGTCTCTTGATAATATTCCCCAACTCTTAGCCAAAGTGTAAGCTTATGAACAATATGTTCATTATTCACGTTATCCGCAATAGCCTTTATTAGCCTCTATTGCAACATGAAAAACTTTTTGCATTTTAACACCATTTCGTTTCATTTTTGCCGTTGAAAAGAAGGTAAGCTAAGCTGCAAAACGTTAATATTATTATCCTGCAAAAAAAGCAACATAATGAGGAATTTTCTGAAGAAAATGAAAAAAAATCCTGTTTTTAGAAAATTGTCATAGAAATGTCTTTAAAAATGGTTCTGTGAATTAATCTGCAAGAATGGTAAACTCTAGTATGGTAAAGTAAATGTCAAGTGCACTTGTCTAAATTTACAAAAAGAGAAAAAAAAAATAAGTCATCAAAGAATTCCACTAGAGCTTAACATCAATAGAATGAATAACAAGTTATTGGAAGAAATAAAAAAATGTCATTTCAACTCCTACAGAAAAAAAAATCGTTAATGAGGATTTTTCGGAAGAAATTGAAAAAAGAAACAACCAAAGCGAATATCTAAAACCTGCCTTCAGATGATTCCTCATTCACTTATAAATGTAAGCTTATATATAAGGTCCTTACTATTCACGTTCCCTGCTAGAGTCTTAATTAGTCTCTTAGAAATTTTACCTTTTACTTGTTTGCTCAATCACCTTCTGCATCCTAAATAAGCATTAGTCATGGTGCTGCTTGACACAAGTTTTGTAATTTGATCTGGCTGTGTCATTTATTTCCTTTTATTAACGACTCCAGACAAATTTAAGTGCGTAATCTCTAGGCTACATGTAAAATGTAAAAACAATTGTTTTTTTCTTTTAATTTAAAAGTATCTTTTTTATTTTTGTACCTTTCCCTTTTAATTCTCAATCACTTCCTATGTTTGGTATTATGAAAAAGCAGTGTGGTCTTTACCGTCATTTATTTTAAAGTCTTGTTTCAGAAAATCTCTATTTCATTTCTGGTCATTATGAATTATTCTACATGAGTGGTAAACTCTAATATGGTCAACTGATGATAAGTACACTCCACTAGATTTATCAAAAGATAATTTGAATTTGCTACACTGAAACTTCTTTTAAATTTTTATTTTTATGAGAGCAGCCAAGGAATTAAAGAGTTTATCTAATCTCTTAGAACTAGTCATTAGAAAACAGATAACGTTTATTGATAGGAAAATTTTGATGAAGGTGATTATTAGACAATTTAAGTGCGTAATCTCTAGGCAATATATAATTTTCATTCTAATGTAAAAACAGGTTTTTTTTTCTTTTAATTTATAAGTGTTAAAAAGTTTACCGAGTCTCTTAGAACTAGTTATTAGAAAAGAAATCAAATTTTATTGATAGAAAAATTTTGATGGAAGTGATTATTATTAACATTTATCGCAGGAGTCTTTACTATCTTCTATTACTGCATGTCAGACCATTTTGTTAAATTTGCATTTAAAATGAAGATAAGCTACAAAAGAATACAGTTATTACAAATCCCTATTTCATTTCTGGTCATATAAACTAATCTACATGAGTTCTAAACTTAAACTGATGTCAACTGCACACTGCTAAGCATATCAAAAGCGAAAAAATAAAGCAACCAAAGAATTTTATTGTGGGCATTAAGGAATTCGAAAATAAACATAAAATTATTGATGAAAAAACAGCGATTGAGGGAATTATATCTTCTAGGGTTACTTTTTAATTCTTCTTTTTCTTCTGCATCTTTTCTTTCTGAAAAGGTTGCTGATAATTCATGCTCATCGCAGCAGTTCTCTATTCTCTATTTGTGCATGAAACACTATTTTTTATACATTTTGAAGTTACAAAGAAGGTAACATTCAAATGAATCATGGTATTAAAAATCCTTGTTTCCATACCTATCGTTTACTCTACCCCTTAATCTTACAAAAGAAGTAAGATCACTTACGTAATATTTAAATGTCAGCCTTTTCAACAGACCAACAATGTAGTCTAAGTACTCCCTATTATAGGCTGTTGGGTAGTATCTGGCCCGCAATATTCTTGAAATGTAAGGTTCTGAAAATGAGGTTCGAACAATACAGTACTCAAACATGTACAAGGCAAAATACATGAGACGTTCAGCCAATAGACGTATCGTATGGAAAGGAAGAGCCAACGGAGCTTAAGGAAAATCAGAGCAGAGCGCAGAATGATTGCATGCTCCACAGGCTATATAAATTCCCTGTTGCCAATATCACTTTCATATTCTAGAGAAGTTAAAAAAAGCTACTAAATCAGGTAATAAGAACTTAAAATCCAATAACATTAGCCTTGCAATTAAAAAACAACTGTAATCTTTGCTAAATACACTATGGAACATGTGTGAACTTAGATTAGTATGAAATTCATTTATTCCTACTACCCAATTTTTTTTTCTAATCTCCTGAAGCATAAGAAAATACTAAAGCACCATGGCTTTTTCGTATCCTTTTCCTTTCTTTATTTTAAAAGTGAACTAAGTGATTTGTTTCAAATTTTTTTGGGCTTCTCTTCTTTTCACTATGGTTATCCCACTTCTAAGACAATTTATTCTAATTCCATGCCTGGTTGCTGTGCCATTATAAGATCAGGTTTTTCAATTGACCTAGGTCCTGCTACCTGGAATTCAATTGGCTGGTTTCCGTGCCATTATAAGATCAGGTTTTTCAATTGACCTAGGTCCTGCTACCTGGAATTCAATTGGCTGGTTTCCGTGCCATTATAAGATCAGGTTTTTCAATTGACCTAGGTCCTGCTGTCTGGAATTCAATTAGCTTGTTTCCGTGCCATTATAAGATCAGGTTTTTCAATTGACCTAGGTCCTGCTGTCTGGAATTCAATTGGCTGGTTCCCATGCCATTATAAGATCAGGTTTTTCAATTGACCTAGGTCCTGCTGTCTGGAATTCAATTAGCTTGTTTCCGTGCCATTATAAGATCAGGTTTTTCAATTGAACTAGGTCCTGCTGTCTGGAATTCAATTGGCTGGTTCCCATGCCATTATAAGATCAGGTTTTTCAATTGACCTAGGTCCTGCTACCTGGAATTCAATTGGCTGGTTTCCGTACCATTATAAGATCAGGTTTTTCAATTGACCTAGGTCCTGCTGTCTGGAATTCAATTAGCTTGTTTCCGTGCCATTATAAGATCAGGTTTTTCAATTGAACTAGGTCCTGCTGTCTGGAATTCAATTAGCTTGTTTCCGTGCCATTATAAGATCAGGTTTTTCAATTGACCTAAGTCCTGCTGTCTGGAATTCAATTAGCTTGCTTCCGTGCCATTATAAGATCAGGTTTTTCAATTGAACTAGGTCCTGCTGTCTGGAATTCAATGGCTGGTTTCCCATGCCATTATAAGATCAGGTTTTTCAATTAACCTAGGTCCTGCTGTCTGGAATTCAATTAGCTTGTTTCCGTGCCATTATAAGATCAGGTTTTTCAATTGACCTAGGTCCTGCTGTCTGGAATTCAATTAGCTTGTTTCCGTGCCATTATAAGATCAGGTTTTTTCAATTGACTAGGTCCTGTGTCTGGAATTCAATTGGCTGGTTCCAATGCCATTATAAGATCAGGTTTTTCAATTGACCTAGGTCCTGCTGTCTGGAATTCAATTAGCTTGTTTCCGTGCCATTATAAGATCAGGTTTTTCAATTGAACTAGGTCCTGCTGTCTGGAATTCAATTGGCTGGTTCCCATACCATTATAAGATCAGGTTTTTCAATTGACCTAGGTCCTGCTACCTGGAATTCAATTGGCTGGTTTCCGTGCCATTATAAGATCAGGTTTTCCAATTGACCTAGGTCCTGCTACATGGAATTCAATTGGCTGGTTTCCGTGCCATTATAAGATCAGGTTTTTCAATTGACCTAGGTCCTGCTGTCTGGAATTCAATTAGCTTGTTTCCGTGCCATTATAAGATCAGGTTTTTCAATTGACCTAGGTCCTGCTGTCTGGAATTCAATTGGCTGGTTCCCATGCCATTATAAGATCAGGTTTTTCAATTGACCTAGGTCCTGCTGTCTGGAATTAAATTAGCTTGTTTCCGTGCCATTATAAGATCAGGTTTTTCAATTGAACTAGGTCCTGCTGTCTGGAATTCAATTGGCTGGTTCCCATGCCATTATAAGATCAGGTTTTTCAATTGACCTAGGTCCTGCTGTCTGGAATTCAATTAGCTTGTTTCCGTGCCATTATAAGATCAGGTTTTTCAATTGAACTAGGTCCTGCTCTCTGGAATTCAATTGGCTGGTTCCCATGCCATTATAAGATCAGGTTTTTTCAATTGACCTAGGTCCTGCTACCTGGAATTCAATTGGCTGGTTTCCGTGCCATTATAAGATCAGGTTTTTCAATTGACCTAGGTCCTGCTGTCTGGAATTCAATTAGCTTGTTTCCGTGCCATTATAAGATCAGGTTTTTCAATTGACCTAGGTCCTGCTGTCTAGAATTCAATTAGCTTGTTTCCGTGCCATTATAAGATCAGGTTTTTCAATTGAACTAGGTCCTGCTGTCTGGAATTCAATTGGCTGGTTCCCATGCCATTATAAGATCAGGTTTTTCAATTGACCTAGGTCCTGCTGTCTGGAATTCAATTAGCTTGTTTCCGTGCCATTATAAGATCAGGTTTTTCAATTGAACTAGGTCCTGCTGTCTGGAATTCAATTGGCTGGTTCCCATGCCATTATAAGATCAGGTTTTTCAATTGACCTAGGTCCTGCTACCTGGAATTCGATTGGCTGGTTTCCGTGCCATTATAAGATCAGGTTTTTCAATTGAACTAGGTCCTACTGTCTGGAATTCAATTGGCTGGTTCCCATGCCATTATAAGATCAGGTTTTTCAATTGACCTAGGTCCTGCTGTCTGGAATTCAATTAGCTTGTTTCCGTGCCATTATAAGATCAGGTTTTTCAATTGAACTAGGTCTGCTGCTCCTGGAATTCAATTGGCTGGTTCCGTGCCATTATAAGATCAGGTTTTTCAATTGACCTAGGTCCTGCTACCTGGAATTCAATTGGCTGGTTTCCGTGCCATTATAAGATCAGGTTTTTCAATTGACCTAGGTCCTGCTGTCTGGAATTCAATTAGCTTGTTTCCGTGCCATTATAAGATCAGGTTTTTCAATTGAACTAGGTCCTGCTGTCTGGAATTCAATTGGCTGTTCCCATGCCATTATAAGATCGGTTTGTCAATTGACCTAGGTCCTGCTGTCTGGAATTCAATTGGCTGGTTTCCATGCCATTATAAGATCAGGTTTTTCAATTGACCTAGGTCCTGCTGTCTGGAATTCAATTAGCTTGTTTCCGTGCCATTATAAGATCAGGTTTTTCAATTGACCTAGGTCCTGCTGTCTGGAATTCAATTGGCTGGTTCCCATCCCATTATAAGATCAGGTTTTTCAATTGACCTAGGTCCTGCTGTCTGGAATTCAATTAGCTGGTTCCCATGCCATTATAAGATCAGGTTTTTCAATTGACCTAGGTTCTGCTACCTGGAATTCAATTGGCTGGTTTCCGTGCCATTATAAGATCAGGTTTTTCAATTGACCTAGGTCCTGCTGTCTGGAATTCAATTGGCTGGTTCCCATGCCATTATAAGATCAGGATTTTTTCAATTGAACTAGGTCCTGCTGTCTGGAATTCAATTGGCTGGTTCCCATGCCATTATAAGATCAGGTTTTTCAATTGACCTAGGTCCTGCTGTCTGGAATTCAATTGGCTGGTTCCCATGCCATTATAAGATCAGGTTTTTCAATTGACCTAGGTCCTGCTGTCTGGAATTCATTAGCTTGTTTCCGTTCCATTATAAGATCAGGTTTTTCAATTGAACTAGGTCCTGCTGTCTGGAATTCAATTGGCTGGTTCCCATGCCATTATAAGATCAGGTTTTTCAATTGACCTAGGTCCTGCTGTCTGGAATTCAATTAGCTTGTTTCCGTGCCATTATAAGATCAGGTTTTTCAATTGAACTAGGTCCTGCTGTCTGGAATTCAATTGGCTGGTTCCCATGCCATTATAAGATCAGGTTTTTCAATTGACCTAGGTCCTGCTACCTGGAATTCAATTGGCTGGTTTCCGTGCCATTATAAGATCAGGTTTTTCAATTGAACTAGGTCCTGCTGTCTGGAATTCAATTGGCTGGTTCCCATGCCATTATAAGATCAGGTTTTTCAATTGACCTAGGTCCTGCTGTCTGGAATTAAATTAGCTTGTTTCCGTGCCATTATAAGATCAGGTTTTTCAATTGAACTAGGTCCTGCTGTCTGGAATTCAATTGGCTGGTTCCCATGCCATTATAAGATCAGGTTTTTCAATTGAACTAGGTCCTGCTGTCTGGAATTGGCTGTTTTTCCCATGCCATTATAAGATCAGGTTTTTCAATTGACCTAGGTCCTGCTGTACCTGGAATTCAATTGGCTGGTTCCCACGCCATTATAAGATCAGGTTTTTCAATTGACCTAGGTCCTGCTACCTGGAATTCGATTGGCTGGTTTCCGTGCCATTATAAGATCAGGTTTTTTCAATTGAACTAGGTCCTGCTGTCTGGAATTCAATTGGCTGGTTCCCATGCCATTATAAGATCAGGTTTTTCAATTGACCTAGGTCCTGCTGTCTGGAATTCAATTAGCTTGTTTCCGTGCCATTATAAGATCAGGTTTTTCAATTGAACTAGGTCCTGCTGTCTGGAATTCAATTGGCTGGTTCCCATGCCATTATAAGATCAGGTTTTTCAATTGACCTAGGTCTGCCTTACCTGCTGTCTGGAATTCAATTAGCTTGTTTCCGTACCATTATAAGATCAGGTTTTTCAATTGAACAAGGTCCTGCTGTCTGGAATTCAACTGGCTGGTTCCCATGCCATTATAAGATCAGGTTTTTCAATTGACCTAGGTCCTGCTACCTGGAATTCAATTGGCTGGTTTCCGTGCCATTATAAGATCAGGTTTTTCAATTGACCTAGGTCCTGCTGTCTGGAATTCAATTAGCTTGTTTCCGTGCCATTATAAGATCAGGTTTTTCAATTGAACTAGGTCCTGCTGTCTGGAATTCAATTGGCTGGTTCCCATGCCATTATAAGATCAGTTTTTTTCAATTGACCTAGGTCCTGCTGTCTGGAATTCAATTGGCTGGTTCCCATGCCATTATAAGATCAGGTTTTTCAATTGACCTAGGTCCTGCTGTCTGGAATTCAATTAGCTTGTTTCCGTGCCATTATAAGATCAGGTTTTTCAATTGACCTAGGTCCTGCTGTCTAGAATTCAATTGGCTGGTTCCCATGCCATTATAAGATCAGGTTTTCCAATTGACCTAGGTCCTGCTGTCAGGAATTCAATTAGCTTGTTCCATGCCATTATAAGATCAGGTTTTTCAATTGACCTAGGTCCTGCTGTCTGGAATTCAATTGGCTGGTTCCCATGCCATTATAAGATCAGGTTTTTCAATTGACCTAGGTCCTGCTACCTGGAATTCAATTGGCTGGTTTCCGTGCCATTATAAGATCAGGTTTTTCAATTGACCTAGGTCCTGCTGTCTGGAATTCAATTAGCTTGTTTCCGTGCCATTATAAGATCAGGTTTTCAATTGAACTAGGCCCTGATGTCTGGAATTCAATTGGCTGGTTCCCATGCCATTATAAGATCAGGTTTTTCAATTGACCTAGGTCCTGCTACCTGGAATTCAATTGGCTGGTTTCCGTGCCATTATAAGATCAGGTTTTTCAATTGACCTAGGTCCTGCTGTCTGGAATTCAATTAGCTTGTTTCCGTGCTATTATAAGATCAGGTTTTTCAATTGAACTAGGTCCTGCTGTCTGGAATTCAATTGGCTGGTTCCCATATAAGCCTTTATAAGACCTAGGTCCTGCTGTCTGGAATCATTGGCTGGGTTTTTCAATTGACCTAGGTCCTGCTGTCTGGAATTCAATTGGCTGGTTCCCATGCCATTATAAGATCAGGTTTTTCAATTGACCTAGGTCCTGCTGTCTGGAATTCAATTAGCTTGTTTCCGTGCCATTATAAGATCAGGTTTTTCAATTGACCTAGGTCCTGCTGTCTGGAATTCAATTGGCTGGTTCCCATGCCATTATAAGATCAGGTTTTTCAATTGACCTAGGTCCTGCTGTCTGGAATTCAATTAGCATGTTCCCATGCCATTATAAGATCAGGTTTTTCAATTGACCTAGGTCCTGCTGTCTGGAATTCAATTGGCTGGTTCCCATGCCATTATAAGATCAGGTTTTTCAATTGACCTAGGTCCTGCTGTCTGGAATTCAATTGGCTGGTTCCCATGCCATTATAAGATCAGGTTTTTCAATTGACCTAGGTCCTGCTGTCTGGAATTCATTAGCTTGTTTCCATGCCATTATAAGATCAGGTTTTTCAATTGACCTAGGTCCTGCTGTCTGGAATTCAATTGGCTGGTTCCCATGCCATTATAAGATCAGGTTTTTCAATTGACCTAGGTCCTGCTACCTGGAATTCAATTGGCTGGTTTCCGTGCCATTATAAGATCAGGTTTTTCAATTGACCTAGGTCCTGCTGTCGGGAATTCAATTGGCTGGTTCCCATGCCATAATAAGATCAGGTTTTTCAATTGACCTAGGTCCTGCTACCTGGAATTCAATTGGCTGGTTTCCGTGCCATTATAAGATCAGTTTTTCAATTGACCTAGGTCCTGCTGTCTGGAATTCAATTAGCTTGTTTCCGTGCCATTATAAGATCAGGTTTTTCAATTGAACTAGGTCCTGCTGTCTGGAATTCAATTGGCTGGTTCCCATGCCATTATAAGATCAGGTTTTTCAATTGACCTAGGTCCTGCTGTCTGGAATTCAATTAGCTTGTTTCCGTGCCATTATAAGATCAGGTTTTTCAATTGAACTAGGTCCTGCTGTCTGGAATTCAATTGGCTGGTTCCCATGCCATTATAAGATCAGGTTTTTCAATTGACCTAGGTCCTGCTACCTGGAATTCAATTGGCTGGTTTCCGTGCCATTATAAGATCAGGTTTTTCAATTGAACTAGGTCCTGCTGTCTGGAATTCAATTGGCTGGTTCCCATGCCATTATAAGATCAGGTTTTTCAATTGACCTAGGTCCTGCTGTCTGGAATTCAATTAGCTTGTTTCCGTGCCATTATAAGATCAGGTTTTTCAATTGAACTAGGTCCTGCTGTCTGGAATTCAATTGGCTGGTTCCCATGCCATTATAAGATCAGGTTTTTCAATTGACCTAGGTCCTGCTGTCTGGAATTCAATTAGCTTGTTTCCGTGCCATTATAAGATCAGGTTTTTCAATTGAACTAGGTCCTGCTGTCTGGAATTCAATTGGCTGGTTCCCATGCCATTATAAGATCAGGTTTTTCAATTGACCTAGGTCCTGCTACCTGGAATTCAATTGGCTGGTTTCCGTGCCATTATAAGATCAGGTTTTTCAATTGACCTAGTTCCTGCTGTCTGGAATTCAATTAGCTTGTTTCCGTGCCATTATAAGATCAGGTTTTTCAATTGACTAGGTCCTGCTGTTTGGAATTCAATTGGCTGTTCCCATGCCATTATAAGATCAGGTTTTTAAATTGACCTAGGTCCCTGCTGTCTGGAATTCAATTAGCTTGTTTCCGTGCCATTATAAGATCAGGTTTTTCAATTGAACTAGGTCCTGCTGTCTGGAATTCAATTGGCTGGTTCCCATGCCATTATAAGATCAGGTTTTTCAATTGACCTAGGTCCTGCTGTCTGGAATTCAATTAGCTTGTTTCCGTGCCATTATAAGATCAGGTTTTTCAATTGAACTAGGTCCTGCTGTCTGGAATTCAATTGGCTGGTTCCCATGCCATTATAAGATCAGGTTTTTCAATTGACCTAGGTCCTGCTGTCTGGAATTCAATTGGCTGGTTTCCGTGCCATTATAAGATCAGGTTTTTCAATTGACCTAGGTCCTGCTGTCTGGAATTCAATTGGCTGGTTCCCATGCCATTATAAGATCAGGTTTTTCAATTGACCTAGGTCCTGCTACCTGGAATTCAATTGGCTGGTTTCCGTGCCATTATAAGATCAGGTTTTTCAATTGACCTAGGTCCTGCTTTCTGGAATTCATTTGGCTGGTTCCCATGCCATTATAAGATCAGGTTTTTCAATTGACCTAGGTCCTGCTGTCTGGAATTCAATTAGCTTGTTTCCGTGCCATTATAAGATCAGGTTTTTCAATTGAACTAGGTCCTGCTGTCTGGAATTCAATTGGCTGGTTCCCATGCCATTATAAGATCAGGTTTTTCAATTGACCTAGGTCCTGCTGGTCTGGAATTCCATTAGCTTGTTTCCGTGCCATTATAAGATCAGGTTTTTCAATTGAACTAGGTCCTGCTGTCTGGAATTCAATTGGCTGGTTCCCATGCCATTATAAGATCAGGTTTTTCAATTGACCTAGGTCCTGCTGTCTGGAATTCAATTAGCTTGTTTCCGTGCCATTATAAGATCAGGTTTTTCAATTGAACTAGGTCCTGCTGTCTGGAATTCGATTGGCTGGTTCCCATGCCATTATAAGATCAGGTTTTTCAATTGACCTAGGTCCTGCTGTCTGGAATTCAATTAGCTTGTTTCCGTGCCATTATAAGATAAGGTTTTTCAATTGAACTAGGTCCTGCTGTCTGGAATTCAATTGGCTGGTTCCCATGCCATTATAAGATCAGGTTTTTCAATTGACCTAGGTCCTGCTGTCTGGAATTCAATTAGCTTGTTTCCGTGCCATTATAAGATCAGGTTTTTCAATTGAACTAGGTCCTGCTGTCGGGAATTCAATTGGCTGGTTCCCATGCCATAATAAGATCAGGTTAATCAATTGACCTAGGTCGTGCTGTCTGGAATTCAATTGCATCCAGCTTAAAATATATCTCTGATATATTTAATATATATTTTAAAATATATCTAGGGGGCGATTTTTCGAAATTAAAAGGGAGAGAAAATAACCCCTCCCCTGGAATTGACGTTTTGACCATGTTGAAAACAAGAGTGTACTTTTCTTTCACTATTCAGGATCATAAAAGAATAATTTCAAAACAAAACAAGAAATTATGCAATAGTTCTTTGCAAAGCTGAAGAGAAAAAACGTATAGTTACCTCTTTTACAAATTAAAAAAAAAAAAAAAAAAAAAAAGTTTATCATAATGGTTAAAAAATAGTTACGTAAAATATTAGTTTAGAAATATACGACAAAATGCCCATATTTTAAAAATAATCCTGAAAGACCCGTTTCTCAAATCCTGATTTGTAAAAAAATTCCGTGTTTTCTTTTTTTTTTTTTCGCTCCGCTTTCAGTTTTTTTCTTTCTTTACTTTTTTCTCGTTCACTTCTCTATTTTTTATTACTGCAGCTTCAGCTACGCTCAGTTCGGATGGTACATGTCCCGTTTCTTTCTCCTTTTTTTTTGTACTTTATATTGCATTGTGTCGAATATTCTTTATTGAATGATTTCTATATCCAACTTCAATATTCTGCGCGACCCATAGTCTATAAATACAAACAAGTCTACATATACCAATAAGTCTATAAATAAAATACAGAAAAATCCCTGCCGTCCTTTTTTAAAAATCTTTATTGGACTCTCAATATAAAAAAGAATGGAAGACGATCCTCTATCTGACAAATTCAAAGACCACTGCAATACCATTTTGCCGCAATTATTTTGTATCTAACATTTCATTTGATTGATTTGATTCCTTTGAAATAGATGTATTTTCAACCATCCAACAAAAAAAAAACAACAACAAATATTATGACTAGCAGTATGCCCTTAATCAGACATTTTCTTACGTAACATAGCGTACCGTCTAAAAAATTAATAATTTAACCTTTGGATAATTTAATAATTATTAATTATCTTTATTATTTATTATTATATTAATAATTATTAATAATTTAACCCCCCCCTCTCCCCCTTCAAAAAAGGAACTTAAAAAATCATCACTTACAGATGGAAGAACAATTGATGATTTGGCAAGACCTGCTAGAGAGGTATGGAAGGCAAACAGCTTCATCATCTTCATACTTTCGTAAAAAATCAATAAAGTTTGAATACATCCATTCAAACTTGGAAACTTCACAGAAAAAGTCAGACAAAGACAATATACTTTTGATGAGACTAAGATGAAGCTCAAACGCCACCTAAAAAATAGAACATTTACTATTTTGATTGGTTAGTTATGTCATTTATGGTCACCTTTTTATTCTAAAAAAAAAAAAAAAAAAATCTTATATTCAAATCATGGATAATTCAAAGACATATAGGAGATATCTGCTACATATTAGCAAAGACATTTGCTAGATGTTTTCCAGGGAAATTGCCTATGGATTTGTTCTGGGTACTCGGATGACTGACCATATTTCAAGCAGTAGGCTGTACAAAAGTGTGGTTCAATCCCGCTTTCTAGGGCTATAATGAGAGAAAAGTTGAGATGGCTAGAGCACGTTCTGCGGATGAAGGATGACAAATTGCCAAAGATTGTCCTTTTGGCCAACCGTCTAGGGCTAAACAGAAAGCAGGCCGTCCGCAGTTGAGGTGGGAGGATGTAAAGAGGGAGGTTTTAAAATAGATTGGGATAGAGGAGAAGCATGCGTAGATGTGTTGGCCTTAGGCGGCTTGCTGCTGCGGTGAGTTGTTAGTAGTAGTAGTAGTATAGGAGGACGAGAGGGTTGCTACCCTCTTAATAGATTTAAAGATTTATAAATAGCTTAGAGATTTTTTCCGTATTCAATGCCTTTTTTTTCAGCAGCAATATTTAATAATTTATGTATCCTTTTACTATCTAGTGCTATATGCACTATCTAGTGTTACTTTTAATGTTCTGGGTATTACAGCCTGTTCACGTGTTTTAATGATCAAATGGTAAAAAAAATACATTAAAATTCATCCCGACAAACAAAAAAGCTTTAGATTTACCTTATTGCACCAATGGTAGCATTGGACCCAACACGGTTCCAGTTGGGGCTGAAAATTTCGGTTCCAATACAACTCAGCCACATTTAAATCAACCTCATTGAACTTTACCATCGTGTATTTCAACCCCCGTTTAACTCAGTTCCTATTCAAATCAATCCCCTGCAACTCGACTCAACAACCCAACTGCATTGATCTTAACCCTCAATCAACTCAACCCCTCAGCCACTCTGCAGCTTAACCCCACACAACCCAACCCCCATTTAATTCTGGCCCTGTCTAATTTAACCCTATTTAACACGAACTGCATTCAATTAAACCCCATGCAACTCAGCACCCGTTTTAGTTAGCCCCCAAGCAACTCACCCTCTTTCAACTCAAACTCCAGAAATAAACCCCATTCATCTGAACCTTTATTCAACTCACACTCATTTAGCTTATCTACCACGCAGCTAAACCTCATGTATCTCACCCCATTTAAACTCAGGTCCCTGGGAATTATACCCCATGATTCCATTCAACCCTTCCTGATGCACAACTCCTATTTAAACCATACCCCCTTAACTCAACAATATAACTGAAAAAATTAACAGAACTGGTTTGTCAGAAGTTTGACCCAAAAGAAATGGCGTTTATTCATTGATTCATTTTAGTTTCCTGGCCTGGTTTTGTCCAAGGCACTTAAGGAAGAATATTTCAACTAATGAGTTTATCTGATCATGCATAATATAATGATAGTCAATGAAAGTAAAATTACTTTTCGTCATTACTTATCTTATCTTTTTTTTTCAAAAAAGGTGTTTTTCACAAAAACGTAAATAGCCATAACACAACCTAAAACGAAAAGAAATGAAGTCATATATTAATTCTAACTTCAAACAAGCAGAAATTATCATGAACGAATAAATGAAACCCAAACCAAACAATAATTAAAATTAGTAATCACATCAAACAAGAAGGTAAAAAATACTGGGAGGTTAATAGATGAACCATAAACGAACAAAAATAGAATAAATAATCAATTCAAACTTAAAGCGTGCAGAAAATTACAAAAAATAAGAGCAAGGCTATCGTCCCATTCAAACTCTCTAAAGGCTAGAGCATCAGTTGTGCTTCACAGAAAACAAAATAAATTTTAAAATATAATATTTTTATATATTTTATACATTTAAAAATATATTATATTTCTTAAGCATTTTTTTTTTTACCATTATAGCATTGAAAAATGAAAACTACAGGAACTTCTCGGAATTAATATCCCTAATTTAAGGATACAACCAAGGGCGTATCCAAAATTTTTGTTCGTGGGGGGGGGGGGGGTACAATAGAAACTTCAAAAAACGCATAACAAATTTCCTTATATGATTTTTTAATTTTTTATGGTTCAGACAAAAATTTGGAGAGGGGGAGAGGTAAAACCCCAACCCTCCTGAATACGGCATTGGATAAAGCGCTAGGCTAAGCAGAAAACTCTGCTGATTTTGTTGGTTTTCATTATTCACCTATACTTATCTCTCATCAATAGTCGTTTAATAACACCAAATAATGCAAAAAAAAAAAAAACAAAAAAAAAAAAAAGAAACAAACAACAACAACAAACAAACAACACATAGCGTTTAGTTTATAGCCTAGTATATTTGGGACGCAACTACGTGGTAGCAATTATTATATTTGGTAACAGTTAATTTGTAAATTTTTATCTTTCAGCTTGTAAATTAATCGCAACTTCGACAAATCTATTGTCAAATGTCTTACGGAATTAGCGCTCAAATCAGCTCCTTATTAGAACTGGTGAAAAATTACTCGAAGGATGGCCATATATTTCTGCAAACAAGTGCTCGAGTGATCTATTTGCTCAAAGTTAGTTGCGGGGAGTTGAGGCGAATGACTTTTATTTGAGCAAGGGTCGAGCTAAACAGGGATTTGAATTACCTCGGGTTGAGATGAACAGGGTTGAGTTGAACGGAGTCGATTTGAGTGGGGGTTGAGCTAAACAAGGACTAAATTTGATGAGACTGAACAGAATGCGTGTTGAGTTGAATGTGGTGAAAGTTAATGGCGGTTGAGTTGGACGGGAGTTGAGTTAAATGAGGGCTAAATAATACAAGGGTTGAGTTGAATTGCATGTGGGTTGTGTCGAATTGGGTTGAGTTAAATGGGGTTGAGTTGAATAGGGATTGAGCAAAAGGAGTTGACTTGAACGAGGTTGAGTTAACCGCAAACCGAAAATTTTAATATTATCACAAAGATCAGATTTCTGCGTTAATTTTTTTTTTTGTGTTTGGGGGGGGGGGGGTGGGGGTGGGGGTATCATAATTTCTATGGTAGTTTTAATATTTTTCGGTGCGAATTTGTATCGAGGAATAAGTTTTAAACAACTTGAAAACAAAGATAAAACGTGAAATTTACAAACAAATGCCAAAATTGAATCAAATATCGATCCTAAATCCTTGAGTTTTCTGTAGAAGCAACAGGAACGCGAGAAGACAAAATAAATTGAACAAGAGATGACAAGAAGAAGAAACTATATATAGTTTCAAAAGAGTTTAAGTGGAAGATACTGTAAAGTTCCAATAAGCTTTTTACAGACACTAAATAAATGGATGGAAAAGAAAACCGGTGAAAATCTTAAAAAAGTCTCTAAATGTCGAAAAAAAATAATTCGTTCGTTTTATGATATGCATAGATGTGCGATTACGATTATGGATAAATGGACATCTTTACGAACAAATTAACATGAAAGAAAACCGAAGAAATCTTTTAAAAAGTTTTATATATCGAAAAAAACAACTTTTTATGATATGCGTAAATATACGATTACGATTACGACATCATAAATTTACAATGTGCTCACGATTTAACATTACAGTTTTTTTTAATTGTCGGTTTTTTAGTTGAAACCCAAATCAAAAGTAACAAAAACAATAAAACTTTGGCAATTAAACCTGGGCTCGTTAGCAATAAGAAATACAAGCACCACTGACATTTACACTAAATGTATGCAGAACAAAGGTAAGGTGAAACTGAAAACCTACAAAAACATACCCATTATCCCTTTTGACGTAAGTGATTTTTTCAGCCTAATTTAAAAAGGAAAAGATATTTGGCAACATTCTTAATGTTGCCAACCATTGGCAACATTAAGAATCTGGTTAAAGCAGGACGGTGTTGGAGCTAATTTTTCTTAGGTATGAACTCTAGTTTTCTCTTTGTCAATTTACATACACTATTTGGCCCTAAAACAGAATAAAATGGCAATCAATTAGTTTTCAATAAACAGGTCAAAATCGATGGCGAAATCTTTTGCAGTAGCAAAAAAAGAAAATAAAGACCCAAATTACTGTCTGGGCTTTGTTTTAACACACAGACAGTGCCGGTATAATGTGTTTTTATTCCCGTTTCCTGCCCTTGTCAAGATTCCCGTTCACTTCTCGATTCAGACACCCCTCCCGAGTCATTTTAATTCCCAATCATTCACCTATTTCAAACCGTCAACCGAGTCAACCGAGTCAAACCGAGTCAACCGAGTCAACCCCAGTCACCGAGTCAACCAAGTTACCGAGTCAACCCAGTCACCGAGTCAACCAAGTCACCGAGTCAACCAAGTCACCGAGTCAACCAAGTCACCGAGTCAACCAAGTCACCGAGTCAACCAAGTCACCGAGTCAACCAAGTCACCGAGTCAACCATATAAGGGGTAGGATAGTGACAACTCCCACTGTTGTACACCACTTTTGCATACTCAAGGAGAAACAGCATCGTCAGACCGTTTGGCCAAATTTTTGGCCCTTGGGCTATAATATTTAGCCCTGAAAAAGAAAAAAAAAACAACAAAAAATAGCAAGCAATGATTTTTAAAAAACAGATCAAAATCGAGTCATCAAAATCGAGCGCTCAAAACATCAATACTTGATTACTATTAAATTCGGAATTTTAATAATTAGGGTTTCCAACTAAATGGATTGAATTTTGAGCCTTATAATAAACTATAAAACAATAACCTTTAAACAGTAATCTTATTTCTTCATTGTTACCGATTGGATTTATTCTATTTTATCTTTTTATTGTTTTTATATTGTTTAAACTGCAAAAACATATTAGAATCTTTTACACTCCAAAGCTTTTCAAATAATAAATATCTCGTGTTGGGAGGTGTCGTGATGGCCTTATTATGCATTCCATTTGGTCTTTTCTCCCGAAAAGGAAAACTCTCAGAGGTAAATTGAGCTTGTTGTCAAAACTGCAGTAAAATAAACAGTATTTTCCCTAATCTTAAGAACCACTGATTCCATAAATCTTTGTTTTCGAGTTTTATAATCAGTATGATCTTAACAATTAATTGGATTTCAATAAAATTTGAGTCTCAGAGGATTCTAGGACATCTTATGGTAACAAGTCAATTTAAATGCGTTTTCGACCTGCTTCATCTGTGTTTTTGAAAATATAAATTAGTTTGGTATAGTAGGAAGAGAGCGAGAGAGAGAGAGAGAGAGAGAGAAAGAGGAGAGAGAGAGAGATGAGAGAGAGAGAGAGAGAGAGAGAGAGAGAGAGAGAGAGAGAGAGAGAGAGAGAGAGAGAGAGAGAGAGAGAGAGAGAGAGAGAGAGAGAGAGAGAGAGAGAGAGAGAGAGAGAGAGAGAGAGAGAGGAGAGAGAGAGAGAGAGAGAGGGAGAGAGGAAGGCAGAGAGGGAGATATATATAGTAAGGGAGATAGGAAGGAAAGAGCAAAATGAACTTAAAAAATAAAGTACTTCTCGTTTGAGCAACTGATCGTACAAGTCGACGAGAAAATGAATGCAGGAGCGAACATCCAACGACGACTCCTGCAACATAGATTGATATGTCCTGAACGTCACACTGTCTTTGAAAACTAAAAAAAAGAAAATACATTAAGGACAATCTTCTACATAAAGAGAGGAATCTTGGGACAATCTGACCTTCCGATCAGAAAAGATGGAAAGAAAAGGGAGAAAAAGGAAGACAGTACAAATCAAAAGGGTGAAGGACTAGAAAATTTGAAAACTACTTTCAAGTTTCAATATAGCAATGTAGGCTACCATTATTTAGGTAGAAACAACTATTTTACGTCCAAGATGGATTTTTTTTCCGAAACGGAGGGAAAGAACAACAGAACTAGAAGAGAAATGATAAATTCTAAACAAAGTATTTTTTTTAGAACAATGCTACAAAAAACATTGTCGTTTTCCACTCACTTTTTTTTTTTTTTTATCTACTCTGTTTAACTTTTATTTCCAGCCGATAGACAAAAAATTTTAGAGATTCAAAAAGGAGCATTTTTCCAAGGGCGCTAAAATACTGCCATCTATTGTTACAAACCGTTCAGTTTGTGATCCTGTTGAGTTTGTAATTTCATTTTCTACGTTTTGAAATGAAGGCAGAGGAAGGGGATTACGTGTACCTTCTAAACTGTAATGGCTATCATTACTAAAGGAACCCAAGGTTTCCCTTTGGTGCTTTCTTAGTAGTGACATTAAAAAGTTCTCATGATGATTTATGATTTAAACACTACCTACCGTCAATAATTTCAAAGGATCATCTTTGCCAGGTGAAGAAGGCTGAGTTTCAGATATGAGATGTCACCACATCCATATCTATGTACGGAGGTAATCTAATAGCTCATTTCATGCAATGCATAAGTTGCTTGTCCTACTCATAGTCTTTGCTGCCAAGAAAAGGCTATCTTGGTTCTTTACTCATAAAAATTCGTAAAGATAGCATTTGAAGCGAAAATCAGTTTAAGCAATACCTTGTGACAGCACAGTGGATGAGTCCGTGGCTCTTGATGAAAGGTTCGCTGGTTTAATCCCGCCTGTCGCAAGGAAATGATTTTAAAGAATTCTTGGTATTAATTTTTCTTCCCGATGTTTTACGCTAAAAGCCTTCGATATCAAATAATCATGGCTGCTAACCTTTCTCTTTCTTTTGAAGAGAAACAATAGCTATAATTATAATACTATAATAAAGTATAATTTAAAATATAATGCTCGACAGTCCTTGAAACACAGGAAATAGAATAGATAAAAACAAAACACATAAATAAGATAAAATTAATAAACAAAATAAAATAAACGAAAATAATTACACATACATTAGGTGTTAACTTTTGGAACGATTCGATATCAAACTTGGTATCCTCAAAGTACCTCAAAGACTTATTGCCTCTAAGTAAATCATTCTTCACAATATAAGAAGGTTTAAACAATAAATAATTTTAAGTTTTCAATTTAAGAAACAAATTGACATTACACCCGAATACTACCTTTGAAACAAACAATAATAATCAGTACATCGCCAGAATAAAATTTACCCTTGAAGTTTTTCTCTATACTAAAAGGATAAATATTAATAGTTTTAACACTTGTTTTTCGTAACAAATTGAATACTATCCAAACTAAAAGTAAGTCATGCTAATTGTGAGCCTCCTTAATTGTTCAGTTTAATGTTAATCTGCTGATACTTGGTGAGACACATGCAAAGACAGTTCAATGTAAAGACATGAGATACTTGGAATATACCTATTTACAATACAGAGATACTTGGCGCAGCACTTGAGGATTTAGGTCTCTCCTCTTTCAGATCTTAAAGTTAGGACTGTAAACTAGGGCCCGGTCGATATAGATTTTTGGAGTCCGATACCGATACCCATATATCGGCATCGCACCGACACGATACCGATGTAATTGTACGACAAATTCCCCTCCGAAAAAAAATCTTAACTAAAGTTTCTCTCTCCACATTCATACTCATATGTTTGTTCCGGATCTATTACACACCAAAGAACAGCCTCAATAATTTACTTTGGATTCCAAAAATTAGGCCATTTACAAGAATTATTTGATTTTCTTTACCTTTTCTGATCAGAAGCTTCTGAGCAAACAAGAGAAATGGCCGATATTTGTGGAAGTAACAACTAGAAAAAAATTAATCAAAGATGCCGGTTAGTTACATAAACACATACGTGAAAATCAGATTGAGAGAAGTGTAGGATATTTATTGAAATTGATTGTTCAAATCCCAAATTTCAATAGCAGGAATTCGTCAAGTATGCCGCCAAATACAGCACATAAGCTAAATTTCCGGGGTATATAGGTAAATTTTGCAAGGTGTTGGCAAAGGGCGGCAACATCTTGGAACCTCCCCCCCTACCCATCTTACAACACCCTATCTCCACATGGTTTTAACCCATTGAATCTGGGATCTTTCACCAACGCAAGTGAATATGTATTAAACAGGAACCGTATGGTTTGTTGTATTCTTTTTAGTTGTTCTGGTAGAAGATGTACGTTCTTCAAGTCACCGTACATTTAGAACGTTGCTGCACCAGGTGTGTATTGATAACAAGTATATTTTGACTCATCGCTGCTGCTCTCTCCGCCATGGTAAGACTTGGCTTGTGGCTCCACCTCCCAATGACTGAACAAGCAAAATTACCTGAGGAAATCTGGTGCCATCTTCTGGACAAGTTACGCATATATATATATATATATATATATATATATATATATATATATATATATATATATATATATATATATATATATATATATATATAATATATATATATATATATATATATATATATATATATATATATATATATATATATATATATATATATATATATATATATATATATATATATATATATATATATATATATATATATATATATATATATATATATATATATATATATATATATATATATATATATATATATATATATATGTAAACAATATACGAATTACAATTAACTGTATGAAGTCATCAAGTTGTCAGTGTATGAGAAGTCGTGTATGAGAAGTTATTAGTTGCAGAGGTTCTAACCCTTTGGAAAACAATTAGGAACCACATTGTTAATTATATTAGGTTTATGCTTTGTCTTACTCAGCAATTGTTTGAAACGGAATTTATTTAAAACATAGAAGGAAATGATGGGTTTCTGAAGCGCCACACAAAATCTTTTGCTGGATCTGAACAATTCAAAGGGAAAAAGCTTTCAATGAATTTTGTACGCAAGACTGTCGTAACTACAATAATGACAGTAATAACTTGCTTTTAACCAACTAAAAACAACACGAAAAAGTGGAGTAAAGAAATACAAAAGGAAGAAAACAAAATAAAACAAAAACAATTAACTAGAACAAAAACATGGGATAGGACCATGAAATGGCTGAAATTTTGAAATAAAAGATCCGGCCAAATTCTGATATGGCAGTGCTACTTTTGCCGTTATATCTTGAGCCAAGGACTCCCCTCCACCAAAATGTTCGTCCGACTAGTAAAACGTAATAAAAAATGCATTAAGACATGTTTTTTTATGCGCTTTTTAAAGATTTCCTTTGTACCCCCCCCCCCCCCCCCCGAAAAAAGTATACCCCCTCAAAAAGAAAAATCCTTGATACATCCTTGTCTAGACCATTAAAAGTTTGCTGATTTTTTCTTTTCTTATATCAAGGTGGCAGATAAAATACAAATCCCAAATGCCAAAAATATGCTGAGCGGAGTTGCTCGGATATCTTTTTTGAGAAATATTTGAAACAAACCATACACAAAAAAAAAAAAAAAACACAGAGTGGTCATAGCAGGTCGAATGCAGTTTACTGCTCCATAGTTTGCAATTCAACAATCCAGTTTCAGAAACCGGTTTAAAACGTCTTTGTTCCGCTTATAATATTGAAACTTGTTTCACGAATCTGATTTCCTAGTGGAAAAGGCATATGAATACCCAACTTGTAAAGTAGGCTTGCACGTGTTTCAATTCTTAAGATCTGATCCTCTAAGCAGACAAAGTTCAACCCAAGCATTAAAAAAAGGTGCAATCGATCTAATAGAATCTCACCTGAAGAGCATTCAATCAAATTGGTGGGATCATTGACTTGAATTGAAGATATTAGAAACTTGGCGGACACTTGGCCAGAAAATTTTTTAACCTATCTGTTGTCAGCACTTCAAAGCCAGATTCTTCATCAACTTGATTACTGATTGATTCAAGCATATGCTGCATTTTGGTGCCATCACTTAAAAGGAAGATAAATGAAATAACAAACAATCAAGTCATTCTCTAGTATCTTGATTGATAGTTTCCTGTTTGAAGTAAATATTCTTCATTCTTTATAATATAATCGAGTGTTATATAGAAAATATTTTTTTTATATAATTTATGTATATGTTACCGTGAATGTCCGAAATCTGGTTAATGTTGACATTCACCGGTGAATGTCAGAAATTCCTTTTTCTCTGCTTGGATTCAACTAGCTTTGCGGGTCAGCTTTTTCAGTCTTATGCAAGCTATGATGGTAAAAGTTGAAATTAGGCTAGGTTAGATTATTTTAGGTTTGGCTGGATTGGGTTAAATTTGGTTATCAATATCAGAAATGGGTTAAAAACCTAAGCTAACCTAACCCAACCTAACCAAACTTACTCTGACCTAACCTGTCATCATAAAACTTCGCATTAGATTGAAAAAGTTGACTGGAAACGCTGACTATATCCAAGGAGGAAAAAAAAAGATATTTCGGACATTCACCGGTGAATGTCGACATTCACGAGTTTCGTTCACGGCAAGATATATATGCTATTGAAAAAACGCAAAAAATAGTGAATTATGTAGAATATTCAAGGATTTATAACAAATAATAAAATCTCCCTTCTAATGTGGGTCGGGGTAGGAGATGGTATGTGTCACCCTTGTATTCGAATTATTTTTAATATACGTCGCTTACGCAGCAATATATGTAAATTACGCAGCTATTTATGTCATTAACGAAACAGCATTTCACTGGGTTAACGTTTAACCTACAAATGAATTTAGGCACTAAATCTAACTGTTCTAGTTAAATTTACTGGAATATTATAGTGTTACAAGACAAAAAAGAAGAAAAAAAAACCTATGAACAATCACTGACTAGCATTAAAAAAAAATAGGGGGTGGGGGTCAAACGCCTGTCTTCACTCGTTAAAATACCACGGATTTTTAATGAATATTTTTGGGTATTTAGTTAGTCTGTTCTGAAAACCCAAAGAATGAATACAAAATTGAAGGATCTGATTTATTGCGAAGCTTTTATCGGGGCTGTGGTCTCAGTAAATTGAAGATACTGGCTTTTAGAGTTATATCAGTATCGACTCCAACTTTTTTTCATAAAGTCTTAGAACTCTTAGAACTTGTTTTTTTTTTTTTTTTTTTTGGGGGGGGGGGTTGGGTACGATTTCAATTTTGACTCCGACTCCAATATTTGGTACCAAGCTCTGATTCCATATTTAAAATAACAGTTAGTAACAGTGGAATGTATCCCCTAAGTAAACCAGGATAATGGTAACCCCATTTACAAATTTGGGTTGATATTTCTTCACAGCAAATAAAAGCTCCAGTCATTTCGACAGGAGAATGCCGAAACAACAGCCAAAAAAGTATGGGATATCAAAGTTTAAAGTTACTAGAGGGAGTATTTGTTGATTTTCACTAACTCTATAGCTTAAATTAACTCCTAACTTTCCTATAGTCCCGAATCCGAGCTACAATCCAAGACCCTCGATTTTGAGCCCCAGCGACTCCAGATCTTGTAGCAGTAAATTTGTACTGACTATGACTCAACTTTTACACTAGGATTCACAATAGTATAGCCCAGTGTTTTAGTTTGCAGTTATTACGTTAATGCATATTATTAATGTCCATATCTGAGGTAAATATAGCCAGTGTCATGACTGAATGTCATAAGTAACATTTAAAATTTGTCACGGTAAGCAACCTGATCGGCACCGTTGCTATACTCGGCTATTTTACTTGTGACATAGTTATGCTAATTCTTTTCAAGACGAAAATCTAATGCAACCATGACAGAGGTATAGCTCAAAAATTTCCAAATATAGATGGCAATCAAAAAAATTTATTCCACAAAAGGAAAATCTGAATCCGATTGAACGGTTAATGGAGCCAAAAACCACTGGTAATAAGAAACCTGCAATTATTCCTGCAATTATGCATTAGAAACCTGCAATTATGCAGAAACCTGCAATTATGCATTAGCTTCACATTTATCTATTATAGTAGCAATGATCTGTCCTGTTGATGGATCCTGATGACAATGGCGTTTAAACTGTTTTCGAAAAGATTCAATTTAATCCTGAAAGATAAATAGTGAGATAAGGTATGACGACTCCAAGAGTGGATATATTTTTGAGCGCCATGTACAGACAAGTGCTCAGAGGGAGGGGGCTCCAGTATCACATTCATAATTAATATCGCGCAATTTCTATGTATGTCTATTTAACTAATAGAATATGCATAGACAGAAAACTTTCTCTGATGAATATAAGTGTTTTCCAACTAAAGAATACAATAATTATTTCTAGTGGAATGGATAACTATCATTTTGAAATTTCTTGCAGTGATTCCAAAGAAAGGATTACAACACGGGCTTTTAAAGTGCAGTACTTCTTCCATTCCTAGGAAGCCTGAGAGAAAAACTAATTCTTTTGGACTTGCTGGGACGCGTCGTATTATTTAAACAATACTAGCATGCTGAAAAAGTATTTCTATGGATTCCGTATTGTTTTCAAGCATCTTTAGAGGGTGTTCAGCGTCCTCTCGGAGGAAGACTTCAGAGTAAAATTGACCCCAGACATGCCCTTCCGCCTATTTTTCTGAAGTTTGCACCAGTCAGAATGTGAGAATAGAACTATCTGGGAATTTTGCCACCACCTTTGTTATAATCAAAGAAACTGTTGATCTTTTTTTCATTTCTCTTGTTTTTATAAGAAAAAAAAACTATAAGAAAAAATATGTAATGGGATCAGAATACAAAAAGTACGAACTCTCATAGCTTAATCGTTATCCTGAAAGAAATGACACAAATAGCTAAATAGTACACTTATTCTCAAGCAACAGTAATGTTTGTAACGTTTTTTTCATTTGACAAAACATAATCAATATTCCATCATTGCATATAAATTATGTTCTAGCTCTGAGATTTTATAGCTAAAAAGGAATATACCATAACAAATACGTTATGCACCATGCATAGATAGTGAGAAATATAGAAGAGGATCTTTCTATGGCCCACATAAAAAGGGGGATTATATAAGACAAAAAAAAAAGAAAAAAAGATAAAAAAAGAACGGTAAAGCATACCCAAATCTAAATATTTAGGCCAAAGACCATACTTGCTTTTTCAAAGTTTTAGAAAGTAGAGTCCTCAGATTTTACCGCACCCTAAGATTGTGTTTTTATAAACCTATACATGCATCCTGGACTAAACGCAGGGAACGGAGAGGGATAGGACAACAAGAGTGCAAAGTTTCCCAATAGGTCTCCAGTATAAAAAACGAATCCTAAATAGTAAAGAAAAACTTACTATTTTATTAATTTTAATAGCCTACTTTTCTTTTAGATTAAAATTCTTAGAAAGAGAATGTTTACAACCTTAAAATTACATTGTTGTAGTTTTCGCTCTTCTTTTATTTCTGTTACTATTTCAGCCTCCCTCCCATGAAGGATATCTCAGTTTTTTAAGGTATGCCTTGAATGTATCTGCAGTAAAACTACATTTCTATAGTCAATTGACATCGTTGAAATCACATCAGGAAAAAAAAGTTTATAATTTAATAGTTAAGTAATTAGCACTTTAACATGAGCTGAATTAAAAAAAAAATCTTGTACTCAAGAAAGCATTAGTGTGTTTTATTTTTCAGCATTACAGGAAAGCATTACGCATTTCTATAGTCAGTTGATTCCATTGAAATCTACCTTAAGAAAAAGTGCTATAATATAGTGTCTACATTTTTCAAATACAAAAATTTGAAAAAATTATAAAACAAAGAGCATAATCCAGAATCCACATTATTTCGCTAGTACCTTTGTGCATGCCAGATAACTCTGGTAAGGATGAGCGCGGGGAGAGGGAAGATGAATTCTCGATGTCGGAAATCCTCCCAACAAAAAATCCTGAATTCCGTTTAATTTCTGGGAACCTTTTATTCAAATTAACAAATAAAGTTTTTTATAATAATGCCCCCCCCCCTGGTCCAGCCTCAAAAATCTATATTTAGATCCACGTGAAAAAATTCCCTGCATATGAATTCTTAAAGTTACTTTCAATAAAAGCTTATCCAACAAGTTCTCATTAAGCTAGCATTTTGCAGAAGTCGCAATTTTAGAATACAAAATTTAATTTTAGTTTACAATTCAACAGATGGATTTAAAGTAAGTAGCACTTTAATATAAGCCGAATGAAAGAAAAACCTTGTACTCAAGAAAGCATTATGGAATCCTGGAGTTTCAAACAGGTACTGTGAAGCAACTGGGTTTCCAGGAACTGGCCAGAGTAAGCTCTGCTGAAGAAGGGAAGTCACACCTTCAATGACTTCACAGCTAACACCAAGGATTATTTTTGCTTCATCGTTTCTTAATTCTTGGACGTTTATATTGGCATTAAGAACACTTAAGTACATCATCCAATATTCTTCAAAGTCGAAACGACTTCTCCAGCCAAATGTTGCTATTCTAGGAAATATATGTTTTCAATTACTTAATTGAAAGAAAAAGGAACAAGACGATAACCTAGCCATAGATAAAATAAATTCTAATGAGCTATAAAATAAGCGTCAAAAAGAAAACTTTTAGATTAGATATCATTGAATGACTCGAAGGCAAAGGTCTATGTAGAATAAGCTCTATAAAAATAAATACCCCGTTAGGTTAGATGTTACTTAGCGCAGAATTGTTAAGACTATAGCCTAGGTCTACATGAAAGGAATTCTACTAAGCCGTAAATTGGGCTGAATCAACAGCCTAATTATCTCTTATCAATACACTTTTCTATTTTCAAATCTATACGCATTTGTATGTACATTTTATTAAGGTTTGTCATATACCAGTAAAATATTCTTTCGTGAATTTTTTTTTCTTTTTTTTTCTAATTTGCTGCAACCCCTTATCTATGGAACCGCGACCACACGTTCAGAAACAGTGGTTTATACCAAACAATTATCTTGACAACGTTTATAACAAATAGTTTATCTGGAAAATACTAAATACAAAAATCGCATACTTGAAAAGTTTTTTTTAGCAGACGTTTATGGAAGAGAGGGAGGAGGGCAATTAATATACGATATAGGAAGGATTCTGGCAAACACTACAGGAGGGTTAGTAGGGTCTCTAAAACACTGAAATACATAAACACCGTAACACCTACATAAGATGTTGCCAAGTCTGATTTTGGAGTTATCCGCGGTACCATCATGAAAGGGATTTCATTAATGTTTTCTTTTTACAAGGTTTTTAATTGTCCATTAGAGACCAAAGAGCATCTACTTACAAAATTATGGGAAAGTGCGTGATGGTTTGAGATATTTCATAGCCAGCATAATGCCTATGGAGTATGATTTCCGGAAACCCTCCATTGAATAATATTACTTCTCCTTGTTTTGTAATACCAAAGTCTACAGAAATCAATTGTAGTAATTCGTCAACACATCCTAAAGACGCTTTTCATATTGCAGGTACAGGGCCTGTTTTATTTATTGTCTAATTACAAATATCATAAAGTTGCCCGGAGAGTTTTATTGCACAAACGATTTATAAGCGCTTTTCCAGCTATTGGCTATTTAAGATTGTTGCTACTCAGGGAAAGTATAATAGACTTTTGATATTATAAATTCTTACTTTATATCCCCCTTGACACAGCAATAGTAAAATAATTCGTAAGTTTGGAATACTTAATGGAACAGCAACACTGGACGTGTTGCATGGCGAAATACAAAATTCAATTAATTACCGATTTTCGCCCCATCATCCTCTAGTCCGCCTATTTATTTAATCTTATTGTTGTATAATTATTGTGTGTTTTCTCTTTTTTCACTGTTTTCCTCCGCAAGTGTAAATTTTGGATATGATGTAGGTTCCTATGATTTTTTTTGGTATTGGAATTTTTTATATTTTATAACCTTTCTTTCATTTTTATTTATACTGATGATTTTTTTCACTTTCGTTATTGTTATACATTTCGTTTTTTTTTTTCAACTGTAATTTTAGCCTTTTGGTACGCCTGGGTTTATTTGGCGACTATCCTCAAGAATTTTTTGGAAAAAACATCATAACATAATAACTAACATGCATAATTATAGAAAGGCTTTTTGGATAAATAGAGCAAAATCAATTTTAGACTTCGACGATGCCGCTATTCTCCTATTTATTACACGCACAAATATTTTTGATTTCTACCTATAATGTTTAACACCAATCATATAGCAAACGAAGTCAAAAATCCTATATTATTATAATAGCTTACGTTCCATTTAATTATTTATTCTAATAGATAAAGAACTGTCAGACCATAGGTATTAAAAAGAATGTAGCGTATTCTATTTAGTGGGATCAAAAAATCCCCCCCCCCTTTTATTAATATTCTAAGCCCCCTTTACCCCCCTCACAGAAGCAGAAAAACTTTTCATGAAGGTTCCAAGTCGATCCCAGAGTCGTGAGAAAAGACAAAAAAAAGAAAAAACAAACAAATACTTAATATAAAATGAGTTACCTTTTACTGACATCTACTAATCCCATGCAATTTCACTAATGAGAAATATTCAAATCCCTTTTACTGAAACCAGCTAACCCGATGCAATCTCCATAACGAGAAAAATTCAAACCCCTTTTACTGAAATCTACTAACCGTATGCAATCTTCACAATGATAAATATTCAAATCCCTTTGACTGAAATCTACTAATCCCATGCAATCTCCATAGCGGGAAAAATTCAAACCCCTTTTACAGAAATATACTAACCCTGTGCAATCTCCATAAAGAGAAATATTCAAGCCCCTCCTACTGAAATCTACTAACCCCATGCCGTCTCAAAAAATATCCTCCTCACTTTTACTTAAATCTACTAATCCCATGCAACATCCATAAAAAGAAATATATTCAAACCCCTTTTACTGAAATCTACTAACCCCCTGCCATTTCCATAATGAAAATCCCTTTTACTTAAATCTTCTAACTGCATAAAACGAGTTATATTTGCTTGCCTTTTGTATAAAAATAAAAAAAAATAGTAGCTTTCCCAAAGAGTATGGGTAACTTATGAAAGTGGAAAATGGCACGAGTATCGACAAAAACTATCAACGCCATCGAGCGTTTGGCGACATTTGGTATTTTTTACAAGCTCTGTAAGCATTTTTAATTAAATTAATGAATCTTATTGTTACACTGAAAAAAAAATGCCAAGTATTGCCAAACGCTAGACGGTGATGATAATTTTTAGTCGACATAAGCGACAGTTCCCACCCTTATAAGTTACCCATACTCTTTGTGATTTCCTATGAGTATCCACCAAAAACCAACTGACTGATATGATCTCCGCTCTCCAGAAAAACATTTACCCGTTTTGCAGCACTTGTAGCTTCGCGTCATAATATTAAGATTAGCTATTGGGTGGCATCCCATCGACACTATCAATTAAATAACTATATTTAATCAGTTTACTTATTTGGTTTTAGAATAAATACCTTTTCACTTTTTTCCACTATTAAATATGCTATATAATCATGTTTGGTAATTATAATCCTACCTTTTATTAAAAGTTCGAATGATATCCTCGTCTTGCAATGACTGAACACTGGTTGGAGACAACCTACTGCTCTCTGATGAGTGCTCATCTTCTTCTGGCAATACTATCTTTGAATGGCAAGATAATCGAACGGCAAATATCAAAAGTCTTCTGAAAATGAAAATGGTACAACAGAAACCTTTTATGCAAGAAAATAGGTCATTCAAACATTGTGTTGGATTTTTTGCGAAGAAACGAATTGCATATTATAAAACTGACGACGTTGTCTGAATAAGCACCGACAATATTTAGGTCATTCAGGTGCCAGACCGATCAAGTTAAATTTGATAGCTTTTAGAAATTTTTAACCCAATTGTAGATAGTCGCTGTCATATTTTCGCTTTTTCCCTTTTCTATCATCATTTCCTTTGTTTTCGTGTGGTGAAACGGTACCTCACAACAGCTTTCAGTACTATCATATCATGTCTCGTATCTAAACGACCCGTTTTTAACCATCGATGCATAATAAAAATAACTATATAATATTAATTAAAGTAATAACTATCACATAACTTACACAAGAACTTGGCAGTTACAGTATCACTATCACTCAAGCTTCACGAGTGCTAAGCCTAATAGTACAACATTACAGATACTCATACTTGCTGGTTTATGAAGCGCTCACGAAGAACCAGATTTATCACTGACGCATATCGTGATAAATATTAGAAACACCCATATCCGCAGTGGGGAGGATAAGTCTGGGCTGTTTCTTTTTTTTTTTTTTGCTTTTGATTTTAATGGCGTTTTAAAAAAAATCCACCATTACAATATTATTTTCGCGAAAAGAAAAAACCTCCTCTGCAAACACAGCGAACCCCCAGGGTTTGCGAACCACCGGTTGAGAATTACTGATCTAAGGAAAGATATCCTTTGTTCCAAAGCTTTTTTAAGAATGTTTTTTTAAACGTGGTTTCCGAAACCTTCCAACTTTTAATTCCCTCAAAGAAATCTAAGTTCAGATGGCAGCGTGACCAATCCAAAGAACCTTAATAGGAGATTCAATGTTGGATGAATGGCTATTTACAGCAAGTACGTCCACTAATCTTCTTTTGACGAGCTATATCGACCACCACCATTTTCTAAAACAATACAGCAAACGCACTAAAACATGGCATTTCCAAACTACTTACAGGAGGAGAAAACACTGTAATGGTAAGTTGTGTGGGGTCAATTGTGGGATAACTTTACCAGAAATCGTAATTACACTTGAAACAGTTTCCCGAGGACGCAAATCCCTTGAAACTCGTCTGTTGATTATTTCATAAGCAGTTTTAATGGATACAGCCCTGGACAGGAATTCTAAATAAAAACAGTTGAATAGTAAAATACCACCCCTAGCCTTCTAGGGGACTTTGGTCTTTTAGGGGACTGGTGACCCAGAAGGGGCATTAAAAAAAGAAATAAAAAGTGAAACTGTTAGAAAAATTTAGCATAGCTCTTCTAAGCCCTGGTTGAAGTACGTTTTTTCTCAATTTAGGTAGATATTAAAGCTAAAACAATAGGACATTATATTTCATAACCATAAATGCGCTTTGATCTAAAAAAAATATTACATAACATTAATAATTAGAACGGAAGGATAAAAAGAGTAGTTAACGTTAAAATTTCGAAGTTTAAAATTTACGTTAAACGTTAACGTTTTACGCTAGCGAAGAGGTAACGTTTGGCCCTTCCCCTCCAAATCCTTAGCAATTCCAGCTTCAAAGCAGAGTTCCATACTTATTTTCGCATAGGACAAAATAAACAGAGGAAAAAAAGTATAACAAGAACACCGACATAAAACAAAAACATTTAAGGCAGAACAGTCAAAATATGATATAAACCCAAGAAATTTAACCCGAACCGAAGGAAATATATTACGTATATTTCCTTGTAATATAATATAAATATATTATAGGAATGACTTTTGACGAACTATCTCGACTACAATCGCCATTTCCCAAGAGAATAGAGCAAGCACACAAAATCGTGGCATTCCCCAACTACTTACATGAGGAAACCCTCCCCCCATGGTCAGTCGTAGGACAGCTTTGCCAGAAATCATACTTACACTTGGAACAGTGTCCCGAGGAACCAAATGCCTGGAAATTTATCTGTTGATTATATAAAGAACCCTTTTAATCGATACAGCCCTTGGCAAGAATTCTAAATAAAAAGTAGTTAACTAGTGACACATCTGCCCCTAGCCTTTTAGGGGGCTGGTAACTAAGAAGGATCCTTAAAAAAGGAAATAAAAAGTAAACCTGTTTGGAAAAGTTAGCATAGTCCTGCTTTGCCCTTGTTGAAGTACTATCGTCTTTTTTATAATTTAGCTAAATAGTATAGCTAAAGTAAAAAAATTGAATATTTCATTATGGTATACGCGCTTTGATGTAACAAGATATTACGTAATATTAATAATTACAACTGTCAGGATGATTATCATAAACTGTAAGAGAAAACGAAGAGGGTTAACGTCTGGCCCTTTTCTTCCAAAAAATTTAGGGATTCCTGCTTTTAAACCAAAGTTACCTCTGTATTTTTGCAGAAAAAAAAAAAAATAGAGTAAAAGAACTGTGGCAATAACATCGACATGAACTAAAAATTTAAAGGCGAAACAGTCAAAATATGTAGATATAAAACTAAAGCAAGCTGACCCAAGTCGAATGAAATATACAATCCAATAAAAAGAAAGAGACGAATGAAAGAAAAATTCTAACAAACAATGTCTTATAAGAATCGTGGATCCATCCATTTAGTTATTTTGTTTCATTCTTTGCTTATCTAATTAGTCACAGATACCGTTTTAGTCTCTTTTTTTTCTAAGGACTTTCAAGTTTTTCAGTTTCTCATAGTGTTCTTGCGTTGATTTTTCTTCAGTTTCTTGTTCCATTTCTCCTGCTCTGAAGACGACCTGATGGAAGCCCTTGAAAAAAACTAAAGCATTTTTTCTTCTTTTTTCCCCAGCTATAAATTTTACCTTTCTTGTTGCTTTTAAAGTTACTACTAGGCAGCAGAGTGTTAGCACTTATTTCTAGGCTAGCGGAGCAATAGTGCATCAGTGAAAAATATAAGAAATTTGAGATGATATGATCGCAATTAGACCCCGGCACCGCGCTGGCGGATCGACCGAACGCCACCGACAAGAGGCCCGGTCGAACACCACCGAAGTGTCGCAACGCCGCCGGCACGCCACGGGCACGCCGCCGCCAGCAAAGGCGGCGGCGTTAGTTTGACTTTAAATGAATTTTGCGGCAATTCTTTATTGCGTCAACCGCAAAGTCGGAGCTTTTTCTTCTCGTGTGGTTTAGTATTTCGATTTTCCTGATTAGAAATCAAGCAGGGATTGCACTATCCCCGAATTTTCGAGTATTTCCCCGAAAATCTATGCGTCACCCTAAAAAAAATTTGGTTTCCCCGAATCCCCGAAAATCACGCAATCACGGTGCCACCCCTAGTGATTTATCACTAGTGACTTTCCCTGCCAAATATTACTTTGCATACCATAATTCTTCACTACTCTCTGGTTCGTTAATTTTCGTCTGTTTTTACATTGCATAAAAACCAGACAGATGCAATATGCAATTGCATTGCAAATATTGCAACATACACAGTTCTTCATATGTTGACAAAAAAGTATCGTCTTTATGAAATGAGTTTAAATCATTTCAAATCCAGTTTCCCACTTGCAATTCCTTACGTCATTCGCAGTCAAGAATTTTATTTTCAAGTTGAATAGAATTATAGAACGCAACATTCACTACAGTTTGATTTTGAAATTGATAGCAGAAAGATGTTTCTACAGCTAAATTGTAAGTTTGCAGAATTTTTTTTTTCTTTTGCTGTTTTTAGATAAGATTTTCTTAATGTTTAATACTCAATTGTTGAACGCCTGATAGATTAAAGAAAATACAATCTTCTGTCTGAAAATATTTTACCCCCACCCCCTTCCTTCCCCCCCCCCCCCCCAAAAAAAAAACCTTCTATTGAGACAAAATTTAGCTATAGACTAAGCTATGTACAAGGTTGGGGAATTAAATATTGAAACAGAAGTTGCCCCAAAAATATGATTCATAAGAAAATTGTAAATTATTGCCTATAGGGGGGGGGGGGATAGGGGGCTATCATTTTTAAATGATAATACCTCATTTTTTATGTTGAAAGCAGGGATGCCAAAAAGATATTTATTTTTTTTTTCATTTAAAGCGGAGATGGAAAAAAATACAATCAAATTCCCTGGGAAACCATTGAAATATTTTGATAGACCCAGGGTCCCCCATTGGGACTTGTTCATTGTCTTGGGTATTTTGTGATTTCTCATGGGCTACTGGCCTAATTTGGCTTTTTGGTGTGCTCCCTTTTAATTAGATTCTTTGGATCTTATTGAATGCCCCGGCGAATCTATGACTCAGTTTTCCAATAGTTTGAGGTATATCTGAATAATTTCGCCTTTTTTTGTTGTTGTCTTCGTACCCCTTTACTCATACCCTCAATTTTTTTTTCAAGGAACACTAAGCTGTTTAATATTATTTCGCGTGTTTGTTTGAACCATATAGTGACCTAGTTAATTATGAAATAAAATTATTTTTTTAATGTAAAGCTGAGACGGTATTCTAGCAAGGTGGTATCCAGAGGGGGGGGGGGGGGGTAGGGAGGTATTACATTTAGATGATAATATCTCGAAATTTTTTTTAATGAAAGCAGGGATGCAAAAAAGTTATATATATATATATATATATATATATATATATATATATATATGCCAATAAGCTTATATATATATATATATATATATATATATATATATATATATATATATATATTAATTTTTTTTAATTTAAAGCAGAGACGGCATCCTATCAAGGTGGTATCCAGAGGGGGGGGTGAGGGTGGGAGCTATTATATTTAAATGATAATACCTCGAATTTTTTTTTAAAGCAGGGATGCCAATAAGTTAATTATTTTTTTTTTATTTAAAGCAGAGACGAAATCCTATCAAGATGATGGTATCCATAGGGGGGCATAGAGAGTTATTATATTTAAGTGATAGTACCTTGATATTTTTTTTATTGAAAGCAGGGATGCCAAAAAGTTTTTTTTTAATTTAAGGTAGAGACGGTATCCTATCAAGATGGTATCCAGAGGTGGGCATAGGGAGTTATTATATTTCAGTGATAGTACTTTGATTTTTTTTTTTTATTGAAAGCAGGGATGCCAAAAAGTTATTTTTTTTAATTTAAAGCAGAGACGGTATCCTATCAAGGTGGTGTCCAGAGGGGGGGGGGTAGGGAATATTATATTCAAATAATAATATCTAGAATTTTCTTATTGTTAGCAGCCCTCAGTCCACGCAAAGTGCATAAGTTGATTTTTATTCATGACAATTATAGCCACATCCCGCAGTTAGAATAGACTTCCAAGTTTGACTGAAGGAATTTTTTTCGACCAGTTGACCCTTAGATTTTTTGTCCCTCCACACTATTTTGAAAAATACATTTTTTTACACATACTAATATTTGGACTTTCATTAGTATACCAGCTTACCCGTAACGCGTTGCCACGGTCTTAAAAGAAAGGAAATTCAATGAGAATACCCTAAGGAAAATTTCTAAACGTTCACTGTCTTAGTTAAAAGTTTTAACGTCATAATGTTTTCATTTTAGTTTAATTATAATTGAGAAACATACTCGAATCATACTAGATTACGTTGAATTGCTATGGATGCTCTTCGAAAAGCTGTTCAATTTTTCTGATATCGTCCATAATATGAATTCATTTAAGTTCGACCAAGCTATTTGGTTGAGACTGACACATTGATTGGAAATTAACTTCCATTTTCCTTCCAGTACTGAGGTGGGTCATCCACATTTCGTCATTGGGAACTGATGCTTGATTGTTTTTTAAGGTGAAATTTTAAGTTATCCTATTTCAAAATGATTGTGGAAACAATTGGTAGGACAGGTTGATGTGTTTTTGTGTTTTACATATATTTCTGCTTGCAATTGTATGCACTTTTGTGTATTGTAAATATTGTTTTATGTTTTATGTATGGTATATTTCGACAGTTGGATAATGTTTTGAAATATGAATCAACAAATGTAAATTAAAGAAGGAAGAAGCCAAGCAAAAATACTCCGTACAACATCTTTGTCCAACCCCTATGATAATTTAAAAATTAACAAGATTTTCGTGAGTTATACTTGATGTATTTTTTTTTTAATTGTTATTAAAAACCCGTTTTTAATACAAGGAAGGCTTTTTAGGAATCTAAAAGAGCAAGAAAACGATCAATATGAAAGTCGCCCATTTCAACTGTTTTTAAAGGTGACAAAGCAGATATTGGCAAAGGACACTATGAAAAAATTAAGCTTCTAAGTTCAAACTTATATTCAAAGTTTTTACCCAGATAACTGACGAAATTTTGTGATACGGTATTTGAAGTTTTGTATGCAGTAATGCTCAATGAAAAAAAACTACTAATTTTGATAATTATTTGTGTAAGAATACATAGCTAATAGATACTTCAACTATTATGCAAGGGTTCTGAAACGCCACAGCCATTTCGTTTCTACCAGATTTCTACTTCTCTTGATGAACAACAAAGAAGACCAGTTTCCAGCCAGCGACTTGTGAAGTTTTGAACTCATGAATAGGCTCAAATCTGTTGTAAATTTAAGCTGTGATTTGAGAAAGACTGATAAAAACATTAATGTTTGCGGTCAACATTGATCGCGCCGGCGGCGCGCCGCCGACGTCTTACCGGTGGTACGCCGCCGTCATCTTACCGGCGGCGCGGCGCGCTATTTTTGGCCCCGCCACCACCGGTCTTCCCTCATCGACGCGGCACCGGGGTCTAATGGCAATACAACAAAAGGAAACGGGAAACGAACAATGCAAAAAAAGAGACACAAATAAAATACCAAAAATCAAATAAAAAATTAAAATAATAAATACTTGAAAAGCAAAACTGAAAAAATATATACACATAAACGCGTATCGAATCTGGAGGAAAGGAAATAAAATACCAGCAGATAAAACACGAGGCATCACAAACCAAAAATTAAACAATAAACAAAAAAAAAAGGGTAGAAGAGACTCTCACTTCAAAGAGATATCGTTTAACATGAAAAGAAAATGAAGTGACTGTCCCTTGGCTCTCTTTATTCATCATTTATTAGTCCAAAGTTCAATTTTTATTCTCTGTTGTGTTTCTCAAGTCGTTCTATTTCTCACAGTTTTCACTTTTAGATTAGCCTTTTTCTCTTTGTTTCTTCTAGCCCGAAGATAAATAGGACCTACGCTTGGCCTACGTCCTTGTTAAAGCATCTGCACTATTTCCTTTTTTCTCTTTATAATTATCCTTATTTATACTCTCTTGTCTTATTATTGTTATACCTACGTGATATAGTATTACTTGTAGCCTAGTGACCAGTAACGATATACCATTAATCTAAAGACGGAAAACGACATAGCATGGAGTCGATAAAAGTGGTGCAGTTCATCTCTGAACATATAGAAAAGCAGGATTACCACCACACACAAAATGTTCAACTGATCACACTGACATAGGCTACGTTCAACTGAAATAATTTTATGATACCAACCAGTTTGGTGCTTGTGCTCGTCTATCCCCAGTTTCTCAAGCTTCTAACATATTATTATTATTATTATTTATTTATAACCTTTTTTTAACATTATAAGACAAGGAACATGGACAATTTTTGTCTGTGATTACCACCCGGGCACATATTTGTAAACCGCAGATGAAATTAAACTTTAATGAAAGATAGACAAGTTTTGATGTTGTAAAAAGGACTATTTTCCGTTTGGAACAAAATCTGCATGGCAATCTAAACATCATTATTTTTTATATCATTTTTAGGTATCATTACAAAACCGATTTTAGCTATTTATTCCTGCTGAAACAGACAAAATACGATGAACGAATACACAGTGAATAATTCGAAAACGAATGAATGAATGAATACAACGTAGATGAACGAAGAAAATATAACAAAAGAGGTCAAGAGACGTACCGACAGACTTTAGACAACTGAGGTGACAATTTTTTTAAAGATGGGTCTTCATCAGTAAGTTTCACCATTTCCTTAACAAGGTTGTAATCTTCAATTGACTCTTCAAAGTGATAATAGGAAGAAAGTTCATGCTTCAAGCATGACAGAATAACTGGAATGTGATTTAAAAGTTCTTCCTCTAATCCATACTGTGTAGAAGCAACAAACAGCTGATCAACCGCTGTTAAATGTCTTAATGTAATAGCTAATGGTTTGTTCGCGGTAATCTAAAATACAAAAAAAGATTAAGCATAGAAACACCCTATACAGAAGAAAGAATTTCCTTCAGCCGTTAGGTTATTCCAGTTTTATTAACTGGAAAAACAGATGAGCATAAATAAAAATCCATATAGCTGGGTGTCACCACAAGAGATGCTCTTTTAATTTTCAATAGGGTGAATATAGGTCAATAGCCGAGAATTTCCCAGCGAGGTAAAGACTGCAAAGAAACCTAATTTTGCCCGATTTTTGGGAAATCTTTCACGGTTTTAGAACGTGCTGCATCAATTTTTTTTAGTCCTTCTCCAAAAGACATTTTCTTGGACCACGAACTATTGAGAAGCATCAAGCACCACTGGATAAAATTGTAGGGTCCGATTACTGGAAATTCGAGGGAATTCACTTCTGTGTTACGTCCAAAAAGACCCCATCTCTACTAAAAATTATAATTATATATCCTAGGTTATCATCTCTACTAGTTTTTTATACATCCTCTTTAAATTCGAAGCGAAGTCAAATCATAGCTTAAAGAGCAGAAGGCTTTTATATACATAGGTCATTGATAAAGAGGATAGGACATGGGGTTGACAGTAACTAAAACTTTTGGCATTAGAACTTTTTTCTCATAATGCTTAGAAAATAAAAAAGGCTTATTTAAAAGATAAGATAAGATATTTATTTCAAAAAATGAAAATCACAAGCCCCGAAGGGCCGAATTCGCATTTCGGGGTCATATAATAAAAAAGACATAGAAATAGCACAACAACTAAAAAACTGGCTAAACAATGCCAAAAAACAACAAAACAACAATGCCCTGCACGAAATATGGCTAGTTCAACATAGGCTAGATATTTTCCACAAAACAAAAATAAAATGTGCTCAAGATATTGGAACATTTTCTTGTTTAGAAAATAAATAAGCAACGTGTAACAGAGGAACTGACGACTTGCGAAACGGTTCTGAATCTACACAAGCATTAAGCAAATGTTATTCTTTAAATGAATGTTTATACTTTGTTACAACAAACTTAAATGTTTAAACTCATTTGACTTAAAGATAGTCAAAAACGAATTTTTATGTACAATTCCCAAAAAACAATGTTTCTAAGCCTCCCTTCCTTAGTTCAAGTTTTGAGGGTCTAGTTAGTTTTTAGACGACATAGAATTATCTAGAAATATAAGTTCCGATAGAGGTAAGCTTTTATTTTAATATGAAATAGGCATTTTTTTACTTTTCTGTCCTGCTAAACTGTTTCGGAAAGCTAAACTGAATGATCCCACAAACCAAGCAATAAGCAAGTATTGGGAGACTGAGGGCCTATGTCCCAAATATTAAAAATTTGCGAAATTAATTCTCATATAATTCACCAATTTTAACGCTAAGACTCTAACCGAAAAAATGAATATTGGCATGTAGTTGAGCTATACATTGAACTGTTTTACCAGGGGGAATTGAATTCTGATAGAACATTATCCCTGGACGAAAAGAAAGGAAATAATCACATTTGATAATTGCTCTGATAACGAGAAAATTGCACAAATAAAAAGAAAAAAAAAAAACAACCAAAAAACAAAACCCATCAGCAAAAGCAAAAGAATATAAAAATGAAATCAATAATAATAGATAGAACACAAAATAATTTTAAAAACAACAGTATCTATAGCATACCTATTCTAAGAAAACAATCATGTAAAAATATCAATATAAAATCCTCAAAATACGATGGTTGAAAAGGCAACCATTTAAAACAGAAATTGAAGACATTATATGAAAATTACTAGTAGTAAGAGCTCATGTAAAACAATTGCTGGGTTTTTTTTAGTAAACTTGAACGCATGAATCATCTATATGTCAGTCGAAAGACACACGTATCTTTCTTTCAAAGAGCCAATAATGTCTTGAACGTTCGGTGGCAATATATACGACATTAAACTTGAGTCCACTTCAATTTAATTATATCTGAATTTAATTCAATTTGTTTTAAAAAACTTTGTATTTGACTTAAGATCAATTAAATTGCCCCTAAAATGTCAAGTCATACTTATGATAATAAATTCATAATTTAAATTTTTTTCATATTCCACATGCCTCACTTAAATTGTTTAAAAGAAATTTACTGCTACTAAATTAGACACCGAGGCACTGTCATTTTAATTAAAAAGGAAAAAAAAATCTAAATTTGATGAGCTTAAAAAAACTAGTAGAACAAAATTAAATTTGAAAAAAAAACGTGGAATGATTGAAAAGTTTGATAGATATAAGAGAGGAACAAAAGAGAATAAATAAAAGAATTAAAATTTTACCTCGAGACTCCGTGGCAAGACCCGTAAATATTCCTTAATCAGTTGCTTTTGCGTTATTTCATCTTTAACTGTTAAAACAATTTGTAATAGTCTAAGAAGATAATCATCATCATCCTCAGAAAAAGACAATTCGAGCAGCCTTTTGCCCCACTTAATAACAACGTTCGATGATAAACTGTTTACAAGATTTTTCAACAAGTTCAAAGATGGCTGCAAATGCTCAACAGCGCGTTCTAACTTTTCTTTCTGAGCGAAGCTTGGAGTTGGGGTAAAACCAAGCATTACCACTGCATCTTCAATATTCTTAATCGCAGGGCGTGCTGTATTTAGAGGCGATATCTCGTCTGATTGGAGAAACCTTTAACAAAACGGTAAAAATTACAACAATAAATTTTAGTGTCATAACTTTTGGGTCTTTTAAGGATATATCTTTTAACAAATCAAGCTCCTTGGGGGTCCCCCAAGCATCTTTTTTTTGGGCAGGCAAGAATATCAACGTAATCTTTATGTTAACCCACACTTTTCCCAATGAAGGAGGAGTTGTTAACCCACGAACACCGTACTGCAGCGTTTTGATTATTCTAAATTGTTGGGGCGGGCTGTATTTAGAGGCTACTTCTCGCCTGATTGGAGAAACCTTTAACAAAACGGTTAAAATTACGATAATAAATTTTAGTGTCATAATTTTCGGGTCTTTGAAGAATATATCTTGTAACAAATCAGGCTGCTTGGGAGTCCCCTAGCCATCCCTTTTTTGAAAAACGAGAACAAGATTTTCATCTAGTGAGCAGAATTGGAAATTGTACTACTTTGGCATAGAATTCTGCAAAATCGACTTTAGTACAAGAAGAAGATAAAAAAAAAAAAAACACCAAAAAAACAGAGGAAACCAATAAAACATTGAGCAACACTAGATGTTTTAATGCTAACCATGAAAAAGTTTTCGTTTCCAGTCGTCCTTTTGATTTTCATTTGAATAGGAAGCTCTTTTAATTACTGTTTTTTTTTAGCTTCCACTTTTAAAAATTCTTATTTTTATGGAAACCCGTTTTGTTTCCAATTTATCAGGTTGGTAAAATGGCAGCGCTGATAATAATGATAATAAGCCGTGGTAATGATAATCATATATGATAAATATGACTGAAGCAAATTATTAGTAATGCAATTTTATCTAGTCTTTTCCTCGTATTTTTTTTAGATAAAAGAATTAAAGGAAAAATCACTTTTATTGGAGCAAAAACCACTCATGTAATAGCCTCCGATAAAAAAAAGAAAATAAAAACATCTAAAGAAAATTAAAAAAAAAATAAAAGATTTAAACGAAAGAAAAATGTGAGTCTTACCCTTTTAGTTCTTCATTATCAATTTTTCTAATATCGTATTCGTATAGGTTTTTCTTTAACTTCGTTCTGATGTAGCGCTGCAAACACGGATTGGCATCATCTATAATACTTCTAAGAAACCGAAGCATAGCATCATTATGTGGTAGTTTTTGATTATTTAATACGAAACGCGTAATCTAAAATAAAAACCATTGCATAAAAAGTTGATATAAGTAATTAAATAGAACTACACAATGTCTCAAAATGTTCAACGACCAAAAATGGTACAGAAAACTTCCTAAGCATATTGTGCGCAATGATAACATTATATTTCAAAAGAATCACCTTTTTAAAACATGGAATTTAAAATTAAGAACATTTATGGTAATTCTAAGGAAAGGGATTACATGAAATTGACCTTTAAGAAAGCTGGAATCCTACCCTTTTGGACTTACAAAGATAGCGTTCAACTGTTTTTCTCAAGCTTTAAGGAGCTCTTTTGTCTTCTGTGTATTGAAATTAAGCTGCCACACATTTGCTCAGGCTTAAGTGAGCTTTACTTAAAGGGGTTGCAGATAGCACGGTAAAAATGACCGAATTTATTATTAACTTTTGGGAAAATAGAACCGTATATGCCAGCTTTGGAACTAGAAATTCTTTCAAGACAAACACTTACATTGATCGTTTTTTGGAGGTTTTTGAGCTGACTATTTTAGAATTTTTTTAAAATTCAGTTTTTTGAAGCTTTCATAATTTACAGGAGAACAAAATTGAGGTTAAAGTTTTTTGCAGAAGCAATTTTTTTTCAAGAATTCGAGCCACAGAAAATCTTTGAAGATTATTCTAACAGGAATTTTATCTGAATTTTCCACAAAACATTTGAACGCTTTTTCTTTAAAGATTACAGCATGTAATTGAATTCTCGGGGCTTCAATATAAACTAAAATACTCCTAAAATAATCCTATGAATGATATAGTATTTTATGTAGTTTTAAGTTAGTTTTTTTTTTAGAAGTTTTTTTTAGCTCATTTGTTTTTGGCTAAGTTAGAAAAACATAATCTAAAAGATTTCCTATCTTGAAAAGATAGGAGATACTTAGTCTGCAATAAGGTGACTTATAAATGTTTTGATTTTTGTTTGTATTATGTTGACGTCACATTTGTCTTGTATTTAATGTGATACCGTATCTTTCTGCACTTTATTTGTATGCGTTAAATGTATGGCCTAACATACGAGCTTTGCTCTGCTTTTGGCAAATCTTAGCACGCCTATGTTATCTAACTCGTATGGGGGTAAATTCATACACTGACTATATAAAAAACAGTTAACAGCCACTGCTGCCATGGGCGTAGGCAGTATATTGTCTAGGGGGGGGCGGGGGCGGTCGATAGTGTGATAGAGGGCCTTTTATCAACTGCTTTTCCAACCATCTGCTTTTTCAGCCATATCCAATGTAAATTTGAAGGTCTAGGGGGGCAGCTGCCCCCCTCCCTACGCCCATGACTGCTGTTACCAATACTAAATTAGTAGATTTTACATTGTAATTTAGTAGTTTTAGTTTTGTTTCTTGGGGATGGCTAAGGCTATGCGGGTTCGTGGAGGAGAACTTATTTCATAAGAGAGCATTTTTGAAGTTGAAAGGGGTGCAGTGAAAGAGCAGAAACAAGAGACTGGCATTAAATTATCGTGAATAATAAAAGTATAAAATATTATAAGGATGGATTAGACAAAGAGGCTCCTTCCCTACATAAGTGATTGATTGTACCACATAAAATCAATTACTGGACATATGTTACGAAATAGTTTTTCTTTCAAGTTTGCCGTCCATACGGTTTTCAAGCTAAACTGTTTAAAGCCGATCCACAATGAGACTTCACTAATACCGAGATTTATCTAGAGCCAGCTTGAGGAAATAAGAATTTTCCAAACAGTTTTATAGCCAATCAGAAACTTTCGAGAAAAACCTGATTGGGCTAAAATCAGCGCTAGATGACTCGTGATATTAGTAAAATATCACTGTCAATGGGCCTTTACTTATTTTATAGCAAGAAACGCCATCAACTGAGTAATGACACAAAATAAACATTCCGAATTACCGGCTGTAGAGGTAGTTGAGCTTCTAAAACAGAAATTTTTCCGAGATAGCATTCCTTCACAAGACAAAGAAGAGCCAACGACCTTATATTTGTCCTTAACAAAGTGGACAACATCTAAAACGTTCTATCGCTGATACCATGCAGCAAACACAATGCTTAAGGTCCGCATAGGATGCAATCACTGTCACCAGCCCACTGAGAGCTTTGCTGCTGTGAGTAGAGCCACCCACAGCAGAACAAAGGAGCTACACTTCATTGGTATCCGGCTACGACATAATGCAAGGATTGACACTCTTTGGGTATAATTAAATCTTAATACGCCCAATTAACCGAGCCTTGGATTGTCATAGAAATAAGAGGAAAAAATAATTTAACATCATAACTAATTACCCTACGCAACAGTTAATTTTATTGCTACTTTACCTGTTTAGTCAAACTAGGTTGCTTATTAATGACTTCTAGTGCCTTCTCAAAACACATCTCTGGATATTCATCCATCATCTTTTTTAGATTTGCTGCAACTATTCCTATATCACACAAACCAAATAATGTCCTCTTTAACTTACAAAAGTCTTCTAAGGTGACATTTGATTTCTATAAAAGGAAAGATAATAATTAATATGAAGTTATAAGCTCTGATAAAGAAATCCCTTTGTCGCTGCAACAACAATCAGTAATCAGCACGCTATAGACTCGACCATTCCTTCACTGTGATCGCAACCAGGAGGGAGAAGCTTCTTAGGTCTCTAGACCCAATGCGTTCATTGTGCAAAGGTTGGCTTTTTATATATATATTTTTACCATTGCTTTCTGTTGTTATTTTATTTCGATTCTCTTTTGATCAGTAAAGTACTAACTTTAGATTTTCGAAGCAAATATTTTTTAGATTAGATTATTTAAATTTAGATTAGATTTTAGATTACTAACATTAGCTGAAACGAAAAAGAATAATTTTTGTATAGCAGGGCCTAAGGCGGTTCAAAGCCTTAAATATAATTTGCAAACAATACAAAAAAAATGAACCAATTCTGAAAGCCCTGTGATACAAACAATAAACATTTTATTACTTATTTTTTTGTAATAATTCTTGTCAGTTTTGACTTTTGATTCAAATAATGGATAATATTTATTACACACAGGAAAAAATCCTTGACTTTTTCTTACCAGAAATTAGTAAAGAACGAACTCCGTCATAATCGTTGCTACTCAAGACACCCTTTAAAGTATATCCCAGTTGCAGCTGATGTCATCATATAGTTTACTTTAACGTCGTTTTAGTGGTACGCTACGATTATGACGTCATGCATCATCCTGTATACGAAGATGCAGTTTTTGTTAAAAATGGATATATTCTAAATATTGTGTTCTGTTGATTGCAAAAGTGAGGAGATGTAGCAATTTTCTTTGAAATGAGCCCTTAAATAACTGTATGATACTCCAGTGCCCCTCTAGAGGCACTTTTTATTTTTTACTTTTTAGAGGAACTATTTTTTATTTTGATTCGACTTGGTTTCAAGATAATTATTTTTAAGTTATTATTGGCTGAGGTTCGCCCTTTATCAGGTTGCAGCTACCATTGCTATCACGAGAATAGAAATATTTTCTTTTAATATGAACCGGAGAATCTATATTAAGACTTAATCAAAATGAAAGGATATTACATATTTTATTAAAAAATCTAACACCGTTCAACCTTCAGGAGTTATTTTCTTGGCATCATTAATATTTAAACAAACAACGGTGCTGTTCATCATCAATCTGACTTGTGGTAAATTTTATTTACATTTCATCCCTTTTAAACATATTCCCTTCTAATGTCTAGAAAATAAAATCATTAAATCATTTCTTGGTTTTCTAATTCTAAAATAACACCACAGCATTCTAAAATACAAGGCTTCAATTATTACCAATTTTTGTTTTTAATTTTATTTCTTGGCATTAATTTCCTGTATATTTTAATAAAATAAAACCAAAATAAAAAAAATTGAAAAAAACCCTTAATATGGTAAAATTAAACTGAAACTCCGAACTGAAAATTCTTCTTTAACAAATGATGACTATAATGTTTCGAATATACATCGTTTTCAGCAAAGCATGAATGACACCCTACTCTTAATTGGTTTGTATGAGGTCTAATAAAGTAATTCTGATAGGATTGGGAAACCTTCGCACATCATAAGTAGTTACAGGTTTTAGCTCAACTATAATTTGAAATTGATACATCTTCACCTGCCTGCTTCGATGAAGCTTTCCATTTGAAGGACACATGGCTCAAAAATCCAAAAGCTTGGTGCTTGAGCATCAGAAAGATTTTTTTCACCCCGAATTATTAAATTCAGCGTCAAATCGCAAATGATAGGATCTGGCTCAAGAACAGGCAAAACGATTTTTTAGTATCAGACATGAAGTATGTACAGATTTCCAAAATATGATGCATTCATCAATCTGGGTCCATAACCTGTAACAACTACATAGGCTAGGTCCCTACTTTTTGAAATAAACTTAACTTGGGACCATAGAACTTAAAATATAGCAAAACAAAAGTGAGGCATTGCAACAGCCACAGATCAAAAGGAGTTACCATGGGTGGGAGTAAAAAATATAAAGTGTCATTCTTTAATTAAAGGGCAAACGTAGAAGAGTGCACGGACAGGAAGATTAAAAACGTTCTAAGATCACACTGGCTAAACATTACGTTATTTAAACTGATATTATAAACAGAAACAGACAGAGATTCTGTTATGCATGCAAAGATGCTGGGGATACTTCAATAAACCTAATTTACGAGTTAAATATAAAGAGGTTCAACTTGCATTTCTTTTTATTAAAAAAACAAAACAAAAAAACAACAACAAAAAACAATCAGCTCGAATAAGGTCAGTAGGCAGGTTATAGTAATCGTTAGGGAAGTAATTCTCACACGAATATAATTAATGAAAGGTCTTTGTTTGTTTGGCTTGGTTTTTTTTCAGCAAGTAATTCTCACACGAATATAATTAATGAAAGGTCTTTGTTAGTTTTTGGCTTGGTTTTTTTTTAGCCCTTTCTCTATTTTGTGTATGTTTATTTTCAAAAGTTTAGTTTTATTTTATATATAGTTTTTTTTTCAACTGGGTGAGAATCACTTTCGTTTTGATTTTTCATATATTTTTAATAGTTTTTAACCATTTGAATGTTTTCCCATTACTTCACATATAGGAGGCTAAAACAGTCTTTAAACAAGGAGTCATCAGCTTTGCAGTGAGAAATCCAATTCCCAACCATATAGTCCGCCTTATTTACCAGATATTTTGATATAAGTGCACCATATCCGGGTTGCAGCGGTAGCTAGCAGCCTAGTAAGAGACGATCACGTCCAATACTAAGAAATATAATAACCCAGAACTCCTAAGAATAGAGCCAGATCAAAACAAGAAGTACACTATTAGAACCACCTTGTCCGAAACCCCTATATAGGAAACTTACCGTCTCTTAGCTTGAACAACAAGGGAAATATATTGGCTTGAAAATCAAGAAAAGTGGCTGAAACCACGATATTCTGCATATAAGGCATCTTTTTTTTCTCCTCAGGTAGCTTTGCACTGGAACATCGTAGAGAGTTGTTTAATGGCTCATTTGAAAGGAAATTGACGTGGTTAAAAACTTTTTGTAATTAAAAAAATAATAATGTAAAGAAATGTTTCTATGAAAAACTACATAGCACTGTAGCAGCTTATGTTATTACATCAGAAATTTGCCACATCTACGTGCTTTTGTAATTAAGAAAAAAAATATTTAAAATAAAATCAATATTTTTACAAAGAACTACATTTTCATATACTAGATAATAAATGTCGGAATAGTTTTATTAGAACCACATATGGTTCTATTTACGAAAAACTGGATTTTTCTATAGCTCTGTAGTAGCGAATGTTATTAACATCTTCGTGAACACGAAAATCAAAAAAGGATTATTACCATTATAGAAAGCATATTCCCTGAATAAGAAAATCAAAAAAGGATTTTTACCATTATAAAAAGCATTATAAAAAGCAAATATTCCAGCACGCTATCCACTGCACCACGCAAGCTTTTAAGGACACAATTTTACAATAGTTTATGTTATACTTAAATGATTACATTAAAAGACGATCAACCCGGTTGCAGCGGTAGCTAGTAACCTAGTAAGAGACGATCACGTCCCCATACTAAGAAATACAATAACTCATTACTCTTAATTGTACAAAGGATCGATTTCATCGGATATATCCCGGGTTGCAGCGCTAGTCCGGGTTGCAGCGGTAGCTAGCAACCTAGTAAGAGACGATCACGTCCAATGTTAAGAAACATAAAAATCCATAACTCCTAAAAAAAGAGTCAGATCAAAACAAAAAGTACACCATTAGAACCGCCTTGTCCGAAAACCTTGAATAGGAAACTTTCTGTCCCTTGGCTTGAACAGCAAGAGAAATATATTGGCTTGAAAATCAAGAAAAGTGGCAGCTACTACAGCATTTTGCCTAAACGGCATCTTTTTTTTTCTTTCTTTTCCACCGATAGCTTGGCACTGGAACATCGTTAGAGAGTTGTTCAATGGCTCATTTTAAAGGAAATTAATGGGGTTAAAAACCTTTTGTAACTAAAACAAATTATTTTTAAAACAATAAATTTTTTCACTAAAAACTGCATTTTGATGTCTTTTCATACTGCAGTCTTTTCAAAGATATTTGATTTTTTGAAGCAATGCAACAGTTCGTGGTAAAGAACTTTATAGTAAGAGCTACTCGTCTCAATAGTCCGGGTTGCAGCGGTAGCTAGCAACCTAGTAATTATATTAAAGAACGTACTGTAGCCCATAGTAACTGAATTATTATAAGGAATCCTTATATAGAGGATGATGTAACACATATGTATCTTTAAATAAGATAGTATAAGACAAATTTATTTTAATTATTTTTATATTAAAAGACGATCATTAGAATACCAAACCCTTGCACATATTGGACTTAGTTAGCTATCTGATTCTTTGAGGTTCGTCTCTCACCATTCCAAATAAGAAAAAGCCGCAGGCTTTTTCCTGTTTGTTATTATTAGAACCGCTTTGTCCAAAACTTATATTAAAGAGCGAACTCGTCCCATAGTAACCAAAAAACTAACCCAAAACCCCCTAGCTATTGTAATCAGGGTTGCAGCAGTAGCTAGCAACCTAGTAAAAGATGTTATATAAAAAAAGTAGTTAAGATCGAACTATTGCCTAAAAAAGTAATATAGTAACTAAAAGCGAAAACAATACAATATTTGTATGGTTGAGACCATAGGAAAAATGAGACAATTTTTGGTTACCAAAATTATCATGTTTTGTACCACCTATTGCTATTGTTCCCTCCTTATTTACTCCTGAGTTTTCTTCGTGGTTGATTGGGGCGAAATCTTTATTTGTCTGTGGTATTTATATTATTTACCGTCGTGTTCTTCAGTAGAGCAAATTTACTTTCATACGAAAATATATCTTCCGACTCCCTCTGTAGGCTGGAGCTCATATTTTCTGATAGTAGGAGAGAGTTCATTATCATTTTCAGTAGATTTTCTATTTTCTGTTCTTGGGCTTCGACTTTGCTCAATTTCTCTTCTACTCTATTCTGAAAACTGCGTTCGCTCATTCCGTCTGGTTTTGTTTCATCAATCAGCTCCTCAAACTTTGTATCTATCAAGTTATTTGTTCATATATAATTATTGGCCTTCGAATTTAAAGTTTTTAAGCTGCATCCAAATATTTCCTGTTTCTTTTTCATTATTTTTATATCTGAAGACGTTTGACTGATTTTTTTATACTTTTCTCCAACTGGATTTTCTTCTTGGCCAGAAACAAACCTTGCTTTAGTTTTCCTCCGACTTTTGATCATGTTTAGCTGCGTTATTGAGTTTGAAGTACGTGTCTGCCTCTTCTACCCTCCTGAGGAAATTGTCTATCCCCTCTCGCAGATTCTCTTGTATTTTCTTATTACACTTTCTAAGAGTTTCTAAAAAAACTTTCTAAAAAGTTTGGAATGTTTGCAAATTTCATTTTTGTGTTTATGTTCCTCATACTAGGAACTCTTTTTACGCTGCTTTATCTTATTATATTTGACTGCTCCCAGTCTCACATCCTTTAAAAAATTCAAAAGTCGCAGAGAATCGTCATTTAAGTCACTACAGTTTGCACAGATTTTAGAAAAATTCTCCAGGTTTTTTATATTTTTAACTACTCTCAGATCACGCATTAGATTAACAGTGTTGCAATTCTTTGGAGATTTAGGTGAATGATTTTGGTTTCAGCACCTACATAGTAAAATGAGCATAAAATGAGTATCACAAAAACAAAACTTAGTCTTAAAATCATTGCTAGGGTAATCATTTATATTAAAAATTAATGTCTTATATTAAGAACAAGTAAACTTAAGTCAATCAAAACTTATTAAATTTTGTTTTTTAGTTTTAAAGTGCTTCACAAAATTGTTACTAGAACAACAGGGAAACTCATGTAGTTTACATAATAATGATTAACTTCTATTTATAATTTCTTTCTATAACAAACCTTAGAGAATCAACTTCAAAAGATGTTTGTCTCAAGTTATCTTGCAAAAAATTATTTCAGTTAATATGGGGAAGAGGTCGTACAAAAATTCAGTTTTTCGCAAAAATAGATTCTATTTTAAAAATTATGTTCGTTATTTACAAAGGTTTACAAATACATCAATTTTCTTTAAAATGGATATCGATATTCGATATTCGCAGAATATCGTGGTTTAAGCCACTTTTCTTGTTTTCAAGCAATTAGATTTTCCTTGTTTTTCAAGCCGAGGGACGGTAATTTTCCTTGTTGTTCAAGCCAAGGGACGGTAATTTTCCTTGTTGTTCAAGCCACAGGACGGTAAGTTCAAGCAAATGGACGGCAAGTTTCCTATATAGGTGTATCAGGCAAGACGGTTCTAACACTGTAAATCTTGTTTTGATCGGAATTTATTTTTAGGAGTTTTGGGTTGTTATGTTTCTTAGTATGGGACGTGATTGTCTCTTACTCGGCTGCTACCTATTGATAGAACCCGGATTACATAGTAAAATGAAGATAATATGAATGATCCAAAGGGTTCAGTTTCTTTTGGGCTTGAGTTCGCTCTTTACTATATTTTTAACCCTTCAATTTCCTTTAAAATGAGCCATTAAACAGCTCTCTAAGATGTTCCAGTGTTAAGCCATTTGAGATGAAAAAAACAAAAACAAAAAAAACCGTATATAAAGAATATTGCGGTTTCAGCCACTATTCTTGATTTTCAATCCAATATGTTTCTTTTGTTATTCAAACCAAAGAACGATAAGTTACCTATATAGGGGTTTCGGACAAGTGTACTTCTTGTTTTGATCTGACTCTATTTTTAGGAGTTATGAGTTATTATATTTCTTAGTATTGGACGCGATCGTCTCTTACTAGGTTGCTAGCCACCGCTGCAACCCAGATTTCTGTTACTATGGGCTAAGGTTCGTTCTTTATTGTAATGAGGTTAGAAATAAGTTACCGAAGATTATGAATGTGATTTTTGGAATAGGGGAGGTACCTAAATATTTTAGGAAAACCTTAATTAAGCCACTGTATAAAAAAGGTGATAAAAGTGAGTGTGGTAATTATCGAGGCTTTAGTCTGGTCTCCATAGGTAGTAAATTACTTAGTAAGATGATACGTTTTAGACGGAGAGATGCCGTAGACAAAGTTTTAAGATATGAACAGTGCAGTTTTAGAAAAGGTAGAGGATGTGTCGACCAGATTTTTACTCTTAGAATAATAATTGAGAACTGCCTGAGTTGTCAAACACCTTTGGTCCTCAGTTTTATAGATTATGAGTAAGCGCTCGATTATGTTGATAGAAGAGCTTTAGTAAAGGTTTTATCCTTGTATGGTATATCAGACAAATACATCAAAGTGATTAGTGCTATGTACGAGAATAGCACTGCTGCGGTTAAGGTAGGAAATGAGGTTAGCAGCTGGTTTTGCATTAAATCAGGAGTTAAATAGGGTTGTGTTCTATCCCTCTTTATATGGATTACTTTGATGTAATTTGTCTTAAGAAGCACAGGAAAGGTAATGGAAGACCACGGAATCAAATGGGGAGGCAGAAGTCTTCTGTACTTAGATTATGCTGACAATTTAAGCATCCTAGATGAAAGTGTGAGCAGAATGAATGAACATTTAGAGGTTTTGCGAGTTCAGGGTGCTAGAATAGGTTTGAAAATTAATGTTAAGAGGACTAAGTCACTAAGGCTAGGAATAAGTGAAGATGAAAAGATTACGTTGGGTAATGAAAACATTAATCAGGTGGGCAGCTTCACTTACCTTGGTAGTATTATTAGTAAAGATGGTGGGGAGCAGTGGAGAAGTTAAAAGTAGAATAGCCAAGGCTCAGGGTGTTTTATCACAGTTAAAAAAAGTTTGGAAGGACAGGAAGATAAGTCTGCAAACCAAGATTAGAATATTAGAAACTACAGTGATAACAGTGGTCAATTATGGCTCTGAAGCATGGGCGCTCCGAAAAGCGGATGAATGTTTGTTAGATGTTTTCCATAGAAATTGCTTAATTATTGTTCTGGGTACCCGGCTGACTGACCGTATTTCAAACAATAGGCTGTTCGAAAAATGTGGTTCAATACCACTCTCTAGGGCTATAATGAAAGAAAGGTTGTGGTGGCTAGGGCAAGTTGTGCGGATGAAGGATGACAGATTGCCGAAGATTGTTCTTTTCAGCCAACCGTCTAGGGCTAAACGGAAAGCAGGTCGTCCTCGTCTGGGGTGGGAGGACGTCATAAAGAAAAATTTAAAGGAAATGGGAACTTCGTGGGAGGGTGTAAAAAGGGAGGCTATGAATAGATTGGGATGGGGTAATAATTTAGCAAGTTTTCTCCGTCTAAAACACACATAAAAATAATCTTCAGAAAAAACAAAGGGCACTTACTCCAGACCACGTATGAAAAGAAACGAAAATCAACAATTCTAATAATTAAGACAGTGAAAATGAATACGGATAGATACAGAACTTTTCCAGCAAGAAAACAAAACACGCAAAAATAGAATAAAACAGAAATAGAAATAAAAACAAAGCCACATGTGCTGAAATCGAATGTCTATAGCAAGACTATATTTATAGCAGGTAAAAATTTCCTTTCTTTCAGCAAATTTTAATTATCTTTAAGAGAACACAAAAACGGAGATTTCAACAATTAAAAAAAGTTTACTCTTCGGTAATAGCAAGAACTGAAAAAAAAAAAAAAAAAAAAAAAAAAAAAAAAAAAAAAAAAAAAAAAAAAAAAAAAAAAAAAAAAACGAGCTTTTTAGACAAAGACTAGTATAACAGTAAAGAAGAAACATTCGAATACTTTTTTTTTTACAAATATTATAAAGATTTAACAAAGGAACTGAAACATAATTAAATTGATTAGTCGAACGCAGACAAAGAGTTTTTCGACTCGCTTTTCTTGCACTTTTTGCTATAGAATTTTTATTTAAATGTGTTTTTTTCTTCCGCTCACATAAAAAAAATCTTTACTTGCTAAATGGGGTGTGTATTATTTTTTTGAAATAATTTTTAGCAGCCTAGGGAACTTTCCAAGAACAAGTTTTCAGATTAATCTCAAAGAAAAATATTTAAGAGAAAGTAAACTATCAAATTAAGATATTACAGATTGTCTCAATAAAAGCTCACGTAACAATTTAATAATGTATCAAATATACATCCTATATCCAAAAAATTATGCTTTCCAGTCAACACTATGGTATTTTCACTTGTCACACCACGTTCGGGCTTTTAGTAGAATATTACCGTGTAATTTGTGGAAAATCTGGAAATTAAAACGAGTTGTTGCTTCATGTGTTTTAAAGGTAATATATTTTTCTCAGACACAACTGTGTGCTTTGTACTGTTCGTCAGCATGGCTCAGTACTTATCGGGTGGTTATTAATCACCTTGTAAGAAAGCCACTAACAAACTTGTTCTATGCATCAAGAAGTGCACGGAGCATAACCGAAGTCATCAAACATCTGCTATTGGCTTTCAAAAGAGAAAGCCCTAATATTCTCAATTTTAAAAAGATGCTTCAGACATAACTAGCACGCTAGACTTGAAATCCTTTGTTCTTGCGGACAGCGGTTCGAGTCCTGGTGTCACATGAGTCACTTTGAGCTTGTCTCTCTGCCAGATATTGGTATACTTTGTATGTTATCTATATATGATTTGAAAATAAGTGTACCTGAACCTGAACTGGTTATTTGGTTTGAAACGGGAGTCATTAGCATGACTCTGTAAGCGCAGCCAGAGGTGACTTAGTTCTAAATGAATATCTGGGGAAGATAAACAGGAACGGTGTGCGAAAGCCCAGCGTGGCTGAACCCTAGCTCCTCATCGCACTTCTTGGCTAAAGAACCATGAAACAGAAACAGAGATTAGCACCGACGATAGGGACTGTAAGGTTTAATGCAGTATTCTTTATCTTATTTCAAACGCAATAAATTACTCATAACCGAGATTTCATCCTATTTTGATTGAAAAATATTGAGGTCTATTGAAATTTGGAGCCAGCTTTTTAGTTATCCTGTAGTTCATTTA